>CM029115.1:13800000-14400000 GCA_016859345.1 Istiophorus platypterus
ATTGTTGAACCAAAATAACTATTTAACAGTTATTGCTTTTTTGTTCTTGGTGAGGTTTTCTGTTGTCTTCTATCTTCATATTCATAATTAATATATTTGGTAGGAGGCTTCTACACATTTTTTATGCAATTTCTCCTTCACTGCTCTTCCTAATATGACTCTGTAAGTAATCATCCCATATATACAAGATGATGTATGCAAAGGTAACAAAACTATTTTAAAAGAGGCAATGATTCACAAAGTAATGATCCCGGTAAACTGTAACATATTCATGCTGAGCTTGAGGCTCTCAAGGCCTCTTTTGTTAAGCGCAAACAATATAGTTGGTTTAATTTTTCTTTCGCACCAAACAAATCACCAGAGGAGTGATCAGGGGTATTTACCATAAATGAATACCTAGTAGATGTGGCGAGAGAGAGACTATATCATGTAATCAGCAAAAAAGAAATTATTTTTAGATATACAGTTCATATTGTTTAAGGAAATGTGTCTACCTTTTTTGTCTATAAATCTCTTGCTACCAATGTGTGTATGGCTGCTAATAAGCACATAAAATGCACAGTACACTGATGAATACAAATGATGATTGTCTACCCACTAAATAATATCTTAAATCCTAAATTCATACGAAAGGTACTAGTGTATAAGCCACTGCCTCTTTTACAGCATTTAGTTGTTTGTTGACTATACTTTGGGTGTATAGAATATTAGTGTCTTCCCATAAATGTATGGATGGTCCATAAATGCAGACTGTAATTACATACTGTTTGTATTTTTTTTTTTGTACACTATAAAGGCATAGTCTTGTAGTGCTTTGTCTCTAGTATGTTCACTGCCTGTCGGTTTCATCAGTAGATAAATGGCAGACAAAGATGCCTAAGAAAGACAGCTCAAGGTTTGTTTGTTTTTTTTGTCACCCTTTTTTCAGTATGTCAGCATACCATAAAGAAAGACTGAAGGAGGAAAAGAAGGCCAGCCTGGAGCAGCGCAGGAATCGGCTCAGGGCCATGCTTCAAGAGGAGCGAGACCAGCTGGAGGCGGAGCTCAGGGAATCGATCCCTGACAGGAGCAGACTGGCAAGTCAGCTGGTGCAAAAAACTGAAGAGCTTCGTACAGCAAGAGAAGAAAGAAGAAAAAAGGTAGTCTCGTTACATTAGATGCACATTTCAATATCAGTGCATTTTATAATCCCTAAAATTTCTTTTTATTATCCCTAGCTTGCAGGAGATCTGTTGAGGGAGCACTGGAAAAAAAACAACCCAGAGTTGCGAGAGGTAGCCAAGTTTAAACAATTACTGCAAAATTACTGCACAAGTTGCCAAACCTCTTACCTCAAGGTCTGACTGTTGATAGAGTGATAAATGGCCTAAGGAATATAATGACCATCTGTATGTCTGAAGAGCCCAGCAATTAGAGAAAACAGACACTTTTTGTCAAGGCATCTATTTGAGCTGGAAACAAATAGGGGTCTTGATGCGGATATTCCATGACTTTCTGTTAACCTGATTCCAGTGTTGACTTAAGAGAATAAATGCCTGGTATCTCTTTTTGCAAGGGGTCAGGAAACTTAGTATCTCTCTCTCATCTGTGCTAGAACTCTCTTTTACTCTGTCCACAGTTCGATTCAGCATTACATAAAGATCATGTCATCAGCCAATGGCAGGAACAGATATCTGAGAAGAAACAGGTAGGATATTCATGACAGCTGTCACATGAAACAGTTCAGTTTCTGCTTATTCAACCATTTAAATAACTGTCAAAGGATAACAAGCGATTTGGACCTGTAGAAGTCGGTGTATGATACTTAATTTTAAATCAAATTTAATAGTGGAGAAATTGCTCCTCAGTATTACATCCCTCAAGCTAGTGATGACATATAGTACCCCCAAGTCACTAAACTTTGCCATTATCCTTTTACATGACTGATTATTTATGTAACAAATCCATTTTTAATTAAAGAGTGTTCATGTCATCTGTGAGCAAAGTATCCAGTTTGAAATCTATTGTGGTTAATCCCTTCAAAATGGTACACAATTGAGAAAATTTGGACAATCATTGTAAGTCCCCATCTCTTCAAACATGCAGCGAGAAGTCGCAGAGCAGGAGGAGAAGAGGCGTTTTGAAAATGAGTATGAAAGGACCCAAAAAGAGGCTCTTGAGAGGATGAAGCACATAAAGGAGAAAAGGAAAGCGGAGGAGTGCAAGAGAGCAGGGGAACTTCGCAAACAGATTGAGGAACTGAAGCTGAGGGAAGACGAGGTATGCAAATCTTGGACAAAGGATCTCTACTGTGAAAAATATTGCAGATTCAATATTTCATCTTTTTTTTTTTTTCTATCAGGCCACTCGTCTAAAGAAGGAGCAAGAGGCGTTGCTGGTCCAGCAGTGGGAGCTGGAGAAGATAGAGGAAGAGAGGAGGAAGATGGAAGAAAGGCAAAGGAAGTCTGAGATGGGGTAGGGGAAGCTCTCTGCAGATAAGTGATGATGAGTGAGATAACAGATGATGCTAGTGAGGTATTTGGTTCATCGGATTTGTCTTCCACCAGGCACTTCTTGATCCGTCAGTATCGAGCTCAACTGAAGAGGAGAGCCCAACAAGTGCAGGAGGAACTGGTGAGGCTACTTTACCTGCTACAGTGTATTATTCCATAGGTAATCCATCTTTTTTTGCATTTTGCTGTCTTGTCTGAATTCCTCTGTGCCCACCAGGAAGCTGACCGTAAGATCCTAGCAGCCTTGCTGGAAGGTGAGGAGGAGGACAGGAGGTTGGAGACAGCACGAAGGGAACGGGCAATCGCTGATGCTGCCTGGATGAAAAGAGTGATTGAAGAGCAACTTCAGTTGGAGCGGGAACGGGAGGCTGAGTTTGACATGCTACACAGGTGAGAAACAAGATTAAAGTAACCGCTGACTCCTCAGGAAGGGACTCCTGCTCCTCAAGCCAGTGTAAGCCAATGTACCTCATCCATTTTAGAGAACAAGCTCAGAATGTATGGGAGAAACGAGAGGCACAGTGGGAGAAGGAGAGGAAAGCCAGAGAACGGCTCATGCATGAGGTATATCTGTTTCAAATGACTCCAACACTCTGAGGAAAATTTAAACAATTTGATTACCGAGTAACACCTTTCCTGTGTTTTTCTTGGGTAGGTGCTCATGGGGAGAGAGCAGCAGCTGGAGCTGAAGATGCAGAAGAACCGCGAGGCTCAGGAGGAGTCCCTGCGGAGACGAGAAGAGTTGATCCAGGAGCTGGAGCTGAAGAGAGAGATCAGACGGCATGAGAAGGAGCAAGAAGAGGGCCGTAGGACGGCATGGATACAAGAGTTAAATGCTCAGGTTGGCATATGCCTATTGTGTTTAATCACTGAGAATTTAAAGAAACCTATTTTGAGTTGCCACAATAGCAGCTTACTTACGTGCATTTGAGTAAATTGTCAGACATTTCAAATCACAGCAACAGCATAAGAGTTTATCCTTTCTATGTTAAAACAGGCCTAAAGTTGTTTGTGTGTATACACTGTAGGTGGAGCAGCAGCATCAAGAGAATTTGGAGGAGCAGTGCAGGATAGAGCAGGAGGAGGAGGAGGAGAGGGAGGCTCTTCATATCCAAGAGGATGAGCTGAGGCTGGAGATGCAGAGGATGGCCAAGAAAGGATACCAGGAGAAGGTAAAAGATCAAAGTCAATCTACAGGATAATCGTGAATGCTGATTTTCCAAGATCCCAAATGCTCTTTGATGCTATCAGCCTTAAAATATACTTCATATTCTGCCCTTCAGATTCACAGCAGACCTCGAACAGCCTGGACATGAGCAACCTCCAAGACTGAAGTCAAAACAGAATAGTGAGATGTATATTTTTGTGGATGTAATTAGGCTTAAAGTTTAATTTCATATTTTTTTTCAAGTGTCTTAAAACAATACTCATATATGGGGTTTACGTATGTGACAGTTATTGGTCACTTGTTTCTCCTGTCCATACTAGCCCTGAAGAGATCCTTTCCTAACATTATTCCAATGCAACAGTTGGGAGACAGCGCTCACAGTCCTCAATGTAAAAATGCATCTCCCAGTTCATCAAATCAAGTGAGGATCTTTTCTTTTGGTGCGAAGTTTTTGCTTTCTCAGGCAAGGTTTTCTTTCTGAGCCACTGGGGGTGTGTGTAATAGAAGGTGAGAATTTCATACTAAAAAGATCAGAATTTGCTGAAGCCCCAGATTTTTATTGGTTATACTTTCAACAGCATTTTTGTACAAATCTAGGTGTGTGAATTTTGTCACTCATCTCTTACACTAAAATCCCATTGGAAAGGGATCTTTTCATAGCCAGTATGGACAAGATCAGCAATTTCATTCACCTGTCACTCTTTCAATATACACATGGATGTGTGACCTAATAATATGAGAATCTAACCTTTGATGTATTTTAAAGAAATGAAGCATTATGTTGCTTATGGGGCCATATATCTTGATGCTGACAATCCAGTGCTGGTTGTTTGCATATTTAGAGAAGAACTTATGGATTTGTTTTGCACTTTTGGAGCTGTTCAAGGAATTTTTATCTTGCATCCTAAATTTAATAAAACTGTTCCAATCAAATCAATTCAGTGTTTGCTATCACGGCATCAAGAAATGAAACATGATAAATACAAAATCTAGCAAACCACAAAAGACTATAATTATAAATTAAGTTTATTTAGAAAATAATTATTTTTCCGAAGTGCAACTTAACAGAGGAACAACTTAACAGATTTCAAATTGACAATGAATTCTGAAACACCTGCTGAGGATGAACGTTGGGTTGCACAATAACACAGGAGATGTCTACAGTTCTATCCCACATGTTGCACATTAAATACAAAACTAGCAGCAACGGAAAAGAGCACAAAACACATGGATGTACGTACAGTATGGCTCTTAGCTCTATATATCTTGTAAAATCACTAACAATGCAGCAGCACACAAGACTGCAGAACACCGTGCAGTGTGGAGCCTGTTAGAAATACACCAAATCATGATAACTCAATACAACAACATCTTGGTGCTGGTGAAGAATATGACTTCCCAATTGAGCCACTGTTATTTGCATTCACTGACTTGGCAAAATGGGCATAACATAAATAGCTGCGATAAGTGCACTGCAGACTGGATTACTCTGGGACAGGGGACAAACCATATTAATAGCTTTTCTATGCAACAAACATTAGCATTGCAGAGCTACAAAGTGTGCATACATAAAGTTCCCAACATTTAACAGAAGTTAACTAAATGGTCGATTAGTTTTTGAAAATGAAACTTGATGATGCCTGCGCAGTGCAATTGAGGAGAGGAAGCTCCCTTAGCTACGAGATTGTTTACAATAGCATTCAACGACAGTGGATTCATGAGTCATTTATGGCTTTTCAGCATCTGTGCCTGGCTTTGGACTGATAACATATACCTGTATCATCATGTAGGTTCACTGTACTTTGCTTAAATCCATCTCTCAATTAACAATACTAACATTATGGACTGATTAAGGATTATTGTAAGAGCAAGTTTTACTCTAATTTTATAAGAGTAATCTAGAGACCATTTTATCTTCCTGGCCTGCTAGCTGCTGCATGTTGGCTAACTCAAAAAATTGTGCTATTAAAACAGCTGGGTATTCCTAAGTAAAGCTGCTGACTTTTTCCCTGGACTCTCAGAATTTGTCCACAGTTGGCTTTAAATATTGTCAATACGTATTCATAAATTAAAAAAAAAAAATGAATGCATGCATATACCACAAATACAAAAACCCAACAAAATGATTTTAAAAAATATAAGAACAAAACTGAGATGCAAAAAAGCTTTGCAGCTCTGTAAGTGCTGTTAGTTAGGATTCTCCTTCGTGGTGATGGTGACAAGCTGCTTGGCGGCCTTGGCAATGTCATAAGCACACTGGATGACCTGCTGAGTGACCAGCTGCATGTCCGGTCCTGGGCAGCCCTCTGAGGGCACCGCCTTCCTGCACTCGCTCTGAAGCCGGTACGCACTGGAGGTCAACAAGCGCAGAGAGCCTCTCACAGTCTCTGAGCGCGGCCTCTGCGGAGGAAGGTTAAAATATCTTGATAGTGAAGGAATGTGTTCGTTCAAAAATCAACAGATTTGTGCTGAGGGAGATGGTTTAATGGAAACCCTTTAGACCCACATTGACCTCTGCTGGCCTACAGCTGAATCAGGCCAGAACCTCCTTTGGTTTGTCTAACAAATTCTTTTAACACACTTACACACACACACTTATTAACATGTAAATTCAACACACAAAAATTATATATATATTTAGAAGCAACTCAGAAAATATGGCTGTATTTGGACCTTGAAAATCAGGTATTTGTGCTTGCCTTTAAATTAAAAAATAAACTACCTGACCTATCCAATCTCTCCAAGCAAAACATGTACAAGGTTGTTTCCGTACCTTGGGAAAGAGGGCAGCCATTTCTGTTACAGCCACATGTATTCTCTCTGAGCACGGCATGAAGCTGTGAAGAGAAAAGATTTGTCAATGAGTTAAAATTCAAAATTCAAAAAAGTCAAAATTCTAGAGCAAATATCCGTTAAATACCAATCAACCAACATCATTGACATGCAAGTCACTTACAGAGGAATGTACTATATTGTAATCACAGCACACCATGCAGTGTTATTTTCAACATCAGGTTGACATGAAAACACGCCACCGTTTTTGTACACATTTTTAGCCCTGTCAGTACAAATTTTTTAAATTATGGCTACATAGAAAAACATCAACCTGAAAAATGTGTTAGATTAAATATAATGTCAACTGTATCTATCAAATGAAGGATAGTTCATAGATGTAACTTTTCCTCAACTAACTGAAGCCAATTCAGTGTCAATGCTTAAAAAGAGAGAAAATACAATCACAGGAAGTTTTTGAACTGGAACAAATTCAAAATCTCAGTAGCATATCAAAGAAAAAGAGATAGCTTGTTAGCAGGTGAGAGAAGGAAAAAGGTGAGGCAGAAACTGCGTGAGGGAGAGGAAAATGAAACTGTGCCTGGGAGGCAGGGACAGAAGCCAGAGTACCAGGAGGTAGGGTCAGGGGACCGGAGGTTGAGCGGCTGAAGGGGAGAGGGGGCCTTCTCAGCCCAGGGTACCAGGGTGCTGAAACATCCCAGGCTGTGCCTGAGCCGACGCACACCTTCACGCTCACATGGTCTGCTCGCAGGAGTGAGGGAGGGGGACACCGCGACACCAAAACAACATCAAAACAGCCGAGCAGTGTGGAAGTAGAATGAGGGGGGAAGAGTGAAGATTACAGAAAAAAAGGGGAAACGATAGAAGGTAAACGCAACTAAACATAACAGGATAATAATGAATGAAAGAGGAACTTTGAGTTTACAATTGAACCAAGGAACTGAAGGCTAAAAAAAATAGATCCTAAAGATCCTTTTCAGTGTCTGACCTGTCATGCTTGTTCTCCTGAGCAGCTCGCAGCAGCTCTTGGATGTTCTTGGTTATCTGCTCGGTTTTGCGGATGACGTCCTCTGTGCTTGGAAGTGTGGGGTCTGACTCCATTTCCAGATCGTCCAGCTCGGGGATAGAGCTGCCCTCCCCCAGCCAGCCGCTGCTCCTCAGCCTCCCTCTCCTGCACAAACTGCAGGGGTAAAAATCAAATTAGGTCTACGGCCACAACCCGATTTTTGTTTTTATTCTAAACACCAAACAATACATCCTTTTACTTAAAAAAACCCTTTAAACTATATGTAGGAACCAGAAACACTTATTTTTCACTCATCAACTAGTGCATTCCTACTCTTACCCTGAATCATCCATCTCAGAGTCGTAGAACGTGTTGTCATAGTCGCTTTCTGGCATGCTGCTTTGCTTCTCTAACTTTGAGGCCTAGAAGGAAGAGAGAAGACAAAAGAAAAACAAAACAAAAAAACTGATTATGTGTTTCATTTGAGATGTCCCACGTCACTGATGATACATTACAGCTGTGGTGAAATCCCAATTTGAATGCTGCATGTCAAATTTAACAAAAAACAAAAACATATGTTGGAAATGTAACCCCTTTCTTTTTGTTGTGCCAACATCACAGTATGATAATGTCAAATATAAACATGCTGAAATGACACAGATGACTGAAACAAGCCAATAAATCTGTGAAGCGAGAGCACAAAATATACTTACAGCATTTATTATAAGATTAGTAAAAAAAAGATTAAGCAGAGCAGATAGTTTATTTGTCTCAGTGTGACATAATTACTGATATAACTTGCTTGAAACTGACCTTATCTTCACCAAATGTGACAATATGTTAAATTCTGTATGGAAATTTTTGAACTGCTGAAGTCAGGGTGGATTCATGGATAATTGGTTAATAATCGGCAACATGTGTCTAGAAAACATTACATCAGAATCATGACACAAACTTTACTCATTCTGCAAACTAAAGTGAACCCCAGAGGGTCGTTGTTTGAGGATGGAAAGCCAGGATTCAGATGGGTTCATAAATAAAACTTAATCGCGCACAACTATCTGTATCAGACAAAAAAGGAAGGACTTATCTTCTCACCAGACAGGGTTCACTGTGATGTTCATTGTGACTTAACGGATTCACCATCAGACTGAAAGTCACATTTTATAAAGAGGAAGCAGAGAAAATCCAACATGTTCATAACCTTTCAATCCATGTCCAAGAATCGAAACAAAATCCTCCACTTGTTTGTAGAATAAAATACGGTCCATCACAAATAAGCCTACCTCAGGGAGAGCAATTAGCTCATACATGTTTAGATGACGAAGTCTTTGTTCTGCTTTTGGGGATGATAAATCTTTTTAGACTATAAACAACTCCTGCATCACCACAGTGTTGAGAGCATGCAGTTGGAAGCTCAGTGTGCAAAATGGCCAGGCATTTGTTAGAGACAGGGTGAAAAGGACTTCTCTTCATACCTAGAGTATTTGAAATGAAAAACATGAGTTTAACAACTTAAGAGGTATAAAATATGCATTTAAAAATCATATTCACAAAATACTCAATTTATTTCCCTTCTTTTTAAAGACAGTTGGTTGTTAAAAAATATTAAGCACTAATAGCGCTACTACTTTGTACAGTCAAACTTTCGACATCATCTGCTAAAGTTTCAGGAACAAAGAAAGCGTTAAAAATCAGCGGATGCTGCATCAAAAGAGCCTCTTTCTGCTCAATGTTCAGCGGTGGGGCAGATTCTGCCTTTACAAAACCACACAATTCCATTTGTTTAGTTGCGCATTGAGGATGATGCTGATGAAGACGGCTATCTGGTGGTGAGGGCAGCCGGTGGAGGGTTGGCTCATGCAGCAGGGCAGATAAGGAGCAGCATATGTACAGAGGAAGGTGAGGGAGTAGTAAAAAGTAGAAATGGTAAAGAGGTCCAGGTGGATTTGCTGTGTCCAATGAGATGTGGACCGAGCAATGATGTACTTAACCTCTTGAGCACTTTCGTCCTTCGACCAAGAGAGGGTGGATGGAAATGAGGGGAGGGATGAAGAGGTGGTCACAAAAGCGCCCCTTTCCGTCTAAAGACAGGGTTCAAATCACACACATTTCTTAAGTTAAAAAGGAAACGTTTATACCAACTAAAAAGCGAGACAAATGAGATTGGATGTCCCATGGGCCTCTTCGAGCCAGTTGTGGCTTAATCAGTTACTGCATATTGAGAATGGAGCTGATGAAAAATTCTATGAAATCACCATGACCACTAAGTTCAGGATTTTCAAAAGATGTATTATTTTAGAAGTTTAGGATTAACCAATGAAAAATTAAAAGAGCTTATTTGTTTTTACAAATCAATCTTCAACATTTAGTCCCTGAGCACAGAGTCATGGAAAAAATATGTCTACAGACCCCGGAAAAAGATTAAAGTACCAGAAAACTATTAGTCATAGGCTCAAATTTAACTGCATGAATATATTACCTGGATCAAAGAGAGAATTTTAACAGATGAGAGGGTAAAGTGAGTGTGTGCATTCATCATGCATTACAAAAACACAGAGTATTTGTATGGTAGTTTTAATGCTTCATCAACATTAAACACAGTACAAACCTTCATAGTTTATCAAACAGAGTCTCCTTAATTGTACAACTACGTTCTATCTAACAAACAAGCAGCACTCCTGTAAAAACAACAAATGTATGCAGACAATAGTCCTGTGTATATTTCAAAATTGGGCAAAATGGAATGCAACTGGCTGTATTTAAATGTATGGTATTGTGCACTTTGATGACTGTCTCCAATGCGGTGGAAAAATACCCAGTGGTAAATGATTAAGGAAAAATGTTTAAAAAAAAAAAAAAAAAAAAAGCAGAGAGAAAGGTCTGCGAACAGGGTGAAGACATGAGGGAAAGTTGTGGAAATGGCAGGGGAGAGGAAATGGCAAAGGAGAGCAGGGAACAGGTCTTACTTACATGAGGTGGGAAGGGCTGCATGGTGGGGATACCCTCCTCTGGGTAGGGAGATTCCCCTTTAGGGAGATAGGGCTTCAGGCCTGAGCCGGTCTCATACATAGACATGGGCCGACTGGCCCGCGCAGACTGCCGGCGTTTCAGGGCTGAGGGACTGGAAGGGTCAGGGTAGTCTGAACCGCTGGGGATCTGATAGATATTGGTTGTAACCTGGCGCCTGAGAGAGGTGTTCTCGTTTTGCAGAGAATGCAGCTGGAAGAGACGGTCAGCAATACACTAAGAGGTGCTCTCAGCAAAGCAAGCTTTGTTCCCTGTCTGGTCTATTCTGTCTCTACAGCATACCATTTTGGCTTTTCTCCCTTTGTTCCTCTAAATATTTACATTATACTGACGGTTTGCTAATGTCAGAATACTTAACATCACTTAATTCTGCCAAGGTTCTAATTTGGCAGGAATGTAACACATCTTTGTGGACATCATCTTATACAATTTAAAAACCTATTTTAGATTTTTAGATTTTATATATATAAAAATACACACAAACACAGTCAATATTTGGATACTATTCTCACAAAAAAGCCAGAGATCCTGACTTGTCACAAAAGCTACAACAGAGAAAAATCATGTCTAATGGTCAAGAACTTATAGCATACTTGATCAAATATTTTCCCCAAGTTTTACTAAGTATTAGCTGCAACTGCTGTAAATTATCCTATGAGAAGAAACTTATATTTTGCTACAGTCCACAAAGTTATTTGTCCATATGATTGTTACTGGAACTGTTTCCAATACACTCGATGACAACATCCAGTAGTTACTAACTGTGATAAAGACAAATTCATATAAACATGGTCTCATCTGAACCACCTAGCATGACAGGAATTACATGAATTTTGCTTTTGGATTTTTCCTTGGTCTAAAAATGCAAAGCAAGTGATAAGCAAGCAAAAGATTGTTGCACAGGTATGCAACACAGGTGCAGTTTCAGTCAAAGGTGTAGCTACAGAACAGAGAAATTAAGAGGCATTCAAGAATGAACAAAATCAAAGATTTTGTCAAAGACAAACTGGCCTTAATTAATGAAACTATTGCATTCAATGCAGAGAAAATGGGAGACCTTGTGTATTGGTAAGTAAAAGTAGGGAAGTGAAACCACCAAGATGCAGAATGACTTAGTTACCAACATCTGTCAGTGTTTGGTAAAGGCTCTGATTCCAATTAAAGTTGAAGCCTGTGCTGATTTGTTCATGAACTTGTGTTTAAATAGAACAGAAAACTGCATTAGAAATAAGGTGTTCATCTGTCCTTTGAAACAATCATCTGTGAGGACTATGACAATGTGTCATGATAAGCCGCAGATCCTGCATGTTTTCTCCACCATTCCATCTGAATGTGGTCTTTGTTGAGAATCCATTCAGCCGTAAGTTAAGACAATGTATGCTAGAGTGCTGTGTGTGCGCTGCAGGGGAGTGAGAGAATGACCTCAAGTGTAACCAAGAGAGTCAGCCCAAAACAATGAGACAAACGATCTGCATCCTCCTTCCAAACAGCCAAATTGAAGCAATTTTAACATTAGTAAAACAAAAATGTCACCTCACTGTCAGGTTTTCATTTTGACAAAATGCGTTGCTTAAACATGCTTAGAACATCTGTGGCCAAGAATATCTAATATATAAATATGATCATATAAATCAGCAGTTTGGTGTAACAGAGTAACAGTATCAAAGGTTTGTATCAGATGAGGAGTATGCTTTCAATGAAATGTGACCACTTAGAAAACACGTCAAATAATAAATCCACATAAAGGATGTTACCAAAAACAAAAGCATTTAAAAACATTCTATGCAGTAAACACAGTATATGTGATGAAGCAAGGCACACACATACAATATCAGTTAGTCACTATGTACTACGAAAGGATTAAAAACCAGTCAATTATGTCATGCTCTTAAAACATGCTTGTTAGTAACATTAGACAGCATAGCTTTAACTATAAATTATAAATCACAAGAAAAGGTGACTAAACACGGTGTTTGTTATTAACTGGAGCATGGATGCATTTGTCATTTGTTCTTTTCAAATCCACAAAACAAACCAACACAAACAAAACAAAAGAAAAAAAAAAACCCTCCAGTTTACATTCAAGCTTTGAAATTGAACATGCTGGCCAAAACAGAGGGTGGACCAGCAGGGTGTCACAGCAGCCTTGTCTTGCGACAGAGTATCCCTATTCAGGTAGCTCGGCCCTCATTACAACCCGCAGGCTGGGCCTCCTCACCAGAGAGCGATCACACTGGGCAGGAGAAGAGCTCTGCTGACCACTGTGGCCCCCCCCCTCAGGCTGGCCCCCGGTGTTAGTGATTCTTATGGGTGGAGCTCGGTGGATACCTTTTTCTGCATCAGCCTCAACTCATCGCTCAGGTTGCTGTTGGCTTTCATGAGCTGCTGGATCTTGGCTTCGGAGGCAGAGAGCGCATTTTTCACCTCCAAGTATTCTTGCATGGTAATAGGGCCATCTGAGAGGTCAGAGTCCAGACTCTGTGGCATTACAAAAAAAACAAAAACAAAAAAAAAAATACAACAAAAAAAAAGCAAAACAAAACAACAAAACAAAAAAAACAAAACAAAACAGTAAAGGCACCTAGAGACAGAGCGTCTGTCAGGGTTTAATTGGCCGAAGTGATGCTATGATACCTTGGTCCTGTCTCCTTTGCTCGAGGGGAGCTCTTGATCTGTATCCTCATCAGACGCCACACTGTCATAGTCAGGCTGGTCATTGTCCTGGCTATCACTACAATGCCTGACAGCCGCACTCTTCAGGATAAGCTCAACATTGTCTGGAATGAAGGGACAGAGAGTTGAAATCTTACATCTGTCGTACACTTACAAGCAAGACACGTTTAATGTCAGAAGAAATTTGGAATCAACTAATGATTAGACACTGACCTTTGGGACTGGATACTGAATTCCCTTGTTGTCTGCGCTTAGCATCACTTAGTATGTCAATCACAAGAGTTGCAAATTCATGTGCATTAAATCTTGCAAGTTTCTGTCGTCCCTAAAAAAAAGGGGAAAAAAAGGAAAAAAAAGAAGTTAAAAAGTAAAATGAAAATGTACCAAGAGGAGCATGGGAGTTCTGCAGAGCTGACTTGCCTGGTTTCGTGTTGATGAGTACTCTGGATTCACAGGGAGGAAAGGCACCACCGTTGTCTCTGTCACCAGGGTGCTGTGATTTTGCGTGGCCAACCACACTACAAGAAACAGAAAAAGAATGAAATCAATAGTCTCTGGTTCAGAGTTCTGCAATTGGCACAAGAAAAACCACAAGAATATTTTTAAAGCATCAGTGTGAGAAGCCAGTACTACAAATGTGTTCTCAGGATTCTGCACATTACACACATTAAAAAAAAAATAAAAAAGAAGGTACTTCACCTGCATCGGTCTCTCGTCTATCCACCTCATCATACACATCCATGGCCAGCTCTTCAAATAAGTGATTACTGAGCTGCATTAAAATTGGGAAATGACATTTAGTCAGACATTAGTCAGGGGAGGAAAAAAAAAAGCTCAGTAAAGTGATAGGCTAAAATCAAACCCTGCAACAATACTTACAGACTGTAGCTTCTTCTTTGCTGCTTTGGCCAGTTCTGATAAATCTAAACTGCTAAAAAATAGAATAAAAGTCTAATAATTATGTGCTGCTAAAATATTGGTCAACATGAGGCATGGTTCATTCTGATTAATACTTACATGTTCCTTATCCGTCAGAGAGAGCAATGAAAAAGATCAAATATAACATCTCAGTTTAAGAGGAAGAGTGGTTGCTCTTCTTGTTTGGAAATTGAATTGAAGTTTTAGAGTTGCCTGATGAATTACATGAAGCAATTACGGAGCTTTTGGGTATGTGAAGTAGTTCCAACTCAGATAACAGAGGCTGCAGGGAGCTCAACAGCGTGTCAGAACAGGCCTCTGAGCAAAAATACAGCCCTGAAAAACTGCCTCACTGGACTTGCTCTGTTGACTTGATTCAAGTTAAACCCAATCATCTAGGCAACATGTTCATTCGAAGACCAATCACTTGATATCGACTTTCATCATATTGAATTACAGCTTGTGTTTTTCTTACCTATCGGCCATTTGAGGAACAATGAAGTGCTGGCCGTTTTTATGATCTGAAAGAAACAACAAGAAAGGTCTGGATTACCTCAAAAATCACTGTTTATACTCATGGTAGAATTTAACAATTTTTATCAAGCACACTACATTGTCAGTATTAATGGGGCAAATTAAATCCCACCATTGGTTGTTTTTATCTGCCACATAGATGAAGTTTTCCATCTGGTTTAACGTAACTTGACAATTACAGAAGAGTTTATCACGTCAAAACTACATTTTTCGCCGATTAGGCAGTCACACAAAATTACATGCGCATATTCTTTGACCCATTTTCCTTCCCTCACTGCATACCTGGTTTCCTCCCACACTGGTAGAACGCCAGTCGATCAGTTAGTTCATACTGAATCTCCACCAGTCTATCTGCCAGGTCATGGTGGCCAGCTTCCCTAAAATGGCGTATGTTAAAAAAACATTTCAAAAGGGTGAAATTACACAAATTAGGCCAACAGTATTCTGTTTGAATTTTCAAAGATTACTGAAAATAGCTAACCTTGCATATTCAATGGGAGTTTTGCCGTTGCTGTCAGGGGCTCCGGGATCTGCCCCATAAACAGTTAATAGTTCAGCCTGAGATACCTGCCCTGCCTTTGCAGCTACATGCAAGGGAGTGTTTCCTTTTTCCTAGAGGAGAAGCAGGTTTAGGACCTCAAATCAACAGAAAATTCAAATCAGAGATGAAAAGTAGGGTTTCATAGAGGGTGGCTGAATCTTACGGGGTGAAAGAAATTAGCTTGAGCTCCCAGGGATAGCAACCTCAAACAAGTCTCCAGATTCCCAGTGCGTACACTTGAGTGAAGTTGCTGGAAAAAACAAACAAACAAGAAAAACACTATTACTCTGAATTGATAGAATTTAACAATAAAGCTTTATACAAATTCATGCACCACTTTTCATGTAATCACTGTAAGCAGCTATTTCTCTTCACCTTGCTTAAATCCTTGGCTGTCGAGCTGTCATCCTCCCGACAGGGCATACGATGGACGAATGCCAGCATTTGATATTTGGCTCTTATAAATTCTGATTTGTTTGGGCTTTTGGGGTAATGTGAAAAACAGAGGTTCCAAAAGGAAAAAAAGCAAGACTGTGAATGAGCAAGCAGCACATATGAACACTGGAATTTCAACAATCACTTGCTTGTTATCAAATTAACATCTAGCTAACAAGAAGTGCTCCATAAGTATTTACAAATAATTATGACTCACTGCAGTTTATCCTGAGGGTTGGCCTTGCGTTTTCCACTCATTACAGATGCAGGGTCCAGAAGGGAGTGCTCCCATATTGAATTTGCACCATTGCTGTATAACGTCTGAACCATCTAGTTGAAATCAAAAAGAATCCTATGAAGTGTGTCCCACACTTTCTATATTTGGACAAAATCAATCAACCTCATTGGGATCTGACGCACAAATGTTGACAACAGATTTATCTTGAGCAAAGAGAGAGCTGCTGAATTTAAAACAACCGTTATTCCGTTTATGTGCAAGGATAATGTGACATTGAGGCTTCTCAGGAGACAATTCAGCCTCTGACAACAACACAACAGCCGAAAGTATAAACATATGTAGCAGAGTTAATTAAAATCTAAAATTTTCCTCTGTTGGGTTATTACCTGTAGCTGTGTAGCAGGCCATGGCGTGTGCGTAAGGTGCCGGACTTGGGAGCTATGTCTTCCCAGACTTCGATGAACACTGCAGCACTCATCGCAAATCAACACGCCCCTGTTCACAGAGGCCCAGCGAGGTTCTGAGAGGGAAAAGAAATGTGTCACAGGTCATCTCTTTTCTTCATATTAAAGTAGCATATTTCAAATCGCTTTCCTTCTGATCTTAACATCCCACTTCTCCTTTTTCTTAACAATACGTTGGACTTTAATGTCCAACTTTAACTTCACTATTACAGACGGGCATTTAAAGGATAAAGCCACAACCGACAATTAACAGATCCAACAAACAATTGTTATCAAATTGTGATACAACATATTTTTTTGGTGGCCAAGACCTTGCTCATCATCCAAAAAGTGATTAAAATGACATCACTGAGCAACACCATTGTATTTGGTGGCATGTTCTTTCATTACGATGAACTTAAGTTTGAGTCAATCCCAGATACAGTGTCCTGCTGCCACGAATACTCACTAGAGCACCAAATGTGCACTAATCCATGGCTGAAAATAGTCCCCCCCAAAAAAACACTATTCACACCTGCTTGAGTAACTTTTGCTGAAACCTACAGTCTAGAGTCTCCATCTTTTTTATGAAATAACTGGGCCTTTTTTTTTAAGTTCCATTAATTTTGTTTTTAAGTTTTATGTCCTCATTAAGATCAAATAGTCTTAGGCTGAGTGCCAAAGACAGAAGGTCCTAAGAGACAAATTGTTTTGGCCGTTTAAATGAGATTACTTGACAGTAAGAAAAATACGTAATGATGCTAGTCTTATCCTTTTAAGCTGTAAAGTACCCAGCTCAGACCACTGGAAGTATTATTTGGGCTAATCTGACTTGAACACTTAACACAAAGTAGGGTACAAATTTTAAAGACAGCGAAATTTAGGTTAAACTCCGTATATATATAAGAAAGTAAAAGCCAAAACCATATGGGAAGTAATAACAGAAGCTGTAGTAGGCATTTAGGTGATGCTTGCATAAAGGAAAGAGGAAGTGAAGACTAACAGTTGGAGGCTGAAGCACATCAACTTATTGTTGGGTAACTAAGCAGCTTCCCCTTTCAACAGACCTGTTATCAAGTATTTTAGTGCTGCATATTCAAGCTATTACAAGATAAAATATACTCTATGACCAAAATAAGTATGTGTACTTAACCTTGACCTATTTTGCACACTTGATTTAAACAAATATCACCAAGCTGTTTTGTCTTCTGTCCATACAGAGACTATTCTGGCAGAAATCATCTCAAGACCAAAAATTCTATAAATTCACATGTCACTCTTATAGCCAATGAAACTGAAGCTGACTGATTGGGTAGAACAGTGACGGGAAAGACAGTGACGACTGCAAGTGTCCTAGCAGCAGCTGAGGTGTAGGAAGAACAGCTGCAGGGGTTGCTGGTCATATTCCTCTGGCACCTGGTCCCCAGTTTTCAGACTCTTCTCATAACTTACTCTCCACCAAGACCTGAGTGTTATTGCTGACATGCCTCTTTTACCCATTCCTCAACAAGTGCTGCTAAATTTAATACCACATCTTTGAAACTCTAAAAATATTCACACCCAACAACTGGTGACAGTCAGATGGAAGGGTAATCCAGGCCAGCTGCTGTTCTTGAAACCTGGGAGGGGGGTTAACCAGTTTAAATGACATGATGAGAGACAAGGTACTAAAACTTCAGTAATCCTGAATATTTAGTGTACATATTATTGTTTTTCTTTTGTTTTTATGGTACAACAGACATGTAAAAAAAGAGTACGAGGATTTTTTTTATATCCCCTGACCATTTCTTAAGACATACTTTCTAAAAATAATGTACAATCTGCTCTTACAGTATGCCACATGTGAAATACACTGTGTGACCATTATAGAAAAAAAAATGCATTGAAAGCATGCAGTCTATTCACTCAGCATCCTGTTTTGCTTCCTGTGCCTGCTGAAAAACATCACGTCATTTCCATATAAATGGTACTTCTGTAAGTACCTCAGACACAATACAGTTAGTACTTGTTAAGCTTTCACAGAAACATTCGATCACAGAAGCTGAATTCCATTTTCCCCTCTGCCCTAATACCATTCAGAACAAACAAATCTCTGTTAGCATATGCAGGCATTGCATAAAGTATAATGGACACAACATTAAGATGAGTCTAGTATTTCATGTGCAGATATTACTGTCTAAATAATCTGCTGCCAATCACTACAGATACCATAATAGGGAGAACAGGTACGGGTAGATACCAGTTCAATGTGACAACTCTTTTTTGGTTTGGGTTCAGAATGTGAAAATTGTATTTTCTGCAGTATGTTTTCACCAATCAGTCTTTTAAAAAAAACAAACAAACAAACAGATGAATTATTCCCTAATTCACATTAGCATCAGGGGAAGAATGTCATATAATCAAGAGTCCTTTTAATACAACACAATTTAGGTCAGTCACTGATTCTCAACATGGGACAGGCCTTTCTTTAACTACTAGTATCCATGTGTGGTGTACAAAAAAGCAGCAGGACAGCAAACCACAGCACCCGCTGCCTTTTTATGGACGATGCAGTCATCCCAGTTGTACTTGAGACATGACATAAAGCAGCTTCCCGTTGATCAGGGATGAGGTTTCAAAACAGAAGATTCAGTTTCAAAATCGGCCGAGAACCTCCTGAGGGTCGAACACTGCACACAACAAACGCATACACGTTTTTCGATACCTCTGCGGAACCTGCGTAAAACAACTGTGATATCATATTGGTACATATCAAAAAAATAAAACTGAGGTCCGGATCATTCAAAGCAGACAACGCCGGACGAGGAGAGTTCAGCAGTCAGCTGCTACAGGTCCCGTCGCATCCTCGACACCGGAGATATAGAGTTAGTGCTCTGTCCACAACACTTGACAACTTGCTCGGTTCACCACACGCCTATTACGACCGAGAGTGGAAAAAGCAGCGTGAGCCAGCGCCGATAATCTGCTTTAAATCAGAGCGGAGAGGTGCAGGGATTATGGCTCCACCGCGCCCGGGGGACCAAACGTCAGTGGATGTGGCTAACAAAGCTAAGCCCCGCTCGCCCGGCGCGGGGTCTCTTACCTGGGACGCCGCAGTCCGCGCAGACCTCGGTGTTCCTCAGGCGTTTCGACATCCTTTAACCCGGGAGGAAAACGCCTTTCACGACGAGCCGAGCGTTTCACCCCTTGAGCTAATCATTGATCGCCCTGTTGCGGATGCCTTCCGCGTTAGCTACACCCGAGTTAGCTAATTACAAAAAAAACACAAATCCAAAAACGACGGCCGCTCCTCGTTTTAACTTTGAAACGGCGTCGGCGTTACGAGCATTACAGCGTTACCCCGGCGGGACTGAGGGACGACGCCGCCGCCCGCACCTTGGCTGACTTAGCACCTGACGGGGCTAACTGGCCTGTGGCCGTCCGGGGTTGAACTCCTGAGCCTGTGGCAGACAACGCGGCTACACGGAGCCACAGCGAACCCAGCGGCAGCTGCTGCCACTGTGACCCGCTGCTGCGGGGATACGCGTGTGCCCACAGTTCAGCCTCTCAGGGAGGGGGGGGGTAGAAATAATAGCATAATACGAATCACCGCTCCTTATCTTGTGTAGGGTTATCTCAAAGCTAAAATAAAATATAACTATAAGAAAAACGATATGTTTGTTTAAGTTTACTGTGGGTTCGGAAGGTACACACCCTGACAGACGTAGCCGAGGAGTGAAATCCCCACGTCTCTAAGAGGAGCAGGAGGTGAGTTTGATCTACGCACCCGGTGACACGGTATTTTTTTTTTTTTTTTTTAAAGTGCGGTTCACAAGTAATGATGGCGACAACGCTCGTTGGGTTTCCCGTCCACGGGCGATCATCTTTAAAAAAAAAACGTAACCTCGCACATCAGTATCACATCTGCACTTTGTTAATAAAATCGTCCGCAGATCGATGGAACAACTGTATTACGCGACTGAGGTCAGCCGCGAGACGGGATGGAAAAAACCGAGCCCGTGGGTGGAGGAGCAACAGGCACCGAACTCACTCTGATAGAGCAGAACACCGCGGGTTATTTAATAAAAACCTGTGGTTATATCGTTAAAAAATACAGAGTGTTTCGTTTAAAACTACTGTGTGTCTTTATGCAAATTCGGTGCACGACAGTGCGCAGGCGGTAAAGTTTCAGATTTTCAACCAACCTCGCTGCAAAAGCGTCGATCTCATTTCGCGTCATGGGCAAAACATGTAGTTTGATGCCCACATGAATATTTACAACATTTTTTTGTTTTTTGTTTAGGTATACCTGACGAAGTTGTGTTAAAATTCTGTTATTTACAACATCGAAGTGTGACTCAGGACCAACTTAACACAGGCCGTTTACTTAGATTGAAGCTTTTCCACCTCCACGCGGACATGTTGAATGGTTGCGTCCAAACTGGAACCGTCTATTCTTTTTTTTTCCTAAAGGCGACGGGTTTATCCATAAACCGTGTTTCTGTTGTGTATCGACCGAAGTTGCCGGCAAATAAAAATAGTGCCGCTTAGTCAAAAACTAAGTTCCGTTTTTACAGGGGCTCGGTTGGATGTATGAATTAGGTGTTATTAGTTAGATCGTGAGTTCATTTCCTCGTAAAACCCCCCTCTCGTTTTTGGGTACCCCCTCCTGGCACTTCCTTGTTCAAAAGTTTTATTTAGGGGAAGGCTCGGGCGAAAGTTGGTCGCCAGTTTGGATACTTTTGACGTTGTTGTTGTTGTTGTTGTTGTTAAATGTCGAGGGCATGGATCGCATGGATCGTAAATACGGACACAACTAGCGTGTAGCTACCGCAGTTTTCTCCCCCCCCATGGCTGTGATCATTAGAAGCTGGTCAACGTTGCACTGAGAGGCTCCATAAAGAGGAAGATGTCCACGGCTAACGTTAGCGATGACATCTGTGAGAAGTTTCCCCTGCACTCCGCGGTGTGGGAGAATGATTACAGGAAATTGGAAGAGCATATAGCGATACCACAGGTTGGTTTAAAAACAAAACAAAAGGAAAATACCGAGTGTGCTGCAGACACGACACAGGCGCGCTCGTTAGCTAGACGAAGCCAGGAGCGAGCTGTTGAATCGCCGTAGCCAAAGTAGGCCAATCGTGTTGACAGGTGCTCTGTGGTATCACAAACAGAAAATGTTTCAAGTGCTTCTGAAGACAAGCTAGTAGCTCACTGATCAACAGGTTTGAAAAATAAAAAGAAAATAAATATCCCAGTACAAATTCAGACCAGGTTGGAATATATTCTACTAACCCAATCCAGTGGTTTATACGTGAATATATACATAGATAGAATAACATTACAAACTATTAAATGTTTTCATTTATGGTATACTGCGCTCCTTACGTCCAAATAATGCGTGATCGTGTGATTTTACAATGTGTTCATAATGGTGATTAAATCTCTCATCCTCAGTCTCGAACCTGTAAAACATGCCACTGACTAATCTGAAAAACTGGTGCCAAATATTACTATTATAAAAGCATCTATAATCTCATCTTGTCTTTCCTCACAGTAGCTCATCACAGTCAGTACTGTGTATTGTTGTAGTATATTTACTATGATCCAGTAGCTCTAGACGTTACTGCCCAACAATCTGATCAATAACACATTTACCTCAGCAGCATGACTCATATGAAGATCAGACATGATGCTAACTCTTGCCACTGTGATGACCACTGGAATCCTGTGTCATTGTTAGTGTTGACCTAAATTGAAACGGGTTAAACTTTGACTGTGCGATTTACAAAACACGCCCTCAGTTAAAAGTGAAGCAATATTACAAAGCCATGAAACACTAGGCTCTTTTGTTCATATAAGAGATTGTCTAGTCCTTGCTACAGTACTTAATCTAACAAGTTACTATGATTATATTATGTAAATAGAAGTGCAGGAGGAAACGTGGGTTTTTCTTCGATTTTCTCAGAATGACATTGAGGCTGTGGATCCCAGGGGTCGGACACCTCTGCACTTGGCTGTGTCACTCGGGCACCTGGAGTCAGTGAGAGTCCTTCTGAGACACGGTGCTGAAGTGACAAAAGAAAATGCCAAGAACTGGACAGGTTAGTTTTAAAACTGGCTACCAAGCAGACAAGGAAGGCTATGATACCATGAATGCGTCCCTTCACGTCTCTTGCAGTTATGCTTTTTGAGGATGTATGGATTGTTTGATAACTTAGATCCCTTTGTGTATCAACCTAAACGTGTTCTGCTGTTAATGGGGTTTCTGGTTTAAAAAAAAAAAAAAAATACAGTAACACTGCACTCTTCTGACTGCAGTAAAATATTTTTTTATTTTCCTTGGTTATTACCGTCATTGTTGAAGTTTGTGTACTGGATAGTTGCTTCTCTTCTGGTGAACAAATGCAGTTGCCTTAAAGGTTCAGTGGTTTGTTTATACTACTGGTTTGTTTATACTACGCTACACTACGCTCTGTGCAGTGCTGCAGGAGGCAGTCAGCACCGGAGATCCAGAGATGGTTCAGTTAGTGCTTCAACGCAGAGACTACCTCAAAGCCTCCACTGCTCTGGGAGGAGTGCCTGAGCTGCTGTCGAAGATCCGAGAGGTTTTACTTTATATATTTTCCCATTGTTTTGTCATTTATCTTTATGTATAAATGGGAACATTTACTGGCAAAAGAAATAGTTGATGTATTGTCTGCCATTTCACCCACAGTCTCCAGACTTCTATATGGAAATGAAATGGGAATTCACCAGTTGGAGTAAGTTCGTTTGCGTAGATATTTATCGTAAAAGTAAAGTTGACATATGTCTGCATGGTAACCTGTCCTTGAAGCACAGGCTTGCTATCTGCAAGTCAATATGCAAAAGGGGAATGTATCTAGAAGTGTGTTCTGATGCAGCACCCTGTGGTTGAATATCTGCACAAGATAAAAATCTTACCCACTAAGAGGTTTCATCAGGAAATACAGGAATAACTTAACTACCTGCCTCTTGGTAGATGAAGCATTTGTTTTGGTTTAATAATGAGTTACATTGTTTTTTTTATGTGCGGATATATTTCTTTCCATTGTGGGACATTCATATGATGTTGCTTCACAGTCCCTCTTCTGTCCCGGGTTTGTCCAAGTGATGTTTGTCGCATTTGGAAAAGCGGCGCCAGCCTGCGAGTGGATGCCACTCTTCTAGGCTTTGAGAACATGACCTGGATCAGGGGACGTAGAAGCTACATCTTCAGGGGCAATGGTGTGTGTGTGTTTAACACTCCTACAAAAAAAAGCTATCTTTATTATTTGTGCCTTATCTGTTAAATGATTTTAGTCTATCCTTGATCACATTTTTACAGATTCATGTGCGGAGTTGATCGAGGTGAACCATGATGATGCAGTAGTGGACACTGAACTCTTCAACATCTCTCAAGAAATGGAGGATGTCACACTAGAGTCAATGCAGCCAGCTGAACAGGAAGTTGCCAAAAGGCTGACTACTCCCATTGTCAACACCTACTTGGACACCAAGGATATTGCTTTTGAGAGGCAAGAGTTGATTTTCTTTCTTCTGTTGTCCTTTTTTCACAACAAGCATAGAGTTAATTTCCTTTGATCCAATGCCAAAACTCCATTTTGCACCAACCTCTCAATGATATTTCCCTTGTAAAACTAGTATCTAATTTTCTAAAATATAATATTTACAATGATTTATACATTCAAAGGTTGTCAGACAGTTGGTGTTCATTTTTAGGTTAGTAGCATTGTCATGTAGTTAGCATGAGTTATTCAATAACCTTCTCCTGGATAACTTCCTGAAACACAGCTGAAGGTTTTACTTCACAGATAACAGTGATTATAATTGTCTTCGATAATAAGCCTTTCCTATAGTGGAATTTAGACTTGTCAAACATCTATAAAAAAAACAGTAGTGGCTGCACGCCATATCTGTGTTTATTGTTGTGGCTAACCGAAGACTACAAAAATGAATTTTGCCTGTGATGATGATTTGTGTTTTCACAAATTGCCATTTTTTTCCACAGGAACAAGTCTGGGATATGGGGCTGGAGAACTGACAAAACTGAAGTGGTCAACGGATTTGAAGCAAAGGTTCATATTAGTTACACATTTTCTTTTTTTATTATAACTTAAGTGTAGCTTGTAGTAATAACTGACATTAGATTCTTTTTGTTTTCTCAGGTTTTCAGTGTGAACAATGTAAATGTGGTAATCAGGACAAGGACAGAGCATCTTACAGATGAGGAGAAAGCCAGGATAAAAAGTAGGCACAAAACACATCATGAGAGAGAGAGAGAGAGAGAGAGAGAAAATGATTGATTGAGAGAAATAAATTTGGACTGTTTTGTTCAAAGGTGAGAGGAACATCCTAGAGTCTCTGCTGGGGACTGTGGAGCAGCACATAAGTGCACAGGGGGTAAGCCATGCACTCATGCATTCAGTAATTAGAGGTATCAAAATACAGGATGTATCTGGAAGCTCATTTGATATGACTGCTTGACTTTATAGGATCTTACTCTTGAGTACGCAACTGCCACCAATCCCACTGCGATCACTCCAGAGGAATATTTTGATCCCGACTTTGACCTTGGGAACAGAGACATCGGCCGACCAATTGAACTAAGCATTCGAACACAGAAGTAAGACATGACATTTTGAGGCTATAATAACCTCATACTTAATTTCTCATAGCTCTGTGTTATCTGTATTGCCAAGCTAAGTTGTAGGCAACATTCTCTGTAATTTCCTCTCATGCAGGTTTAAAGGTACATTGTGGATGAGTGAGGAACATCCCCTGTCCCTGGTGGAGCAAGTAACCCCCATCATTGACCTTATGGCCCGGACAAGTTCCCATTTTGCACGGCTGCGAGATTTTGTAACCCTCAAGTTTCCTCCTGGATTTCCTGTTAAGATTGGTATGAGGTTTTTATAGACTGCACTTGGAAGAAGCATTTTAACTCCTCTTCTGTTATCTGTTTTTACATCTTATGTGTTACACTCTTCCAGAGATTCCCCTGTTTCATGTACTGAATGCCAAGATTACATTTTGTAATGTAAATAAGTGCAGTACTGCAGAGGAAGTGAACACAACACTAGCAGCCACACCAGGAGAAGATGAAGAAGCTGCGGGTATGAATGCACCCAGTTTGACCACAGTATTATATTACAAATTGCAAGTCTGAGACGTCTTCATCACTTTTTTTCTATTTCTTTTTCTTTTCTTTTTTTTCTCCTGTCCAGCACTGCCTCCGTTTCAGGTGTGTCCCTCGGTATTTGTGGTGCCTGTCAGTTACCACCGCCGAGGGGGCAGCCGCCACTCACCAATGTCCACTAATGACGAGGAGCTTTTGCAGTACGCCATCCACCAGAGTCTCCTGGAGTCTCGCAGAGTCCCAGGCCAGGTCAGAACAGCTCTCATTCAGCCTCCTTGCCAAACAACTTGCCACACACAAATCTCATCTCACCATTTTCCAATGCTATCCTTGGTTTTGCAGTTAATTGCATCATTTAAGCCCCCCTCCCTTTGTTTGTATCGCTGTAGGAGGGGATCTGGGTTGATGCTGATGGGGAGCTCACTGATGTAATCCCCAGTAGCCAGAGTGACAGGTAACTCAGGTTAAGGTTGCTTGCATAGCAATTGCATACAGATGGTAAAAGCAACACTCCTCGCTACGTGCAAGTCCCGTTGGGATTTAGATGACATTATATATCTGTTCACCACCTGTATGTGTCAGTAAATGCCACAAAACAGAGGTGGATCTTACTTCCCCAAATCAATGTCATTCTAGGAGTATCCCAGAGGGGGTGCTGGTGGAATATGGAGACACCTCCAGTCCTGCCAGCTCTGTCTCAGCCTCTAGCCCTGACTCAGACCTCCGGCTGGCCATGGAGCTCTCTGCACGAGCTCAGGAGGAAGAGGAGAGGATGAGGAAGCAAGAAGAAGAGGAGCTGGAGAGAATATTGCAGCTGTCGCTCACTGAGAAGTAAAAGGAATAAGAGGGAATAATAATAATACAACTTTTCCGGATCTAAAAACAACCACCACACCTCAGTTTTCCTTCCTAACCACTGTAGTCATCTATGCAACGGCAGATTTCTTTCTGTAACAGATCATTTTTGCACAGGCAATATCAAACTCTCAGTATCCAATATTTTCCAAAATATATTTTGGTAAGAGCTTACTTCTTTATATATTTCTATCTCAGCATAGTCTATCTCCATCCTCAAGCTTGATTCATGGACTCTTTGAGATCATTTCGGTGGGTTTTATTTTTTATTTATTTATTTTCTTTTCCAATTCAGAATCACAGCAGCAACCCACGTTTTTAATGGTGTCATCCAGGGTGCGGTCGAATCAATGTAATTAAGGTTCTGTGAAAAAAAAAAATTTTTTTTGACTACTCAAGGCGTCTTCATATAGTGTTTGCACTCAGATGTGGCAGTTCATCTTCCTGGTACCTCTTGCCTACTGTGGACCTAAAGGGACAGATTTGAGTGTTTTCACCGTGAAGTCTTCCTACTGAGTTAATTTGATGAGGACCATGGGCTAACTGAACAACCGAAATCTCAGGGTTCCACTTTTACTCATTTTACTTTCACTTTGGAATCAGTTTTGTCAATCAGTTGTAAAACTGTCAGAAATCTTGACCAGGCAAATATTTCTGTGGTGCAAAATGGTATCATTCATACATATCACTCTATGCCATACCAATATTAATTCAAAAAGTTGGGCTCATTGAGTCAAAAGTTCATAAGTAAATGCAAGTTCCTTGTACTTTGTGAATGTACATTCTACAGATGGGTAAACAAAAGCATGTTGCTGTGAGAGACACTTGAAATCAGCTGCATGGTAACGTATCTTTGCTGCAGCAAAGATAAGGGTGTAAATTTTCTAACCTGGTTTTTTTGTTGTTTTTCTTTTTTTATTGAACTTTTTTTTCAGACTTCATGGTAAGAAGAATTTTTTTTGTAAACTGTCACTGAGCAACTTCAAGCATTATCACTTCGGTTCAGAAATGCAATAGCAGAGACCAGTGTCTGTGGATTTACAGCCATCGTGCAGCTCAGAAGTAGTCACACAGCCAGTGTTGCAGAGATTTTTTTTTATTATTCTTAAGGGTAGTCTGCCTTTTGTAGCCATGAACAACTCTAGACCTCTGAGCAAAAGGAAAGACAGCAAAGACTCAAAGGTCAAGCATACCCGACATGTACATTATTAGTTCCTTCAACATGTGCCAACAGATTGCTTTGCTCCAATAACGCTTGGAGGGAGAGAGGGGTGGTGACAGCTTTATGTGGTGCCACTCAGACTAAACTTTCTGAAGTTTAAAAAAATAAAAATAAAAAAATTGTAACTTAAAAACAAGGTGGACGGGATGATGCCGAGTAACATGCATTAACCACTATAGTTGATTTCACTGACAACCAACCACTTATTGAAGGTCTTTCTGCATTGCTGCATCTGACTTTCAGGGGCTTCAGCTGAAAACTACTAATTATAATTATCAAATTGCCAAACTGCTGAAAAGTCGACTTTAAAAAAGACTAGCTGTGGTTAATTTAATGCAGAGCTTTGTAATGCACCATTTAGGCTGCAAAGTTTTTTTTTAATATGTTAAAAATTTAAGAAAATGTGTTGTTTTTAAAATGTTGTTTCTAAAATAAAGGCACTTTATTTCCATGAGAACTATGTGTGACTTTGTTGAAGTAGTTAGCTAGTGTCTGGTAAAGTATTAGCTGGTCCTAGGCAAGAGAAGCTTAATGATGTATTAGTAGTGAAAGGATTCTTTGTTTGGCTAGGAGCTCAATATGGTCACAGTCATTTCAGTCCTAACATCTGGACTCTGTATTAGCACATAATCAAAGTTTACCGTTGTACAGTTGGATTGTGCAGGACACACTGCCGCAGTGAAGGAGGTATCTGTTCTGAATAAACGATGGATGCCATTGCTTTCGAAATAGTTAGAATGGGAGCCAGTTTCAATGAAAAGACGTCACAATTTTCTGCTTCTTTGTAATTTTATTACACATTTGTTGTTTTCGAACCTAGTTCACTGTTTGAAGTTCATTTGTAGAAGGCCTTTGTGACAAAATCAAAGTATAAAGCAGTAAACTGGCCAAACTCATCCGGCCAATCTGAGAAGATGATGGTGATGATTATGACGATGACCTTTGACATATTCTTTAACAGTGTCTCCTCTGATATAGATGGAACTAATGAGCACTATTCTGCTCTCTAGTCCCACTTTTCCTTTTTAATGCAATATTGAATGCTTATTAACAAATTTTCTTATTAAATAGCATGATAATTTACCACACAAACTAGTAGGCCCACAGTTAATTTCAGAAAATGGAGCAGATTTCAACATTCAAAGAAAAAAATATGAGTAAACTCTGGTTTAACTGATGGAAATTTAAAATTTAAGCAAAGACAACACTCTCACTTTGTAATCCAACCTCAGTTTGTCTAAAGGCTGTTGGCTTTCAGGCTTCAAAAAAAGATGTCAGGACAAACTATTGGCCTTGAAAGTAACACAATAAACCTAGTCACAGCATTTCTGTCAGATGTGAAGCCCAAATAAAAAACAAAAAACAAAAATCAAATGTGGCACATGTAACAGTCCATGCTATTGGGTTTAAAATAATTAATATATCACCTGCATATCCCTTCGTTTGCCGATGTAATTGTAATTCAAAATCAAATCCATTGATTACAGCATATCAATAACAAACAACCTGATCTCGTGACGACTGATCTCCGAGCTCGCGTGAGCTCGCGCGGTCTGGTTGTTCTCGCTGGGGCCCGACGGGCAGGTGACGAAGCTCGCGACGTTTCGCTCAGTCCCGCGCCGTCCCGGGCGGCCCCACCTGGCCCGGGCTCCCAGGTGGGCTCCCAGGTGGGCTCCCAGGTGGGCGGGTCACCGACGCGACAGCGGCTTGTAGACGCAGACGGCCATGACGATCATGAGCAGCAGCAGGACGGCGAGGACGCTGCCCATCGCGACTGTGAGGACGGAAACACAAGCGGGTCAGAGACACACAGGCGGCCTCGGGCGGCGCCCGGACCGGGGTCACCGGGTCAAATTCTGCCCCGTTTCACCGGCGAGTAGCTGCCTGTCTAGGGTTAAGAGTCTAAGTCTGCAAACCCCTCAGCATCCCCGCCCGACACCGGCGGGGCCCCGGGTCCGGCTCTTACCTAGATTCTGCTTCTGCAGGACCACGTAAGCTCTCTCGGCCAGTCTCGAGTCCCCGCTTTGTCCGCTCACTAACGCACTGAAACCCACGACGAGGACGCGGAGAAGCATCGTAGCGGCGGAGGATGAGGAGGATGAGGAGGATGGTGGTGATGATGGTGATGGGAACGAGGCGTATCTTCTTCCGCTGTAGGATCCGGGTCCTAAGGCCGTTGGGTTATTGTACTGACTCATACAATTTAAAGGCTTCGGTAGTCGATTGATCGATGTGTCAACCGACAGAAAGTTAATTTGGTAAATTTAATGATAGGAGATTAATCATTTAAGTCATTTCTGGAAACACAGTTTTTCTTGAAGTAACTGGTTATATATTTATTAACCACTTTTATTCTTTATGAATTTTGAATTGTATTGATGCTTGTTGATACATTCATTTTTATTTTATTTTTTTTGCATCTTCAGCTGCCCTTAAAGTAACACTTAGTTTGAAGACATTGATGAAAAGTGTTTCAGCTTGGCACTGTCTCTATTAATCCAATATTTTGTATCAAATTATGTTGTATTTTCCAGGAAATATTTTAGGACTTTATTTTGGAAAATTAAGTGAATAGCCTTAGAAAAGTTTAATAAAGATGATGATTGATTTAACTCTTCTAAGATAACTATGACCTGGATGAATGAGAATCTCCAAAACAAAATGTTTCATTAAAGCAAAAGTGCCAAAAATGTGCTGTTTCTGACTTCTCAAATCTGAATATGTACAGCTGTTTTGAATTTTGGCATAGACTGTAATTGTAGCACATTTAAACTATCTCCTAACTTTATATGGAACAAAAAATTAATAAATCAATCCATTAATCATGAAAATTATTGGAGAAAAACTCTGAAAATAGTCATCCATTGCTGCCCTAGGATATCAAAACTTGCATGCGGTCTTGCCTGTTAATGTGTGCTCATTTTTAACTGCTGATTATAGGAGTATGACTATTTCCATGATTGATTCTCATGCCAATAATTTTCGCAATTGACCAATTAATCCTTTATCTATGAAATGTCAGAAAATAGAGAATAATTCCCATTAGAATTTCCCTGAGCCTAAAGTGATATTTACAAAATTGTTTGTTATGTGCAATCAACTGTCAAAAGCCCACAGATATTCAGGGTACTATCATGGAAGACTAAGAAAATCAGGAAATATGAAGTGACATTTTGGCATTGACATTTTGCTTAAGAAATGACATATATTTATACTTAGATAAATGGAATATCACTGATTTGTTGCTGTTTCCTGTCATTTTGCTAATAGATTAATCCCTCAATTGTCTCAACTCAATCTGTCTGATTTTTATATATCTGCGTAGACATTTCTGCAGCTTTGTCAGCACGGGGCTACTGAAAGCTTCAGGTGTTTTCACCTTTTTTTATATTTTGGTGTTTCCTCTTTCTCCAGTCACTTGATTGGTAGGAACATGTGCTGATTAATGAGCTGAGCCCATATAAGCAGGTACTTCTGCTCAGCACTCAGCACAGTTGTGGTGCTATGTATCTGGTCTTCATTTATTTATTCATTAATTTACTTCAATAAACATATAGCAAACTCGCCATTGTGTCATATCCATTATTCTGTTCACCATTTGAACCAGCCATAACACCAGGTAGTTTGATTGTGGAAATAAAAAGGGTAATAAATTTCCTGTCTTACTGGTAACCATCATACAAGTGTGAGGCCCCCATCACATTTCCCATTTCTGAAATGTCAAAGAGCAATGAAGAATAGATATAAAGGTCAAGCACCTTGCGGTTATATCCTTATATAATCACTCTTGCATGACTGATGTGTATGGCCTTTACCTTCAACCTCTATAGAACCTAAGAGTGCACACCATTACATACACTTATAGCTCTTAATTAACTTATATGCCAGTGCAGCTTAATGAGCACTATGAAATGTCGCTCACGGTGGCCTGAAATTAAAAACTGGAGGCTGCCTGGATAAAATCATCACAACAGGAAAAAATTTAATTGAATGAACTCTGAGTTTCCTTTTCAATGAGATGTCTGACAGCATTTAAACCGAACTAAACTGATCTTTATACTTTCTGTTATGACTTGAAAGGACACTTGATAAGCATGATAAGAAACTGCAGCCCAGGAGGTGTAGCCCTGATTCAATTCACAAAGTCAATAGTAAATAAGTCAGGTGAAAACGCCTTCCTTGAAGAGTTGAAGTCAGAGGATAATAACCTCTCAAGTCATATTGAAGTGAGTTTGTATTAAACCACATATTGTTACAGGGTAAAATGATGTTGTTAATTTTGGCTTAAATGCCATTGTTATTTTTTGTTTGTTTGTTTTTTTTGTTTTTAACCAGACTCCAAGGGAAGCAATGTTGGTCTCTCCATCCATCCCCCACTTTGGTCCAGGCTGAAATATTTCAACATCTGTCTAAATGAAACTTGTTGTGATATAATCTCAACATCTACTGAATGTATTGGGTATTATTTTTTGATGAGCCTATGACTTTTTTTATCTAGTGCATTTATGAGATTAAAATGTTAAAATGTCCAATAGGTACTGTATACTTATAGTAACTGTAGGCTCACAGGTCTTTAATTGATTGATTGATGAGAAAGAGTGCTAATTTCAAATAATTTTTAGCTTCCACCTTTCTGCACATAGAGCCCTCTTAGGTGATTTTGTTTGAGCTTGTTTGTTTGAACAGCTGTTGGAGGTTGGATAAAATTCCCTATTACCATATATTTGTTATGGAAAACCCACTGCCAAACTGTTTTATGAGTGTGCTCTTGGTTAATCCGGCAAATTATTGTAAATGCCTGACAAATCAAGACATTGATGCAAAGAGTGTATTGCTGTAAAAGAGTTCTACTCACTGGTGTATGTTATAAGTCATAGTGGTGGAATAGACCCAGATATCTTACAAGAAGAGATGCCATGGCATAAACACTATGGCAAAATCTCTGACTGTTGGAAAATTCATTTTGTCCCATGTTAGTACTCTTAACAGGTTAGCAAACCAAAAACTACAACTGTTTGGCAATAGAGACCTAAATGTGGAGTTTAAAAAAGGTCTGATCTGAATATACAAACTGGGTAGTATAAAACCTTTAATTCGTCTTTTTATGTCCTTTGTGTCCTCTATATAGCTTATAGTGTATTTAGTCAGAACTGATGGATGCACTGTAGCAGATTTTTTCCATCTTAATGTCCTGTTTGTCAAGCTTTTCATGCCAGCTAGAGGAGAAACCATCTATTTAGCAGCATCTCTTTTATGTGTCTCCTGTGCTTGCCTGTTCTCTACATCAATGGTGGTCACTGACACAAAGGGTCTTTGATCTGCACGTCTATCAACCAGCAGCTCAGTGGGGAATCATATGTTCCAAACCACTTTCTGCTCTCATATAGGTTCATACCTGTCGTCCTTGAAGTGGTTAGGGCCTTAACCAGGAATAGGAATCAGCTGAATGAGTAAAGATCTGAAGGGTGCTGTGAGCATTTGAAGGTAGAGGCTGCTCTATTCCGTTGAATGTTGATGGATTCTGGATATTGCAAATTAGATTGTTAATTAGAAAATCTAATGGAGGTGAGCAGAAACAGCCAACAGCCTTTACAAAGACATGACCGTTAATATATGGAGATTTAGAAGTACAAATTTCATGTGGGGGTCAACCTTTTTTTTTTTTTTTTATGAAATATTGTTTAACTTCCAGGATTGAAAAGAAGCACAAAGATAAAATATTTAATTTATACTCTAATTAATTTATGCACATCTTACTACAGAAACCATGTTTAAGAGGAATGAAATCACACAACAATCATCACCTTGCTTATTGCATTATTCTCTGAATATAAACAAAGTATAAAGCACTTTTTTTTAGAAAGGTTAACAAATATGACTAAGACATATTATACTGTATATCTGCAAAAACATTTAACAGTCTTCAGTTAGAGAGTGAAAACATTGTCTGGAGAGGCACAATATCAATAAATATCAATACAACCTTTACAGTTTTTGTACATATAGTGTAATATTTAGGCGAATTAAGGCAAAACAGGCTATCTGGAGTTTACATGAAACCTTCAGATGAAGACCAAAATTTTCATTTTGAATTTGAAGATCTTCACTAATACACAAAGAGTTGCACATAGTTAAAATTTGTTCGTTACATATCACATGAAAGTACAAAAGTATCTACTTTCTATGTGAAATGATACACTGTAATATAATTATAAGATTATTAAATTAATGTGGTCATCATCTGAGCGCTTCAGTTACCTCCATTACAAACACTTGTTGGGAAAACAGAACATTTTTAGCAGATATATCCAGCAGCTAGCATGAAATCTTATACAAGCACTGTATTACAGATGTACTGTATGAATATAAAATACAGCATTGACAAAAATGAGGAGGGGATTGTGATTTAATGTCAAAATAATTCAGGTTTTGTCCCATTTAGAGGGACCTTGGAGGTACAGTCCAGCAAAAAAAAGACAAACCTGACATGGACAACATTAGCTGACATGCCGTCGAGTGTGTTTGGAACTGAGTGGATAAACAGCCCACTGTAGAAATTTTTTTTTATTACATTTAATTACATGCAAAAAACTACCCCCATTGTCAGTTTAGTGGTGAAAAACTGTATCAACCACACTGTTGCTGCAAGTGCAACATTGGTGTTTGCACTGTTGCTATAGCTGAGCATGCAGAGCGGATTTCATCAATCTTTTACAATGTACAGAAAATATAGAAATTAGGAGCAAATGGCTCCATGCAATAGAAATGATGTGCTGAATGTTACATATAGAAATAAATGTTTATTATTTTCCGTGGCATCATGTCCATTTGGGATAAATGCAGCTGATTAAGGGAAGAGACAGACCACTGAGTTTACTACAAACTCCTACGACTACAAGAATGTGACACTTGAAAAGGGCAACATGTGAAATCCATAAACTATCCAGGTGATGCACTGCAGGTAAATCTGCATCATGCAGACCATAGAGTGAAGATATGGATATTGCTCTCTCAGGACCTCTTAGAATAACAAATCTATTAGCATTTACCATTTTACAGAGTGTGTATGTGCATCATAAGCAGGTATTGGTCATGTCAGATAATGTTCAGGCTTGTACATATATAACTTAAAACTGTTTTGATTGGCAATGTACAAATGTTTTTATCTTTCTATGGCACAGTAGCCATGTTGAGGCTGTCAGCGTGGATGTCTGGTATGGTCCTCTCTGGTCTCAGACATACTGCCAACCTCTGTGGAGAAGAAGACAATTTCAGATGTGAAAATGTGTGAGAAGGCTAATGTTTCCAGCATTTTTTTACACACTGTTTCTTCCCCCTCTCTATCCACTGACCTGTTTGAGAGATCCAGGGGTCCACACCAGCTTGTAGACCATGTAGATGGGGATCCACATGAAGGATGAGAAGCCAATTATGTAACCCAATGTGATACTCCAGTCAGGGTACTTATATTCAAACAGTGTGAGGGGCGGCGCCTTCAGCAGGGAGCTCACTATGATATACTGGGAAGAGTTGGGATACATGTATATTGGGGATGGGTAATATATCTGTCACACCGCCATACATTATAAAAGAAATATATAACAGAATTTGTATAGTGTAATAATGCAAATTGTCAACAGGAGCTCAACCCGAGAGATGGATGCAAACAATAGCCAAGGATATTAGACTGTATGTAGAGCAGGGAAGGTGACGTTTGCCCGAGTGTTTTGCAATATCCTGTAGAAAACATGTCACGTAGAGGACAGTTTAATCTACAGACAGGGAGACAGCTGTTAGGTTGTCTTGATCTTACCCTGAGCTTTCACTCATGTCTTGGTATACTAGTGCCCGTTGATCTATGGCTTACTTAAATTGACGACACTCGACTGAAAGGACAACATGGTAGATCTACTTGTTGTGTATTTACTGTAAATGTAGGTCAGATAATTTCACCTCTTACCGCCAGAAATGCTGGACTGATGGCAACCCAGCACACCTTCCAGAATAAACCTGGTGCTTTGCCCAACATGGCTTGAACATCACTGCTAAATCTTTTGATGCCTGAGAGCAGCAGAAGTAACATCGGACAGAGTCACTAACAGTATGGTGTTCTTCACATGCTCACACCATATTTGATTGTGCAGATAATGAATTTACATTATAGATAAAAGAAACCGGATAGCAGTGAATCAGTAATCATCTGTTGTTTACCGTAGAACCAGGAAACTGCGATGGCCTCCAGGAAACCCACAGCAATAATGGAGCATCCAACTCCAAATTCCTCCAGTAGCTTCACCACATAGGCACCACCCTGTCAATGAAATTTCACACTGACTAATAACACGATCGACCATCAGTCATTTTCAGTTCAGACTTTTCAGTTTACTACACTGTATCCACAACTACCTAAACCTTTGGCTAAATGTGCTTCAAGATCAGTGTTTAAACTACAAAGGGGTTGAATTCTGTTCCCTTTAGTGAACTCATTTAAACTGTGAAAAAAAACTTACATTTGTAAGGGTGCTTAGAGAGCCTAAAAAGCAGACTACTACCAAGCCCAGAACAAAAAGTTCCCGTCTGTGAGAGAAATGATCTGGGTATTCATCCAACACAGCAGTGATGATCGCCTCCAGCCCACCAAACTGAAACACAGGGAAACAGTTTCTTCCGTAAGAAAGCCTCTACAAGTCGAATTATACTGAATGTACATCACAGTATATACATATCTAAATCTGCCATTAAATTAAACTGGATACTTTATGTTAGGGGAAAGGGCTATGTTTGCATATTTTAAGTCAATGAAGATATGAAAATAACATTGTTTTGTAGATAAATAAAAGTGTAGATTAGAGCTTTACATTTAGTAATGATAGACTTAGTAGCATTCAATACTACGTAATGTATTTTGATATGTGAGTATCGAAATTAAAGGTATTAAATAACATGAAATATGTTGCTTCTTAATTTTCTAATGGTCACTTTATATGTGGCTGTCCTGTACTCAAAGCATCTAGATTTCACAGTTCGTACAGTGCTGTCCAGTCCCAGCGTGATCATCATCACAAAAAAGATGATTGCGAAGAAGGTAGAGCCCATCATGTTTGCAATGGCCTCTGGGTACGTGATGAAGAGTAAACTTGGTCCTGGAAAGCATAAAGAGATCAGGGTGAGTGTTTGATTTCATAATTTAATTTTTTTTTCCCTTTCGTGATTTTATCTTTATTTTACTTTTAGTTTTTCCTCGCTGACCTTTATCTCTGGCTACATCCTCAACCTCCACCTGCCTCTTCTCTGCCATGTACCCCAGCACCGTGAAGATTACGAACCCTGACACGAAGCTGGTCAGACAGTTCACCAGACTTGTCACAATGGCGTCTCTGTTGAGGTAGAAATTAAATCTGCTCAGGGACATGCAGCACAATATTGCTTGTCAGAGATATTATAATATTCCATTCTATTGCTGTCTGCATTGAAAGCCAGTCAGTACTTCACTTTGAAAAAAAATCCTTAATATACTATTATCAGCTTATGTTTCCAAGACATGAAGATTGACCTGACTTGCAACCACAGAAATCCTGCAATACTAATGAGGAATACTCAGCTGAGGGATGGTTATGTTGCAAATGAAATGTTGTACTTTTGTACTCTACTGTAATAAAGAGGAGTCATAATCAACAGTCTTATCAGGCAGTATCTAAGCTACAAACATTCATTTCCATGACTTAGTGGGTCATAGATCCATAGAAGCTGAGGCACAGTTCTGACCGATAGCAGTTATTTGTGAAAGGGTTGTAGCTGGAGAGAGCCAGGAGGACCCCAAAGCCCGGCCCCAGAGAGAAGAATATCTGAGCAGCAGCATCCACCCACACCTAGACAAGAAGACAAAAAGGCAAAAAGACATAAAGACAATCCTTACACTGTCAGGGACTCTTAACTGTAAAACTTAGATTGGTATAGATTTCTAACAGCATTTCTAATAAAGATTAAAACAAATTTCTCTCTCTCCTTTCTGTGACTTAACATCATCAAATGATCATTTCTTTTATTTTCCATGAACTCTCAGTATAATTTACCAAGCAGAGATAGTGTGGTGTCAGCCATATAGAACTCTAGTTGCTGCACAGCTGCAGCAGGGAGATCTGAAGAGCAGCACACATTCGACATTAAAAAGAAGGGGACAGCTTTGGATATTGGTGTGTGAGACAGAAAGGGAGACCTTTGTTAATGGGCAGAAAATCTAAACCAATTATGCATCTTATTATCCTGCTCTGTGGCTTATTTATGCATCTCATTTCATCTCATCCATATTCCCTTCCAACCAAAGCGCTCACACGTGTTTAGCAGACAAGCACAGCAAGCTGGATAGGAACGTTTCATATATATATATATAGACAGATTCTGAAGGGACTAGTGGGTAAAAATAAACGAAGGTATCTATTAAACTACTGACTCTTGAAAGATCTAGATGTGCTGTTTCATTACACCTGTCCGATAGGTTTAATACTAATCAGGACGACCTCAGTGTTGGTGAGACAGTGTGGTAATCTTTACCTATTTTAGATATATCACCCGGTCTTGCCTGAACTTCTTTCTTTTGGGAAGTTATAGTTATGAAATAAAGCATATTGTTCAATTTTTGTTTTATATTAACCATAAATTTGTACTCCTCTCCTCTTTCTTTTTTCCCCTTTCTTTGAGTGATCTTTTTTTCTGGAAGAAAACTTCTCACCAAGTGGGAAAAAAAACTTTCCACTTGGTTTCTTTCACTACGCAAATTAATTTTAAATTGATGATGTGGAGGATTTAAATTAAGAGTATCAAGTAAGATTCTCAAGGGACCACACATATAGGTCATTAGCATTTATTTTTTGTTAGAAAACTGGGTCCCAACTCACACTGGTCTCAAGCAGCTTCTCCCACTGTGGTTTTAGGTAAAACACCACACCTCTCCAGGCTCCTGGCAGAGTGGCGCCTCGAATTAGGAGAATGAAAAGCACAATGTAGGGTAAGGTGGCTGTCACCCACACTACCTGGTTGTGGAAGAAAGAGGTAAATCAGGAAACACTCACAGACATAATTAATGTAAAGAAGAAACACAAATCTATTACTGTATGTATTTATGGTTTTAAAGCAGCTGCTATTTGCTACCTTCCCTGATGTTTTCACTCCTTTCCACAGGCTGAAGTATACAATAGTGAAAATGAGAAAAAGGCAGAGCATTAACTGCCAACGAACACCCCCGACATTTCTCAGCCCTGATGACTTGTGGATCTCGAGAACATTTCTCCTGTTGGGAAAAAACCCAAAGATAATCAAGTCTTCAGCAGACAAAACAACATTTCCACATCCACAATACCAGCTGTCAATATCTGTGTAGAGCATCACTGTAAACCCACTGTATTTATATACATGGTTTCTGTTACTCACACTTACATGCACTTACGTGTAAAATTCCTCTGCTGGAGACCTGGAGGAATTCGTCCAGGTGACGTTGTCTTTGCCAAAATAGTTTGTGCAGTCAGGGGTATTCCACACATTGTCGCAGTTTGTCCAAGGCAAGATGCTGGTGAAAGAGGAGTAGAAGTAGAAGAGGGCCCAGGCGATGATGGTGTTGTAGTAGAAGGACACATACAGAGCGATGATACAAATGGCATATCCTATACCTGAAACAGAACAGGAAGAAATGAAGAGAAGATTAGAATAAGTACAGTTCACATTACGTAAAGTAACTGGATTTCTGGATTCAAACATCTGCTGTTGAGCAGGACAGTGCAAGGCCATACCTTTGAAAATGGGACAGATGTGTTTCCATATGGATATGGCTCCGGTTCTATGGAACTGCCCCAGTGCCAACTCCATATAAAAGAGAGGTACGCCACCAAAGATGGCCATCAAAATGTAGGGAATAAGGAAAGCCCCTGCAAAGCGATGCATGAGGGTACATGTTATGTAGGGTTTTTCCATGAAGGTCATGATGACTGAGTACAGTCACATATCACGATGATAAACTGAGGATGTTCAACTTGAGAACATTATGAAATTTTAATGAAAATGTCAAAATGAGACTTTTGCTTGACCTCATTTTAACATTTCTTTGTAAAGTTATTGTAAAAAAAAGCTTAAATAATCTCTCATTTAAAAAGGGGGAATTACAAGAAGCTATATCTTTATTTTAACAAATCTTTGACAAGAACATAACATTGGTGCTTGGTTATAACACTAAAAAAGGACTCACTTCTGCAACACTTACTGTATATTCCTACACTACATGATAAAGTCTACACAATCTTCTGCTTCTCCCGTTTTTAGAATCTCCTTTGTATAATGCTTATTCAGCCCTGTGTGTACTTGTTTTAATATCCTTTTGTTTTTTAAAATCTTATCTTATAACCTGATTGGCTGCTTCAATATAACGTACCTCCACTGCTGATGTAAAACTGTTGAATAAAGTATAACCTATTTCCAACAAAATGTATTATGAAGTATTTCCCAATCAGTGCAGGAAATTGTAAAAAAAAAAGAAAAAGAAAAAGAAAAAAGAAGAAGTATAGGTATTCAATCGAAAGATATTTTTTTTCTGCCATAAAATCTCTTGCCCTGATAACAATTTGTCAAACTCCTTATTCATAAAAAGTGACGGAAGACAAATAGATAGGCCTACAGACTATGTCTTGGGAAACGTGTATAAACTTTTTATTGAACTTTGATGGTGATGTGGGCTACAGATGCGCACCTCAGCACCATGGACAGCTTCAGCTGCCAGATGCCTCAGCCTGTGTCGAGCAGAAATACTGAGATTTGGTCGATTTGAAGACACGAAAACATCTGCCTGCAATGATTCCTAGTCCTAGGGATCATATCTTGACACATAAGATTTCAAGTGAAACCAATCCTAGCTTGTGAAATTAACCCGGATGGCCTGGTTTAAAAGCTCTAAACAACTTACCACCACCGTTTTGATAACATATGTACGGAAATCTCCAAACATTTCCCAGATCCACCGCAAAACCAATGACAGACAAGAGGAAATCCATCTTTTTGCTCCACTTGTCCCTGGAGTCCGTCTGCGTGATGACCGGCACCGGGACCGCGCTGTTGGAGCTGTAGCCGGGGCTGGGGGAGCCGTGGCGGGTCAGACTGCCGGCCATGACCGCTGAGTCCTGTCGGGGCATCGGACTGTGAAAAGTCCGTCAGAGGAGCAGCTCCACAGTGAGGAGGACGTTTCTCCTATAACGACGACGGGGCCGAGTGGGAGGAGTTGGTGGAGCTGCTGCAGGCTCTTTGGGGATACCTGATAGTGGAGGCAGATCCAGATCCAGCTCGGTTATCACTGACTGCAGCTCTCAACATTCTTTCAACTGAGAGGCTCAAGCTGATTTGGAGGATCTGTATCGACTGTGTTACAGCTGATCGCCGCCTTGGTTGTCTGTGGGGCGCCTGTGTGTTTTTGGAAACAGCTGGAACTGATTGAATTTTTAGTGACTGTCCAGGCATGAAATGAAGAACATGTGCTTCATCTTGCCGAAATCAGCTCTAATGCTGCAAGTCACATTAACACTGGAAGCACAGTGCTTAGGCACAATTTTAAAGTACTTTTACTTTACTTGAGTGTTTTCTGATGTGTCCCATTAGATTTCAGATGGAAATAATGTGTTTTGTGTATCGTGTAAAGATATAGTTGCTAGTTAGTTTTCAGACCGAGGGACAATATCTTACATTGAAATGCATATAAAAAGCAATAATAAAGATTAAACCAGTGGATCACAACCTTTTCGGCTATTGAAAACAAAAAGATATCCAGTGAGGCCCCAGTTCCTCTTTCAGAAGTCTATAAGTTGTTCGCAGCTAATTCAAGGCACAATGAAGGGAAACTCCAACATTACACAAAAACTACAAATAAGAGAATACCCAAGAATGGATATAGATATGCTTGGCAGAACTTGGTTGTTGTTTTTTCTTTTCTTTTCTTTCCTTCTCAACCAATCATTTCACAACCCCTCAGATTTATCTTGTGACATTGTGATGGGGGCTCTGCCATGAGGTTGGGAGCCACTGGACTAAAACCAACTAATTCTATATAAGTAGAATTACTTATATAGAATTAGTAGAAATAAGTAGAACCCAAAACTAAATGGGTGGATGGGTGGAAAATACAATTTAATTCTCTTAAAGCAACAGGTTGCCCAACAAAGTAATATATTGATCTATCAAGATCTATCAAGATCTATGTCTGTTGTTCATCATTGTTTATTAACAATTACATTAGAGCTCATTATTCACACAATCACAGCATGAACCTGATTACTTGCGTCTGGCTTAGCAAGATGTAATATAAAGCTCTGAATATATTATATGATTTCTTACCCTTGATAATAGGAAATCACATTCTCAGACATCTATCAATCAATTTGAGTTCTGATACCATTCCAATAATATATGAAAAACATAGATTACAAATGAGAAATCATTAGTTCTGAGTTCCATTTAGTAGCTCTTCAGTAGCTTTCAATCACATCACATGATCTTGTACTGCTTCCTCTAAATGTTAAACTGGAATTTGACATGTTCAGTTGCAGGGGAAATCTGCTTCTCTTTATTTCCAAATTCGCCTTTTCCAGGTCAACTTAGGTCAAATGAAGTTAACTATGTTGCTTCTTTTTAAATCATGTAACACTCATGCTTTACAATAAAAGATAAACACGTGATAAAAAAATATAGTCACAATATAAAAGTAATTGATAAGATAAATACAATAAATAACACAGTGTAAAGGCAATGAACAGTCAGGTCAAAACTGGGGAAAAAGTAAAAATGGTACAAATGTCAAGACCCTGTTCAAATCAATGAGAAGACAGTCCATTTGAACTTCCAAAAGTTGATACAGAAAGTTATAAATAGCACCTTGAATCATCTTGCCTTCCTGATCCTATGTTAATATAGTTTGGTGAAGACAGTAGAATAGAATCATGGCAGCTTAACTACCCTCATTAGGAAAACCTAATAAAAAGACTTTGTAATCAAATCCACCGCTTTCAGCACGGAGCAGTTTGAAAAGGCTTCTAAATGGATTTCCAGAGAGCAGCAGTCACACGAGGTCTGCGAGAGGAGAGAGTGCATCAAATGAAGTTACTCTGGGAAATGGATACGACACAGAGATAGGAACAGAGACGTCCCGCACTATCATAAAATTGTCACTTAAAAGCCAGAGTGGCAGCCAAACTGTCTGGCCTGGTGTCACATGACTTGTTGTCTGGCTGAAGCTGGGAAATGGTCAAATGCAGGTAGTTTGTTTGATAACTGCGATGCACATTATTTTGCATTTGCATTCTAGATAGATAGATAGATAGATAGATAGATAGGTAGTTAGATAGATAGATAGATAGATAGATAGATAGATAGATAGATAGATAGATAGATAGATAGATAGATAGATAGATAGATAGATAGATAGATAGATAGATAGATAGATACTCTTTTTTCAATGTTCAGATTCCATCAGATTCAACATGTGTTCTTATTGCTAGAGCTGCTGAAGAGTAAACAATCACCTGGGGGGGGAAAGGCCGTGGTTGCTCAGCCGAGGTGCATAACAACATGACAACAAACCATGTAGCACTGGCCTTCTCTAACATACAATCCTGTCAGTCTGCATTGGCACACACGGGTAGAAGAACATCAGACTGACAGGAGCCTCTAACACAGGCCCTGGTGCCTGCTAGAGCACGTCGACTCTAATCACACATGGACATGTGCATGTTGGCCCTGCCCAGAGGCTCCACTGGCAGGCAAACAGACATGGATATGACACGGCATTGTTATTTCTAAAATGGCAACCGGTTTGATTTGAAATACTTTTGGAAATTGAGGTAACTATCAATATTTTCACTGCTTTCTACTGGCCTCAGTTTTGACTTTGATATATAATCACTAATGTCAGTGAGATTCTCAGGAATAACTTATTTTCTTGATTAAGGATATTTTGATCCCCAGCTGACATGTGAGAGCATCACTTCAAATAGTCATGTGTTTGTGCTGAATAGTGATTTGTTTCATGGCTGTGAGTAAATGCTGTTGTTTGTGAGAACTAAACAATCACACACACATGCACACACACACAAATAATGTTGGTTTGCTTTTACCACGTAAGTAAAGGAAGCTGATGAGGAGCTTTGCTGTGCTGCTTACTCACGCAGAAATCCTAGTATGGCATTTAACAGTACGTACTATTACCTCATACTAGCTAAAGCTTTGAGTCATCCCAGGGGGGAATCCTGGGTTGAAGAGGATGTTTGTGAGGGAATCAGAGAAGAAAAAAATGGACCAAGGCGCAGTCATTACAGTGAAGCCAATGCAGAAGGCGGCTTCCCTCCTCTCAGACGAAGACACCTAAATAAGTTGCTGCTTTGTTCATATTTTAAAAGTAATGACATGATGAAAAGTTTAGTAACTGTTGGTTGGTCTGGCATCATCATGTAAAATTGTCTGATTACAGGTCTCAACATGCAATTAAGACTCAGGGTTTAGGACTAGGAATCATACCTTAACATGTTCATCCATGGAAGGAACCCAAGGATTTTGCTGTTACTAAAACCAAGACAGGAGCTTTGTGGGGCCCCACTGCTCTGTCATCTTGTGTTATCACTCCATACTTTCACTACCTGATCTACCTGACAGCTCAGTCCTCCAGGCAGAACTGGACTTACAGCCCAAGATTCTGGTCTACTGAAGCCTACCACTTTCCCTCAGCTCATTTTCTGGTTCAGATCGTGTTTTTCCTGAACACGATCGCGCTCGTACGCTTCGCATCAGTGTGCAAACTTTTTCAATGTCTGAACAAAACCTGAAAAAATATAATCCATCTGGACTTACTGCATCAAAGCTGACACAGTCGCCACCTTCTGGACAGTAACATTTAAACCTCTTCATAAGTGTCATCAATGTGCATTAGAGGAATAATTAGAATCGAGCCTTTCATGAAAAGGATGAAATATTTTTATGGATTTTATTTGCTGCACTTTTATACATCTTTCTTTAACAAAGGTGTTAAACTAAAGCTACTAGTTGGCTGTACTCTAAGCATCCATGTTTACTGTATTGTAATGTTAGGAAGCATAGCAGCTATGTTTTCTACAAGTTACAACACATATTTACAGTGTTTTTTTCCCCTCACCACTGGTACATTTGTACATTTGTCTTAGCGTACCCCATGTTTTTAACTCCAGACGTTTCTCCTGATTATATCATCAAGAGGTGCTCTAAAAACAAAAGGACCGGTCCAGCAGAGCATGACAGTGGTTCATCCAAAGTGGGTCAAAATGGATGTGGAACCATATTTTAAAGGAAATAAATTGTGTGATATGCAGACACAGCATCTGGTCACTAATAGGATTTATCTCCCTAACAGTCTTTCTATACCCTGGCCACAAGATGGCATGAAGACAACACGTTTCCACGTCACAGCAAACTCAGACCTCCACTTATTCCCGTTTGTTTTTGACTCAGGATTTTTTTTTTCCCCATCCCCTTGCATTGAATGTATTTATAAAACAATTTCTATGGAACGATCATTAAACCGGAGATCACACCAACGTGTTATTATCGTCTTCTTCTTGGTTAAATCTATATTGAAGTCCCATTCGTGTTAATAAAAAAGTCTGCACATTTGTGAGGCCACGTTCCTGCTGCAGGAAGCTATGATTAACAGAGGATGTGCTTAGGTTGCACAGCTGGGCAGCTGTTTCACTGGGCCGCCCGGTCGAGGCTCTGCATGCGTCTTTAAGAGGCGTGTGTGAAGAGGGAGGTGGAGTCCTGAGCCACATCCCGGCGTAGGAGCCGCAGACCGGGCGAGGGGAGGGGAGCCGCCCGCCGACAGGAGACAGGACCCATGGCAACAATCATGGCAGGTGGGAGCAAGACGGATCCGCTCTTATTTATATTTCTGAATGCTATTTGTGGTCTTTCGAGAACAGCTGATTCATTTCAGTTGTGACAAATTGTTAAGTAATAATTATAATAATAATAATAATAACAACGATAATGGCAATGATAATAATAATGATAATAAAATGTCCCGCGTCGGACCGTTTGTGCTGTGTTTCAGAGGCGGAGACCCGTCAGAGGCTGCTGCGCACCGTCAAGAAGGAGGTGGGTGTTTATCGAGTTGGAAAAACAAACACGTTGGTTTGTTTTAACCCGCATAGGTCAGCCTGCACACGGGCTAAAAAAAAACAAAAAACCAAAGTCTGTCTCAGGTGTCTCCTAACACAGGCACGGCTCGGTTGCTCATATCAGTATCACAGAAAAGATTAGAAAATAGAAGTCTGTGCGTTGTACGAGGGCACCAATAGTAGTCGTTAAAGTACAGTTGATTGGTTTTTTCTTTCTTAAAATCTGTATTATTCCCCAGCGTTGGTGTTCGTGGTGCAGCTCGGTAACGATTCGGGCGGAGAAGCAGCATGATAGAAACAGATTGTCAGTGTTTGTCAGGGTTCGTGGTTTTTATGGCAGAGCAAACCATCAGGCTTCTGCCATTCGGTGGTTTCAATTAGACTCCAACTCTGTGTGTGTGTGTGTGTGTGTGTGTGTGTGTGTGTGTGTGTGTGTGTGTGTGTGTGTGTGTGTGTGTGTGTGTGTGTGTGTGTGTGTGTGTGTGTGTGTGTGAGTGTGTGTGTGAGTGAGTGTGTGTGTGAGTGATTGTGTGTGTGTGTGTGTGTGTGTTTAGTGGATGTAATGAGTAATAGGGTGTTCAGTGGGAACAAATATGGAAGCGGCTCTGGTGGTTTGCTCAGCTGGTTTTTTTTTTCAACACCTCATGCCACTCATCATCATTTGAGGTTACTGTAGTGACACAGATGACCAGAGTTCAGCAGAGATCAAATGAGATGTCATTAGCATTTATTCTGTCTGACATTTAAACCATGAATGGAGGGCTTTTCATCCGTGTGAAAGATCTGCCCCAGTAGCACACAAGGAGATTTTTGCAGGAAGATTTTGGCGTCCTAATTTTGGCAAAAATGACATGTAATTTTGTGACTGCTTGCATAAGGATCTCTGACATGTTACTGGCTGTTCAGGAAATGCCACATAAAGCCTGTCATCATTTCACGTGAAGGGAGATGGTGCCGATGCTGAAATGTGACGCAAAACTCGAAGTTGGATGGGCATCCATTTGAAGGAAGAAGAATGAATGAAGAATGATTTTTTCAAATCTTCTTCTAATGTCTGTTTTCATTGGGTGATTAAAGAAAACTGCTTAAATATCTGAAATTTCAAAGCTCAATCTTAATCTGGTGAAACTGCCCTAAAGGGCTATTCTTATATGTAGGGTTGAATGCAAGTACTGCTAGACTGTAGTTATCAAAAATCCCAAACAAGTATTTATGAATTTCTTATTCTTGGTAAACCTTTGAAACTGTCTTGAGACCACAGGATGGGGTTGCACCTGCCATTTGTAAATCCATAACTAAGTTTGTGTGTAAAGCCCCCCATTGATAACCATTTTCAACTAAATCAGATAGGGCCACTAAAATGTAAGAATAAGAGCTATAAGAGCTATACACTCTTATCTGGTTTCATCTGGTCACGACCAGCTACAAAGACAAAGAAAGATTAGGCAGTTCATCTTCTTTTACACAAGGTTAACACTAGGGCTAACCACCCAGTAATAGTGCGTGGACACTCAAGTGTTTTTCCTATTCTGGCGACATTGTGTGAATGCAGCATTAAACAATGTGTTAGTTAGTCACTAAGAAAAAAGGAAAAGTTTTTCGCACCACCATGAAATACAGCATATTAATGTTACCAGACAATCCTTTGTAAATGTAGGTGAACCAGATTTGCTTATATGTGCATATTTAGAAATACATGTGTGTGTTTATGAGGTTGTATAGCGTGAGAGGGAAATCGTTTTTTAATTTGAGGCACATTGTGTTATTTTTTGTCAAATGCACTCTCATAAATGTTTACATGATTATTTAACCATTATTTAGTCAACGTTGGTTGCATCAACCCTACCAGTTTTACTCTTCAGTCTTGCTGCTGCGGGTAAATAATATGCATGTAAATAGCATGCTGCAACTGTGTAGGAGCTTGTATGTGTGGTGAAGCCTGTTTCAATTTGGGATCTATAAATCTCCCTCAGTAAACATATTTCTCATTACTAAAAGGTTTTGCTAAATTTGAAGTTGCGGCTAATGGTTGGAACTTACAGCGGGCGCACGTGGCAGGAACCTAAAACTGCTTACAATGACAGAAACATTCAAGATTTCATGGTGATTCATATATTGAATATTCATAGTTTAGCCAGTTGAGGTTTTTGTTTCCACCCTGTTTGTTCAGGAAAGGTTTTCTCAGTATCACCAACACCTCACTTCACCCAATTAGAGTGGACCCTGTTAACCTTGGGAGCTTTCCAACAGACACTAACCACTACTAATGTTGTTGGTTTCGTTCATGAAAAAGCTCAGCCGAAGCAGAGGAACAATAATAGTAGTTTTAATGGAGCAGAGTGTTATTCTTTCCCTTCTCCTAGCTGGATTCGTCTCAGTCCAGACCACTTTTCTAACCTCCTTCTGTTAACAATTGATTCATTTTTTTTTTATTAGTTTCATCTCTGATTGCCTCATAAATTTCACAACTTAATTTCTGGCAGACAAAAAAAGATAAAAATCACATTCTGGATCTTGTGAAAGGAGGAATGTAGAAACTTTGGTCTGATTAGTTTTGTTTGCAGTCTTATCAGTCAAGACCAGACCCTTCCCATGATTAAACCTGCTTCCTCATACGGCCTCGGCATGATTCATTCATGGTGGCTCTTTCATTGTTTACCATTAATACAGCCTGATGTACTCTGTAGATGTTCCAGCACCACAGTTTGTTAGTGTGAAGGCTCACTTTATTCACAGACAGCGTTTCATGAAAATCAATATTAACCTAGAGCACTTCATGAAAAATTTTCATTTACTTATATGAATTTTTTCAATTATATCTATTCGCCTAAGAGGAAAGATAGATGTTGTTGTTTGTACTGTTTTCTCATTAGTTTATGATGATCATTATTCTCTGTGGATTGTACCATATGGTGTCTGTATGCTGTGTGTTCTCGCGATCTCCTTGTCCAGCTGGTTATGTGCCACCAGTCTGCTCAGATATACCTGGATGTCGGCCATTATCCAGAGAGCGTAGGACGTCTGTGGCAGCAGAATTACCTCCTGGCACGAAATTGGTTTGAATGAGATCTCTATTTGCCCTAGCTTTGATACAGAACCCATCCCTCTCAGTTTTTTTTTTATCTTGTTCTGATTGCGCCCCTCCCTCTGTCTTTTTGTACAATGTATCACAAGCACACAAATGCACTTCTGTGTTTGCTAAAGGAGAGGGAGAGCAGGGGGAGACTGTTAGAAAACACACAGGCCAGAGGGATCGACACCATTTCCTTTCCTGTCTCGCTTTTCTTTTTGTCCTTTTTTTTAGTGTTTACTTAGGATAAGGTTTCAGGCAGAGGAGTGTGTGTTAGATAATCCAGCAGTCTTGTTCTGTGTTTTCTATTGAATAGAGACTGCTTGATTCCTAGTATATACTGATAGATACTGATATAGATTATGACACTGAGATTTTCATACAGTTTTTGACCTTCCTAGGTGAATGTATTCATAATCAGGTTTTGGTATGGATGGGCTACACTGACACAGGTGCACTGCTGCCAGAAGTTAGATGAACAACAGAGCTTCTGCGATTTTCTACATCACTTATAATTAATGAATTACGGTATCAAGGTATTGCTTAATAGAGGTAGAGCCTCTTCCCTCTGTTTATATCAGAAACTATGCAGCAGCTTTATGGTCGACCTCAGACTCTAGTGTATGAATGTGTGTGTGTGTGTGTGTGTGTGTGTGTGTGTGTGTGTGTGCATGCGTACTTAGTTGTTTGCATGTGTGTTCATGTGTGTGTTTGTGTGTGCGTGCGTACTTAGTTGTTTGCATGTGTGTTTGTGTGTGCGTGCGTACTTACGTGTTTGCATGTGTGTTCATGTGTGTTCATGTGTGTGTTTGTGTCATGTATAATTATTTGACCTTGGGAGTTGACCAATCAATCTCACCATAGTGGTAAGCCAGCATGAATAAGAAGTCCTCAAATTGCTCAGAAAAACTGTACATTTCAAAACCCACATTTCCATAGCAAATGGGTGACTTCATGGGCTGAGGAAGATCATGTGAAATGATCAAAAGCTCCAGAATAGCTACTGCATGGAGCCTGTGGTGAGACTGCCTTGTCAACTATTTTGGGCTGTGTTCTGTTTGCATTGATTCTGCAGTGGAATATTGTTCCCTGCCTTTTAATACTTGCTCAGTTCTGCTCATTCATTGATAAATTATACTTCAAATAATAAAATAATAATTCAAATAGATAGCCTTACACCAAAACTGTGGATGTGTGTGCATGGATGAACATGAACGTCAGTGAAGACTTTTCTTCTTTTTTCCCCGTCGTACGCTCCCTACATTCATCAGTGGCCACAGAGATGATGAATAATGAAGGCTGGATGTTCAGGATTGGGCTTTCTCTCTGGCTCTTATTTCTTGGCTCTGCAGTTGCAGGAGTTAATTGGAATACTTTGAAGATCTTTTATCACTCTGGCTGTTGCCTTTAAGCTACAGTGGTTAGTTAGAGCAGACTCACAAGGCTTTGCTGTTGCAGCAGAAATATTTAATGACTGTTTCCACGTCACGCACATTGTTTTATCTATATATTCAGGCGAAACTGTTGGCTATGGTGACATTTTAAGTAGATATGGCCAGATATGGTAGAATTTGGGTAGATATGGGCCTAAATTATGCCAAATTAAAATATTAGGTCTCTATGAGGCGAGAAGACGTCTGAAATAAGGAGTGCACAGTACAAGTATATACTATATTAGTGACTGTAGTTGGGGAGCTTCAATCATTTTTGTTGATTTCAGAGATGAGTGTATGTTGTTGACGCATCTTCTTAGGCAGAAGCGATCCACTGTGTGACACGTGCCGTCTCCATAGAAACCTGCAGGTTGTCGGTGCTTTGACGCTTCACCATACAAATTCCTCGGCGGCCCGATCTCTAGCTCAGATGGGAGAGATAAGAAAACACAAGGAGACTGAATCTTCAGGTTGGCAAATCAATCAGCTTTCAGTGTGTCAGGTGCACCTGGAAAGAACACTGGTGCATACACGTCCCCTGTGTTTCCTTTGTTTGTGTGTGTGTGTGTTTATGTGTTTGCATGCAAGCTTTTTTTACGTCTGATCATGAGAAGAGCTGGTGTGCATCACATCAGAGTGGCACTGTCTCTGTAGTGTTGGCAGCATGAATAATTTCTATGGATGCTGAAGATGACAGCGCTTCTGATGGCCAAACTTGTGTAATGACTGCCGTGTAATTAGTGAATGCTTTTTTATTTCAATGTTTTTGTGTGGGACGGGGGCAGGGTTTTTCCATGAGTTTTAGATTAGTCGTTTTTAAGTCCTGACCTTGCATTAACAGGGTGCAATCTATGCTCAGTGCTCAGATTTTTCTCTGCACTATCACAGAAAAAAAAGTGGTTTTGCGTCTCCCAGTTAAATCTGAAATCTTGGTTTGTTTGTTCACTCTTTATCCAGGAAAAAAATAGAAATTCACATGAACTAATGGATGTGTATGCATTTATTGAGTGTTTAATATAATGTTCCAAACTATGATGTAATACTTTTCATACCGAGGGAGAGTATCTTATCATTTCAGAATCTCTGGGTCTACAGGATTTTGTTATCCATATGATTAACTTGCTTGTTTTTTTTTTTCGTTCTTTCTTTCCATTGTGTATTTTTGACTAGATTACCCAAAACGACATTCACATTTTCATTTCAATTTTCATAAAAAATATTAGATCACAATATATCAATACCACAATATAAAGCTACCACTGGCAGCAAGTCTTCTTTTTTTTCTTTCGGCTTTTCCCTTTAGGGGTCGCCACAGCGAATCAGTGTCCTCCATCTAACCCTGTCTTCTGCGTCCTCTTCACTCACACCAACTACCTTCATGTCCTCTTTCACTACATCCATAAACTTCCTCTTTGGTCTTCCTCTAGGCCTCCTGCCTGGCAGTTCAAAACTCAGTATCCTTCTACCAATATATTCACTATCTCTTCTCAGGACATGTCCAAACCATCTCAGTCTGGCCTCTCTGACTTTATCTCCAAAACCTCTAACATGTGCTGTCCCTCTGATGTACTCATTCCTGATCCTATCCATCCTGGTCACTCCCAGAGAGAACCTCAACATCTTCATCTCTGCTACCTCCAGCTCTGCCTCCTGTCTTTTCCTCAGTGGCACTGTCTCTAGACCAAACAGCATCGCTGGTCTCACCACAGTTTTGTACACCTTTCCTTTCATTTTAGCTGAAACTCTATCACACATCACACCTGACACTTTTCTCCACCCGTTCCAGCCTGCCTGCACACGCTTCTTCACCTCTTTTCCCCACTCTCCATTGCCCTGGACTGTTGACCCTAAGTACTTAAAATCCTCCACCTTCTTTATCTCTTCTCCCTGTAACCTCACTCCTCCACTTGGGTCCCTCTCATTCACACACATGTACTCTGTCTTGCTGCGGCTAACCTTCATTCCTCTCCTTTCCAGGGCAAATCTCCACCTCTCAAGCTTCTCCTCCACCTGTTCCCTGCTCTCACTACATATCACAATGTCATCTGCAAACATCATAGTCCATGGAGATTCCTGTCTTACCTCGTCTGTCAGTCTGTCCACTGGCAGCAAGTACCATTACACAACAATTTTTACTTATACTTTTTGATGTACTCCATCTTACAGTACTTTATACTTTGACATTGATTGTTACTAATTACTTCGTAGTACAGGATTTTACATCCAAAACACATGATCATCTTATGAAAGATGATGCACTGTTAGATTAAACTACCAACCAGTAAATATAGGAAAGCAGGTAGAATAAGCTCCATATTGAGAAGCTAAAATATTAAAATGCAGCCTATCAGTGCTTCGGTGATAGGAGTCTAATAAAAACATAACACTCAAACATGTACTATTCCTCTGATTAATGAGTATGTTTACATTTTAAATACATTTTAATGCTAAAAAATCTGTTATGAATGCCTTAACTCATACTACTTTTATTTAAAAGTTTTAAAAATTAAAAGATCATAAAACATCTTCAGCCGCTGAAAGTTACAGGTATTATGATCCATCTGTGGACAGAAAGTAAAATAGATATCAAAATTATTGGTCCATAAAACTGAGCCCTAGTGGAAAATCTAAGCCAAAGACAGAATTTTATCTCCCAGCAAATTTTATGATGAAGCTGTAAATATCAAACCATGAAAACTAATATTGTTTGACAGCTGGCTGCTTCATGACCACTGAACTGCCTCAAAGGGAAAAGATTTGCTCAAGCTACTGAAGGATTGAATCAGTATGTAGATTGGAAAAAAGTCAAAACCGAGCAGAGGGAACCTCATCCGCTGGAGCGAATAGGTATGTGTGAGTGTGTCAGCGAGTGTATGCCTGTGTTTGTGCAGAGGAGGAACTTGGCAGTGTAGTATGGTCATTGTGGACAAACTCATTTCAACAGGAAATTAGAACTGTCTGCCGGATGTGTCCGGAGGTTGATATTCCCCATGCAGATTGCAGAACGATGCCCACACAGGGGGAAATCTCCATAGCCACTGGTGGGATTGATTTATCAATCCTTGTACTATTGCCCCACCACCACCACCACCACCACACTGAGCACTCACACACACACACACACACACACACACACACACACCCTCAAAATGTACTACCTCCATTTCCCAGCAGAAATCCCTGGGATGGGAGCTGGTGACTCATCCCATCCACCAACTTAACATGCACTCTGCCGACTCCATGTTTTTCTTCCACTTGACTTTTCAACCCCGGTCTACTCATGAGGCCTGATCTATCTTCCCATCATTTTTTTTATACACAGACATTCATACACACCCATGATTATTCTCTCAAATACATTTATCGATAAATCAAACTCTCACCAACAACAAGCCCCCTCACAGTCTGCCTGTGTGCCAGCTGTGGCATATTAATGAATGAGTCATCCAGCATCTGCCGTGTCATTGACAGGTGAAGCAGATTATGGAGGAAGCTGTGACCAGGAAATTTGTTCACGAAGACAGCAGCCATATTGTGTCCTTTTGTGGTAAGTAGCCAAACATTTAAGTAAATCTCACAGCTTTTGCTCACTTAGAACTTCTTCAAATTGAAACACTCTGCAACACTGAAAAAGCTCTGAGTTTTTGGAAATCATTCCTTGTGTTGTGTGTTTCATTTCAATAAAGTTACTGTGAATTTGGCAAGCTTTGTCTTTGCCTCTGAATGTGTAACCTAACAATATGCTAATTTTTGTAGGCTACTGCAAAATAAAGGGAAATAAAGGTCATTAAAGTTTGGTGTTGCACCAGATGTTATTGTTCATGCCTTCAAATAGAGGTAATAAAGTGGGAAACACACTGGCACAATGCAGGTTCGCAGTCACAGACTGTTCATTGAAGTCAAAAGAAAATGAAACAAAATTGTGTGAAGAGTGAAAAGAATGCCCCACATTTCTTCCTCTTTTCAAGATAATGTACAACATTCAGGTGTTGATGTGTGCGTCTTAGGTCCTTAAATGTGAGATCTCTACCTCATGATGTCCAACTGCAGTTAATCTGGGTTTTCACAGTGTGAAAAGAATTTGCAGCACAGCTTGAAAAACCTATTAAACCAGCATAAGTGAATGATGTTGGACATCCTTCCCATCCAATAATCAGCTTATCCCAAATCTCTTTATGAAAGGGGAGAATAATTAGTGACAGAACACATTTTTTATTACAGTGTGATAGAAAGTCTTTTTTTTTTTTTTTCTTTTAATCCTGTTAGTGTTTTAGGCCTTGTGTGAGCTTCACGTGTTTTTCATGTCCTCGTCTCATCAGATTTCTAGGCTTACGGTTTGGACATTATCGGTTCAATCAATCAATAATAAACCCGGTTTTGATAGCTGCAGCGCAGACTGGAGGATATCATTCCTCTACTACTTCTATCATAGATCCCAGTGGACATGTAGCAGCTCAGGATGACCCTCTCATCTCTCTATTTTGTTGTCAGCCAGCTTCCTCCTCCACCTCACTTCTTCTGTGATCCTTATAGAGGCTCTTGTTACTACACGTCCTCTATCTGCTGTGGTCTGTTTAGAGATGAGAGTGAGTGGAGGATGGGAGAGGAGCTCAGCCAGCTCACCAGGGACCAATTAGCCTGCACCATCATGGCTGCTTTGATAAGCTGCCCAGGAAGAGCCTTAGATGTAGACGCTGCGGAGGAAATGTGTGTCGAAGTGCCACTGTTGACCTTAGTTATGAATCAATCAAAGGCGGCACAGCAAATAAATTTAAGATAAACTATCATTTTATTGATGGATAAGAAGCTCTGTTCATTTCTTTAACTGAATTTTTCGTCCTTACTCCACCTAGCTACTTATTGCACTCTCTTTCTTTCTTGCTCTGATCTTTTGTGTTAAAGTCCTCACTTCTAACAGTATATGATTCGTGACAGTTCAGAACAATTCTTCCAAATGGCTTAGTCTTCATAACAGTGAACAGATGTGAATCACTTAATTTTTATTTTTGCCTTTGGACATCCAACAGGAAGCCAAAGCAACCTTATGAAAAAGTCACCTCTAATTTTTGCCTGATGGTGACACAAAAAGTTTTGAAGTAAATTTGCAAATGGGTGTTTCGAAAACTCGTTTATCTACTTTTGATTTTGGCTGGGGAAGTACTGCTCACTTCCTTGTCCGTCATAGATACCAACATCATTTCTTTTTTTCTTTTTTAAGTTTTTTTTAGTCGATATATAAAATGATAATCACAAATTCATCAGAAACACACTGACTTATCATTTCAGAACTGTCTATATTAAGACCTTTGCTTTGGGGCCTGTTGCTGATCTGAGTAAATATTTGGTCAGCTTCGTTTGACTGTCCTAGAGTCTCTTAATGCACTCAGTTGCCACAGATACAGGATGATTAGTGGCAAATTACTGTGTTAGCTGTTTTTTACCAGGAGGGACTGCACAAAGGGCGGATTCCATTGACATGATGAGCATGTTCTTTCTAATAGCACACTTAACTGCTGTTTGTGATAGATGAAACATTTAATCTTACTACATACACTGATGGTCTCGTATGTGCATGCCCTCCACCCTGTGTCTAACACTGAATCCATCATGATTCTATTCATACAAAATCTACAGCGATAAACAGATTTCCCAGGCGTGTATTAAGCAAGGTATTGCTTGTAGACTGTCTACTGATGCTCTTGTTCATTTGATATGAAGAGAGAGATTGTGATGCTGATGAGTTGCCACCGCCCCTCCCTGTGCTCATTTCTCCCAGAGCTCTATCGCTCCATCAACAGGGGTTGCCATGGAAACCCCAGCCTTCCCCCTGACCCCATGTGAACAGAGCCACAGGATTAGTCCTGAAAAGAGAACTCAAATGTCAACACAGCTCCAGGCACTGCCACGTAAGCCTGAAAGCGAAGAGAGAAGTGGGGTGTCTGTTTTTCTGCACAGTCGAGTGACTGTGCAAGTGTGTCATCGTGTCATCAACTTGTGTGTCCATGACAGCTTAATGGATAAACTTGACTTATGCAGAGATGATTATGTGAAGGCATGAATTAATTAAAAATGGCTGTTGGCTATGCAAAGAGAGTAACTATTTAGTAAAATGCTATCTTCATGAAAAAAACTAAACTTTTCCTAAAAACATTATTGAATGGTCTGGTTATAGCCCTGAAACAGGCCACATGCAATATTTTATTTATAATAGCACTGTGTGTCATCGTATGTATGTGAACATACACAGGTAAAATCATTTTTAGATATGCACATAGCAAGATTTAGGATGGTAATGAAACACAATTGACATCAAGCGTGTTATGTACAAATTAATTGTTGCTATTGTTTGTTTTTGATATATGTAACCAAGACTCCCTTGAAATCACTGTCAGTCTGAGTGGATTATCCTCGTGAAAAGACCTAAACTGAAGTGAATGGGATCAATGACTTGCCATTAAGAAAATATTTTGTGAGACGAAATGCATTTTTTTTAACTTATAATTGTAGGTGACAATCATAAAAACTGCATTTTTTTTGACACAAAATGTTTATCTTGAGTGTAACAGATTAAAGCTGTACTAATTTATGTTTCTATGTCAACAATGGGTGTAATGATCATGACATTAGTGTGTAGTGTGAAAGCTGTGTGGAGCGCATTGGCAGTTTAGTTTTGTTTTGGTTTTATGCAAAACAAATTTATGGTGTCGAGAGCTCAGTATTTTTCTCAGGGAGCTGGTGGGGACCAAAACAGAGCTAAAACGCTCTGGTGGATGTGTAAATAAGCAACTGTCAGCTAATACATATGTAACTATATTATATGTCAGTGTTGTGTTACCAGCTTTTTTGCTATCCCCCAAGTGGCCAAAAAAATCTGTTATTGCTACTTTAATTTGTAACAATTTGGAAATTACATTAAAATTACAGAGGTTTTATTGCAAGAAAAACGTTTTTTTCTTTTTTTTTGGTTGCCCTTTTTTGCAATCCAAAAAGCACTTAGGTAAAGGGTGTGCTTTTCTTTTTCCAACCATGCATGCTTGTGTCCAAACAGCTGCAGTGGAAGCATGCGTTCTGCATGGGCTGAAACGACGAGCAGCAGGCTTTCTGCGTAGCAACAAGATAGCGGCCCTCTTCATGAAGGTGGGAAAAAGCTTTGCCCCGGCCGAGGAGCTGTGTAGGAAGGCCCAGGAGCTCGAGCAGATCATCGAGACCAAGTGAGAGGCACAAACGTCCCAGCTCATTCTCAAACATCACAGCAGACTTCAAAGCTAACATCAAAGTCTGATTGATTATACCAGTGAAAGCACTGAAAACAAATGACCGTCTCCTTTCTTAAAGGGTTGTTTCTTTTTATAATGAAACGCCTGTGAATAATTCATATTTATAATCTTTTATGAATCATGAATCCCCAATGCCATTAGCAAATGCAGATTCACTTAATGGAATTTTTACAACGCACTGTACTTGTTCGTTTTAAATTAGAATTTGTGACTCTCCTTCCGCAGACGAAGTCAGACCTTACAAAGTCAAGACAGCCTTCGCAAGTTGCCCCGACTTCCCAGCCTCGTCCCGCAGGGAGTCAAGAACTTGTGGATCCGGACGGCTCTGTTTGAGAAGGTGCTGGACAAGATTGTCCTCTACCTGGTGGACAACAGCAGGTATGTTGTGAAGGGCCAAAGACATGCTGTCCAGCTGTTTCCGTTACAAGAACACCATGTCCCCTCAAAATTACCCTTTCACGTTTGTCTTCCAGTAAATACTACGAGAAAGAGGCCATTCTAATGGACCCTGTAGATGGACCTATCCTTGCTTCCTTGTTAGGTAACTACATGTGACATTGACAGCATTTTATGTAATCTAATGTAATCATCTAACATCATGTGCAACACACTGGCTCGGATTCATGTTTATATGAAAATATGAGATCATGGTGGTCAAATAAAGCAGAATTTTGCTTTTCTTTTTCATTAGAAAAGGCTGTTGCTGCTGGACAAGTACCCTATATACAGACATTATGGTACACTGTGCTTTCTTGCAAGACAAGTTTAACTGCCCCACTATTTGTCCAATCAAGAGTAGAATTATGTTCCCCCTCACCCAAATTTTCTTTTAAACAGTGATATAATAATGAAAATTATCTTCTAATTTTCTCCTAGTTTGTACTGATAGCCAGTTCATCAGTTAGTACTAAAACTTTTTTTTCAATGAAACCAAGCCAGCAGCACTGCTGCTCAGGACGGAACCTGGGTTTCAGCAGGCACTTTGAGGAATGGGCTTCAGATTAAACTGTCTTTGTATAATTCTATACACTAAAGCAGTGGTTCCAAGACAATTACAACATAAATCTGTATTGATTGAAAATCAAGATATGAAAGTAGAAAAAATGAACAGTAAGAAAATGTTGGGAACCACAGCTCTAAACTATCATAAACTCCACTGTGCCAATAGAGTGGATCAAAAGGTAGATCACTGAACCCTATTATTGTACAACAAGGAAAAATCTACCCTTTAGTACAAAAATCATAACCCTTTTATCTCTTTTTTTATCGTAATGTTGAAGGTAATCAGGTGCTGATCATTGGTTAACAAAACTATAAAGCTGATGTCTCCAGTATCTAAATTTGCTCCTTCATTCTGACAGTTGGACCTTGTGCTTTGGAGTACACGAAGATGAAGACAGCAGACCACTTCTGGACAGACCCATCTGCTGATGAGTTGGTGCAAAGACATCGCATCCATGGTGGCCACTGCAGGCAGGACTCTCCCAGCAAGAGGCCTGCACTGTGTGTAAGTCGCCATCTAGTAAAACAGAACTAGATCATGCAGAATAAATGTCAGGCTCCTTTTATTTCATCCCATTTGTATAGGGTATGTGTTTATTCTGATATATTAGCAGACATGCAGAGTTTCTGTCATGCATCTAATCAGATATATTCCCCGCTGAGTTGCTGTGTGTCTGGTTAAATAGGGGATGCTAAGATTACTGCATTAAATGAAGCGCAGAGAGATTCAAGAGAAAGAACAGGGTGTATCTCAGACCGTCACACTTGTTCACTTTTCAAGTTATCAGGGAACAAGGTCAGTTCAGCCTATCTTACACCACAGTTCTCCTTACAGTTGTGTGGTGCGGGGTATTTTCATGAGTGTATTCCACAAAGAAGTAGACTGGTCTTTGGCATCACAGGATAGAAGGGACAGTGCATTGGTGCACATGATTGAATGTTATATAATATTTATCTAAAGTCATTTGGTTTTATTCACTCAAAATGGCTGTACTGTGACTGTAATTAATTTTACAAAGATTGTCATCAGTTTAGCACTGGTTTTTATATATTTTGTGGCTGTGATGGGAAGATCCAGAAGAGGCACTCCAGCAGCAGCATGGATGAACGCCCTTCCCCCTCCCCATCGGCTCGTGAATACGTGGAGTCACTGCATCAAAACAGTAGGGCGACTCTACTGTTCGGCAAAAACAACGTGCTTGTGCAACCCGTAAGTGACCGATTCCCCCTTTCTCACTCACACGTGTATAGCTATGGTACTCCCTAGAAATGATATCTCAATTTAAACATTTTTACAGAAGATAAAAAAGATAACTCGTACTTGCAGGGTAAGCAAATAGCCTATAAAAATACTTTAAGCCTTACATATCCCAGACATGCCTGCTCTAAAACGGCAATAAAAGGATGTGGTGAATGCATACATCCTGACAACCTTCTTTTCCTTTCATTATTTACTTCATTACATAAAACAAGCTGTTTCTTTGTTTGTGTATATTATCTGTGTAAATGTAAGCCTGTCTTACTCGGCATTTTCTTCTCCAACCATCAATACACTCTGCTTCAGGCTTACACACACTCACTTATACTCTTACTACTCATACTGTTCGTGCATCAAATGAAAACCAGCATTCTCATGGTTTTCTTTTTTTCAGAGGGATGACATGGAGGCTATCCCAGGTTACCTCTCTCTGCACCAGACTGCTGACATCATGACACTCAAGTGGACACCCAATCAGCTCATGAACGGCTCTGTCGGAGACTTGGACTATGAACGCAGGTGCAAAATTACCCAGCTGCAAGGGCATTTATTATGATGAGTTCTTCTGCCTGCAAAGTCTGTGTTTGATAATATTAGTGATCCTTCTCATGCAAAGAATATCTAACATGTAATGTGCTTTGTCGAAGACACGGCAACGCTCTGCATTATTTCTTTACCTCTTTTCTCTGCTGTTTGCGTAACACTCGGGTGTTGCTGAATAATGCAGTGTGTTTGTGTGTGGCTCAGGGGCTCAGTACATTGAGTAAATGCTGCTGAACTGATGAGGCTTGGTTTCAGCACACCAGAGGCCAGCAAATGATTTACTGACTAAGACACTGTCAGACATCTCTCAACCAAACAAACTTTGTTATTTTCCTGTGCTTGTGCATGGTTTCTCTTACTGAAAAAAAAAAAAGATTATTGCATTAGGCCACTCTGCGCCTGCTCTTGTGTGCGCACTCTCTTGATACTTAATTTATTAGCAATGAAATGAATGTTATTTGATATTTTGATTCATACAGATAGAATGTTAAGATTCTCTATTTATTTGTTTCTCACTGTTACCCGGTGATCTTAAGTCTAGTCTGGAGTTGTTTTTTAACTATGTTTTTGATTTTACATTTTTCAGTGTCTACTGGGACTATGCCATGACTATCCCTCTAGAGGAGATAGTTTACTTGCATTGTCATCAACAAGGTTAGTCCACACCAACCTTTAGTCTTAAAACTACCATTATACATGCAAATTTAATTATTGGTTGTCTATTATTCCTTTCTGTTTCTTGCAATTATGACTTAAACACAGCTGTCCAACAAAATGTCATTGTGAGTAATTTGATAATGAAATCCTCTCCTGTACGTCTCATGTAGTGGACAGTGGGGGGACAGTGGTTCTGGTCAGTCAGGATGGAATCCAAAGACCTCCACTTCGCTTCCCCAGAGGAGGCCATTTGCTCCAGTTCCTTTCCTGCCTGGAGAATGGCCTTCTTCCACACGGCCAGCTGGACCCTCCCCTCTGGTCCCAGAGGGGGAAGGTCAGAACATGAAGTCTGTCTTAAGGCCTGCTCTCAGGCTTCAGAGCCAGAGTGCAAATGCACATATTCAATATTCTTCCAGAAAACAGCATTGAAATGCTAATTCCGCCTTACCTGATCAATAAATCAATAAAAAAAAGACATTTGGCTTCAGAAATAGATGCACTGCCTCATTGCAATATTTGGAGTGATACTGATGACTGCATGGCTTAATGCTCTCTGTTGACCACCACGCAAAAAACATCTTCCTCATGTGAAGTAATGTTTTTATTAGACTGTTAATAGCTCTGTATCTGTGGCAAAACTGAATAATGAAAACAACCCATGCATGTTAAGCCAGTATTAATAGGTTTAAGCATACAGGAAGTCACTCTTTAATTCACATGGATGGCTTAGCTGCACTCTAATAGTTAAGCTGTTTTTTTATGCTGGCATTAGTTTAATAAGTTATCTCCCTGATGCAGGGAAAGGTGTTTCCTAAGCTGCGAAAGAGGGTTCCTCAGGGATCTGGATCCTCAGAATCAGTCTCAGACAAGGAGGAGGACGAGGCCACCGACTATGTCTTCCGCATCCTCTTTCCAAACAGCCAGACAGAGTTTGGTAAGTTTTGCTCCAGAGAAGCAAAATGACACGAGCACCGCCCACTGGCCTCTCAAAACTGTTGTATGTTTTTGAAAATAGGCTCTTGATATGAAGAATACTTGATGCAGGACTCAATAAAGGATTTGACTCCATTAAACTCAAATGCTTGATAAAATGGGGAAAGAGACATCTCATTGTATAATAAACCTGTCTAGGATAGCTATTACTCTTACTCAAGCTTAGGGAACAATCCTGGTTTCAATAACCCCAATTACAGTTAGCTACAGAAATGTATGCATGAACATATTCTGTTAAATACAGCATGTGGTAAAGAGTACAACCCCAGTATATCAGTTTCAACCTTGTTTTGACTGAATGCAAAAATTTAATGCATCAAAATACAAAACAAAAACCCAGTATAATAAATGGGATAAAAAAACAAAACAAAAAAAACACAGACACATTAGTCTTTGGTCTGTATTAAGCTGAGTGCACTTTCTGTTATATTTTCTTAAAGCAAGCTTGATATAAAGTTCTTTGGCACGCTTTAACATTTGAGCTCATAAAAAACAGAACAGCAGCATGAGAACAGCTCCCACTGCCCCGTCTGTAGCAATCCCTCCAGACAGCAACGTCTCAGTCTACAGCAGCACAGCAGCAGAGAGTAGCAGGAACCACACCCTCACTGACAGCAGAGCATCCTAAGCGCTGGGTGAAACGTCCGCAATGACCACTGAAGCTCCTGCAAACCACAGTTTGGATTTCCAAGAGCAGCTTTGAAACGCGTTGAAGAAATATGGATATATATATCAGCTAAAACACTAAAGCACTGTCTGAACAGAGTAATGTATAGTTGAATGATACATATTAGTACATATACTGAGATATTTTAATAAATCTAATGAACATCAACAACAGAATAGCAGTTTCACATCTCATCATCAATTGGCAACAATCCTCACATTCAAGATAGGAGAAAAAATATGAATAAGTGATGTAAGTCAGGTTATTATACATTGTTTGTTACAGTGACCGTAACTCATCCACCCAGTCTGACTTCTTTCCTCTCCCCTAAACTGAGTGGACTGTCTCCCTCTAAAACAAGGACCCTGGTAGAGGCCAAGAGGTCCTGGGGCTGTCCTTCAAGATTCCCCTTCACTCAAAAGAAACAGCTGTACCGCTGTCACACCTAGGCTCATCTGTCCATCTGTCCATCTTGCCGTGCTTTAATTCCCTGCATCTAATATCCTCTTGGCCTGTCCTGCGCCCCTGGCAAAATGTATTGATGTGTCTCCTCATTAAAGCCCCTCCCACTCACTGCCACCTTATGTCAAACATTTTTACTGCAGGACGACGCAGTAACCTTTCAGCAGACAATGGGTGGTTGTGTGATTGATCGAACATGATTCCTGAACAGAGAAAGGCTCAATCTTTCTCTGTAAAATAGTGTAATTGATGATCGCATAATGCTTTCAAACTGTGCAACAATTCCAGATTGCATAAAGTGTTAAAGTGCTGTGAAGTGCTCTCTGCAGATCACAATCGATGAGCATAGTTTTGCTTATGCAAAATTGTTTCCAGCTGTGTTTTAATCATCTAAGTGCACATGTAATTGTTCTTAAAAGCCTGAGCAGCATAATGATTTAAGGTGTATCTGCAGCAAAACTGCAGTGATGTGTATTTTTGTGTGTGTGGATGCTGCAGTGACTCCTCCGGACTTGATGGACCAGGGCGCTTCTATGTGGCATCCCACTTTTAGGAAGTCCTCGTGTTCCTCTTGTTCTCAGGGGAGCTTCTCTGATGGGGGGACACCCAAGGGGTGCAACCATGAAAGGTGAGGGATAAACAGAATTCAGGCAAGACTGAGTGGTGTGAGATCGTGAGAGGCAAACTGCTAAAGACTCCAGAGATGTAGCCACTTATCTGATATCCCTTAGTGCCAGCCACAAATCCTCAATAATGCAGAGGAAACTGGGAGAGGAGCAAACATGAAAGAGGTTAATATTCGAATGATAAAGATTAGCCCCAACACTGTAAGAAACTCTAGATTAGATACACTATCTTATACATTTGGGATAATATGAATAACTTCTCCTGCACTACATGATGTGTTTAATGATAGTTTGATAACAGGCTTTTAGGGAAAGAGAATTGGATAGTTGTGTTATTTTTCCTCTGCACTAGTAAAATGGTCTTTGCTATCTCTTCCTGCAGGGCTCCCCTGAAGCTGCTGTGCGACAACATGAAGTATCAGATCATCTCTCGGGCATTTTATGGCTGTGTGTTATTACTTATTATGTACACTGAAAAGCCTTAAATCTTAGTATCTATTTAATTAGCATCAGCTTCTGCAGAGGCATTAATTTATTAACTGTTTTGTGAACTAGGGTTGGCATACTGCCGTCATCTGTCCACTGTGCGCACACACCTCTCTGCCCTCGTCAATCACACCATTGTGGCACCTGACGTGCCGCATGACGCCTGCAAAGGGCTCACCACAGAAGTATGGCAGACATTCCTCCAGGATTGCACAGTAAGCATCGCTGTTGTCACTGCACTGCAACACATACCCCACATTAACTGTGGACATTGTGCTGTCCACTCACACACGGCCACACACGCAAACATGCTTGTCCACTCCAAGCATCTCTCTTTCACTCTGTCATTCCTCTGTCTCATCTATATTCATCCTCTGCTAATCATGGAGCTCACACCATTAGTCTCACAACAGTGTCCATGAAGCACAACTAATGAACCCGTCGGTATCAGTCCACACTTACACTTTATTTGGACCTTAGTTACATTTACCCGGAGTCACAGAGTTTCACTCGAGAATGAAACAAATATTTTTATTAGAATTGATATGTTCTTTGTCAATAATGCAGTGCAGTATTTGATAATTACTGTGGTAGTTCATTAGAAAATGTAATAGATTACTCTCGTCCTTGAAGTGTGACCTAAAAGGTCCGCTCAGAGCTTTCCACCGTGTCTCACAGAAGGGGTATGCTCAGTTGTCATGGAGATGGCTCAGTTGTCATTAGATGACCGAGAGCATAAAGAATAAGTGTTTAATTGGATTAATTAATTTATTATTTGTTTAATCCAGTTATGATAATTAATTTACTTTTTAGTTACCTAATGAAACCCATACAAATCTATAACGAAATGGACACAAATTAACCTTTTTAACTGCTTAATGAAGGGATAGATTTCTGGTTGAGTCAACAGCTTTGACAGATGTTTCAGATTTGGACTTCTACATCTAATAGTGATTTGTCTTCCTGGGAAGTAAACTCAAAATATTGAGCACATACATACTACACCATGACAGCTGGGAGATGCACCAGTGCCTGATGCTTTGCCAACCAGCCACCCGGGTGATGCTCTTGATCACTGCTTGTGCTGACAGAGTGAAAGCTACCATACTGCCTCTGTATATAGGCAGTCATGCTGTCAATGCTTTTGAAACACTCTTGAATGTTTTAAAGATACTTTGAGTGATAATTATCTTTTTAAATGAACGAGTAAAAACCCAGTGATTGATCAGAAAGCAAGCACTGAGCTGAGTGAGGACACGTCTTGTGTTGTCAGGCCTACGAGGAGCAGGAGCTGCTTCGTCTGGTCTACTTCGGTGGCGTGGACCCCTTGCTGCGTAAAGAGGTGTGGCCTTTCCTGCTGGGTCATTACCAGTTTGGAATGACAGAAGCCGAGAGGAAGGAGGTTTGTCGATCCCATGATTTTGGCTTTAACCTCTGAAGCGTTTTCCACCTTAATCGCTGACCCCTTAAATCTTCACCACCACCACCAGGTGGATGAACAGGTCAGACTGTGCTACCAACAGACCATGCGTGAGTGGCTTGACTGTGAGGAGATTGTCCGGCAGCGGGAGAAGGAGCAGCACGCTGCAGCTTTAGCCAAGTGCTCCTCTGGGCCAAGCATGGACAGTTCCAGTCAGAAGATGATCCATCATGACTCCACTGTGAGTAATGAGGAAAAGCAGGTAACAAACACTTATATTCATAGTGAGAGACTGTGTATTAAGAAACTCTTATTTACAGTGTAGCCTGACAGTCTGAAAAGGAGGCTTTTAATGTTGTTGTGTTGTGTCCTCATTCAGTACTTTGTACTGGCTAAATGACTGAAATGTTACAGCATATAAGTCTAAATACAGCGTATTTAACATATAAAACTTCCATTTACAAGTTACGGCCAACAGTTCTCAGTTTTGAAAAACAGTTGTATAACCAACTCTAGTTCTAAAGCTTCTGTTTTATAAAAAAACTTCTGTTATAAAACAAACATTTTAAAGACATGGGCATTTACTATGCATCGAAGGTCTAGAGTAAAAGCTGGCTATTGCTTCATCTTAAGTATCCCTTAAATGTTAACACAGCACATGAGGCAGCACGCATTAAGACTTTATATCATCAGTCAATCTGAAAATGTTGCTCTATATTGATATCTTGGACTTATCATCTTTTATTATCCAGTCCCAGTCCTCCGTGAGCTCAGACAGGCAGAGTCTGGCTCGCCTGCAAAGTGACTCCAGCAGCAGCACACAGGTATCATATCTCATCATAATAGACCCTACATTGAATTTATCCTTGTTCTTAAAAAATTCAGTTTGTAAATGTCATTTTAAAACAATTGATCAGCACTGACACTTTTGAAATCCTCATCTTTTGCGGCACATTTCTCTACATATGACTAAAATAATGCGTGCGATCTCAACATTTTGATCTAGTATTCCTCATCCCTGCATTCTCTCTCCTGCTAGTTTTTCACATCTTCCCATCCCTTCCCCTGGAGTAGCCTGCTTCCCTTTGGCTTGTTCTTTCAGGTGTTTGAGTCCGTAGAGGAGGTGGACCAGATCGAGACTGAGCCCAAGACTGAGGAGGCAAAACAGGTTCCGAAGATGCCCAATGGAGCTCTGCAGAATGGAACAGGCTCTCCTGATTCTGGACATCCCTCCTCCCGAAACTTCTCTGTCACCTCTGGCCTGTCGGACGGTTCGCTCAGCACAGAGGACAGTGCTGCACCCGATACAACCCCGAGATCTGCAGCTGTCCCTCAGGCATCCCAGAGCCCTGTCAGACCTGCAGGGTTAGAGGGTGAAGGCCTAACAGAGGAAATGCACAGCCAGGAGATAGTTGTAGCGAAGGACAAAGAGGAGGACGAGGGAAAAGCACCTGATGTTACCAAAACTGTAGAAAGTACCAAGACTAAGGTGATAGATGGTAGCTTGAATCAGCCATTGGAAGAGAGGCAGTTGAAGGCTGACAAAGAGACTGGTTTGCAACCTGAAAAACTGGAAAAGGTTGAGCAAACCAAGTTTGAAGATAGAGGCCAGGATACAGACATTGAAGGAATTAAATCTTTAGAGTCAGGAGATAAAGGAAGGGAAGTGTCTGATGAGAATACTATAAAGGTATCAGCAGCTGCTACAGAATCCAAAGGAGAACTTTTTGAACAAAGTCTCATAAAAGAAGCAGAAGTGGGAATTGAGGAAACATCAAAGCTTGAAGAGAGGAATATGGAGAAGATGAAGGAAATGGACGAATCAAAGATAAGTAAACCACAAGAGGTTTTTTTGATGGATCCTGTGGCTCGTGAAGTAGAAAAGAGCCTCCTTTTCTCAGCAGACATGAGGGTCTCGAGAGCAAGAGAAGCCTACGGGACCTCTCAGAAAGGGGAGGCTCAGGTCATGACTGAGTCTGATGAGTCTCCCTCGGCCATAGAGATGGAGGAGATCCCCAAAGCCAAAGTTTCCATGGTGCCTTGGAGCAGGAAGGGACATTTTGAACCCTCTTCTTCCTCTGAGGACTCGGCTCCTCATGTGGAGCTCAGGCAGGAGGAAGGGCACGGGAAGCCCAGTCCAGAGGGCACAGAGTCCATCTTGTCTGAGGAACCAGAGATGGAGAGCCTTTACCCTTCCTTTGATTGTCTAACCGGGTCTGGAGACGCCAAGAATGAAGTGCCCTCTCAAGAGCCTGCTGGGAGCCCTTTCTCTGTACGCTCACATTATTTATTAGCTAAGATTTTATTAGTCTCAGGAGAATCTACCCTATTATGAGCTTGTTTTATTCACTGTAATATTTTTTTTTTTTTAGCAAGAGCTTTTGGACTTGTATACATTAAATCTGCACCGCATTGAAAAGGACGTCCAGCGCTGTGACAGGAACTACTGGTACTTCACTCCTGTGAACCTGGAGAAATTGCGCAACATTATGTGCAGGTAAAACACTCAAAGCAGCAGGGATGTAATGAAGGACACTAAAAGGAAAATCATACACACCTTTTTGTTAACCTGCCTTTCAAGGCTGATGGTACTAGTGTGAAACTGATCGATAAGAATGCGTAAATCCATGTTTTGCGGTCATATCAATAATTGGATCTGAACACTCATGAGTTTCCACTGCTCATTTCGTTCAGAAAAATAAATAAGTACCCAACTTCCCTTACCTAGGACAAAAAGGTGTACTCTAGAGAAACCTAATCATGTAAACATGAATTGTACAAACAGATTTTGAGAAAAAAGATTAAAAATGTTGAAATACCTCGAATCCTGGGCTGCAGCATGTGACTCAGATCGGCAGATAAAAACAGCCAAGTGTTACATTAACCTCTTTTTTTGTATATTTACAGCTATATCTGGAGGCACCTTGACATTGGTTATGTACAGGGCATGTGTGATCTGCTGGCTCCACTTCTAGTCATTCTTGATGATGGTGAGTCAACACATGGATACACTACTTATTTTTCCTCCTCTTTGACATTTGGTGTATATTTTTACAGTTCTAGATGGAACAACGGAGGAGGGTTTTTCCACTCACTTTCTCACTCAGGCTCCCTCTCTCTGCTTCCTCCTCTCAGAGGCCATGGCCTTCAGCTGTTTCACTGAGCTCATGAAGAGAATGAATCAAAACTTTCCACATGGAGGAGCTATGGATACTCATTTTGCCAACATGCGCTCTCTAATCCAGGTGACACAGCAACAGTAAAGTCCTTACACATACAGTAGCAGACAGGCACCACTATATCCATTCATTACTTAGACAGTCACTTCTTTTTCACACTTTTCTCCCACAGCTAGTCTCATTATTTATTTTCCTGAATCTCCTCTCATCCCTCCTCTGTATAGATCCTGGATTCTGAGCTCTTTGAGTTAATGCACCAAAACGGAGACTACACCCACTTCTACTTCTGCTACCGCTGGTTTCTCCTGGACTTCAAGCGAGGTAAATTGGCTGCACAGTGCAAAAGAGTCTGAGCCAATTAGAGGAACAGGAGATTCACTCCTCCTTAAGTTTGGTTTGTGGATAAAACACCAAACCACTTGGCAGGGTGTTAACAATGCCTACAGTTATTTTATCTTGGAAGGGATTTGGAAGTTGGATATGTTTTTGGGGAAAGATTCTAGGGAGTTTCTGATGAAATAAATGGTTTGGATTGCGACTGCTTTAATTGGTTTCATAATTCACTATGCTTTATACCAAAGGTTTAACCACCAGCTATCATGGTGTATCTCCTTTTTCTTTTAACTTCTTCATCTGCTTCTCTCAATATATCTACTTCCTTTTTGTGCTTTCCAGAGCTGGTGTATGAGGATGTGTTTGCAGTCTGGGAAACCATCTGGGCAGCCAAGTATGTCTCCTCCAGTCATTTTGTCCTCTTCATTGCCCTGGCACTGGTGGAGATCTACAGGGACATCATCCTAGAGAACAACATGGACTTCACTGACATCATTAAGTTTTTTAATGGTAAAATATACCACCGTAAAGCTGACATTCTTCACATACATTTCCTCTAATAATAAATAAAAAAAATTTAATGGAAAGATCGGGCATTTTCTAAATAGATGCCGTCGAGTTGCTTCACGGAAATTGTAGAGTCCAGCGTTTTTAGACCCGACTCACATTAGAGACTAAAAGTCAGGGCTCCTCGCCCTCTGCTGCACCATTTTTCCCCCACTCTTTTCTTCCAAGTTTCCGAAAAACAAATATAGCTTTATTCTACACTTGTTGTCATTTTCATTGGAGTTTTTCTGTTAAAATTTTTTCGGCTCTTGCACAAGAAGATGGCATCCCAATTAAGATTTAACAAAGGAAAAAGCTTTGATTGGCTCAGTTGTTTTTCTGATCAATTAAACAGCCATGAGTGAGCACAACACTAGAACTAGCTGCATCAATGAAAAAAATCAGAGGTTTGGAAGCAAGTAACAACGTAATGGAAGTACAATACTAAATGGCTGGATTACTACTCTGCTATCAGTGCACTGGAACCTGATGCAAACATTACTGAATGTCAAATAAACTAATTTAAAAATTAGTTATTGGCCAACAATATTAACATATGATTCAATAATGGCCAAAAAGCTTAATATAAGCCCTTCCTTTGAGGTAGGAAATATTTTGTACCAGAGAGTTTTTGCGTGACGAGCATTCTGTATTAATACAAGCATTGTGGCATTACCTACAGTGGACACTAGTCTACTCTTCAAATAGGATTTTATAACAGGGAATTGTCCGCAGAGGTGTGTCACCCACTGATTCTGTTTTCAAATGTGACCTGACAAACTCCCAGAATTTATCATAGCCTCACAAACTTTTACTTAGAACATGATGTGCTTTATTCAAATGGGATAAAATTAAACATACATGCCTTTTTGCACATAGATACATTTATATTAAGTTACCAGGTATATTGGCACAATTATCAGGCTGACAGAAGTACTGACACGTCTGCTCAGATGTTCTCTAAACATTTGAGGAAAGGTATTCTGCTTTTTTGAAATTGCTGAAGTTATTTTTGATGTTTGGTGATCTTTTGTCTTTCAGAAATGGCTGAACACCACAACATAAAGCAGATTCTGACCCTGGCCAGAGATCTGGTATGCAAGGTGCAGATGCTCATCGAGAACAAGTGATGGTGATTTTTGTCTTCTTTTCCTTCCAAGTAAAGCTCGAACGGCTGTAGCAGCACAAGAGTGAAATATATATATGAGCAAACATGCTCTGACATGTGTACATACACACTACACAAAGCCTTTACAATCACAGTTTGCTGCTATGAGCCTTATTGACTGTATCCAATAGGTTACGCTCCTGGTTGAAACTATGGGCACCCCTGAATTATAAAGTTTTAGAATATCTTCACAAATACATGGAAATTAAACAGTTTTGTATAATCAGAATATTTCAATAAAATGTCAAAGGTTACTGAACAAAAAACAAACGGACAAACAAACTCGCATGATAGTGAAATAATACGAACACAAAATGTACCCCAGACATGATTATTGGCCCCTTCTCTAATATTTGGTTGTGGAACCTTTGCTAACAATGGCAGCCTGTAAACATTTCATGTAGCATCTAGAAGTTTCTTGCACCTGCCTGCTGGTATTTTCTGCCACTCCTTCATTGCTGCAACTTCAAGTTTGAAGTTTGCAATGGTAGATTCTTCCCCTCAAAACTAGTTTTCCGATGTTTTGGTAACACATTTTGCTCTAAAATGACTTGGTAATCTTCTGAATTCATCATTCCTTTGATACTTTAAATGCCTCCAGGACCAGAGGCAGCAAAGCAGCTCCACAGCACGATCAAACCTCCACCATGTTTTGATGCAGGTAGGGTGTATTTTCCTTATGGACTTCATTTTGTTGCCTATAAACAAACTGATGCACTGCATTCTCAAGGAGCTCTATTTTGGTTTCATCTATCCACAGCACTATGAATGTTTTTGCAAAAATTAGGCTTGTTTTTTTATGCCTTTCTTCCAAAAGTGGTGTCTTCCTTGGCCTTCCCCCATGGAACCCTACTTGGTTTAGTATGCGGCTCATGGTACAAGCTGGAACCACCACTCCAGATTGCTCCAGGTCAGCTTGAAGCTTTTTAGATGTCTTGTGTGATGTTTTTTCCACAATCTGCATCAACTTTCGCAGACTTCTCTCATTGAGGTTTTTTTTTAGCACCACGTCCTTGAAGCATCGTATAAGATTTATGACCTACATTTTTTGATAACATTAAAAACTGCTGAAACAGGGATTTCAAGATCTTTTGCGATTGCGTAGTAGTATTTCTGACACTCTCAGACAGCTCTCTTGTGTTCTTCATTGTGAAAAGAAACCTAATCATGTCATTAAAAACCATCATTCATTGGTTAATTCAGGGCATGTGAACCCTGAACATTAAGCACAGGTGAGTTTTGTTTTTTTTTGTTATAGGAACTAATTCAAATTCTTCAAATGGGGCCAATAAATGTGTTGAGTACATATTTTATGTCTGTATTTTTTAAATTTAATTATATGAAAGTTATTTTCGTCATTGTTGTTGTTCAGTAACAGTGTGGTTATACAAAATCGGTTAATTTTTGAAGATATTCTAAATTCTGTACTTAAAATTCAGGGGATCCATTAATTTCAGCAAGGACTGTATTTGTGTTGTCAACAGATGTGTGAGAATATTACGCTTAATGTTTATCAGTATGTTCAAGCGACAACAAATATAACTGAAAATCTGTTTAACTTCTAAATATTTTTGTCAGAATTCCATTAACTAGTGATCTTAGTCTGGGTGCACTTGATATTTTGAGATAAAGACGGAAATTTTAGTTGCACATTTCAAACCAAAATGCAGAGGTGAATTCAACCAGAGACTATATTTATGAGAAAAATGCATTGTGATAATAGTTTATATTAATTATTTTGATAATCAAAGTCTACAAGATTAAATTTTAGATATATCAGCCAGTTACTCCCCTATTCCTATCCTTTAATCAAGGAAAGAATGTAAGCAGACTTATAAGTTTGTTTAAGTAGAACACAGGAAAATCAAATACATTTTCACTGATGTCCCAAGCTCCAGTTATGTTAAAGACAATGTTAAGAATAATTTAGCTTTCAGCACCATCTCAGTGATTTAGCATCCACCAGTGTTTTCAATGTTCTTGAACTGCCTTGTCTGCCAAATGGTACTGTATGTCTTTATTTGTTATGTGTGAATTGTACTGTACTGATTATGAGGATTATATTATGTTGAAACTTGTTGAATCATAATCTGATATCTAAGTGACTTATTGATGTCTAGGCAGAGGTTTATATAAAGAAACAAGCCTGATTTGATTCCTCTTAAGTTATTTTATCCAGTGAACCACTGTATATTTTTTAAATTGTGCAGTTTACTCACCTTGATTTTCGTATCGTCTTGTATTGTCTGGCGCCTTTTTTGTTGAATCAAATGTTAATTTCAGCCTCCGACTAAGAATAGGGAAGATCAGATGAGGCAGCAATGATTCTAGTCACAGGCACCAAATGAAAAGATTTGGTGTTCCACATGTTTGGATTCTTTAGTGCGAGAGTGACTTGAACAGCGAGATGAAAATGAAAGATAAATTATGACAGATTTTCAGAATGAATTGCCAATGACAAGTTGTTATGAGGGAAACTATTTTAACGTTTTAGCAGATTTGGGGATTGTGAGGACAAAAAATGTGTGCTTTTAACACCTTAAATTTAATACTCTTGTTGGTCTCAGTTACCAATATACATGCTTGTCATTGCCAAAAATTTCACTCAATTATTCTTCAAGTGTTGTTTCATGAATGTGGTAAGGTAAATAGCATTTAACCTTGGTGTTTCTTTGTGAACGCGAACTGCTGTCAGAAAAACCTATTTCATTTAATTGTAACATTCAAATGCCAAAGTATGTTTGAATGTATGTATGTATGTATGTATTTATTTATTTATTTATTCATTCATTCATGCTTTTACACATTCAGATGCTGCTCTATTTGTAAAGCTAATATTTTTTATTTTGTCATCAGTTCTTTACGTGTATTGTAAAACAATCAAATTCTATACTAAGAGTTCATAAAATATATCTATATTAAATGGTATATGTTCTTATAATAAAAATAAAAAATGGAATTATCATTATTTTTCCAAAACATACTATAATGTGCGTTTTACTGAATTTAATCAAACAAGAGTGTTAGAAACCTATTGTCAAAGCAGACGGTTGATAAACATCAGAGGACCAGTGCGGGCCTTAGTTGTACAAAACTTCACCACTAGAAAATAATTTTAAATAACGCATAGTAGCTTTATCTCTTTTAAATAAGTAAATAAATAAATGTCAGTTGGTCGCGTCAACACTTTGGACAAGATGTAAATATCTCACAACAACTGGATCGATCGCCTTGAGATTTTGAGAACTGCCTTTTACAGTCCATAGACTTTTTCTCTAGCGCCACCGTGAGGGTTTGTATTTGGGATTTTGAGCGACAAGTCCTTGAACGGCTTTTCCAGAAAATTTCATTCACACGTTCACGTCTAGATGAACTTTAATTAAACTGTTTAGCAAATACCTGCACGATTTTCGAAACACATAACACATCCCCGACAACCCCGGATTAACTTTTAATAATGGTCGTATGACCATAGAGATGGTGATGAGATAGAGCTGAGCTAGAGATGGTGCCGCTATATCAGCGATGGATCCGGGTGGTTGAGTTGTTGTTCTAACGATATTTGCATCCTGAAGTTTATATTTAGTCGAGAAGTTACTGGCACCCAAAAAATAAAATAAATAAATAAATAAAAGTCTCGCCCGAACAGGGACTTGAACCCTGGACCCTCAGATTAAAAGTCTGATGCTCTACCGACTGAGCTATCCGGGCGCTCACTCGGACGCTTTGCCTGACGTTCTTTGTTACTTTCACCGCGTTTGAGCGAAATAGGAAGTAGGAACTAGCTCGATCTACGTCCCCGGGGATTAGCAACCGGATGTTGTTAGCTACCAACGTGAGCCGCTACTTCGTTTCTGGGGAGTAAAAGACTAAGAAAATGCGACCTCTCCCTTTTATCTACATCTAGGAAATGTCTGGCTAGCTAACTGTGCTAAAAAAAAAATAAAAAATAAAAAATGTCGGTGTTTAACCTCTGCGTTACGCGCACATGCCGCAGTGTGTCCCTGAAAATCATCGGGCCTCCGTCTAACGCGTTATCAAACGATGGACGTCCGTTGAGAAACGCGGTGAACTTGAGCGGCGTCCGGAGCCGTGTCGCTAATGCAACGCGTCTGTTCGGCTCCTTACCGCTCAACACGAAGGTTAGTGCAAGGTCGGTGATCGTTATCGGCATCGCGGTCGGTTTGTCGCGGCAGCAAGTGCAGATCATGTAATCGTCAGCCTTGTTCTCCGCTGATCTCCGCTACAGGTACCGGAGGTTCCGACATGGGGACCGGTATCGGAGGACCAACTTCCCCCGGTAATAACCTCATGGCTGGATACGACGGTGTCGATTCACGCTTGGCTTTGAAATTCTTGTTAAACTTTGGTTATTCGGTTTGAAGCACTTGCCTCAGCTCTGCCTTAAACATTAGTCATCTGTCCATATGTACACTGTGAAACAGGGTTTTCTAGCTGTGACCATTCCTCCTTTTTCATTCTGGCCATTAAAGGTCTCTTCCGTCACAGTGCTATTAGCCAGACTAAACAGAGTATGATAATACAGCAGAGATGATGACCTAAGGTCAAAGGTAGGACTTGCCTGGGCACGTCCTGGGACATGAGTCATGACATTGTTTGGTGATAAGTTAATAAATTTCGTGACGTTATTCAGTGGTTACATACAGTTAAAGGCAGTTTTGTTTCACCATTTAATGATTCACCCTTTTAGTGGTGAAACAAAACTGCAACACAGAAATTCCTAACATAGCTCCCTTATTTTTACAGACCTCAAAAATCCCCGCTGACCTGGTGGACAAGCTGGAGAGACTGGCCCTGGTCGATTTCCGAACCAAGCAAGGACTGGCCTGTTTGGAGAAAGCCATACGATTTGCAGACCAGCTGCATGTTGTTGACACATCCGGGGTTGAACCCATGGATTCGGTTCTCGAGGACAGGTATGTTATACGGGCAGTCACGGGCAAAACAACGTGTTTGCATGTGGGCCTTTTGATCACGTTGACCAAATGGCATAAGACACTAGCAACAACCACTGCTCAATTTCAAACTCTTGTGAAGCTCATTGTATGAATGTAGTCATAATGAATCCATGCACAACATTCAGGGCCTTATACCTGAGGGAAGATGTGGCGACAGAAGGGGACTGTACTGAGGAACTGCTTCAGCTCTCCAAAAACACAGTTGAAGAATATTTTGTGGCACCACCAGGTGAGAGAAAGATAAACCCTGAATACATTTATTCAACATTAGTGTTGATTTAATGATTTCTTGTACATGATTGAGATGATAACTGTATAAGTTTAAAGTCGACTTTTCATCATGTTTTGTTTGTAATTATGAGGATTCTCAACTATTATTATTTATTCACCACAGGAAATATTCCTCTACCAAAGAAGGAGGAGAGGGCCGCCATACTGAAACACTCGGAGTTCTGATATTTATGAATTTGTCCCTGATAATTATTAATCAAGAAGCACAGTATGTGTCAGATCTGTTAGCTGAGGACAAAACTTGGTCACTACAATGTCCATTTGTAGTAAGAAAAATAAAAAGCTTCTGGTCACGTGTAATTATTTTTGAATTTCACTTGACACCCCCGTTATATTTTCCAGTTTCAGTATCAGTTTATGGAAAATGCTGTGTAACCACTGTATTTGTGTGTGTATGTGTGTGTGTGGAGGGAGGGGCATCATGTGATGATGATAATATTCAGTACGATGACATTAAATTGTATTTGTTCGTGTGTACATTGTTATTTACATGCGTCCTGTTTTCATTGTAGTTTTGTTCAACTTTAATAAAAATAAACACTTAAATCTTCTCTCTGTCCCTGTCCAATTGTTTCCATAGCAAACGCTTTCCTAAAAAGTACGTGTAGTCACAAATTATCAGATGAAACTGGTTTCACCGGTTTCACTGGGCGCGGCAGTGGATTTTCCTAATTGGAGCTAAACAGATGTGATTTCACGTGTTCATTCTCTGCACAACTTGCTCGATAAAACTTTTATTAGTAGGTAGTAAACAGGGTAATACCCCGGCTCTTGTGACGATCTTGACATCACACCATCAGAGTCGTGTAGGAGAATGGAAACCGAAAGCTGTGAAGGCAAGAGGGGAAAACGAATCTGATGGAGCAGGGGGAGGCCACCGGTCAGCCGCGCTACAGCTGTATATAAACAGCGCTCAGCTCAGACCCGAGGACAACATCTGCTGCTGAGCGGTCGAAGAGTTTTGCTGTGAATCGTCGAAAGGTAGGAGATTGCAGCGAAATACACGGTGATAAAAGTTTTTTTTCCGCCACACTATCTGCAGACGACTCATTTTTTTAAAAAAACAACCTTTTGATTTGTTTTCAAGTTCAAGATCAAACATGGATATTATCATCACTATGATGGACGGAACGTCCCACACGCTGAATGTGGACCCACAGGACACGGTGGGCCGCCTGAAGCAGGTCGTCCAGGAGCGGCTGGGAGTCACCCCTCAGAGGCAGAGGCTGGTGCTGGTCGACGGCCAGAGGAATGACCTGAGCGACGAGTCCAGGACCTTGGGGTCCTACGGCCTCCGGAGCGGCTCCAGGGTGTCCCTGCTGATCATCGAGCCGGCCCCCGCGCCTGTCCCCGCGCCGGCCCCCGCGCCGGTCCCCGCGCCTGCCCCCGCGCCGGCCACCATCCAGGTGTTTCTCAGGAACGACAATGGCAAGCTGAGAACCTACGACATCAAACCCGACGAGACCGTCAGCGTCTTCAAGAGCAAGGTGGAGTGCGTCGAGGGGGTTCCCGTGAGCCAGCAGAGGCTCGTCTTCCAAGGCCGGGAGATGAGTAGCGGGAAACTGTCTGACTACAGAGTCCAGGCGCAGAGCACCATCGACCTGCTCCTGCGTCTGAGAGGAGGCTGGTGATACTTTCACACGGAGACGTCGAACAGTTCTTGTTCATTTCTTTATTCAATATGTATGAAAAACAGGCATCGTGCTTGTTTATCTATTTTTTTTTAGTATAATTTATGATGATGATGATTATTATTATTGTTATTATTGTTGTTGTAACCTTCTTAAGCTTAGTCAGCTGTATCCTGTACAGCCAGGAAACAGGAAACAAAAAAAAGGCCAACTTTAGCATGGTTTATTTAAATCTGGCATTGTTATTTTTTCTTAGAAGTATTTCTCAGTCATATAATTAAATAATTAATGTATCATCTTACAAGCTTTTTGCATTGCTCTGTGAAAGAATAAATTTATCAAAAAACACATTTATTAAGTTCTGTTCTTGAGTCAAGTTTCCAAAAACATCATAGCAGCATGTTATAATGGCTTAACCCCTATTGAACAGGTTTGTCAGGAGTTAACCAGAGAAGCTACTGTTTGTGAAAACCCCATCCAGATCAGAATCTGGATTGCAGTTGTACACTGAACAGTTGCATTATCACAGGGTTCTGGTTTCAGAGGCATGGCACAAAGCCACCACGGACAAGCTGTTTCCTCCATTTTCAGAGGGATAATTTCCTCACCGATGCGAGATAGGCGTACCAAAATATGGCGATCGTGTTGGCAAACAGCACTCGAAACTGAAAAAAGCAGACACAGGAGCACTTACAGCAGAACAGAGAAAAAAACTGTACAAGTTGCATGATTGTGTGATTCATCATTTCTTCAGCAACAGACACCTGTTGAAATGAAATGCAAACCTGAACAGGCACAAAGTTGACATTGATGAACTGGAAGGGGGTCCAGACTTTCCAATTCATCTTTAAAGCAGTCCAGTAACTTCTTCTCATCTTCTTCTCAAAGTCTTCCAACCCTTTAGCCTGAAAACAGATTGGAACGACGGCATATTTGTGTCTACTTTGGAAGCCATCCTTTGTCTATATATCAAAAACAGAAACTTTATAGCATGTTTTTAATATTTAATAAGGATAATGATAGTAGTCAAAATATTATGCTAATACTCAGATCAAAACATTACATGTATAACAGTAAATCATGTTTATATAGTGGTACAGTTTATGCATCAAAATCAGTCTGCTAGTCATGGGGAGTACCTCAAATCTTGTGACGATTTAAAAATAAATAAATAACACAAAGCTAGTGTTACAAACTGCATGGACTTTGAAAGACATGGGCATTTACCAGGCAGGGAGGGTTTAATGAGAAATGCTATGAGAAATTATTCATTATGGGAAGTGTAAGATCCATTATACATTGAGGCTCTGTCCCAATACCCATACTTGCGGTCTCTCTGCAAGGTAGTAGGTAAGTGTGTCCCAAGTAAGGATAATACCAACAAACAGTACACTTAATTCACACTAGACACACACTTTTCCCCTGAGCTCACTGTATCCCACACTCCCTCATAGTATACTGTGCCACATCAGTCCACTTCTTGGCAATGATGCACCTATAGGCTGTTTTTAGCACCATCAATAATCTACAGTTATGAATAAGTTTAAGCTTATAACATGTTGGATTCAGTATGATTATTATTATTTATTTACAAACACTAAAAAGTTCATTCAGAACCTCCTCACATAATATTAGCCATTATTCTTGAAGGGAATGATAAGAATAATACCGTATATCTGACACTGTCAAGATGATTCTTAAATATGGTGTCCTTCAATCAAAGATTTTGAGAAATATGGTCCATCCTTAAAAATGTTATCAAACAGACACCCTTTGGAATAATATCATGTTGCATCTCTGTTGTATACAACGGACCCTCATGCTTCTAGGTAACTTAATTACTTTATCAACTGTAGCTGTCCTACTTTTTTGTTTCCACAAATCATCTGAGCTCGATTGTACCATGTATAGTATTTGTATATGTGTGAGGAATGGGATTTCTTTATTGTGTATCCCAGAGATAAACTTCCACACACTTCAGGTCTTAACGGACACTGTGGCAACTGCCAGAAATACCCCCAACTACATGAAAGTCCACTATCAAATTGCTTGAGCTCCCCCTTAACAGGATGATCAGAAGGAACAGTTTCTGACATGACCAACCTCTAGGATGTTCATAACAAAGTAGAAAAGAAGCAGAAATCCAGGGGCAAAGATAAGTCGATCCAGGAGCAGCCGTTTGACTATACAGTACGGGTCTGTGGTCGGCATCCAAACCTCCATCAGCTGGTAGAAGTAATGGCTCACTGGTCCTGTGATAAACAACCTGCAACAGGCACCAAGGTATATTATAACTACCAAACATCAAAAATAAATAAATAAACAAATGAATAAAAATACATGGATGAAAGAGGGGTGGGCACTTTTAAGAAGCAAACATTTTAACAGGGAACTGTATCTTCTCTCTGCAGACACTTCGCTATCAATGACAGTAATAATGTAAAGTCTTACCCAAATATGGCAAAGCGTGTAGCTCCAGCTGTGTCAATCTCATCGACTGGGGCTCCATTCTTGGCCTTTTTTCTTGCCTCCAAAATCTGAGACAGGAGATTTCCTAAAGCAGAGAGGATGCCACTGAAAATATCAAGGACAGACACACACACACATCGTTATTAATATGGAACAGCTGCAAATAAAAACAACGCACAATGCGTCTTCATAGCGTGTCATGGTCAGTCCTTAGGGGAGGTTCTCCCGGTGGATGCTGATTGGCTAAAGCCACAGTGACCTGAGGCCAAAGGCCAGTCTGTGGTCAGTGCAAACAAAGCGGTAAAAAGGATCCACGCTGGAAAAAAAATAAGAGTTGTTGACAGTAACTAAATAAACTTAAAAGGCGCAATGGTTTGATTATGTCCTTTCACCGAGTAAATGGGAACTTTCTCATCTTTGACTGTTAAAACTCAGGAAACGCGGCAGAAAACGAGCCCCGGGCTGCAGAATCAGTGAACAGACGGAGCAACTGACCTGGTTACAGATTTTGTGAGGATGGGGTATTTCTTGAGAAGAACCAGATACTGCTGTAGTAAACGAAAACGTACGGACGCATGCCGGACGGGCAGACTCTCCACGGGCATTGTCCTTTCTATCGCTGTACAAACATCCCCCTTTGCAGGCAGAAGTGACAGAGGCGAGGTTCAGCAGCGACTCTGCAGCAGACTTCCTGGCGACGTCATCGCGCCACCGGCGAAGATACGCCTCCACGTCGACGTCCAAAACAGCCAACGTAGAAATGTTTGTTTTTTTTTTTTTCCTCGTTTGTTTATTCATTCATTTGTTTATTTATCAGCTACAAAACCCATTTACTGCACCAGGAACGGTTTAACATGCTTACTCGTCAAACAGCATAGACTAGAATATTAATATTGACTGTTAGGGGGATTTTCTATTGGGTTAACACAGGTCAACCATGGACCTTGAATGCCTCAGATGAAACATTAAATTTTTCTGAAATTATTCTCTCCTTGAGTTTTGTTTCAGATTATCTGGGGGAAAGCAGAGAATTCATTGGACATAGCCAGATATGAGTGACTAAAGGCCAGAGTGCTACTGACTTTAAACTGAAGACAACCAATGGACTAACTCCACATGGTGTAAGGGTTTAAAAAACTATCCACAGGTGATTGAACTTCAGAATGGAGATGATTCTCCTCACTTGACTTTATCAGCAAAATCTCCACAACAGTACCAGAGCTGATGAAATGCACATGGTTGAATATGGTGAAACACAGTTTAATATTAAAAAAAGGAAATTAATTTGCACGGTGCACATGGTAAAGAAACATTAAAAACAACAAGGCTATTATAGTGATTATAGTCCTTTTAGCAGTAGAAATCGTTCAGTAGCCCAAATACTGTTTAGGAGCTGTCATACTGCCGCATGACTTTAATCTTTTATTTTTATTTGCTTCTCTAATTGTTTTTCTTCAAAGGGTCTAAAAATGGGATGTTATATCCCAGTATATAAAAAATATTCAGTTTTTAATTAGATGAGACAAATTACAGCATCAAAGCCTCAGATTTGAGGGGCTGGAACCAGAAAATGTTCTGTATTAAAAAATGACAAATGATTAAACTATTATCAGAATAGTTGCAGATTAATTTTTTGTCAATGGTCTAATCAACTAATCGACTAATCGTTGCAGCCCTATAAAACCTACTGTGTTTCACATTACTTGTTGTTCACATTGCTATTCTGCTGTGGGGAATTTGCTAATTTTTACTAAACTCATCAGTGAAGAAAGTATCCCGGAGCCTAAGATGTCATATGCTGAAAAGATTTATTAAAGCTTGGCCAAGGAGATTGGGGTTATTGTCAAGACATGTTGATGTGTATGATGCTGTCTCCATCCTGAAGTTTGGTCCCCTGTGGTCAATTTTTAAACGTCTATCGTAGGTGGAGTTAGACCATTGGTGGCCTTCAGTATAACATCAATGCACACAGGTCTGGAGTCACCGTTATCTGGCTATGTCCATGGATTCTAAGGTGGAAAAACAGCCATCTGCTTTGACCTTGAGTACTATCGCAATGCTATGAAACTTTATCAGAATGGTTCTGCTTTCCCCCAAAACTCTTGGACAACAGCCGAAAGTTTGAAGGAGAGAGGACAATATACCTGAAAGATTTTACTGCTGTTTCGCCTGAGACCACATGGCCCATGCTTGACCTATGTACCACAATAGAAAATTCCCCTAACGTTTTCTTGCAGCATGCAACACAGCTCCTTTCCAAATTGACACAGAAAATACTGAATGCAACAAACATCATATGATTTTTAGGTTTGTATAAGGCACCGACCTTTCCTGTAACATAAATATTGAAATACAATATTGACTAAATGTGAATTTATCTTCTTTGAAGGTTTTATAGATTTTTTTTTTGCCAAAAGTAGTGGTGAGAATTAACCAAGTATATTTCCTCAAGTTACAAGTTAAGTTAAAAGTTATTTTGCAGAATAAGATTTTACAAGACATATGATCAATACGTTAAAAATTATGCATCTTTCAGGGAACAAAATCTGCTTATTAAATATTTTTTCTCTTCGAGTCCTTAAAGCCTCACTTTCCAACAATAATAAACATAATTTTTGGACACATTAAATGCATCCTGTTTTCGTCACTCTTTCTAAGGCTTCACTTGATGGCAGAACACAGTACCTTCTAATAAAATCAGACCTTTCTCATGGTAGAGAATTTGACTTCTCACAGCAAGAAAAGCACAAGTAAAACTGCTAATATTTACGAACACTTGGTTTTGTTTAAGTATGCCATTGGGCTAATATGCATGATAGCAGAACGATAGCACCTATAGAGTGCAGATATTATGGTCATCAACTGAATATCTTTGACACATAAAAATGTCCATTGTTTAAAAAAAGAGCCTGATGAATCCATTTGGTCATATGATGTGCATATGGTCATCACACAATCTAATAACGAGTGTGTCAAACACATAGAGGAATGGGAATCCATCTTGCTCAGAGGCCAAAATATTAATAAATTTTAGCAAAGATTTCTAGTCTTATGTTGGTTAATAATAAACCTGCAAATTAAAGCTTTCACTTCTGTGAGTAAGATTATGCAATTATGCTTGAGAGTAAGTTAGATAAACTAATTATTTTATGAAGTGTTTCTAGGAAAAAAATCAAAAGCTCAAAAAGAAGATAATGCTGATCACTGTGAACAAGATGTCTTTTGGTGTTTATTCTCACTTTCACAGTAAATTTCCTATTGTTTTCTGCACCTTATCTTTCGGTCTTGTGCTTTTATCAGTTTTTTCAAAGAGGTGTTTGGTGCACTCAAATTCTCAAAACTGATGACAAACTGTCCCTGAAAGTCTGGATGAAGTTAATGAGGAAGTGAGCATATTTTATATAATTCAGACATTAAAATACTGCAACCCACTCTCTGGAACCACTTTAATAGAACCAACATTTCAGTAAGAAAGTAAAAAGAAAGAAAAACAAAACTATTATGTGCAAACTAAAAAGGCCAATAGTGTACAAAAACATATTTACAATATAGTGCAGATTAAACATATATGCACTACAACAGTAAGCATTTTTTAAAATTCAGTGTGTAGAACAAACTACCAACAGGAGCTCTTTGACACAGAAAAAAAAATCTGCATATATTGTTACTGAAACAAGAAACGGAGAAAGCTTATGGGTGGGTTTTGGTCTGTTGTTAAGCACCACACATGTTAGAAAAGATGATATGCATAGATATTCAAAGTGCCTTCCAGTTAATAGGAGTCTTTCCAGATTTCTTTAGCAGTTCGTTGGCCTTTGAGAAATGCCTGCACCCAAAAAATCCACGATGAGCAGACAAGGGAGAGGGATGCACAGCCTGCAGCACATGGTGGCGTTTCTATAACCAGAGAGTGTGAAAACTTAGATACATAAACATACTAACAAGCTTGTGTTCAAAGTGTTGGCATTAAAATGAAATTGTTGACCCACCCTGTTAATAGCAGCCCCTTTCTTCTGAGCATAAGACCCCCACAGCATGAAGACAAGGCCCTCCAGGTTGTTGCTGAGACACTGCACCACAGCGTCTGTGAAGGTCTCCCAGCCTTTGTCTTTGTGGGAGTTGGCTTGGTGCGCTCGGACAGTCAAAACAGCATTGAGCAACAGCACACCTGATGAGCAAGGTCACAGATGGAGAAAATGGCAAGTCTGTTAATGTCTGACAGGCTTCTTATTGTGTAACTGGGTGCAAACATTCAACAGACTCCCTTTTAAAAAGTACCTTGTTTGGCCCATTCAGTCAGATCTCCATGTCCAGGGTGCTGGAAGCCTTCGATGTCCGAAACCAGTTCTTTATACATGTTCTCCAAACTGTAAATGAGAAGCAACAAGGATGCCATAAATATGTCATAAGACTGACTTTCTAGCACTATCTGATTTTGAGTTTTTCCAAAAACGTAGGTCACACACAAGAATTGGAAAAGTACTGAGAAAGACTGAAAAGGCTTCAGACCTGGGTGGAGGAGACACCGGCCTTTTGACACTAAAGCACAATCCGTGGGCTTGGTTAGGACCATGATACGGATCCTGGCCAAGGATCACCACTTTGACCTGGAGTTAAAGACAGAACTTAAATTCAGCTAATGCACTCAAGGCACATTTTTAAGGTAATACCTGCATAGCAGGCAGTTCTGTGCCACTAAACAAATGTGCACAGGCCCAATAATAACTCAACAAAATGAAAGAAAGGAAGTTAAGACTGTTAGTCCCAGTTTAATTAAATAAACACTTCTTGAAACAATTTAGAACATCAATTTTCTATATGATAAAAAGGACCAAAATTAGTATAAATTCAAAAAGAACGCTGCCAGGTTTTTACTGTTTTGGAGGCATTTTTCCTACTGTCCCAAGCTCACTTCTTTACAGTCCGACAATCAGTCGACACTCATTCCAAACTTGCTTGAATAGTGCAATTCTACACAGGGGACACAGAGACTGCATATATGTTTGTCAATATCAATATGGGCAATTTCAGTTTGGTTAACTTGAAAGGTCTTCACTGCCTCACTAAATAATAGCGATGCAGGCGCTGCATGTACACTGAGAGGATTTACACGACTCTAGAAACTTTTCTGTTGATACATTTTCATACCACGTAAAAACGAACAGAGGTCTTTGGACGCCTGCACCTGACATTTAGTGGCTGTGATCCGATCAGTCTCCTTGCTGACCTGCTCCAAGCGCTTGTAGTTTTTGCACTGCCCCCTTTTCATTCGTTTTCCTAGACCTACGTCTGAAACCTGCAGCCTTGGGAGGGGTTAAGTCACAGATGCCCTAAGGGCCATCGGGGCATTTTGCACGGCTCGGCGCCGGGACACTTACATCCCGAAGGTTGCACATCTGCGTCCAGGTGAAGACTTGCTCGGCGGGCGGGTAAACTGTGTGGCGTTTCCTCTCCTCGGACACAAAGCTCGTCAGCTGCGACAGAAACGTGAAGTCAGCAAAACTGGAATCAACAGAGAGACGCCGTGTGCGGTGAGACGACTAGTACCCTCACCTGTTTGAAATAGGTCTTTCCAAACTCCGCAGACAGCGCCTTTCTCCAGCCCTCCCCGAAGCCCGGAGGCGCCTGAGCCGCGGAGAGCCTCTCCAGCGCCGCTCGCTTGTTGCGGGCGATCCTGTCCAGCTGCCCCGGGGACAGAGGCGCGGGGGTCGGGCCGGACGGCTCCGACGGGGGCCTCGGCTTCTTCTGCGCGATCTTAGTATAGCGGGTGAGACAGAGAGCGGGGGAGAGGCGAGAAGCGGAGGGAGAAAGTGGCTTTAGGAAGCGGCCGAAGCGCCGAGCGAACATCCTCAAGCCTCCGGTTTTAACCAACGAGCCCGAGCAACGCGGTGGCGTTGAACGCAACTCGGGTTACGCTGCCCGCGTCGCGGGAAACGACAGATCCGTTTGAAAGGCGGATTGAGATTATACAGCAAGTGGAGTTTAAATGTGCAAAAACCTTGCTTTTGCACCCGAGTCGGGCGTGTAGGCGATTTCAGATGAAGCAGAGGAGACACTCACCGGGTCTCTGGCATCCTCGTCCTCCTCGGTTTCATTTAACTCCTTAGAAATCCTCTTTTTCGCGACGGGCGAAAAAAACGAATGAATAGTTTTCTGTCCGATCATTTTTCCAAAGATACTTTGGCCGTAGCCTGCAGCGGAGTAATTTAGATTCACTAAGCGGTTGACTACAATAAAAAGGGGGCGAAACAGCAGCAGGCTCCTCGGAAAAAACCCAAAGTCCCAGAACTGGGGTTAAAACAATTTGGCGCCAAGGTAAAGTGACGAAAGCCGAGTTATGTTAATGAGCCGAGCGCTGTTCAAGATGCGCAGCCGCTGGTTGTTGTCCGCCGTTTGTAGAAGGTACTGCACCTACATTTATCTGGGAGAAACAGTGTGTAGAAGTCTCTGCTTTTGTCTACACCCTTTCGTAGAAACCGGTCGATTAACTGAGCAGCCAACCACCAGAGATGCATCGTATATTGGTTTGGATAAACGAATAATTATTCGTGCCCCAATTCTGGGTCACTATGTCTCACATGATAGGAAGTTGAATATCTTTTATGTTTTGAACTCATATTTCATCTTGAGCTTAAAGAAAGTGTTAAAGGCATTTTCACTATTCTGTGACACTTTATGAACAAAAATAATTGATTGAATAATCAAGAAAAATGGCAAACAGATTAATTGATAATTAAATAAAGTGTGAGTTGCAGATGTAATTTTTGTTCAAAGGCCCTGAATTTAACAAAATGTGACAGATATCTACTAAAAAAAAATAGATATTTTAAGAACTACAGTGTAGTTAACAAGTCCACTTAATGCAGACATGCACTAAAAAAGATGCTTTTTTTTCCCATGTTTTTCTAATACCTGGAAATCAGTGTTAATGTTTCATTCTTCTTCGCAGACATCTAGGTCTCAAAAAACTGAAATTAAGCTCCTCGGAAGGCCACAGACAACAATGGAAAAGTTTGTGATTAAGGGACCGAATAAAAAACGTTCCTGCACCAGGGATGCCACAACAAGAAGTCAAAGGAAGAATATTAAACTGGAGGAAGATGATAGTACGAAGGAAGAGGAGGGTGAAGAAGACGCAGATGCAATTTTAGCAGAGTTCTCTAATCCTGTTCCCTGGCAAAAAGTAGAGGCAGAGGGACTCGACTGCGATTACGCTTTACTGTTCTCCAAAGAGGAAGCAGACCAACTTTTTAAGCAGTTGGAGGATGAGGTGGTGTATTCAACAGGTACAATATCAACCCATTTCTCGTTTTGTGAAGTTCTGACCAGAAGTTGCGATTATGTTGATCCGTTGCATGTTTTCTGTTTCAGGGGAAGAAGCTAAGGTCCAGGTGTTTGGAAAGGTGTATAATATACCAAGGAAGCAGGCAACATACGGAGATGCAGGTCTAACCTACACTTATTCAGGGGTGAAACGTTCGGCCTGCCCGTGGACTCCAACCTTGGAGTCCATTAGGGATGCTGTCACAAAAACAACAGGACAGACATTCAACTTTGTCTTGGTCAACAGGTGAGAGATTACTGACTAGAAGTTGTAATGGTCAGTTTGTTGCGTCTCCTTGCTGAGGGTGTTCTTCGCTCCACCAGGTACAAGGACGGGCAGGATCACATGGGTGAACATCGTGATGATGAAAAGGAGCTGGACCCCCTGTGCCCCATCGCCTCTGTTTCTCTGGGAGCAGCGCGAGACTTCATCTTCAGGCACAGAGACGCTCGGGGAAAACAGGGCTGCCGACAGATTGAACCTGTGAAGATGGAGCTCGCTCATGGAAGCCTGCTCCTCATGAACCCTCCAACCAACACTTTTTGGTACCACAGCCTTCCAGTGCGCAAGAAGGTCCTCCTGCCTCGCATCAACCTCACCTTCAGACGCATCGTACTGGGCGGAAAGAAATGAGAGGTAGCAGTGGCCGAGGGTTGATTATCAACGGGAGGAAGGACAAAGGCCCCCACTGGTCAGGAGTCCCTGAGCAAATGGCCAAGTATCACAGATCAAAAATATGTTTCCTTTAACATAGCAGCTGAGTCAGAGTAATGATTGATTGCAGATCATACAGTGTGACAAAAAAATAAAATGTTTAGTCAAGGTCCGTTTACTAGCATTTTCAAGAGCTTTCAACCTCATCTCATGGTCTTTACAAGACAATGGAGTTTGCAAACTCTGTCCACCTAAAGTTTATTTGGTCAGTTTCAACCTTTGGCACAAATTGATGTGTTTTATTTAATCTTTTTGAGAAGTGTGCTGCTTATCTCTGCAGAGAGAATATCCTTTTTCTTTCGTGAGGAACTCGTGCTTGGTCTGCTTACAGAAAACTAAGATTTGGTTGGGATTCAGTGTTTTGGTTAAGGACACCTCTGAGGAGTGGATGCTAAATCTTAGGCATCTCTACTGACAGACAATATCTGTTGTCTCAAAACTAGCAAAACCTTTTCTTGCTTTAAAAAAATTAAACTCTGAAACGCACATCCGTTTTATTTTTATATTACCTGAAAACAATCACATTTACAGATTGCACACAAATACACACAATCTCTTGAATATACATTAGTGCAAATTGCAAACATTAACAAGGGGTTTTGCACCAGGCCATTTCTCAATGTGACTTAATTGGTTTGGTTGGAGCAAAATGGCAGTTAACAGTTTCACAGAGTTAAAAATATTCCGGATAACTTGCCCAAAAACCTGCAGTCATACTCTGGCTTTATTAACTTAGAGCAGATCATCATTGATCTGTTAAACATCAACACCCAGCCAAACAGCTCTGATGAATCATGTTTTCCAGAAGAGATCTTAATGTATGTTCACATCAGTTGCAGCAGACCCAGGTTCATTTGTTAAAAATCTCAAGCATTAAAGACAACATGGCACTTTGACCTCAACTGTGCAGCTCTCCAATCATGACAGTCTAAGGATTATTGGAAACATAGAAAAATATCAAATTCAACAGCTTATGAACTGTGTCATTTCAAATATTATTTCTATTACAGTTAACGTACATTTCTGGGAATAATTAGACAAATTAGATGAGACAATAGAGAACCAGAGATAAGGAGTTACCTATTTGACGAGTAACATCTCCATGAAGTCCTAATCAGCTACTTCTGTTGAGTTGAGTGAAAAACTCTGGCAGTCTCAACAAAAATAACACTATAAACTTCAAACATTAACAATGTATTGCAGGACTATTACCTTAGGATCTACTATACTGTTGGTGTTCCTGTCTTTTTTTTGTTTTGTTTTTTTACATGTGTCAAAGATATCTGATTAAAAATCCGGCAGGTCTATAATCTTTGGAATTAAGAGCATCCTACTCTTGATCAGAGCAGCAGGGAAAGTGTCCACTTGTGGATTTGATATCAGAAAACATAAGACAATCTTCAACATCTTGCTGTGATCAATGATGCAAAATTATTTCTACAATAGATCCAGGATGGCTTTCCCCTCCGGTCTCACTGTCACAAAGTCATACTCGGCCTGTTGTTAACCGTGTTAAAACTGCCACATACAGCTGTGACAGTTTGACTGGAATGCCAGAAGTCAGTCAGGCTTTGAGGCTTTTGAGCATCCGGTTACTGCTCCAAGCGCAGAGAGAGGCTCGGCTTTCGGACTCTCTCGTAGAAGAGCATGTAAGCGTTGGAGGAGAGCACCTCGTGCAGGCTGGCTTTGCGTACTGAGTCGTCCGACACCCAGAGCCACTGGGAGCTAAAAGGCGAAGAGCTGCGAGGTGAGGAAGGGCTGCGGCGGTATGTGACAAAATGGCCTGAGTGCATGTCACCGTGGTGAACAAGCACGGCCATGAGCTGGAATAGGTACTCTGTAGAACTGGAAGGAAAGAAATATTGGTCAAAAACATATACAGATGGGTGTCAAATTAAAGAAAACAACAACAGGTGTTCTTAGTAAGGTGTTGGGCCAGCATTAGCTAGCAGACTGTGAAGGCTACACCATATGATTCACATCATTTTCAAACCGTTCAGTCGCCCATCATGCCCTGTATGAAACCATATGCATGTTATTTTTCTTGATGCAGTTATTCAGGTTTTTCCATCATTTTAGGATAAATGACACATCACTGTGTTATATTTCTTGCAACTGACTATGGATATGTCAGAACCAGAGTATGTTCCCTTGAAAAATATCAGAATGTTAACCTAAAAGTTACCACTGTCTGGGGGGAAAAAAGCCATCACTTTAATATATAGATGGAGCCAGTGATGTAACATATTCCATGCCTGAAAAAGACAACACTGAAAAACCTGATATACGCAAGGTCCTTCTTTTGTTGCACTGTGATGAACGGCTTTTTTAAAAATTTACCTGTAGTCATACGTGACGCCAAGATGTGGGTTCACACCAGGAGAGTAAAGAAATAAAGATGAACATGTACCGTTGGAAAACGGTCTGTTGTTGTTATGATGTTCTGCATCTAGAAGACAAAATACAACAAATACATGATGCATGACAATGTAAATGTGAAAACAAATGAAGTTACAGAGCCAACAAATCCGCCATACCAGTGCCATTGGCAGTGGGCTTTTCAGTGACATCTGAATTTTCTGTCTTCATGGGCTTTGGAGCACACGTGATCTGCTGACTTCTCTGTGTGGAAACGTGTTTGTAGCGGTCCATTGATAGATACTCTGTAAACTGCACATGCTCCTGTCTTTTGATTGGGGTTCCTTCACTGGACCACGTCAGTCTTTGTAAATGGATGCAGAGGCACTGTGGGAGCTAAGAGAGGGAAGAAAGCACAAGACATAGCAAGGTTTGCTGAAAAGACAAACCACCGCATAAAACTTTAAAATATGTCATTAAGAAATAAGGAGAAGCTCTGATCTACCTAATATTTTAGTATTACATTGCTCTACATAATTTGGATAAAAACAAGCTTAAGCTTTGTGCAGAGTTTCTAACCAGGGATTAACATCTTTGACTATCAATATTTAGGTTATAATGACATTATAAATATGAATGAATTACCTTTCCAAGTTTTAGCTGTTTAACAAATGTTGTCCTCTGACTTTCCAGAATTTGCCCGTTTACTGTGGTCTCTTGTTGAAGCTGAGTGGAAAATATTCAAAATGAAAAATAAACAATAAACAAAATATGTCTGAAGAAAGATGACCTTTCTGACGTAAAATATATCACCAGATGAATGCAAATGGAGCTACCTTGATACTAGTTTCGTCGCAAGGGTTTCCTGTCTATTTGGCAAGACACCAATACTGAATTGAATGTACCTTGGTGCAGTTTTCACACTCCACTTCTTTGATGGTTTCTGAGGAGATGAAATGCTGAAGACACTGATCTAGAGATATAGGTCTACCCTGAGGAAAAAATTCAGGTCAAAATTATGAGAAAGACAGAACAACAAATAAGTATATAAAGTAGCAACAGTCAATTTCATGCAATGTGCAGGTGTCCCTGATTTCCGTGCTTACCCACTGAGGTAAAGGGATGGACAGAGAGAGGCTCTCAAATGAGTCATACCGCACCGGACTCTAGAAAAAAAAGCAAAGCAGTGGTATGAATCGCCTCAAGAAGGTAAGAGGTCAAATAACACAAATTTGTGCATTGCACTGGCCGAAAACAAATAAACTCACTTGTTGCTCACAGCACTTGCATGACATGTTGCTCGTTAAACGACCGTGAAAAGGATGCGGGAATTTCCATGGACTTGGTATTGGATGAAGTGGGGCTGCAAGACAAGAAATTTATAGGCTCGAAATATATTTTTGTGTGGTTTAATATTCTACAATCCATAATTCCTTTGTATTCTTACCTCGACTTCTGCAGGTCATAGTTTTCTCATCTTGATCAGGGAGACTCTGGTGTAAAATAAATACATGCAGAATAACTGGGAGTCCAATACTGGACTTAACATTTTTGACATCTCTAAAACCCTGGATAGGGCTGAAATGCTGAGACTGACTGAGACTTTAAAAAGGTGTAGTAGGCAGAGTTTGAGTTAAGATGGCGCAAACACTTCTCTCCAGATTGCCCATTGGCTCCAAATTGATAAAATAAACTGCAAAACATATGGGAGGCAGGCGACATGCAAGAGAGATTTGTGTGCAGTTTTAAGGGCAATGCAAGTCAGGCGATGACAACTTGCCTCGAGAGACTGCATGTCAAACAAGTGAGTGACTTTGGGTTGACGATCCCGTTCCTCCTCCAGAGAAGAAGTAAGGACATGAAAAAGTTCATGTGCATCCTAGAGGGGATAAAGCAACACAAACAGACAACTGTCAAGACATAATAGAACACTGCATCATACATTATACACAGAAATATAAAAAAAGCATCTCTCAACAGTGTGACAACCAACCTGCTCTTCAAATGAACTGATGTGCCACCGGTACAATCTGAGAACATCCAGGAGGCATCCGGCATCAAGAACATCTTCCTCCCCAGGCTCATCACTTGACAGAGCTGTTGGTGCACAAACAGCCTCCATGTCAAACATGAATGAACACTCTGTGTCCACTACTCTCTAGTGGTTCATCTGAGAGACTAGCTTTATATACCTTTGAGAAGCTGAAGCAGTGTGGTGGACAGCTGGTTGTCTTTGCATGACTGGATTGTAGGCGAACCTGAAAACTTCTCCAGCCACCTGATAAAGGATGGGCACGCTGCCAAACCCTGAAGCAAAGAGTTCAGGAAGCAGGTGTTCCCCAAGTTCAACAGACCAGGAACCATACCTGACAGGAAAAAAGTCATTTTAAGTTACTGCTTGTAACCAGTACCCTAATATAATCTCTGTAATACATTGTCACATTGATCTTACCTCTCTTTCTCTTCTTTCTCTCTGTAATTGGGCCCCACAAAACATATACTCCAGCTGCAATCGCAGCAGCTATCCCACCAATGACACCCCAGTTTTTAATCATCTTGTTTCTGAAATAACACAATATATTAATGAAGCACAAGAACACTGGATAAAGAGAAGTACAAGGGAAAAGACAGATAAAAACAGTAGGAGAGGCAGGAAAGTTTTAGGGTAACAGGTAAATATAATTTCTGCCAGTGAGGGAGCAATAATGATACTGACATTTGTATGTGTTTTTTGTTTTTTCACACGGCACTATAATTGACAAAAAGTTGATTTTTTTTAAAGTTTCATTTCAACAGGTTCCTTCTGACATTATTTTGTAGATTATTTAGGCAGTCAGTTAAATAGTCACTTACATTTTCTTTTATACGGTGGTATGTTTCGCTCACTGTCCAGCAGAAAATTTGACTAATTAGGGTGGTCAAGGTCTTTGTTGTCTCTGTTGATTCTCAGCAGAGAAATAATGTATGTATTCTGTGTTACATCCTCTACATGAGACCTTCAGACTTAACAGAGTCCATTTAGCCTCAACCAACACATATAAAACCTCCTCCACACAAACTTCCACACCTTGCCACATGGAGAGGTGCGAATGCAACTTTATGTTCATCTTAGAGGCGATGGGTTGTTAAAGCCTGCTGTTGAATTTTATTGTGTTATACTGAGATGAGTCTAATATTAAGTCTAGCCTCACTGATACAACTGCAGTGGACAAAATGGAAATATGCACCCTTTCATATAACGCATTGCAATTTAAGAGTTATTACAGCTGACCAGAATAACCAGAGAGTTGAATCAACACCTATTTTTTAAAATGAACATTATACCCATCATGAAGTTCGCATTTTGAAAGTGATTTGCTCGACTGATTTCACCAGCAGAGGCAGCTTTGCCCCCACTTCTCTGTGGTGTGAGTTTGTTTGTTTGTTTGTTTGTTTGTTTTGTTTGTTTTGTTTGTTTTAAGGAACCCATTTCGGTCAAAAATAACCGTTTTCATTTTCTATTTGTTATCATTAAATGCGCCCTGCTCTGAAACGCGATGCAAACTAAATGAATTGATGACACGACCCGCTGACCCGTGATCCAATTAACCGAGGTAAACACAAAATCCTCTGACAACACATGTTAGCCTGCTAGTGGTGGAAAACTTGAAATTGTTTGATATCACTTCACAACATAAACACGATATAGTTAATATCTATGGTCTAGTTGATAATGGCACTAACGTCCCCACCCCCATATCGATGCGTACTCATGAACCCCCTCACACCACCATTAGCACACAGCTTAGCTTACCGACAACACCGAGGTCGGGCTGCCCCTCGGTGAACTATGTCGCCTCCATAAATAAGAAAACGAGCTGCTATCTCGAAACGCCGGTAAAATATCTCATCGGAGGCTTTGTGACAGTAACGTTAAACCGGACTCCGCGTCTCGTCTGCGCATGTTGCACATCGGGTCAGACCGACGGGCTGCGTCGTGACCCACATTTGCTCCTGCCCCCGGTGCGCCAGCCGAGCCCTTGGTCGTTGATCCGCCGGGGTTTAAGGTTTTACCTGACTACGGGTCCGGTGCCAAGGAACTCCCCGACCAGCTTGTCAGAGGTCTCGGGTCTGCACCGCAACATCCTGCTTTCATTGCGGAACCAACGTCTGCGGCGCCGCGTTTCGGGACGGACCGACGGAAGAGAGCGCGGCTGCTGTTCCGCCGTCGACGTTCCGGCCGAACAACGCGTCGGTTGCGAGCGTCTCCGCGGCCGCGGATTTCTTGAGCCGATGAACTGCGAAGTTCACGCCAGATCTCAACAGCAACTTTTTCTTCTTTAAATAATAATAATAATAAAAAACAAATGCTCTCACTGGAGGAAAGTTTGGCGCAATCTGTTCTGGATTTGTTGATAGTATTTGTGCTGACTTCTGCCTATATAACGTGCCGCCTATAATGCTTAGAAATAAACAATCTGACCTTCTAAATGTAATTATGTCAACGGCAAAATAGACGTGCTAATTTTATTCTCTTTTCCCTAACTGGATTTCAATAGACCAACTGAATACTCTAATAACGGAACAAGGCTCTCAAGACTTTATCTCTGCAAGACCTATGTTAAGCATAATTGTTTTCTTACTTTATAGACTGGTAGAAAAAACACGAGGAAGAAACATTCTTTTAAATCATTGCAGAATTTCGACGATTTTCAAGTACACAATATGCTACAAAACATACTTTAGATTTCGTTCTAACCTAATTTAATCCAATAGACCACGTTTATTACACCATGTTTGGTATGTCAGCTAAGTTTTGTTGTATTTTATTTATTATAACTAAGCTGATTTATTCATTAAATTGTGTGTGTGTGTAGGTTGGGAGGGGGGGTTAAATTATAACGCACTAGTGACCTTATGTAAAGCACTTTGGATTATTTCTTTGTCTGAAACGTGCTACACAACTTCCCCTGCGCTTTTACTAGCCTTTCTAGGAGGAAAGAAAATGGCAAATCTGTTTGAAAACGTACATGTTACCGAGACGAATGGACTAGTGGTGTGAATAAATATAAAAAAAAACTACTGTCGGATTAAAGACTCACATTGCACCATACTTGCATCATCCGGGCTCAGCCGCCGTCTTAATGTCCCATCTCCGACCGAGTCTCCGTGCGGGGGCTGACGGGTCATGCGTGGACACCGGCGGTCCCGCAGTCCCGGTCCAACCCCCACCCCGACGGGCTCGTCTCATTCGGGCGCCGTGACTCACGCACGGCGGCTTCCTCATTGGCTGCCGGCGGACACCGGAGCAGGTCGCTCTCCGCGGTGCTGAAAATCGCTGCTCGTCGTGATCATGTAAAACGGCGATGAGGCCAAACGGCGCGTCGGCCAAGAGACAGCAAAATGGACGATGATCTGTTCCAACTGAGACAGCTGCCGTGAGTAAACCACAGTCTGCTTACCGGCGCCTTCTGCCGTCGGTCGGTCCGTTTTCGACCGACGGCTTGTTTGTCCGACGCGTCGCCCTCCGACAGCTTCGCGTCGCGTTTGTTTGATTAGCTCGCTGGACCAGAGACACCCTCACATTCCTCAGCAGCACAGATCCTCTCCTAACAATATGTATCAGGTTATATTCCTTAGACATTTCCCCAGATTAAAGAAAAGGGATTAACAAAAAAAAACAACAGCCTCGCATGTCCAGGCAGCGCTGGTGGTGCAGTTTGTTTACAGTCCCACCATTTCCCTAAGATGACTATTCTCGCTTTATTTATTTATAGGAAGCGGCTTTAGGTGGATATCTGGCTGATAACTTTTCCATCTTAACTTGTGATTGTGTTTGCCGTCATGACTCAGTACCTAATGTGATTTATTTCAACCCTGCTGCACATAACCCACATTAAGCTCAAGGCTGGCCCATACAGGTCTAGCCTGCCCGTCATAAGGAACATTTTTCAAAGACATACAGTAAAATAGTAACATATATATATATATATATATATATATATATATATATATATTTTTTTTTTTTTTTTTTTTTTTTAAGGAATTACATTAAATGAAACGTGCATATATATATATATTATTAAATAGTTAGAATTAAGATGTTAAAGCACTTTCAAATAGATTCCAATCAGTAAAAGACAAAGAAAATGTATGGTCATATATTCAAGGGGTTGCTAAAGTATTGTTGGATAATTACATATTCACTAATGTTGTCATCTTTCTAAAGAGCAAGACAATGAAAATGATAGTGTTTTACAGTAAAAGACGGATATTCCTGGGCATCTCACAGACTCATGCGCAGATGTTTCCAATTGCAAGTGAGCAATGTTATGTAATTACAGCTATTAAGACATCACTGGTGCTCTCCAAGTTCTCTTATAGTGATTCATCTTTATGAACTATCCATTATTTACACGTGGGGGAAGAGCATATGTTCCATCTAGTGAAAACATGCACATCTCTGGGTGTTTAGCTTTTATAAGTTTGCCAAGCAGTAAAGTAGAGTGTGAATAGCTGTCAGTTGGCCTTTCATGGTTTGCACATAGGATGATTTTACCACCCATTCACAAAACCACGGCCAGAAGAAGATCATATCACCTAGGAAACAGCCTCCGACTCTTATTTGTACTCAGCGTTGCCCTGGTACTAGTCTTCTGAAGCCATATTGTAGATGTGTTAATCCCCCCTTGGATTTTAATTCAGGGTTGGGTGTTTCGTTTTGTCTGTAGCGTTGTCCGCTTCCGACGCACAGGTGAGAGCACACGGTCTGAGGATGACGGTGAGAATAGAGAACAGGTCATCAGGATTGCGGAGCAGACTGATCTGGAGTCTGTTGCACTTGCAGATGGAGCCCCAGTACCTCGGGAGTTTGCCAATCCGACCGATGGTACAGTATGGCAGGCCTTTTTGACTCCTTAATTGTATCATATTAGGCTGACACTCAAGCGTACCTTGCATATGAGTGCATATAAGTGCATATAAGTATCTTGCATATGGGCTTCAAGATTGCTACTTCTCTCAATACTTTAGACACATTCATGGTAGAAGATGCGGTAGAGGCCATAGGCTTTGGGACGTTTCAGTGGAAACTCTCCATCCTCACTGGTCTGTCCTGGGTGAGAACTGCTCTTTAACTTAAAAAAACAACAAAAACAAAAAAACCTTTATGAGATGTTTATACTAGAATATTGATTTATCATGTGTCTCTGGGGTTTTTTTGTTTGCTCAGATGGCTGATGCCATGGAAATGATGATCCTCAGCATCTTAGCCCCACAGCTCCACTGTGAATGGAGACTGCCCAGCCTGGAGGTGGCACTGCTTACATCGGTAATGGCTCTTTAATGTCCATAATATGCTCTTCCTTTTAATGCCATGTGACTGTCCTGGCAGTTAATGATCCAGGGCTTAGGGATTGTTTTGAAGTAAGTGCTTGTGTTGAACACTAGCAACCAGCAGTAGATTTTACTAAAGGTATTACACAGAGAGGCACTGAGCAGTGTATTATTTAATTAAATTACTTAATGAGATGTATTTACAATTAATTAAAAAATCACTGTTCAGAAGAAGATATTCGAATGAATAATTTCACATTGAGTGTTTTCTGGTGGCTAACACCGAAACAAAAAACTAGAGTACTGTTTGCATGATGAAAATATTTATAACCGGTTGTGCACAATAGCAGCAATGTACGGTGAAAGTCAGGCGAAGTTCACCTTTAGGCCGCTGCCACATGCCCAATCCCATTAACAGTCTCTGTTTTGTTTTGCATTTGTGGCGGATGCAGGCCGTGTTTATTGGGATGATGATCAGCTCCTCTCTTTGGGGGAACATATCCGACAAATATGGCAGAAAGACAGTGAGTTCTAATGACGTTTCTGATTAACATGGACCAACTTTACCTTGAGTTCACAGGCATTCTATCTTTAGCTTATGTGTTTCTGAAAGAAACAAAATGATCAATATCAGATACTGCATTGTATGAGATCAAAAACTTCTCCCCTCAAGAGTCTTATCAGATCACCATCATTTATTTAACAGCTTTTTATGTTTTCATCGTATGCACACACAGGGTCTAAAGATGAGTGTGTTGTGGACAATGTTCTATGGCCTGATGAGTGCATTTGCACCCATTTATGGGTGGATCCTCATCTTGCGTGCACTGGTGGGCTTCGGCATTGGAGGAGCCCCACAGTCGTGAGTAACCCTAACTAATCTCTCTAAAAACAACACTGTAATTAATGACTTTAGCTTGGATTAACAGTGAAGTGTCCCTCCTTATAAGGGTGACACTGTATGCTGAATTTCTGCCTATGAAGTCTAGAGCCACTTGCATCTTGCTGATCGAGGTATGGCCCACTCTGCACTAATATCTCACTCATCTGTCATCCACCTAGCCATAGCCTTAATGGCATTCAGAAATGACAGTGCATGCAACTGTAACTGGGCAGCACTGAAACACTCTGTTTTACTAGCAGGAATTCACATAAATTTGACAATGAATCCCTTTGTCTTTTACATCTTCTGTTCACTGTTGCTTCGAAGATATTTTGGGCACTGGGCACTGTGTTTGAGGTCCTCTTAGCGATCTTGGTTATGCCCACTCTGGGCTGGCGTTGGCTTCTCGGTCTCTCTACCATTCCTCTCTTCATCTTCGCCATCCTGTGTTTTGTAAGTATGATGATATCAGTCTGTGAGTGTTCCACATTATGAAAACATAACAAATTACAGCCTTATCAGCTGACATGCCTGGTTTTTATGGGGGGTGGGGGGTGGGACAAGTGGCTACCAGAGAGCGCTCGATACGACGTGCTTACAGGGAACCAGGAAAAAGCTCTGGCCACGCTGAAGCGCATTGCCACAGAGAATGGAGCACCCATGCCACTGGGAAAACTAATAGCTGCCAGACAGGTGCAGTATGTTTCTGCCAACACATTTGCTCCAAGTTTAATTCAGACATTATTCATGTATTACCAAATATTATTTTGTATCTTATTCTTATGTCTCTTCTTTTAATTAGGAGGATCGTGGGAAGATAAGAGACTTATTTTCATCACACTTTCGCTGGACCACAGTTCTGCTGTGGTTTATTTGGTAAATGGAGTGTATGAAAGTGCCCCACAGTCCTATTCTCAGTCACTACTCATTGATTTTCTTTTCTTCAGTATTCTCCAAAACCTTATATTGTCCTAGTGGAATATAATATTCTTATATTATTTGAAATTTTCTTATTTCCTGTGAATTGGCATTGTTTCATCCTCTCTCTCTCTGTCTCCTCAGGTTTGCAAATGCCTTCTCCTACTATGGACTGGTGCTTCTGACCACCGAGCTGTTTCAGGAGGGAGGTGCATGCGGAAGTGAGTCAGTGCTCCTCAGATAACAAGCGAGGCCTGCACACACTGAAGAACACACACTTTTTAATTAGGCACGATGAGGAAAAAGACAGTTTAGTGACTTGTGTGACTTCTATCATCGACATTAGTAAAACAGATTCTGGCCTCTTGAAATCAATGAAAATAAAACGTTGCAGGCATTTTGACATTTAAAAAAAGCTCTTGTGTCTGTGATAACGTTAACAGTGGCTTAGAGGGATTGTTAATGGAGCTGAGCCGTCCTTAATGTTGGAAGCTCCACCTGCACCTTTCTTGATATGACAAGTCAATTGTATGCTGTGAAAAATATCTATATTTTAATGCCTTTTTCTTCGTTATATATCTTCGTTATATATATATATTGCAAAATGCACCACTTCACAGACACCAGACTGGGTCAGTGTTGGGTGTGTACCATGCAGTTCATTGTTTTATACCTCCCTCTAGTGTCCAAAGGTAATAAGATGGAGCCCCGATGCAGCTTGGAGTGTAAATACCTAAACTCTGATGACTATAAAGACCTGCTGTGGACAACCTTATCTGAATTCCCAGGTATGTATTATTGAATTTTTTTTTCTATTTCAGCCATTTTTTTTAAATAAAACAATTCTAGTTAAATTCGATGCCTGGCTTTTTATTGCACAGTAACTACTACAGTGATTACTATTGAATTTTAGTCTTAATAGGTGCAATGATGTATTGCCATTTTGTAATGTAATTTTTAGTGCATTTTGATGAAATGGTTACACTGTGTATGTTTTTTTTTGTACTCACTACATGTCCGTTATACAGATAATCATCTAATGAATGCTTATCAGTTGCTCCAACTATTGTGATATTTGTTTTTTGACACTAACAAAGGCATTTTTTCCCACTATAATAAAAATGTTATATACTATTTACACATTATACTCATTAACACATTTCTTAATGATACTTTAAGAACAGAATATATCTTTTGCATAAACATTAACATTAATGATGGCTTCCCTGTAGGTGTATCAGGGGCCTGGTGGCACGCTGAAGCCACATATTAGGGAAAAAAACAACACTGATCTTGTTAATTACTTTAAATTAAAGGACAAACAGTATTTATATTTTGCAAACATGCAAGTTGAACAAGGTAACTGATTGGGTTTATGTTGCAAAGGACTGCTGGTGACTCTGTGGGCTATCGATCGACTGGGGAGGAGGAAGACCATGGCATTGTGTTTTTTTGTGTTCTCTCTGTGCATCATTCCACTCTACGGTTGTGTTGGGAGGTAAGGTGGGCCATACTTGGATTTTTAAAGCATATCATGAATTGTGGATCCTATGATTGTCCACTCTAACTGACTGATCTCTTGCAGAGCATCCATGACAGTGTTAATATTCATCGCCAGAGCCTTTATCGCAGGAGGATTCCAGGCTGCCTATGTGTACACTCCAGAGGTTAGATATCAAACCAGAGTGCCGTTTTTTGCCTGTATGGTTTTAAATGAAAACAGTTGTAAGTACAGCTGACATTAAATCAATAGCTATGTAAAGGGAGCAAGATTCTGAGCAAGTTTTTCTGTTACTCTCCAGGTATACCCAACAGCGACCAGAGCTTTAGGCCTGGGAACAAGCAGTGGAATGGCCAGGGTTGGTGCCCTCATCACGCCTTTTGTTGCCCAGGTAACACCCAGCTACCAGTTTTCTCATTCAAATACAGACCAAAATGAGAAAGAGTAGAGGACATCATTTGTCCCTGTGCTTCATCCTGCAGGTGATGTTGGAGTCCTCTGTATACTTGGCTCTCTCAGTGTACTGCTGCTGCTGCCTCCTTGCTGCCATCGCCTCTTGTGCGCTGCCGATTGAGACAACAGGGCGGGGCCTGCAGGAGTCAAGCCACCGTGAGTGGGGCCAGGAGATGATGGGCCGGGCCTCCTCCCACAGCTCGGGGGGGATCCCTCAATCCAGCTCAGGCTCCCAGGGCTGAGGATGTGCTGGCTGGAGTGGACTGACAGGTGACCAGGGTGGAGAAAAGAGGCAGGGAGACGCGAGAAAGCTAAAGCAGCTTTTATGTGACAATCTCCATTCCCACCCTATGACTCTTCAGTTTAGACACCACAGTGGCTTCAGAGAGCCAGGCAGCACAATATTTTTACATATCACTGTACTTATAGTCTTAAACCACCATTGCTGTCACAACTTTGCCACTGAATTACTGCACACAGGGTGACTGGAAAGACCAAATGACCTACATGAGTGCAAGAACAAAAGGTGGACAAAATGGAAAGGCTTCTTGGAAGGGTTAGAATTCAACTACTTGAGGCAAATTCTTTGAATCCTGCTTTTCTAATGCGAGAGAAGCCAAGGGGAATGGAGAGGGTGGAAGCGGAAAGAGTTAGCTTCAAACAATTATCTCCTTTGTAAAGAGCCTTAACACTAACAGTTCAGCTTGTGGTTGAGAGACCTGCTCTTTAACCTATGAAAAAGCTGCTTCTTTTTGCATTCTGGAAATAGACACGTAGATAAGAAAGAGCATTAACTTGTGCACACAAATTGCCTGTTAAAATACACTAACTACTCAGCTTTATAAAAAGTGTATTGCTGGAGGGAAGAAAAGTTTCACATCATCAAATCAACAGTCCATTCGATTAATTAAAGTCTGGAGTCTGGAGACTTCATTTAAGATTCACTTCTGTCAAGGCGGTGAAAGGACGTACCGTACAGTAACACACTGACTTTCTTACATACAGTAAGCATCCGTTTTAAATCCTGATCCTTTTTTTTTATTGTGTCTGTACTATTTCACATTTTAACATAGATATTTCTTTTCTGTTAAAAAAAGGAAAATGTAGTTATTCTAAAAACGAAAATACCACCTCATGTTTTGATCATAATGTGGCTGTTTATTTACAGCAAGCTGACAAATCTGCCAACGCCTTCATCAGAGCATAATGACATTAGTTATAAAATACAACAGATAATATTTCACAATTATAGCATAAATGGAAGGAGTCCACAGATCCTGGACTGAATTTGAAGACATGATGTTAACAATGAAATATAAGGGAATTTAAATTTGATTACTTTTATCACCCAAAGCTGACTCAGCCCTAGTTAGTAAAAATATCATGATTTTAAAAAAATGTCATTAACCTGAGGATACAGTGTTATGTTATGATCTATAAACCATGTTGCATCTCTTGCTCTACTTTACCAGATATTGAGACTGTGCACACATAGATCTGCACATGCATTTACAACCATTAAGCAGGATGTTACTTTCTGTCTTTCTGTAAATAATGTATCAATACCTGGTTTAGTTGTTGTCTTTGCTTTTGTTTGCAACAAAGGTGTTGTGGAGACAGACTTTTCCCAGTCTGATTCTACACACTGAGCAAAGTTTTGTTTAAAAAATAACCTAGCACAGGTCCAGCAAGTCGAGTCTTACCTGCCAGTGTTTGAGATATAGTGCTGCATTAAGTGTCTGTGTGCACAGATTCTTGTCAATGCACCGGATGTAAATGTGTATGATACTGTAGTAAATAATCTTTCAAAAAGAGCAGTGGATTTGTGTATTTATTATTTTAAAAATCTAATAGATTAATTTATCACTTATTATTGTTCTCAGTGGTTTTGTCCAATTTTTCTACATTTGCTAGGAACATTTTTCAAAGATATGTACACATAATGTACTTTTTAATGACCCAAATCTGCAATGGATTTAAGAATCATTATATTATGTATGAATGAACCCTCACTTAATTAACACTAGACTTAATTATTAATGTCTCCTCTTCACGTTATTCGTACATTACATGTTTTCAAGTCATAACGATCATTTATACTGAATATGTGGTATGGACTATAGAAGTTTGTGCCCCATTAAATACAAGGCTATGATGTTGAAATTTGAAAAAAAAAAAAAAAAGAGTGCACAAATCGATATTCCAGGATGAAAATTTATAAGCGAGCCTTTGGACCATGGCATTTTTGTTCTACAATCTGACCAAAGAGCCTCGCTGCTTCCTGGGCACAGCCTCGGTGAATTGTTAGTCCGAAACCTCCGTGGCCATAGTTGTGTATCACCTGGATGGGAGCCAAAATATTTTAGAAGTTCATATAATCATATACATATTTATAGTCCTGATCAGCAGTTCTGTTTTTACCTCTGTTGTAGATGTACCAGCCTGTATGGTCTCCCTCTCCAGTCTGACTTTATTGCGAACAGGTCTGAGGCCGGCCCAGTCCTCCACTATCCTGGCATGCTATGGTTAATCAACAACAAAACATAAACCGCATCAACTTTAATCCTTGAAAATGTTTTTAAATATTAAAAAATGTTGTACTAAATTATTAGTGTCTTGCATCACAATATTCTTATGTAACTGGCTTAAAACCAAAGGTTTTTTTGTCAGAGCCAGTTTGTTCTTTTTTATCAACACATTTTTACAGAGTGAGTTTTCTAAATATATCAACTGAAAAATATTAAAATATTTAGCACTATAGAAAACTCACGGCAAAATAGTGAATCACTGTTGAATCAGAAAGTCTTTTATGGCCTTTTCGACAAACAATATTTTGATGTCACCTTACCTTGAGACTGGGCTCGAGCTGGCAGGCCTCTTCCCAGATTTTCTTATGGTCAGTGGAGTTGTTTTGTTCACTCCAGTTTCCTAACTGGAAAATCCCACCAACTGTCACGAGACGACTCCTGCAGACAAAGATGTTCTTTTCAGTTAAAAATACAAACCCACAGCAATCATTACTCATTGTCATTGGAAAACCAAATATAATCATTGCTACTCCTGCTGGGATGAATGTGGTATTTAAAAAAACAAAAAATAATCATAATTTATCCAAATAGAGCAATGTCTAGAACTGGGGAAATAGATTACATCTGCATAGCAACATGCATTATTATCATTACAACATACATAATGCATGTAACTTCACATAACACTGTAAATCCAGAAGTGGTCCAGCACTACCAGTTAACACTATAGACATTAATGGAGACATGGCTATGTGCTGCAGTTCAGTGTTTACAAGTATGTTACTGGCACAACCCTGGAATGATGTATGGTGAGTTGTAGACTCCTGTCGTGAAGTTGTGGGTAATAATCCAGTGCTTCAACCATGGTGCATCCACCTGAAACACAGAGGAATGACACAGTTCACCTGCCATGTCCACCGTGCCTTTATAGTTGGTTTATAAAACAGCTTCAAGTCTCTATAAAGAGAAGTTGAGCCTGTTCAATCTCACCTTAACTATCTGACCACGACCTGGTTTTAGGTCTGGGTCAGGCTGGAGCTCTCCTGATCTTATTCCAGTGCAGTTTATTATGACATCGGCCCCAGTTTTTGCCAGCTAATAAATGGAATGCATCATAAGAGACTACAAATTTTCCAAGAGATAATATTTTGTGAGTCTTGTGTACATTCTGTTGTAAATTTTATAATATTACAGACTGGGTATAAAGAGCAATTCTAAACTTGCATAAAAGCATGCAGTACATGCAAATATAATATTCAGAAGGCCTCACTAACCTCCTCGAAGGACTCTATTTTCCTGTGGTAAAATTTCACCCCCCTTTCTCGCAACCTGAAAATAACATAAACCAGATGCATATTAGGAGCACTGGAAAACCGCTCCTGAGAGATCTTAAGCATAACAGAACATGTGGTAGGTGGATGTATAATCTTGGTCTAGGACTGTGTCCAAAATCATCTTGTTAATGAATACACACTGTAGGGAATTCTATGAGGAATACATAGAGTGTCAAATAGAAACGTTACATACACAACAGACTAGACTGTCTATATTTGCCTTTTCCCCATGCCCGCATAATGCATGGTGGTAGGTTACTATCAGCTAGTGCCTAACGATTGTGCACTAGTTTTTACTTTGCACTGTGGAATATTTTTAGTCCACTACATGGTGCAAATACAAAATATGCCAGATAACATTAGAAAATGGTAAACACTGTATATAGTAAATGGGATTTTACGGATTTTTTAGCTAGACTAGCTAGGGCATGTGTTTAAAATGTAAAATAAGATAAAACTTTATTGGTATCTGAGGGGAATTGATAAGACGGTGAAATTAACACAAAATTTGTTTTATAGGTGATTTAAAAATTTTTTTATTGGGAATAAATGTTATTGAAAACCGCTGCCACACCAAAATGACCTGAGTCAAAAATGCTTATACAACAGGGGAAGTCACTTAGAAAATAAATGAATCACTCACCAGTCCATCAGCCATGGTAAGTATGTTTTACCTTCCACCATTAGAGCAGTGTTGAACCACCCATAACTGGACATATTAGAGGAAACAAATATGTTAAAGTCTGAGAGCTGGTAACCCAGAACAATCTATCCAGTCATAAATATGTGTATCTTTTATTGGGAAACACACAATATAAAATATAACAGAGACTTTTATTTTAAACACTGGTAATGTGTGAGAAATTAGATATTTACATACAAGACATTTAATTTAGACAGATAGCTTGGGAGATGAGCCCTTTATTATTATTAAAAAATTCATATATGCAGTTTTTTTTCTTTCTTCCTTTTGTGTTTTCTTTCTGAACATTTACAACCAGAAATTTTGTAGATGTGTATATAATGTTATGATTTATCTTTTTGCTTTGTATGTGTGTTATTGGAAGACATCTTGCTCTATTTTTGATGCATAGAGCAGTGGCTTGTAATCCCATGTGGTAAGGTCAAATATTTTGCATGAAACTTGTTTAGCCAACATACTTACTGACTAGCTAAATAACTAACTAACTACCTCTTTGGCTGTGGCGCTGTTTTATCTTAGTGTTTTCTTTTCACGAGCGTTTAAGCATGAACCTACTTGTATCCAGGAAACATCTGCAGCTCTCGTTCTGTGAGCTGTCTGAAACCCAGGACAATGTCTTTAAATGAGGGATCCTGCAATCAAAAACAAGTAGCTTTCCATGAGACCACACAGGATACAGAATGCTAGTTGAACCCTATTTCTGAGTGTGAACCAGCTCTCCACTACTCACTGGGACTGGTTCAGTGCAGAGGTTGTAGCCAGACTGAAGGAAAATACCCATTTTTATGGACTCTGGTGAACTGAGGTGCCTCAGCAAGTAGTCAAATGTCTCTTTATTCCATTTTCTGAATTCGAGGACATATACAGCATTTAAGCAACGTCCGCTTCTTGTGAAGAAGAGAATCAAAAGACAGAGAGGGTGCACTTACGTCTCCTGGACATTGCCCTTATCATACAGGTAGGGCTGCCAAAAACCAGCAGCTCCATCACTAGTGGTCAGCGGAGTGAAACGGTCAGCGTACACCTCGATGGTCAGCGGGCTGACAGTTGCGTGGTACTGCTCATAGATGCTCTGGGCTGTTGACAGACCGATGACTCCAGCTCCAATCACCGCCACCTTCATGTCTGACTTAACATGACACACAAAACATTTAGGCCTCAGATTTACCCACCCATGAAGGGATCCTACATGGAACCTGACCAACATTTTCTGTGAGGACATGACAATCAAGATCAATGTTGTGCTTTTTTAAATTCTGATACACCAGATTGGACAAGAGTAGATATAAATTTTTTTCTCTCTTTCTCATTAAGCAATTTATTATTTAAAAAAATATATTATTTATCATAATTAGAGAGTTAATGAATAGAAAAAAAACGACCTCAATCTAAACAATGTTCACCCCCTGTGCAAACCTGCTGCATGACTACTCAGATAGACTGCAGAGTTGGCCTGATCACACGCCAAAGCTCGGAACAGGGGAGTAGTTTATTATTATGCAACACAGCGGGCGACGTGTCAAACAAAGTGTATCTCACTTTAGCGAAGCGGCGTTTCACGGCAAATCGTCGACCCTGGAAAATTCCCGGCTTGGTTGGTCGCAGGACTAGACTCGTACTTTATTTTTCGACAGAGTTTGGCTTTACCTTCAGACCGGTGCTCGGCCACCGCTGCAGCAGCTGCTTGGAGTCCGTCACAACTCACAGCTGAAGGTGGGGCGGCGGGGGGGGGGCGGGGACAGCGGTGAACCCGGCGCGCTGGGTTAGACTTTAAAAGCGCTGGAAAGTTAATCGTCAAACCAAGGTGCATCAGTGGGTCATCTGAACTCTACACGTTATACCTGCAGCATGAATGATTTGATTTCTCTCCCTTTCCCTCTACAACAACAGGTTTGGCGGCTGCCGTCGCGTACACTTCTTAGGCAAATACCCAGAGGCACCACACACACACGTCTTGGGACATACGTCCAGCAGCAGCCACTCTTCACCTTCATTGCCACCTACTTCCATTACATTAAATCCCGTATTATATATTCACACCTTGCATTGTATTGTAACCGCCTTTAAACCTTTTTATTGTTCTCTTTATCGCTTTATACCGTTTTATTTCATATTTTTCTCTTATATTTAATCCAACCCATTTCATTTTATTGCGTTAAAATCCCGTTCGCGTGCATCTTTTTCACACTGCCTCGTGTTTCTGTTACATCCTGTGTCAACGGGCTTTTAAGTCTCACACGAAGCACTTTGAAAAACACGGTTCGAAGGCAACGTTGTTGTTGTTGTTGTTGTTGTTGTTGTTGTTGTTTGGTAATTATCATTATTTCATTCATATGTTATTACCCGGTCGCCACCAGACTGGATGGGGGCCTTAAAGGCAGCACTTCCTGCACAGAGAGTCCCGCTGCAGGACGCCGAGGCTCCTCTCCCTCGCTCCATCCGTCAGCTGCATGTACCGTTAGCACCGCGGCTAACAGCAGCTCACCAGGCCACGGCGGCCGGCCGGCGCATCATCCTCAGCTTCCAGCCATGGCGTTGGTCACTCTGCAGCGGTCCCCGACCCCGAGCGCCGCTTCCACCGCCAGCACGGCCACCACGACGGCGGGGGAGGTCAGTCTCCGATCCCGGGCTAACGTTGAAATGAAAATAAAAAAAAAAAAACGAGGCTCCGGCGCCGGGGAGGCGTCGGGTCGGACCGGCCGGGGATGAGGGAGGATGTTGCCGGAGAAAGGCCCGATGATTGAAGCTACGTTAGCACCGTTAGTTAACGTGTTATGCTAGGTCGTTAGCTAACGGTAGCCAGCGAACGTCTTCGTTACTGATAGACACATATGTCTGGTCAACTCTTATCTCGCTGCGTCTATCGGATTTACGATTTTATTTTTTTAAATTGAGTTAAATTGTAAAAACCCCTCGCACCCTTTACATTTATCGGAAGTCGATTTCAAAGCGCTGGCTTGTACTGACAAGTGGCAAATGAATGATGAAAGCTGTAGCTAACGTTAGCTGTTTATGATGTGGCTGGCTGACATTGACAATTTTTCACTTCTTTAACACCCACTGCATCAGTCTTTTTTCGAAACGGCGTCCACACGGCAGAAGCGGGGCTCTCGCAGCACAAGTGCTCCTAAATCGAGATTAAATAACGGATGCCACATCTGAGATTTGCATGTTTTATTCTGGCGGTTAAAAGCTGCATTCCCTTGAGCAGACAACAAACTGGAAACTAGTCAACCGCACAGGATATTTCTGTGTCCGTTTCCATCGCCTTGTCTTGTTGGTTCTTCCAGTAAAGTGTAGGAGGAAAAATATGAAATTTCCAGCTTGGTAAACAGGCCATGTGTGTGTGTGTGTTGGGGGGGAAGAGGTAAAACTTAAAGGCTTGCTGATACTCTCATGTTGCAGCTTTAGAGTTACACTTTGAGTTTTCTTGTTTCCTGGGCAGTCACAGCGAGAAGATGTAATTGTCTGTGCCGCAGAACTATAATCATTCAAAGATAACTTCCCTCCCTTGCTATTTTTTTTTTAAGCACCGTCATTAGTTGCCAGGTGGGGGCGCTAACGACCAGCTGGAAAAAGACAAGCTCACCTTGTTCTGCCCTGTATGACCACATCAGAGAAACCAGGGCTGACATCCATGGCAGCTTTTATTTACAACCATATGTGCCTGAGCTAGAGCCGTGCTCGGCCGGGACAAAGCCGGGCGTCTTTTTTTTTTGGAAGAATCACTTTTCCGGTTTGACCGGGTTCTGTCCCTCTACCCCGGTGTCCTAAGCCGGGGCCGGCGGTGTGGTCCAGCAGCATCACGGTGAGGTGTGACAGATAAAGCTGGCAGGAAGCTGCTGCAGCTATGATGTCATCTACTCGTGAGGGGTGGGTGGGGTGGAGGAGTACTACTGTGGGTGGGTGGTGGGGGGTGTTAGCAGGGATTTACTAGATGCTGGCAGTTAATGTGTGAGATTATCTCACCCGATACACAACTGTCGAGAGTTACCTAGTTGCAGATTATCTTTCTTCTGCCCCTCCTATAAATGCTACTCTCTGTTTATCTGTTTTGTTTTGTTTGTTTGTTTGTTTGTATGTTTTTTCATCTTGGCACAGGAGTGGCTGTTGAATTTTTCTGACTGTGCAAAAAAAAACCAACTTATAGTCTCAAAGCCCTTAAACTTTCTATTACTTTTTTATTATTTCAATGGCCAGAGGTAATTGTCAACTTTCTTACCCGCAGGTTTTAGGTATTCAGTATTTTTAATGCATCATGCAAATCAATCAATGACTTTATAGTTTAACTCAAGATTTTGACTTTCTAAAAATGAGTCAAAGAAGAATTTGAGAGTTTTAGGAAAGCCTAACCATGATTAATGGATTTGGGTCTCCATAAATATCAAACAAGATTGATATCACTTTTGTGTTTTGATGCAAAACTGCTGGACTCAGCATACCTGCTGACATTCTCATCTATTTTCCAACTAATTGTATGTATATTTTGCTGGATTAAACCCCAAACGCTGCTAATTTGGTTTGTTTTCTAAAGGCAAAATTGCACCATTTATGGTAAAACTGAAGCAATGTTTTTGGCTTTGATATGTATGGTGTTTGGTGACTGGTCAGCTGAAGTTGTCAAAATTTACACACAGCCTCACCACCAGATCCCCAATAAAACTTTGCTATCACTCTCTTGCCATATAATTGGTTGTAGACCATGCTATCATCTATGGAGTCAAATGTGTTAATTTATATGCTTTCTTTTTACGCTGATGAACTTTCAAGTCAAGTCTGTTCCCACAACTTGCAAGCTTCTCTCGTTGGTGTGGCTGCTATTAAATATTTGCATACACCACCATTACACACAGTGTGTAGAGTATCTCCGTCGTGGTTTACCTTGTCGGTTACATTTATCAGAGTTTATGTTTGGTAAAATGTGTTGCGGGCTGAAAGTTAGAGTGTAAATAATGCCAACAAAATAGATGTAATTTGGCATTAATTTTTTCCTGTTATCTGTATTGCAGGATTTTGGGAGTGAAGATGAACGGCGAATAAATCAGAGGTAAGTTTACTTTACTTTTATCCCTCCTGTTGCTCGGTACATGGCAAATTAGGTCAGATTTAGACACAGGTGTGGTTGACTGATTGGCTGCATCTGTCTTTGAGTAATTTAGTAAAATCTGGAGTGGAGGCAGACTACCTGGCATCAACAAATGAAAACAGCGTCACTGTAATAAAGCACCTGTCTGTCTGTCTTGTTATAAGAGTCATCAGTTCATAGTAACCAATTTAAAAAAAACCCTTTTTGAATCCAGTAGTCCTTCAAGTAATCTGTTTACAGGTGTGCCATTTTTTTATATCAGCACTTATTGATGAACTTGCAGTTGAACTGTGCATCATCAGTGGAGTCACTTGGCTTTTTCCCAGCTTTTTTTATTGAGCTTTTCCACACAGCACATGTTAAGCATGAATTGACAGAAAGCTGATTTTGGTACTTGATTGTATTAGTCATTTACATTCAATATTTACTAGTTACAGCTTAAAAAGTAAACATTTTATTGGTTTCCTCTTTTCATGCATTCATATAATTAAAATAAAATACTTTCTTTCTCAACAAAAGATGACATGGCACACACTGCTGTGTATGACAATAGGTAGAACGACAGGGAAATTATAAAGCAGCACCAAATTTTTCATGCAACAAACCTTTTTCACCATGCATGACTGCCATTGTTACACACCGTGGATAAGCATAGAACATAAAATGATAATTTTTACATTTACTAGGATAAAGATCAAAGAAGTCACAATATTTTTTTATTTTTCTGCCAGCTGTGCTAAATTATGTTTGAGAGCTACCATAAATATCGAGACAATGCTTGACAGCCGTTGATGTTGCAATCGATGCTTCTTCAGTCTTAAATATTTGTGTTTTTTTGTGTTCCTGATAACATGACAAGACCAAGAATACTTTTCAAGGATTACAACATATAACATACAAGGACTGATTTGATTTAAAAAAAAAAAAACAAAAAAACAATACACTTGTCTCCACTAACTTGTTTTTTGTGCATTTAATTCTAAAAATAGAGGAAGCCCTAATATGTATGATTTGTGATAATTAGATAAGAAATTAGTCATTTACAAATTGTGATAGGATGACATAGTTGTGTTAAAACCTTGTGAAGTCGGTTTTCTGTCAAAAGCTTCAGCAGTAGAGTCCCTGGGGCAGTTTTAAGAGAGCTATTTTGAGATAGAAAGAACGATTCGACTTTGTACTTTTATTAAGTAACTTTGTGCATAAACAACTATATAAAGGTACATTTTAGGCATTTTAAATACCATATAATGTAGAGTGTCTCTCAGATATAGAGAAGCTTTTAACTGAGCTACACGATCTTTTTAGGTTTCTGCAGACTTAACGGTTATCATCTATTAACCACCTTCAATGTAAATGTACAGGCTTAGATTAATCCACGTAAATGCAGTGACTGTTAAACACCTACAGTATGAAAAAAACACCAACAATTGCTGCTGCTTTATATATGATCTATTGTACATGTGTTATTCTGTCAGTTGTGTATTGATAGAATTTTCTTTTCTAATGTGAATGTGCATTCTTGTTATGAGTGTCATCTTGTCATGAGATCTGTGATTTTTGAAGAATTTTCTTAATGTAAACTGGAAGATAAGATAAGGGAATGCGTCATTTAGTTCAGCTCCTTTGCCCTTATGCAATGGCCTTTACAATGCCCCTGAGCTGTGCATGTGTGTGAGAATGATCTATGCATAAGACAAGTCCTGTCTTGCCTCAAGATAGCCTCCATCTTCTGAGGGGTGTGTAAGCCATATTATGCAATTAAATTGCCAGCAAATTTATGTTTTGTAATATTATGGCACATTAAGCTGTCTTTTATTTGACAGGTGTATTTCTTTTTACATCAGGGTATGCTGATCTAGTACACTTAATATTTAGTTATACCTGTTGACAGGCAGCTATGCGGGTGCCAAGTATAGGCATTTGCGCCTGCCATTCCAGGACGGCCTTGATAATGATGACCGGCCCAGGGGGTTGATGGAGGCCAACATAAACATCGTGTAAGTGTCAGTGGCTCTGAACCAAGGAATGATTTCATCTCACCAACATGTACACAGCAGAATTGGGCAAGAAGCTGGAGTGGGCAAAAATATGTGTGTATGTGTTTGCACAAAAAAATTCAGTGTGCAGCGTTTGGAATGAGGAGGATAGATTAAGCAAATTATCAGCTCCATAAACAGAAGAAAACATACCAGGATACGATTACTTCTAATATGAAATTCATTTAAACACACTAGGTGGTGATTTAAATGTCATAATATTTCCAAATGGTCCCTCTGGATCTGAATTTTAGATTTTCTGTGGATTGGAGAAATGTAGGTCGACAAAGTGCAACAGAAGCACCAGCTCTAGGTCTTTATTGTTGGAAGAATGATGATGTCATTTCTTTACTTCTCTGACCCTCCATGTCTCCACTGACACCTGAGGAGGTTTGTTCCTCCCTGTACTAACCCCCTCCTGCTCCATCTCTACTCCCTTTTAGTGTTGTAAGTGAGAAAATGCCAGCATTATGCAACTAGCAGCCCCAAAGAAGGGGCTTTTTTCCCCCTTTGTTGTTTCAATGTGTGGAGAACACTCAGACACCATGAATACACCTGCATGGTTACTGCCTCTACGTAGCCTCTTTGTAGTGAGTCCTTGGTGTAATCCAGTGAACTTCTCTCGCACACCAGTACACCTGGTGACTCAGAACAGCGGCTTAGAGGACATCTGGTCCTGTTTGGCCCTATCCAGGTCCATCTGGCTCCTGCTGCAGCAGCAAACTATACCTTAACCTGGTGACATGGCATCATTCCTGCCTGCTGACTCTAAAGATTAACATACTATACAGAGGAGGCTCATGTATCCTACCTGGTCCCTCCATTTTTACGTGCACCTGGCACACTGAGCTGACCAAGTTTCCACCTGGAACAGACTGTATATGCATCAGCTCGTAGAATACAATATCTAGTAGTGACCAGGTGTTACACAAGTTTTCCTCCTGGCAAAAAGAATAGCGGGGCTATCTTATTATCTGTGAGAGCTATTGTTAATGTCTGTCAGTAAATCGCCCAGGTTAACAGTGTTGTGCCATCTCTTTGTGTACTTGTGGGGGTCTTGATGCTTAGTAAGAGAGGGAAGGTGAGAAAAATCTTGCAACTTGTATAAGTTTTCAGGCCCCAAAAATACAAATTTACAGGTTCAATTTCAACTGTTCTTTTAGAGTGAAATTTCATGGTTATCCTCCACAGCTGCTTTTTTTTATTTCTGCATTTCATTTTCCTTCTTTCCATCTACAAAGAACAGTCACTGGTTTTCCAGAAGCAATAGACATAAAGGATATTTCGTTCTTAACATGTAATTGTACTCTCTAATAATCTAACACATTGTGATTTGTATGTGGTCCATGTTCGTGAGTGACAGCAAGTGCTGGCCGCTTGAAGGAAAGAGGGACAAGATAATCCCACACTTATAAGCCTGGGTATAATGAGCTTTGGGAGTTCTGGGCGATTGCCCATTCTTACTGCCCTTTCCACCCATGCTTAGACCAAGTGTTAAGCTCCCTGGAGGCAGTACCTTGGATGCTGTTAACCCCCAGGATGGCATGCATATGGACACATCCCTGTAGGAAGTTCTGTGCCAAAATTCCACTCCCTGTTAGTTTGGATTTTATTTATTTATTTATTTTTTGTCTTCCTCCAATTGTGCAAGTGGTCTTGCTTTTCCCCAGGAAGACATTGAGAGAAAGCAGCAGTCTCAGTGGGTTTTGGAGAGGTGGTTTCTGTTTGACACGTGGACATGTTTTGTTACTAAAGAGGAAACCTGTTGTTCGCTTTGTACTAAATCAGACCTGATGGATGAGGAAAGTAAAGAATCACAGAGTACATATAGAGTCAAGGGGAAATCGATCTCTTGAATTCTACTAGATTCATCTTCCTTTGTAACCTTAAGCATATGGATGCCTTTTTGTCTCTTTAGGAAGTGTTCTAGTGCTTGTCATGAATGAAAGAGTGAAATTTACTCCTTTTTTCTCTCTGATGTAAAAAAAAAAAAAAAAAAAAAGACTGAGGGACTTGGGGAGACAAGCATGGTTATGCGTGCCTGAGGCGGCGGGTGGAGGCTGGAATACGTCCTTCCAGGCAGGAGTCTGACTCTGAGACGCTCAGATGAGGGAGGAGGAGGCAGCAGAGGGAGTGGAATCTGAACAGACGGCACTACTTCACTGAGCAGCACAGATGATTGCAGACTGTTAGTCAGTCTGTCACTCAAAAGCAACAGGCCAACACCTGACACCTTTGTTCTTCTTCTTTCGCACTCTGCTTCTTCCCTGTTTCTGGGGGCTGATGAAGAGGAGGTAGCTTGTGCCGCAGAGGCTGAGGTTTTGTTCAAGTCAACAGGATGCATTGGGTTGTAGAACCCATTCAGGGGGCCGTGATGAAGATGCTACCTTTTTTTGTGAAGAATGCTGTGTTGACCCAGAATGAGATAAACCGCATGTGAGTCTAGTTTATCATTTAAAACTGGGTTTTTGAACTGGTGGGATCAGGGGTCCTTCACTGATGAGATGTAAGATCCGACAATTGACTAAGTTTTGGACTTCTTGCTCTAAACTCAGTGGTTATATTTTTGAGCAGTTCTGACTTTTGTTAGTGTAGTATAAGATTTTGAATGTTGGTTTGGTGATTTTGTAACAGAAACTACAATGTCACTGAACTTGTTCAGCAGATATGAGATATGACCCTTACTCAAAATAAGTCATTTGGTGGCAGCTGAGATTTAGTGGTGCACAAATCATTATATTAGTGATTTTTTTCTATGACCTTATCTGTTGGCATTCTTTGTCTTTCTATCTGTAAAGGATATACAAGTACCGTAGGTTGTAATAACATCTTGTAATCATATGAAATCATTGAGGCTATATGGCAAGCTATTGTGTCATAGTCTTTGCTTGCTTTGATACCAGATGTATTTTTAGTACTAGTGTTTGCGGAGAAGCTGATAGCAGGGTGCCACAGGGCAAGAAACAGTAGAGCTAAGGCTGTTTAAATAGGATGTCTGAGTAGGCCTGTGAAACAGTAGGACAGCTCTTGATTTACACGTAAGGAAGAGTTTCACACATTCTCAAATTTCACCAAATTGTGCCTTTTAAGATTTTTTACCCTCCAGGAAGCTATCAGGTATCAAAGGCTAAGACCTGAGGACTTTAAGATGAGTTAGTAGTTGAAGTAGGAAAAGTGAGCAGCAGGGATCTGTACACAGTACTGAGCAGTGATGAGACTTTACCCCTCCTTTTACTCTTGGTATTGCCACTTTTGCCCTGATATTATCCATCATTCCTTGACAGTTGACCCTTCTGATAGCCTCATAAATCTCAAACAGAGAACGGACTGAAAAAAGTGAGACAAAAGCTCTTGTTGAGAAGTGTCCACCCCCGTGCTTAGTCACTGTAGAACTTTGTTTCTGTGGTGCTGGAGGCGGCAGGAATTTATTGTGAGGTGCACAAAACGAAGTCCATTGTTCCTACAAAATCATCTGTTTGGCCCTTTCGTATATGCATTTTGAAATTTTGATCAGAGAGAGCTTGCTGAGGGAGCAGTTTGAGAGCTGGATGTAAAAATCTGACGGTGGAACTGGCCATCTTTGATAGGATTTAGATGAAAGACTTTTGTTAATACCCTGTTGGGTATTTATCCATACAAAACGTTTTACATTTCTGTAGAATACGCACTAATTATCAATCATCACTTATACCAATTATCAGCAATTTACTAGTGTTAAAGTTTTTTTTTTTTTTTTAGACAGGTCTACCTTTAGTTGGCATTAGTAAAAATAATATAAGACTGATACGCGTATTGCTCTTTTTAGCTACAACAGTCTAATACTATCACTACACCAATACATCGGTATTTGTATTTAGAGATTGGTATATTTTTTTAGTATCTGTTCGGATTTTGTTTTGTTGCTGTCACTCGTCAGTTCTGTACTTTCCTAATGATGTCCTGATTTGCCACACTGCACACACAGAATACATGGTGCATGTGTGACACCCTGCTGCCAGGTAGGTTTATGAATGTGCTCATATTGTGTTTCAGTGAAATGTAATGATTGAATTCAGCCAGGAGGAAACACCTCACTTCTTTTTTTTTTTTTTTATTGCAGCTCCATACCTATGTCATCTTTTGACAGTTAAAGAAGTCTGACTTTTAAATGCAGGTGTAAACAGATTACTGCTTTTTTTGGTCACTGTGAAAGTTAAACATAACAAACAACTGCAGTTTGGTCATTCAGTTAGATCAGTGTTGCATTACACCAAGCCAGCATAGACTCGACAAGTCAAGTCAGAGTGCAGCCCATGCAGCAGAAAAAAGACAGCTAAGCATTCAGGATCAAAGCTTGATTCATGGCTGCTGCAGACCTGAGGTCTGCTTCTGTAACGTGGCAGCTGGGCTTTTCCACTGCTGAGGTAATTCACCGGCAGCAGACATTCAAGATTTATGCTCATCTCGTTGGCCATGTCTACTGAACTGAACCATCCTGTCAAACTCAATATTTCATTTGCTGTCCCATGAACAGGCTGGAACAATTGTGCTGAGCTGTTGTTCTGCACCGTGTTGTCGGATCTATAACGTCTGTGTTTCAATACTTGTAACTCCTCTCTCCCATTTCTTTTTGCAGCCTGAGTGAGAGCTTCTTCATGGTGAAGGGTGCTGCTCTTTTTCTGCAGCAGGGGAGCAGTCAGCAGGGTCAGAAAGCACATCCTCACCACAAACATGCAGGTGAGAACCACAAGACACCCAAAAGTACACCCTGTCATCCACTCAATTTACCCTAACTATAGCATTAATCTTGCATTTATGCATTTGTGTGTGATTCACGTACTAACACAGCAGATATTTGTAGCTGATTTGAGGAGGATAGAGGCTCCGTCATTGATAAGCATGTTCCAGAAGTATAGCTTAGGCAGATTAGTGCTTAAATCCAACGCATGGTAGCACTGTGGGCAAAACTCCTGTTAACAATTAAAGGAGGCCCTTACTGATTGTATTACTTTGAATTTTCTGTTTTAATCACTGCACTTTAGTGAATAAAGGCAATATGAGGTAAATGGAAATTACTATTCTCAGCAATCCCTCAGGCACTTAGTTTAATAGATTATATGATGAAATGTAGAAGAAATAAAAAAGATTTGTTGTGTCTTGTTTATTTTATTAGCTCAAGTCTAAGGTCAGGTTGGACTGAACAATGAACTGGCCGGTGTCTTTTTTCAAAGGCTGTTTTTAAAATGCCACAACTGAAAGACAGAGTTAATTGCTATAAAGACATAAGGCTGACCTTACAGTCCACTGGCATGATGGGAATTCAGCAGCAGCCAACAATCAACATGCTGCCAAGTCCTTTGGCAAGTCTTGGCTGTGGTTGGCAACTATTGTCCACTTGAACCAGCCACTTTGTCAGGTAACCCACATATTGGTTGGTCCTGCTTTGTTCTCAAAAACACGAGTCGGCCAGAAAAATAGTTTTGTCATTTCCCAGTAACTATGGCTTGTAGGAAAAATGAGAAAGTGAGGTGACTTATGTAAAGTGCTTGATAATGGTATTTCTGTTCTAAGAAGTGGTACCCTACCATCAGTTATTTGAAGAGGAACACTGCTTCTCACTGAAATCAGCAAGGTTTTTGAGAAAAAATGTGAAAATGAATATTAAATCACCAAGATTAAAAGATACAGAACACTGTCATCCGAGAAGCTATATTGATGTGTGAAGACCAGAACTTTGCCATTTAGATATAGAGACTGACTTTTTGAATGTGTCTTTTTTTTTAGATCCAAGTGAGCTGTTTCACTGTGTCAGTTAAGGCTACCAGCTGAACTGCTTGAACAATTCACATCAGCATGAACACATAATTCATTATTTTCTTTAGATATATTAATTTTTCTGTGAATGACTCTCATATCTTGCAGCTGTTATTATTTAGAACAGACGCCAACTTGGCTGCCAGAGCCAAGTCAACCGAGGCCATGAACTCAATTGACTTTTCTCAGTTAACAGTTTGAACCACGTGCCCATCAAAACCATCAAAAACACACTCAAAGGGTTTTTGCCAGTTTTCCTCTTGCTGCTTTGGACAGAAACTTTCAGCATGCACGGCATTCATCAAATCCTGCCAAAACAGGCTTTAGCCGCCCAATGTGTTCAGACAACAACTCAAAGAGACCTTGACAAGGGTATATAGTTTTTAAACCTTATCCGCTTTAGTCATATCAGATTGGTTTATGTACTGCACATGAAATTAATTCAAAACATTTATAGAAGAGAATAGTCATCTGTTCAGTTTCCGCTTATGATTATAGGATATGTGTTTGAAGTCAGCAGGGAATTATTCCTATAGATTGTATTTCTGTTTATAACGTCCTTAATGTCAGTGGAGTGGCAACTTCTCGACCATACTGATGCTGTAACTTTGAATATTTTCTTATATTTAATCTTAAAGGACTATTTTGGTACAGTGTTGACAGAGTAAAAATAATTATTTTTTACAATTTTGCTTTTCTCATGAGAGTTTATCCATTTTATATTCCAAATTGAAGATATTTTAATGAGTATACTAAACCTCTGAGGTTCATTTCCAATCCAGTTTACATGTGAAGTTAAAATCTTTTGTAAAGTTTTGCCAGAAAAATAATTATCAGGCTATAAATTCTGACATTTTAAGAGACGTTCTGGTACATATACTAGTATATATAGTTTAAATCAAAATCAGTACTGTTGCCTGTGTGGTTGTCAAGGAACCAATTATTTAATGTTTGTCACACTGCTGCACGAGCATTTTAACCGGTAAGGCCAGCTTAGGATAACATCTTTGAACAAGAAGTGGTTTGTGTCTGTGGAACTAAGGAAGGTTTTGTTCAAAAGTGTCTATCTTAATTTCCTTCCCATCATTTGTTATTAAGTTTGACATAAGATGTATATAGTTTCCCAACCTGACCCAGATATGAGACAATGATCAGTAGCTGGTTGTGGAGATAATAACAATTGAAGTTTTTTTCATTCGGGTGTTTCTGAAGAGACATGTGGCTTTAAATCACCAGATACATGAGAGTTGAGCATTTTATGTTTCAGGCCAGTATTCATCCAGTTGGGATGTTGTGATTTGTCTGTTTAGCCTATCGTAACATATTCCAGCATACAGTAGTTGGCTCTCAGTCAACTCCTACTTTGCATCGCTGGTGGTCCCTCTCTACACCCTGTTTTATTATCAGACTGCACCGACACATCCTGGCAAAGGGAGCACTGAGGGGTATAAAAGGAACAAAGACAGGCTCTTGAATTGTGGTTTTGTGGCTGATAAATTTGCTCATGCGAAAATGGAAAATCTATTGTCAGTTCATTTCTCAATCAATTAATAACACATGTCAGCAGGTAACAGATTCTGTGTTCTGTGTTATTGTTTTCAGAAGGAGGTATTATTTTTGGCTTTAGGTCAAACAATAGGGAGCAGTATAACACAATGTGCCTGTGCTAGACTGTAGCAATGCCTGTGATTAACTGAACTAATTGCATTATATTCTCATTAATGTTGTTAATCAGTGTTGTCATGGTAAAATAGACTTTATCATCCTTGTATCTTCTCTTTCAAGTCAAAATATATCAGTAAGTTTGACGAGGTAGATTTACAACCACTGACACTAAACAGCCACTGCTCATCATAGCTCAATCTTCTTAATGATCTTCCTCAACAGGTGACTTACCTCAACACCTGCAGGTGATGATAAATATTCTTCGCTCAGAGGACAGAATCAAACTGGTAAGAGATGACATTAGTATGTGTATACATCAAATCACAAACATGCACATATACAGTTGTATAAAGGGAAGTGACATCCTGACATGGCAAACACTCCAAAGTGCATTTTATGGTGTACTTGAGAAGCTTATTTGCTCACTCTAATTATTAGCTCATGAGAGCACACTCAAGAGAATATTACAAAATGTTTCCTTGGTGTGCCTATGCGTTGGTGTGAGTTAATCCATTTTATGTTTATTTGCCCTGTACTCTCACACATCCTGAGGTCTTAGCTACCCTATTACATCAAGTCTGTGTCCAAGTTCTAAATTTTAAGTCTGATACACACAATGAAATTGTAAATCTTATATTTATTATATTTAAAGTAAACACTTGTATGCCCCATCTAATTACATTTTAGACAAAAGCTCTGGTAATTAGTTTAGGAAATTTAGCTTTGCTTTTAGGTACTACTTCAAAACCAGGAAAAATTATGACTTAAGTTGTCTGTACCCTGTGCAGGCGGTGCGGCTAGAGAGTGCATGGTCAGATCGTGTGCGGTACATGGTGGTGGTGTACACCAGTGGGCGACAGGACACAGAGGAGAACATCCTACTGGGAATTGACTTTACCCACAAAGACTGGTACGAATAGGCCAATTGTGTACAGATGATTGTGGTGGCTATTTGCTTTATACCTGTTAAACACTAAGAAAATTCCCATTTATGAAATGATTTTTTTTTTACCTTGTCTTACTTATAAACAAGATACAGAAACTATTTAGAAAAGGATATTTATTTAAAATAACATTCACCCACAGAGCTATGCCTCTAAATAGCTTCTATATATTCATAATGATTTTCATTCTCAATTTCATTCTACCAGCAAAAGCTGTTCGATTGGCATGGTACTACCTCTGTGGAGTGATACAAAGATCCATCTGGATGGAGATGGGTGAGTGTGACCCCTGCCTTAAGTAGAACACAGCTTTAGCCCTTAACCCAGGGATTTTTCTCTGCTTTTTACCCAACACTGTATCTATGGGATGAACTCGATACACATGTACTGTAGCTTCATTGTGCTCCAGCTCAAGGAATAACCATCTGTTTTGTTTGCTCCTCAGGGGTTTTACTGTGAACACGGCAGGTCGGACTCATGTTTTCAAACCCGTGTCAGTGCAGGCTATGTGGTGAGTAATAAACAACTCCCTGGAGCCACAGTGGCTGTCTACAGCACTGTACTGTCATGGTACACCACAATAAATCTCCTGATAGACACACTGCTGCAGTGAGGCACCAGGTTGAGGCAGTGCCGATTCATTCTGCCACCTGCTGGCATGAAGATGCGTGTACACAGAACTGTATAAAGCAAGATTGTAAATTCTAGTCATTTGATTTTTTTTAATTTTACCTTGTCTTACTTATAAACAAGATACAGAAACTATTTAGAAAAGGATATTTATTTAAAATAACATTCACCCACAGAGCTATGCCTCTAAATAGCTTCTATATATTCATAATGATTTTCATTCTCAATTTCATTCTACCAGCAAAAGCTGTTCGATTGGCATGGTACTACCTCTGTGGAGTGATACAAAGATCCATCTGGATGGAGATGGGTGAGTGTGACCCCTGCCTTAAGTAGAACACAGCTTTAGCCCTTAACCCAGGGATTTTTCTCTGCTTTTTACCCAACACTGTATCTATGGGATGAACTCGATACACATGTACTGTAGCTTCATTGTGCTCCAGCTCAAGGAATAACCATCTGTTTTGTTTGCTCCTCAGGGGTTTTACTGTGAACACGGCAGGTCGGACTCATGTTTTCAAACCCGTGTCAGTGCAGGCTATGTGGTGAGTAATAAACAACTCCCTGGAGCCACAGTGGCTGTCTACAGCACTGTACTGTCATGGTACACCACAATAAATCTCCTGATAGACACACTGCTGCAGTGAGGCACCAGGTTGAGGCAGTGCCGATTCATTCTGCCACCTGCTGGCATGAAGATGCGTGTACACAGAACTGTATAAAGCAAGATTGTAAATTCTAGTCATTTGATTCTTTTTTTTTTTTTTTAATAAATATAGCTCATAAAATCAGGTTTGCATCATACATCCTCTAACCTTTATTTTCCCAAACAAAAACAATGTAGGTCAGCTCTGCAGGTGCTACACAAGGCATGTGAGGTGTCGCGCAGGTATAACTACTTCCCTGGAGGCATGGCTCTCACCTGGATGGGCTACTATGAGAGCTGCATTGCTTCAGAACAGAGCTGCATAAACGAGTGGAATGCCATGAAGGACTTGGAGACCACACGGCCAGACTCACCCACTATGTTTGTTGACAAGTTAGTAAACACAAAGCAATTTAAATTGGATTCCTTATAGAATGACCTTAACTAATCACTCCTATACCTGTTGTTGAAGTAGCTTGACATTTCAGGAACAGTTATTGAATAAGTGCTGAGATTTTAACCTCTGGCAGGCCTTCAGAGAGAGAGAGGACAGAGTGCCTTATTAAAGCCAAACTCAGAAGCATCATGACATGCCAGGACCTCGAGAACGTCACCTGCAAACAGGTAAATAACAGTAACGGTAACATTTACTAACAAACACTTTCTTTCTTGTGGTTTAAATTTCAATGGCTGCATTTACATTTAATTCTCTAAAGATGGAGAAACAACTCAGTTCTCTTAACCTTTTCCAAACTGGCCTTGGAGTTGAATTTTATCAGTTACTTGGTGGATGTTTCTTGGATAAGATTTTATGAATGTTCCCATTAACAGGAATCTGATTTAAGCTGTCTATATCATAAGTTATTATGTGTACATACTATAATATGTAACGATTATTTTAAAAATGAACTAAAAAAAATAGTACCCACCCCAACTCTGGCACTTTTTTGTATCAGTCTTTTACAGAACATTTGAATAGTGTTTAGGGAAGGAATTTGAAGTCAAATTATGCCAATGACTTTGACATAATACCTTACAGCAGCACAAAAAACCCTCCACACAAAAATCTAACTATGCTGTATATTTTTTTGTTTTCAGATCCGTACAGAGTTGGAGCAACACATGAACTGCAACCTGAAGGAGTACAAAGAGTTCATTGACAACGAGATGCTGCTGATCCTTGGCCAGATGGACAAAGCCACTCTCATCTTTGACCACGTCTACCTGGTGGGAAAGCTGATACTGTCTCTTACATCAACAAAAACATCTGCTACATCTATTGTTTCCTGTGAATAACAGAGATAAAATGGTTCCCTTTTCTTTTCACTCCCAAAGGAAGACTAATGTTTGAGTAACCCTCCCTGTGAAATCATTGTTTCTGGAGAAAGAACAATCGTACAAAAATTTGAAAATACACTGTACACTACATAGTCTAAACAGTATTTTCTGTAATTTGTTTTTAGGGATCTGAATGGAATGCATCTAATTTGGAGGAGCTGCAAGAGACGGGGTGATTTATTTTATATAATGGAGGAGCTAAAATAAACACACACAAAACATATTTTTTATTATGATTTGAACAAGAAAGAATGTTGTTGATCAGTCAACATTATCTTTCCTTTCCAGGGTGGGCTATATCCTCAACGTTACCAAGGAGATAGACAACTTCTTTCCAGGCACATTCAGTTATCACAACATTCGCGTCTACGACGAGGAGGCCACAGACCTGCTGGCTCACTGGAATGATACATACAACTTCATTGTCAAAGCAAAGTGAGTCCCAATTGGAACAGAAAACATGTTACTCATGTATTTATGTGTTTATCACAAAGACATCTTATCTTCAATTGTTTGTGATTGTGAATGGTCAAACTGTTAAGATCTAATTTCCCACATTTACTTAGTATCTGGGGGATCTGGTTTTGATAAAGAAAACAGTGATCACATTGGAGGATTTGTGAGACACATGACGGTGAAACGCAAACACATGTTGTGAAGTCATGAAGAGAATTTTCATGGCTTTTGTGAAATATTTTTTTTTCCCATTTCACTAAGTCTTTACTTATGTAACTTTAATTTAAAACACAACTTTATTTTTCTAGCTTTTGTGAAGTCAAAAGTTAAATAATAAAAAACAGAACCAAACCAATATTGTGTGTGTGTGTGTGTGTGTCTGTCTGTCTGTGTCTGTCTGTGTCTGTGTCTGTGTCTGTGTCTGTGTGTGTTTGTGTGTGTGTGTGTGTGTGTGTCTGTGTGTCTGTGTGTCTGTGTGTCTGTGTGTCTGTCTGTCTGTGTGTGTGTGTGTGTGTGTGTGTGTGTGTGTGTGTGTGTGTGTGTGTGTGTGTGTGTGTTTATAATTCTCGCTCACAGAAAGAACCACTCCAAGTGTCTAGTTCACTGCAAGATGGGTGTCAGTCGGTCTGCTTCTACCGTCATTGCTTATGCCATGAAGGAGTATGGCTGGTCGCTAGAGAAGGCTTACAACTTTGTCAAGCAAAAGAGGAGCATTACAAGGCCGAACCCAGGTTTCATGAGACAGCTGGCTGAGTACGAGGGCATCCTGGATGCCAGGTACAGTCCCTTGTTTGACGTGTGTGTCCATACTTGTTTATTAGTTTTCTTTTCTCAGTTTACCTATTTTTGGGCTTCTGCTCTCCCTGTGCACACTGTATTTTGTATTTCCAGCAAACAGCGGCACAACAAGCTGTGGCATGCAGATGCAGACTGTGAGATGACAGAGGGACAGCAGGGTTTGGCTCAGTGTTGTGGTGGGGAGGAGGGAGGCCATCTAACTCCAGAGCCTGGGATGTCTCCATGCTGTGAGGAGGCGCTGTCTGATAAAGGTGCAGCATGTCCCTCCCCATGCAGGACCGTTGCACTGGAGATCGACCCTGCCTACAACAATTATTATTTCCGTCGACTTTCTGACTCAGCACTGGACAGTGAACCATCAACGCCTGTGCGCGGCCCCCCCCTTCTTGGCATGGAAAAAGTCTTTATAGAAATCGAGGATGTGGAGCGTGATGCTCTGCTGGATGACGAGGCCTTCGATGGCCGTGAAGGCTTGCCGCTCCCCCACTTTGGGCCTACAGCAGAGGGAACTGCTGCCCAGACCTGCAGTCGTGGCCCTGAGCCCCTGGAGGAGCTGCGTCTGAGGCTGGAGTTCAGCACAGTGGAGGAGGAGGATGAGGAGGAAGTGCAAAAGGAAGAGGCAGAGATGGAGGTACTGATGCAGCCAGATGACGGAGGGGGTGGGGAAGGAGGCAGAGGAGGGGAAACGCAAGATGTGGAAGTAGAGGGGGATACAGAGGGTAATGGGATGGACCTGGCAACCCTGAATGAAAATTCCAACAACAACAACCATTTGGGCCCTCCTTGTAACAACAATGTAAGCTTAATTATTATTATTATTATTATTATTATTATTATTATTATTATTATTATTATTATTATTATTATTATTATTATTATTATTATTATTATTATTATTATTATTATTATTATTATTATCTACATTTTACAATAAAAATACTGTTATTCACTTCTTGAATCCAGTTTTCAGAAATAACTGTGCTATCTCTGGCATTTAAATTTTTTTCTGTCTTTTTTTCTTTTTTTAGGAAAAACCTTCCTCCATCCTTCTTCCTGCTGATGCTTCTGCATTGTCTCGGTGGGAATCAAAGTCCAATCAGAAAAAGGACTCTCCAACCCTGGCTTCAAAGCTTTGCCTTAATCCCTGTCCTCCCGATGTCCCAAGTGCTTCGTTCCCACAGTCCCATACCTCTTCTGAAGGCCTCACATCTTCAGTGGGACCACTGTGCCCCTGTGGCCCTTTGTGTGACTGTGCCAACTGTGCTGTCTCCCAACCCACAGCTCTACTTGACAGAGAGGAGCAGCCAGGAGAATCACTGTACTTAGTAGAGCCTGAGGATAGTGGTGATTTAATGGAAGTAAAGACTGAGCTTGAGAAAAGGCAACCCGCCACTGACTCAGAAGCTCTCCCTGAGCTGATGAGAATGGATGTTGAGGAAGAGAAGCCGGCAGTGGCTTGCTACCTCGGCCAACAACAGGAGACCCTCTTACAGCTGCGGAGATCTGGGCTGGTCCGTCGGCGTGCAGAGAGACTAGAGAGACTTTCAGGTTCATCTCAGGAGAGCCTGCACTCTCTAAAGCCTTTGCACGCATGCCAAAGGTCTAAGAAGAGCCCCTTTCACACTGAGGAGGAAGACGAGTTTTCCGGTTTTACTGGGGACTTTGCTAAATCCTCGACACCATGCCAAGTGCGGTTAGAGCCACTGGTGATGCCACTGACCAATGAAGCCTTGTTGGGGGTTGTAGGGTCTGGGCTGCTCACACCCACCTCCTCACCTCATGGCTCCACCCTGACACGCAGCTCAAGCAGTGACAGTCTGCGCAGTGTGAGGGGGAAACCTGGTCTTGTACGCCAGAGGGCACAGGAGATCGAGACCCGTATGCGATTGGCGGGCCTTACTGTACCCTCAAGGCTGAAGCGGTCCAACTCGCTGGCCAAGTTGGGCAGCCTCAACTTCTCCTCTGAGGATCTGTGTTCAGCCTGCTCCTCAGATGCAGGAACACTGCTGCTCCTCTCGCTTTCCCCAGAGCCAGACACTGGCTTGGAGTGGGACTCCCCCACCACCCCCGCTCTGCCCCGGCCCTACAAGGACCTGCACGCTCCAGAGAGAGCACTACCAGGTGAGCCCAGAAGCTGATACATCAAGCGGAGGTCATATACACTCCACCCATCCCCTCCTCTGTCACCCTGTGGGACTGGAGAGGGTTGTACAGATTCTGGAAAACAGGAGAGAGTAGAGTCTGAGGAAACAAATAAAAAAGTAAATAAATTTAAAAAAAAAAAAACAACAACAAAAAAACCCAATGCCAACTGTTGTTATAAAGATTGTACACTCTCCTTTGCCACATTGTTTATCAAACTGCTGTTCACAGTGATGAAAGTCATATTGCTGTATCTGACAAGTGTGTAAAGCCATCAGTTCACCTCTTACTTGGTTTGATTCATGGACAAACAAGTGCCTTACCTATGAGACCAGAGGCACAGAGCTGTGTTAAACTGCAAGATGAGATGGTACAGGACGCTCTATAACCTTTAACTTTACAGCTGTTAGTACCTGATATGTACCAAATTATGGTATCCATTGGCACTTAGATTATTTTTTACTTGTCTGGTATAAAGTAGTAGCCTACATTGATGAACTTGAGTCCCTCAGTGGAGCTTGACAGAAAGTACAGTGTTAAATAAATGTATAGTTGTTTACCGCACAATATATGTTTTAGATGCTAGAGGGTTGTAAAATTAATGGTTACCTCATGTTGCATTCATGAAGCTCTTTCTCAGATGAACACTGGGCTGGAGTTTTAATTTGGTTCATTTGCTGATGTCAATTTAAAGTGAGGGAATCAGCTTTGAACTCATTTTAATGCAGAGGTGTATGCTAGTACATTAGTGCTTAACTATGTGTGAGTCTCCGGGTGAGTGGAAAGGATGAACGTGGAAGAAGAGGGTTGTGGCTTTGTTTTGCCAGAGGCATGCTCACTGTTTTCAACAAACACAACAGAAACATTTCTGAGTTTGTTGTCCCTTTGCACTGCTTTTTTTAAATGAGTGAATACTGGTACACAGCAAGCTATCTTCCAAAAATAACATTAGAGTAATGTTATTCCCTTCATAGTACAGTGTACTTGGGAGCAAAGTGAGGAGTCACACTGCATTGCTTGAAATCAAACACCTAGTGTGACAGGAACTGAGGATTTACAGTAGTTAAATCATATGACGTATGCGAGGGTTTTTTTTTTCCCAAGCTTAAGTTATCTGGACATTTTTGATGAGATTTAAACAGAAAACACTATACATTTTACATTCAAACCTTCTTTACCTTAAAGTCATTCTTGAGGGTTGCCAACATTTTAAACTCATTTGTGCTTTTTCAAAATGTGAAAGACCAAAGTTGTTTGGCTGTCTTGACAAATTGGAAACACCACTGAAGCTGTACAAAATATGTGAATTATAATGTCAATCATGTACGTATTTAAATTCTGTCACATCTTTTTGCACCTTTTGGGAGAAACGAAAGAGACTCAGTGGAGTTGTCAGGCTCATAGCTGTTAAGCTTTTATGCTCATATCATCAATGAGTTTTAAAGCTTTTGTCACAAAGACGTGACAGCGATCACAATAGGTTACGTCACAGTTTTGTAACCATTTTCTTTTTATATTTAAGTATGCAGTAACTTTTGTACTGTACATTGCTGTAGTTTGAATGCATATTGCACTTTTTATGTTGGTCAAAATAATGTACTGTATGTGTTAATTATGAAAATAAACATTTCTTTTACATAATAAACCATGGATCCTGTTTTGCTCTTATTTCTTCTAAGCATAATTCATTCAACATAATTGTGTATATACTCTACAATCTGAAGTAGTTGATTTGTTAAGTCAGAGACAAACAACTTTCCTACAGGGAAATAGTGTAGAAATCAGACAAGAACAGAAGTGGGATTATAAACTGGATCATCCTGAATTCTACAGATGCCAGTGTTCAAGATCTTTCTGAATAGGGAACCTAAGATCAGATGGAAATCAGATATTCACCACAAAGGGGGAAATTTGAAACCAACAGACATGTATACAAGCAAAGCGAAATATCTGTGCACTGACTCGACTTTGATGGTGTGAATATCCTGACATTACATCATTGTGCCCCCATCTGTATGCTTTGGCAGGAGAGCCATTTTCTAACAGCCAGCTTATATAACATTTGGCTTCCTGTCACTGTTTGCATGACATCAGTGAAAGACTTAAGTTATGCACTCTTGTTCCTCCTGGCCTATATGACTGTGCGTGTATGTAGAGTGAATGGTGGGCCCTGTGTCATAGCATGTAGCAGGGGCTTTGAGGTAACAAAGATGTTATTCAATGCTGTTTTGTGTAAATTGACACTAGTATTAAACATTTCAGCTTCTGTTTTTTCATACACGCACAGGAAACCTAAGACTGGTATTTCCAGAAATGTGAAATGGAAAACCGATGTGTCTGACTACTATAAACTTGTAAACATCTAAATGACAGAGGGACTAAATAAGAAGCTCCGTAAAACTCACCATTAGTGCATGAAGAGGCCTAAGGGTTGTTTTTAGTTAATCATGATCATAAATTAGAGACACATTGGCTTTTGTCTGGACAAGCTTGAGAGTGACCTGCAACACTTTACAAACACAAAACGACCATTTGGCAGTTACAGGAGGACTAACCTCCTGTCTGTCAACACAGCAGCCTTCAGTCTATAGTCTCTGGGTGTGGGCCGGCCCCTCTTCCCCTTATTCTGCCGGTGAATTCTTGGCTGCTGAGCCTCCACTTTTGTTTTATTATCTGAGGACGTATCCTGTTTTGGATGTTACTATAGAAACTAAGAGAAACAAAAGAAAAAAGTCAGAGCTATTTTTCAGATAATTTCCCACACTGCTGGACATACCCAGGTTGGCTACAATTACTCACCATTTATCCCAGACACAAGCATTCTTTCACCATCTCCTCGTTATCTTTACTAGGTTCCTGGCGTGAAATAGTATGAACCGTGCAGCCCATTCCTGGGTCAAGTAAGGGAAACACTCACTATATGCACTGGCCGTGTGCCATATTACATATATTTCTTTCTTCCTTGTCTTTCAATTGGATACAAAGTGAAAGGTTCACATTTACGTATCTAAAAACTCGAACAGAATGCACTCAAAACACATTCGCCATTTACCTGAATCCACACATGGAAACAGAGGAACTATTGGAATTATGAATGATAACTTCTCCAAAGTTACTCAAAGCAGGAAAGAGTAAAGCGTCAAATCTGAGTTTCCACTGATTGTATTAGTCAAATGTGCTATGACATCACATGGATGTAATATAAGGCTCCCATTTGCTTGTTCATTTGAGGGAGGACTGACCATCACCAAACAACCAACAAAGAGCGCTCTGTCGGTCCCGAGAGACAGTCATCGACTCGGCTACAGCGTCTAACTGGTAAGTGCCAACGCAACATATGATAGAGAACTGATATCCCATCCATAACATTGTAAGAGTAGTGAGAGAAGTCATTAGTATGGCCTGTGCCGAGCAGGCTGTGTTATACCAATTAGAGCCGACAGTAAAGATAGATCTTCCAGATGCTGAAACTTCGGTTTGTGAGTGGTTCCTGGTTCACGTCTTAAGTCCTGTATGTCTGAGTATGTTGAGGGAGCAAAGCACATGGTCATCAAGTGATCAGCTCAGGGTATTCAGGGAGGAGAAGACAGGATAATGGACCAGCTGTTAACAGGGATGGACCTGGCTTAGGGCAAGGGGTTCCCCACAAAGACTGATAGAGTAGGTTGAGGATAATCAATGAGTGCAAATTCCACTGAGCTCTGACAGCGGCTTTACCCTGACAAGTCCACAAAATCTGAAGAGAGGAAGAGAAAAGACAGTTCTGTAACTTGTTTTACCAGTTTCCTCACTCGTTATCTTTTTTTGTCATTTATATCTTATTTAACATGTATTTCTGCTCGCTCTCAATATCCCAGCATGAAAGACAACATGTTTGTATCTCCACCACACAGCTATGCCACCATTATACTGTGATAACATTAGCTCCCTTAGCCATGTGCACGCCTGTCAGATGATAAGACAGCAGCAGTCATATGTTGTGACACAGAGAGGGATGAGGCCATGGACAGGAAACAAACTCATGGCCCAGATCATTGTTCATTGTGCTTCGCCATCTTCTCTGCTGAGTGCTGCAGTTTAGCCGGTGAAATCTTATTATACAATTAAACAATTAGACAATCTCATGGAAAAGTTTGTTTCTGCCCCATGTTTATTTAGGTTTTTTTTTAAAAATGATAACTTCTAACATCCATTCTCCTCCTGCTGGTGCTACTAATACTAATATAACCGCTGACTATTTTTCATCATTTTTCACCATAACTATCAAGAGAATTATCATAAGAGCAACATCTGCAGTCAGCAGCACAAGATAACGCCGCTAAACAAAATTTAGATTAATGTAATGGAGGGCTCTCCATTTATTTTTTTTAATCAGTGAATGGAATACTTACATTAATAGAGTTGCATGTCTTCCTCATAGACAAAAAATGTGGAAACATGAAAAGACTGGATAGAATGTTGCCTAATTAATTAACTGGGTCACATGAAACCAAATCAGCAAATAAATCTGACTCCAAGAAGTGTGGCAAAACAAGTTGGATTTTAAGAAAAAGACTCGCTGGCAGACTGTCATAAGACTTTATGAACCGTCAATACAAACAGAAAGGGATTAATCAATTAGTGAGACTCAGTGTTCCCTTTCTCCCCAGTTGCCGTGATGTTGATAATCCAAAAATGCTGATCACAGATTTTACATATCAGTAGTGTCATACTAAGAATGAGGTTTTATGTCTCAAATGATTAATTCAATTTGAATGAGCACTAACAGTGGAAAAAATATCACATTACATATAGTCTACGAAGAAAATAATGTTGCTGAATCACAGTCTAAAATAAAGGATTAAATTCACACTTCAGATTTTAGCAATACCTTGTGACTGTAATTTGTATTAAAGTTGATCTTCTGTGGACATTGCAAGTGCATGAGTAACCCAACAGAGGGTATACTATAGTATTTAAAGTCATAAGATACTCCAAATCACCGATTCCATGAAAATGGCTCCTGTTTGACTATGAATTGTTTGCTACATGCTACATGGTTCCCTCCCAAGACTAAAACCATTTCTAATGTGTAGACTATGATGTTAATCTCAGGGGTTTGCTCCTTTTTTTCCTCTTCTTCTGTTTCAGCAGCTTCCAGTTTTCAGTGTATAATTCAAACAGGGAATTTATAGTGGGGATGCTCAGAATTACAGAGGTGCAGATGAGTCATGGTCCATAAGCGAAATAGAATACCTCTGTGCTGGCATTCCTAAGACGTGGCATGACTTGGGGGGATTTGGTCTTTTGTTGTGAGGTTAACACCATGTTGTTCTCCACAGACCAGTATGGGACAGAACCAGGACAAACTGGAAGGGGGACAACGGGCCCTTGGTGAAGGATCGGAGAAGACGAAGCCGTGCCCTGACTCCGGAGGTGCAGGCAGTCATGCAGGTGATGTCATGGAGGGAGGAAGCTCCTGTGAGGAGGAGGCTGGTAATGCCGTGGAAAATTTAGTGGAGCCAGGCGCTCAGGCTCTGGATAGGAGCCCCGGACAGGAGCCAAGAACACCTTCTAGCGAGAAGTACACAAATCTGTGGGGGAGTCCTTTCACTGCAAGGGAGGTGAGACAGGGAGGGGCCGCAGGAAAGGAGGGAGGAGGAGGAGACAGAGGCAGGACCGTTCCAGTGGTTCCACAGGAGACGGACAAGAACCAAAAGAGTAGAGCAAGGACTGAGGAAAGCGTCACAGCATACAATCTGTTCAGTCAAATCAAGAGAGAGAAAAGGAAGACTGAGGAGGAACTTCGAACATCCTCAAAGATCAAGATGGAGTATCAGAATGAGGGAAGCTCCCCACATGCAAGGAAACCAGATGAAAACTTCTTAGCTGGAGTTTCACGTGAAAAGCATGGCCTTGCTGTTGCCTCAGAGAAGGCAAACTCTTTTGACAACGCCGAAGAGGGCTCTGACATGATGAAGATCGGCAGATGTGGGGCTCATGCAGGAAGCGAGTTGCCGTCTGTTCAAGATCAAAATGAGGCCATGATGGCTGAAGCTCAAGATATTAAGCTCTGTGCAGGAACAGTGAGCTGCTTGAGCAAAAGGAAGGAACTGCCTCCAGCTCAACCCCAACATCCTTTGAAAAACATTCTGCAGAAAAAGTCTCTAGTAGACATGAATGATAGCATTCACTGTAGACCTCCAAAAGAGAGAACGAAGAATAACACAAAAGAGGAAAAACTAACATATGAGGCGAAGCCAGTTTTGAATGACTACTCTTCAAGAAAACCAAAGGTCACTGACACTGATGATCAAAGGGAGTCAGGGAGGCCTTATCTACAAATGGAAACTAGTGAAACAATAGACTCAGAATCAGTCACAAATCCAGCCTCACCGACTGAACCCAGCTCTATTTTGGAGAAGCTACTGAAGAGAAACAAAAAGGAGGCAACCCCAGGTCTTTCTAAAATTAGACCAGTTGACACTGACAACAAGGACACCACGGATGTTCCTGTGGAGATGAATGCAAAGAGGATCCGTGACAGTGGAGCGACAGAGATATCTAGTGATAGGATTGAACAGTCAGCATGTGATGTAAGGGAGATTTTACCCTCCTCTGCAGATTCAAAAAAAACCCATTACCTTGCAACAAAGGATCAGCACATTAAAGACTTGGACGTGAAACAGAAAGACACTGCTGACAGGGTGGCCTCAGATGGACTTTGTTTCCAGTCAGGAGTAATTGGAAATACCATTAGTGAGAGCACACGCACAAAATCACATTATTCCAAAGCTGACTGTCAAAGTTCAGAGGGGCCCACTGACACAACAGATACTTCTCCAGATACAGACAACTTACAATCAGTTGTTTCACATGAAAGAATGTCACGTGATGTGAAAGGTATGATCGCTGAGGGAACTGCACCTTCTTCATTGACTGATGCAGAGTCTCCACCCACAAAAAGTGATGGGCAAATAGCAGAGTCATGCCATCATTTACTTCCTGCAGAGAAGACAGACACCAGTACTGTAAGAACACCTTTACGACTAGAGAGTGACAGTAGGAGCACCACTGATCCGCAGTTCTCTGGCTCCGAGAGAGAAGATATTCAGTCTTTGAGGAGAAAGAAGGCAAAGAACTCCACTGAGGACACTGCTGCACCAGCTGTGAATGCTCGCTCAGTTCTGGTTGCAAGCGGGACAGCTGTCTCAGAGGCCACAACCAGCATGAAGCAGGATCTCCATGTTGCACATAACACAGAAAATATAAGACAAGACCAACTTGTTAAAAAAGCTGGCAAAGAGAGGGATGATGGTGTCTCATTGAGAGATAAATCCCAGAGCACTCCCAAATCGAGGCCTGTCTCTGAACTCATAAAGGAGACAATTCAACTGCATGAAAAGCTGCAGCACCAGGATCGGCCAAAGCCAGCAGAAGTCAAGCTTGATGAGCAGGGCCAGTCTGTGAAGGTGGCACAGATGAAGGCGGCTTTTGACGTAGCTCAGAAGTCCCCGGACAAGTCAATTGAGAGGAAGCCATCTGTCCGAAAAGGTAAGGGCATTTAAATCTAGCTAAAAGCAATATGTGTACTGCAGTATGAATTAAGTAGAAACTGCCAGTATTGCTGAACATGCTGGGGATAACAGGATAGCAGGTTAATTAACCAGTGGGTCATTTGTGATTGAAAAAAAAAACAAAACAACAATGTGTGCTTTTCTTATACATGAACCAAGAGGTGTTGGGCCGCCAGAGCCACCACAAACACTTTCAATCAACTATAATCGGCAAGACTGAAGGACATTGAAGAAAAATAGATTAAATGATGGGATACAGATGTTTTCTGTTGTGGAAGGTCTGTATCACCCTGTATTTGTGAAATAACGCCATCTGGTGGTGCTGTAATGCATTTGTTGTACATTGTGTTCTTCGGGGGAATTGAAATATATTTTTAATATTGTAAAATGATATCTGGAACGGTAATATTATATCAGCATGTCTTTTTGTTTCAACGTCTATAATAAACAAACTGTATAGTATAGCTTATAGCCATGGACATCAGAAGCAGCCTGCATAAGAAGGGAAATCTAGGAACTACTTTCTAACATAGGACCGTTCAGCCTTGTTTATATCTCTACATTAAATTTACCCCATCCATCATATATAAAGCCATACTCTACTAATCCAATTATTGTTGCTCCACCCTGATTTATATGGTGTATTACGGATCCTTCTGACTCATTAAATATGCTGTCACGGGTTAGTGAGATGCATTCGTCTATCCCTCATATAAGGAACTAAATAATTCCCTCTCAATTGATAAATAAATCCCCCCCCAAAAAAACGCCACCTTAACAAACGACACGAGATTAAAGCAGATTAAAAAAAAAAAAATTAAAACACCAAAATCGAAGGTGATTTTTCTCCGACCGAGAACCTTGAAGGGAGGGGGCGTGAGTTCCGCTCACCCAGAGAGCCGCCGCGATTGGCCGCCGGAGCCGTCGATCAACGGCGCCCGGGCCACTCGGTGCCCGCCAGGCCGAAGGAGTGGGCGGGGCCGGCGCCGGAGCCGGGGAAAGAGCGCAGAGAGCGAGAGGTGTCAGCACAGCGGCGGCTCGGCCACAGGGAGCGACCAAGAGGGAGACGGGCTGTGTTATAACCTTAACGGCTTTCGGGAATACTTTCATTTTCCTCTCAGAAGGTAGGTTACGGGCTCTGCTGTTTGTTCAGAGATGTTTTCGCTCACTTAAGTCGGTCGCAGCGGCGGTCCTCGTTTTTTTTTTTTTTTTGTCCCCCCCCCCCCCACACTCCACACCTACAAGCAATCCAGACAGGGAAGTGCATGCGCTAGCTAAAATGAATCGGGATGTAACGTGAACGTTTTTAAGCTAGCGCTAGCCCTCAGCGGCGGTTGACTAGCTGACGATGCGATAAAAAAAAAAAAAAAAAAAAAGTTTCTGGCCGATAAGCGAAGACGTAGCGTGATTATTTCTTTTTTCATCTCTTTCTTTTCGGCGTCGGGTGGGTTTCGCCGGACGACCGGCGACGCGAAACGCGCCGTCGTCGTGGGTCGTTCAGCGGGGTGGGGTGGCTCTCCACAGTGCGGCAGGAAAACTTATCTCCGGCGGATCCGCGCAGACGGAGGTGCGGGCGGCAACAACCGCGCCCTGGCCGCTGGCGTCCTGTGAGGGCGTCGATGCGGCGTCTTCACGACCGAATAAGCGGCTCCATACATCGAAACAAACAAAATAATAATAATAATAATAATCCAAGGATTGAGTTTTTATTTTCAAAGTCAAGTATTGATTTTTCGATTCGCAACTTTTGATCCCGATCCCGTATCCGCGCTATTCATCCAGACGCCGGGTTCAGATTTGACCCACTAACACACTGATATGGAAGATAAATGGGGGAGGAAAAAAAAAAAGGGTCACAGCGCAGAAGTGGTCGCTGCCTCCATGCTTGCGACTACAAATGATACCCGGCTGGATAGATTACGGTGTTCTCCACCGGCTCTGCTTGTTTGATGATATGTAACACGTGGAAAATTGTCGGTAAGGAATTGTGAAGGATCGGTACATGTACTGCCACAGCCTCCTCTAGTAGATAGTTATAGTCGTTGAAGGCACACAGAGGAATATCATGCTGCTGCACCTGAGCGTATCCCTGCTCATAAATGGCGGAGTCCGAGAGCACCATGTTGACAGCTGTTTTTAATTACAGCCCACTCACAGAAAACAACTGGGGTTTGATTTGATTTTATTCAAGTCAAATTAAAATAGGACTCATTATTTACTAGTGTGTGTGTGTGTGTGTAGTTTGCATTCAAAGGCATATGATTCCCTGATTAGTTTGGTCTCCCTTAATATTCTATAATTAAAGTTTCCGCAACTGAACCACGTGTTGTAATTAATATGGGTTTGCACATTAATGAATGGTTTGACAGGTATATTTAATACTGGAGTGTGTCACAAGTAGGCCTGCAATGAGGAGGGAATCTTATTCCCATTATTGACTGCTGCTTTTTAATTTTTTGATTAATAATATAGTCTTCTAAAAGGTTTTTTTTTTTTTTTTAATGTTGAAGATGACACCTTCAAATGTCCTGATTTGTCTGACTATCAGTCTAAAGCCTAGATATAATCAATTCACTATGACAAATAACAAAGTAAAGCAAATCTTCAGTTTTGAGTGGCTGGAGCGAGAGAGCATTTGGCATTGTTGGTAGATAAGATGACTTAAACAATCATTTAGTTAATTATCTTCCTCTCAATCAATTAATCGACTCATTTTTACTCAAGTATTATGAATTAGATATTAAAAAAATTAAAATTTGGCTTGGTCCTGCCTTGGAGTTGCGTGTAATCTGATTCTCAAATGCCAGTATCATTCTGGAGAAGGTCATCTGGTTGGAAATCGATCCGAAACTGGATGGTGCTCCCGTCCTCCCTTGGCCGTCAATAGTCTCTGAAGTCAAGCCCTAATGGCTGGGTTATGATCCCATTAGTCCTCCGTGTGACCCCTCTCTCTGTACACCATTACCAGCTCATTTGCTTGCTCATTATAATAGGGCAGTTTGACTTGCAGTGACCATGGTTGGTGTGCCAAAAGGGCAGCATGATTTGCATATTTGGCCCCTGTCTTGAACTAGGTTACTTAACTCCCATGTGTAATCAGCTTTGGAGTTGAAGGAATTTCCCTCGCTGAGACTCACTATGAGATGCAGAGCAGGTGAAGGCTAAGAGAGTGACCCCAGGGTCGACAGTCAGCTGTACTACAGCTGTGTTTGGGCTTGTTAACCATTCCAGACGCATCAACCTCTGCTGGTTGTGCTGCACTACAAGGTCTTTAGAAGTGTGTATGCAGCCTTCCTATTGCTGGGCTGGGAGAGGAAGTGGGTCAGGAAGCAGAGGGAAGCTAAGCATGAGATGTCAGGGAGTTTTTGGTTCCTATCAGCTGTGACAACTCTTGTGTGGGCGGTGGTGAACTCTTGAGTGCATTTTAACATTTTGAACTGGTTTCAGGAAGATTTATATCCTGCATTCAGCATATCCATTACATTTATTTCATCAGTGTTGAATGAGGTCTGGTGTGGCTAAGTCGGCTCTTCCTTAATGGTGATCTCAAGTCACTGTTCTTTATTGTTCTTAACTAGTTTAGAAGTAGCAGTTCAAGCTTCAGCTTTTTCCTGTGCACTAAGGAATGTGTACATAAGATAGAAAGTAACTTAGTAATAGTTTGATATCTCTCATGTCACATCATGTGGAAAGAAGATTTAATATTTAGTCAATGCTTGGCCTCTGCATTTCAGTTCGACTCAAAGATTGCATTCTTTGAACATGTCTGACATACCCCAGTTTGTGTCTAGTCCTGTCTGTGCAAGATGTTATCTCACTGTGCTCTTTCAAAATGACTTTCTGCCAGAAACTTTCAGAAAAAAAGTACCACAGCTTGTAAATTTAACTGACTTTTGATTCAGGTTTTGGGTGGGTTTTATTTCAGATTTATTTTTCCACACACACTGCCCAGTAGCTAAGGACAGGGGGGAAGAAACATTTCATTATCTTTCACCTGCTTAGCATATTAGTGTGTGTGTGTGTGTGTAGTTTGCATTCAAAGGCATATGATTCCCTGATTAGTTTGGTCTCCCTTAATATTCTATAATTAAAGTTTCCGCAACTGAACCACGTGTTGTAATTAATATGGGTTTGCACATTAATGAATGGTTTGACAGGTATATTTAATACTGGAGTGTGTCACAAGTAGGCCTGCAATGAGGAGGGAATCTTATTCCCATTATTGACTGCTGCTTTTTAATTTTTTGATTAATAATATAGTCTTCTAAAAGGTTTTTTTTTTTTTTTTAATGTTGAAGATGACACCTTCAAATGTCCTGATTTGTCTGACTATCAGTCTAAAGCCTAGATATAATCAATTCACTATGACAAAAAACAAAGTAAAGCAAATCTTCAGTTTTGAGTGGCTGGAGCGAGAGAGCATTTGGCATTGTTGGTAGATAAGATGACTTAAACAATCATTTAGTTAATTATCTTCCTCTCAATCAATTAATCGACTCATTTTTACTCAAGTATTATGAATTAGATATTAAAAAAATTAAAATTTGGCTTGGTCCTGCCTTGGAGTTGCGTGTAATCTGATTCTCAAATGCCAGTATCATTCTGGAGAAGGTCATCTGGTTGGAAATCGATCCGAAACTGGATGGTGCTCCCGTCCTCCCTTGGCCGTCAATAGTCTCTGAAGTCAAGCCCTAATGGCTGGGTTATGATCCCATTAGTCCTCCGTGTGACCCCTCTCTCTGTACACCATTACCAGCTCATTTGCTTGCTCATTATAATAGGGCAGTTTGACTTGCAGTGACCATGGTTGGTGTGCCAAAAGGGCAGCATGATTTGCATATTTGGCCCCTGTCTTGAACTAGGTTACTTAACTCCCATGTGTAATCAGCTTTGGAGTTGAAGGAATTTCCCTCGCTGAGACTCACTATGAGATGCAGAGCAGGTGAAGGCTAAGAGAGTGACCCCAGGGTCGACAGTCAGCTGTACTACAGCTGTGTTTGGGCTTGTTAACCATTCCAGACGCATCAACCTCTGCTGGTTGTGCTGCACTACAAGGTCTTTAGAAGTGTGTATGCAGCCTTCCTATTGCTGGGCTGGGAGAGGAAGTGGGTCAGGAAGCAGAGGGAAGCTAAGCATGAGATGTCAGGGAGTTTTTGGTTCCTATCAGCTGTGACAACTCTTGTGTGGGCGGTGGTGAACTCTTGAGTGCATTTTAACATTTTGAACTGGTTTCAGGAAGATTTATATCCTGCATTCAGCATATCCATTACATTTATTTCATCAGTGTTGAATGAGGTCTGGTGTGGCTAAGTCGGCTCTTCCTTAATGGTGATCTCAAGTCACTGTTCTTTATTGTTCTTAACTAGTTTAGAAGTAGCAGTTCAAGCTTCAGCTTTTTCCTGTGCACTAAGGAATGTGTACATAAGATAGAAAGTAACTTAGTAATAGTTTGATATCTCTCATGTCACATCATGTGGAAAGAAGATTTAATATTTAGTCAATGCTTGGCCTCTGCATTTCAGTTCGACTCAAAGATTGCATTCTTTGAACATGTCTGACATACCCCAGTTTGTGTCTAGTCCTGTCTGTGCAAGATGTTATCTCACTGTGCTCTTTCAAAATGACTTTCTGCCAGAAACTTTCAGAAAAAAGTACCACAGCTTGTAAATTTAACTGACTTTTGATTCAGGTTTTGGGTGGGTTTTATTTCAGATTTATTTTTCCACACACACTGCCCAGTAGCTAAGGACAGGGGGGAAGAAACATTTCATTATCTTTCACCTGCTTAGCATATTAGTGTGTGTGTGTTTGTTTGTTTGTTTGGACCAGTCTGTGAGATGAAGTGGATCACATGCCTAAATCTTTACCACTAATTGTTTACACAGTACAAAACATACACTGATACAACCATTAGACTGATAGCAGTTTTTAAGAAGATACACAAATAAAAAAGGCAATGATATAAATTATAACTAAGATGTGACCCAGAAAACAGGACAAACCTTTATATTTAATAAGACATTTTTTAAAATACATATTAATATGGTGTCTTTAAGCTTGTTAATTGATTGAGTTGTCTTAGATTAGATTATTCAAAATGTAAAAACAATCTATTGTGTATTTCAGAGATCATTTTGCAAGTTTTGCTTGGAATTTCATTCATGGATAAAGTTCAGATGCCCTGTATTGTTTTTTGTTTTTTTTGTTTTTTTTAAACCTCCCCTTTTAGCTTTCTAATGCTTCTCAGCTTAGCAATTCCAGCAGATGTACACAGACTTATACTATTTCTTCCCCTGGTCGTTCCCACTACAGCTGACAACATCTGTTAAAATGGAGTGTTGGTTTGTGCTTTGCTCACTGGGGGAGGGGGAAGTAGCTGATCAGGAAGAGGAAGGATTGTGCTTTGTACTCTCAGGCTGTAATATTTAGGAGTTTTGTTTTGTTTGTTTGTTCTTTAGATTTAAGTAAAAGACAAATTTTGCCATTTGTCTTTTTTTTTTTTTTCCCTTAGGTCGATTTTGTCAAAGGTGCTTGGAAAAAAACTGAGGCAGAAATTGTTTGAGTTGTACACGCATGTGTTTGTATATGTATTTATGTGTGTGTGTGTGTGTGTGTGTGTGTGTGTGTATATATATATATATATATATATATATATATATATATATTTATTTTATTTATTTATTTATTTATTTTATGTATGTATATATCGTGAACCCTACACACAAACACTCACAAAAAATTAGAGCTTTTCCTGTTATGAGTAATTTTATAGGATTCTAAAGTGGTCTCTTTTTAAACCTTGACTTTTAAGTAGGATAAGAAGTTTAGGATTTAGGCTTTTAAGTCTCACAGCACAAGTGATAGAGAGTTGGAAAGGAGGTTAGTGCTCAAGTACAGTTCAAGGCATGCTTAGCGTCAAACTAAACAGACATTTTCTGACATGTTTGTTTTCTAAGTCTTAATTTAAGGGGTCTTTTTTTCCTGATTTGGCATTAGGAAATTGGCATAGTTCAATCATTTGACTTCTGTTGTTCAAATCTTTTCATCTGTAAATGTCTTGACGCACTGCATGCAATTTATACATGTATATAACCTTTACCTGGTTTGATAAACTTGATTGGGGCTGGTAATTGGGTCTGTCTAAAACTTACCCAGCACTGAGTTGGACCTTTAGCCACGTTGCTCTCCTGTCTGCCAATCTCATTCCCTCTACAAAGTATAAAAATACAAAAGCATTCCTTGGAATAGTGGTGTGTAATGTATTGCGTTCCAGTTTCATTTAAACTGTGCAGACCACAGACTGCATTGTCAATTGGGGTTGAAGAGAGGTGAGAAAACAGAACCTTATCTCATTGTTGCAAAAGGCACTGGAATGTAGTTGGAATCTGATTACAATGGTGGTCCGTGGCCTTGGTTACAGGAAGGGGATTTAGGTGGCGTCTCATGTGGTCTTGGTGACAAAAGGCAAAAGGCAGCCAGTGTATGGAGAGCACTGAGGCGACATCACTGGTGTGTGGGCAGTGGGGGTGAGGGGTGACATTGGTAGCATAGTGTGGGAAAGCCTTTGACCATTGATCACTGTTAGGTCTCTAAAGTTAAAATATGAAACCTTCTGACATTAAAATACCAATAACGTAGAGTTTTTATACATTTATCACATGACATACCCCTCCTGTATTGTGGACATATTGGCTTACCATTTGTTGGTGGGATATATCTTATACATATGGCCAATTGTGCCCTGGGCTGTGGATACCAAGATGATGCTAGTAGCCACATTGCAAGGGAGTTGGCAGTAACAATGATGACAAGCATCAACAAACAAAGGAACTGCAAAACTAAACATGTAAGAGATAGGACCTTTTGAGAAACACGGTTGAGTCTTGTTTTATTTGCTGACTTGTGTGTCTGCAGAGGGCTTTATGCATGCCGGTGACCTCAGCTTTAGACTGCATACCATTTTCAAGATAAATGGCTCTAGATATGGCAAACCTTGGGGGTTGTTATAAATTTTAAAAATAAAATGACGGATAAAACAGGTATATACTTCTGATGTTTGCTATAGTCACTGCACATCATGCAGTGTTACGGTACATGCAACAGCCACAGTTATTCTGAAAATCTGTGTTTTTAGTAAGTGATAAACAGCCTCAAAGTTATTTTTTGTTTTTTTTTTACAAAATTTCTAGTTGGAAGTGTTGATGTCTCTGGCTGTATGCTGAGGCTGTGGGAGGACTAGTGGGCTTTTGCTGCCTAGTCAAGCTCAACCTGTTGTGAGTAACAGGTCTATTTTCTGTCAACATCAGTCAGTAAGCCTTTAGGTTAGCAACTTCAGGAAGAACCATTTCAGAAATATTTACACTGAGCATGTTTGATGATGGAAGCGCATGGAGTAGTAATAAGATACTTTCATGCAATTATACAGTAGTAGACACTAGTACACATTATGCAGTTGTTTTCTAAAATAACTTTGCTGTGTAGATTGTTTAGGCTTTGTCATAATTCTGCTCTAATTCTGCTGCCCCTCCCTCTTACATCAGCTCATCCTGATTTGTGGCTGGGATTTTCATGTTATGTCACATCTCAGTCACCAAGTACGCTATTAAACACACCCCGACAACAAAGTGGTGAAAATATACAAAGGCTATCTATTGAGTTTGCACTGATAAAGGTTGTTCACTCTTGTCTTGCATTGCCTTTTGTCCAGAACAAGCCATTATCTCTGGGTTTCACAAAGCTGTAGTAAGCAATGACTTTTAATACCAGGTTAGGCTGGTTATCTGCTGTACTATTCATCTGAATGTCTAAGTGTTGTAGGTAAGCAGTTTTAGTAAATCTCATCCTTGTCCACAGTTTTCTCCTTCAAGTAAATACCAATTTTTTTCTTTGGACATCCTTTTAAACAGTTTTACTATCACTTTATTACCAGGTAAGACAAATTTATATGTAATAATATTATTGTGAAAGAGCCCTGTCAATAAGAAACGAGCTGGAGTACAAATAGCTTTTGCCAGAATGGGGTGGCCTCATGTTTTAATTGGAATGTGTGAACATAATTCAGTGTGGCAGTGATAAGCAGCATAAAATGTCTCGTGTCCCTGTGGATATAGCATAATCTTTTATGTTTATGCATATGCTCTAAAATCTATACACAGTCGCTTTCAAAAAGGGCAGATGCCCCATTTTTGATGACTACTGATGACTCGGTAACAGAGTAAGGGGATAAATTTAGATTTTCCTGGAACATTGTCACCCTCGAGCACTTCATTTATCTTAGTGTTCAGTTACTGAGGTGCATCTTGGATCTCGTGACAGAAAAGGTATTTGTTCTTCTAGAAACAACAAATTATGTAGCAATTACCCTCTGGTACACCGGCCAAACATGAGCGTTCACTAAGCTTTCTTTTTTTACTCGTTTCCTCTCTGTAGCTTTTGCAGTCTTATGTCAGAGCAAAACAATGTCCCTTTGGTTTAATGGAGGACAGCAATCTGCATTGTTAGACTGAGGTAGAAATGAGAGGGAGGCCCTCCATGGCCCAACACGGTGAGCTCAAACATGACCATGAGGGGCCTTGTATTATCACCATCCGTTTCATACGGTGTCCTAAATTATAGGATTGTCTACTTGATACTACTGACACATGACAAAACCAATGTTTAGTGAGATTACAAGGAAAAGCACAACCGTATCATTTGTGTTTGTATTCTTAAAGTGTATTCAGAATAGTGAATGAAAGTCAGGCACAGCCCTCAGTTTGCTATAGTACCCACATTTCCTCGACACAGCTGTCAGATGTGACTGGAGTTGAGGAATGCAGAGAGAGATACTAAAAACTGTGTCATAGTGGTCCCACTTCCTGTTGATCGTTTCCTGAGGCTGTGGGGTCCTCGTTCTGTCTCTGCACATCAAGGTCAGCTCTGCTGGGTCAGGAGACACTAAGGTACATAGCTCTCCATTCATCTGATTTGCCCAACAGATACCTGAGGTCATCCTCCTGGAATTAGGGTTGGATCAGTGGAGCTTTAAATCTAAAAAGCGTCACAGATTAGCATAGCATTCCTGCAAGGCGTGGTTCCATATTTCTGGTGTATGTTCAAGGCTGTCAGAAATGGTGCCAACCCTTCACTGCCTCAACACAGCCGCTGCTGACATGGTTACATGCAGATGTAATGATCATTACGATATGGATGTTTGGGAATTGGGATGGGTCATAAAAACTGAATATGAAATAACTTGCTTGCAGCATTTGCTTCTGAGTCCTTAGTTTAGCCCCTGCAGATATTTTCAGCTCTTTTTTGTGTCATAGGAATTGGGCTTTTCTAATTTTGACAAATAAAAATAATTCACTATCCTTTCTTTTTAATTTTAACTTTTTCAATACAGCATAGTCCACTTGATGATTAAAAACCTGTGCACTAATGGTTGTTCTTCATAGATATTGAATGCTTTCTGTTGAGAGTGACTGACTGTTTACTATTGGTTCCTGGGATTTCTGTGGTAGCCATAGGAGTCCAACAGGAAGTTGGTCTTTTGGATAAGGACTGTGCTAGTTTTGAGCAGAATGATCTGGTTCCTGTGTGCTCTTCTCCAAAACCTGCCTGTTTCCTAAAAAAAACAACTCTTACCAACCGTTTCAACTGTCAGAGTAAGTTCAGGACAATACAGTGGCATTAGAACAACACAAACCCATGTAGATGCAAACATCTTTAAATGGAACTGACATGACAAATTTTCTGTTATTTTTAAAATCACATTACTTCCAATAAGGTAATTCTTTTCTGCTGCAGACTTACAGCTGCTTTTCCTTTGCTCTTCTCTCAACACAGTTGAGACACCTGAGGCAGGTCCTGCTTTCCTTCTTTGTGATCCTTGAAATTAATTCAATATGGTAAATTGTAACAGACTTAATAATTGTTATTTGAAGCCGTAGTTTCAATGATGTACCCAGGCTCCACAAGCATTCGCCTTCATTTTCGACTGTCTTGGTGCTCTTTTTAGGCTTACTTGTTTTGGGCTCAGCTCATCAGGTGCGAGTAAGGGATAATGATGTTCTTACATAAGAGTTCTGTTGGATAAGGGAGTTATTGGTTTGGCATTTGCCCATAGCAGGTTTAGGATCTACCTTTCTCTGGGAAGGAGGTGAGATTTGGAGGAATTTCTGCATGGGAGGCTCAAAACAAGTCCTGTCATGTGTAGCTCTAAGTTCTGAGGTGATGGAATCCTTAGTTTTGAAATTATTTCAGTCTTAAAAGCTGGTAACGTCAGGCTCAACACAAACCTGGGTCATATGAGTCCTTACTCATGGAAATTGCCCTGCATAAGTGAACCCATGATGTTATTTTTTTGCTCTTCTGTCTTACCAAATATATAAATGGGAGTGGCTTTTAAATCTAACATGCATGCATCCAGTGACTAGTACATGGTGATATGGTCCTGAAAGGATTGTCAGGCTAAACCACTACCACCACAACAACAAAGCTTACTCACCAAGACTCAGTATTGCATAATCAGCTGCAACCTCACCCAGTCTGCTGTGACTTGCAGTGTGTACACTGATACAGCCCAACCCTCTCCATAAAGGTCTCATATCCAGTGCCTACACTCTAGTTTATCCAAGATGAGTTTTACATGTTTAAAAAAACCACAGACAATGAATGATTGATTAATCAGTCAAGTGAACATCACCATTTTGCTTAAAAAATACTTTAAGGTTTTGGGAATATGTCAGTGTTGGCGATAATACATAGGACTAATTAATCTTTTTTTGTGATTATATCAGAAGTCGCATTTAGGTATTCTTTTGAGAATATTCGGACAGAACTAGATCTGATTTATTGTTTTCAGAGTGGTGCATTTTAAAATGTTAACATATCATACTGAACATTTCCTGCTGTCTGTAGACCTAACGGATAGTGTGACTTTGGAGCTTTGTGCAGGCCCAGGCTGACTTCAAGAATGCAGTGATGTTGTCTAGGCTTGTCACACTATAGATGTGATCAAACAGCACATATAGCTCTCTTGCATAAAATAATTTACTATTCTGCTGCAAATTATGTATTAGTTACACTCCTTTTTCTATATTTAGAATGGAGAAGGCTCAGTAGCATTTATGTGGTTTTGGGTGTCAACAGTGGAAGTTAACATGCAGATGACTAGATCAGCCTTTATCTAACAAACAGATGAATTGAAAAGTACTCTCCTTAGCAACATAAGCATGAAACTGCACTGCACCTGATCTGATAAGTTGCCTTTGGGTTTAGCCTTAGGATTTGAAACAGGAAAGTCATGGTGGCTGTTTTGGAAAACCACACACAAAATTAATCTTAATAGTCCACCAAAATCAGTTTACATTATAGGTGAGAAATAGGCCATGCAGTCATGCTTCATTTTATATCTACAGTGCCCATTGTAATTCTTCACAAGGTTGAGAAGTTGAGAAGGCAGCGCCTCAGTGCTCAGTTAAAACTCTAAATACAGCTCAGCGTGTTCTCATCACTCACCATCTTTTAAATACCTTCTCATATGTTTTGTTTTGTTTTGTTTTTTTAAACCTCTGACACAACAATGATTCTTACTGCTGGAAGTTAAATTTACTATTGCACTCCCCTGTAACAGACAAGATATCGAAAAATGCAGCATTCCTAAGTCATTCAACACCTTAATGGAAGACAATGACTAGCTACTCACCTTGTTCAATTTTTAAATGTCCAATGCCACATATAGGGATGTCACAGAATCAGATTCTGTATATCAAATTCAATACCAAGGCAAAAAGTAGAAAACAGCAGAGGCTGTTATACACATGGACACCCATGCCCACACCTCCCCCATATAGTTAGTTATAGTTAAACTACTACCTGCATACTGACTAAATTGAAATATTAATTTAAAAAGTATATAAAAAAGTAAATAAGTATATTTTGACAGACCGAACAGTAATGCCGTTAAGATACTAATGTTAAAAGTGCCCAGCTCACATTCAAAGTTATTGGTACAATACAGTGAACAAGCAATCATTAGCCTTTATGAATGTTGTGTGGGAAGCAATGCTACAACAGATGCCATGTCACAATTCGCAAACAGTAAGGGTAACAGTTTAGAATATGAACATTTTTGACAAATATTCACAATATAAAGTTGAAACTCACTCAATTCTCTGAAGTCTGTGTACAGATCTTGATGCCTGTCTGTTAGGTGCCTATATAAGTGTTGTTGCTGTTTACTCTGTCTGTCTTCCTGATTCTTCTTTCCTTTGTGTCTGACAAAGAGCATTTGTAGGATTGTTATTTGGCTCCTGTCAATTCGGGAATAGACACATCTCCATTACCAATGACATTTATGGTGCCTTTGGAACCTAGAGTACTGTTAAAAAAAAAAAAAGAAAAAAGGACTGTTATATTTTTGGAATTTTGGCATTGACTTGATACCATAGTAGTGGTTCGCGTGAGATCCCTAGCCACATCCTAGTGTATCTCATCTGTTATGTAAATCACTTTTGAAGAGCTTTGTCAAAGGCACACATTCACATTTTATCCAAAATTTAGGTTAGCTACAACATTCTTAAGAGCAGAAATAATCAAAATATATTAGCTTCCTTTCTTTTGCCCAGTTAATTACCGATGAACTTGCAATGGCCTATACAACCAGTAGGGGCCCACTGTAATTGGTCACGTGCAGTGTCCAACAATTAGCCTGTCAAACAGTTGACAGTTGTGCAATTTAAGAAATATTACAAATTCAACTGTCTTCCAATTCCATTAAATAATTTTCAACAATTCCTTATTTAAAAGGGCTTTTCCCCATATTTCCCAAAAGAAAAGAATTGTGAGATGAGGTAGGTGAGCTGAACAGTTGCCCTCATGGTGCTGCTACTTTGGCAGCATGGCTCATGGCTCAAACATGGCTCAAAAGGTCATAGCTTAGTAGCTGAAAAACGTTTGAAATTATATTTCCACTGTGTGTAACTTCTGTCCCTGATTGGAACTAAAAATTTGCTCTATTGTGGAAAAATACAGTATAGACTGTTCCACCTTCGGTCAGACCTGGAGTCTTAAACTGTGAAGAATTTCCTAAGAGGCAGTCACTGCTCTCTGATGACCACAGAATTATATAATCATATATAAGTTGTTCTTTGACAATTTATTGTTTAAAAAAATATCAGCAGAATGGGAAAATTGGAGTTACTGAGCAAGTTGCTCAGCACACCTGAAATCACAAGATGACAAATTTGTACTCTTCTGGATGGTCTCTAACAAGGATACGTGGCAAGCTAGCTGAAGTCCCAGTTTGCTGTCTCACTAACTGCAGTAGAGTTATACATTTGGCAGGAGAATCACTAGGTTGTTCAAATGCCCTAGGGCTTTTCACCACTGCATTAGTTTATATATTACACAAGCAAACCAGTTTCAGCGTATTGTGTAGAAGGAAATATCTGCCTGAGGTTAGAGACACCAATGCATCCAACTATTTGAATGCATATTTTAGAATTGCTGATATTTTATACACATACATAATACATGACAATCAGTGCTGCTGCACACTTGCTGTGGAAAACTGTCTTGTGTATGTCTGCAGAACAGTTACATAACAGGAAAGGCTTAAAAATTATTACGTGCATATTGTAAATATCCACTATTAACTGTAAATAAAAGAATCGTGGTCGGTGAACAGAAAACTTTAAACCTCCAATGACAGAAGGTAGCAACAGTAGTATCTAGTCACATAAAAAAAAACATTTTTTACAGTTTTTACAGTCATGTGAACAGACATCTCAATCAGCTATGTGACAAATCTATAGCTCCAAAAGTAGCATGGAAACTTCACCCGTCCATGACAATGTTTACCTTGTTGCCCAGAGTACCATTACATTACTCTAACAAAGAGTGACTCTTCTTTTCCCATTTTTGATATACTTAAAAAGTAGTTGTAACTGATTATGTAAGGTTTTCTCAGAGGGGACAAAAGAGCAATGCTTGGCTGCCAATGACATTCATCTTTGTCAGGCTATCCATTTCTTGCTTTCAAAATGACTTAAACTCTTTAAAAACTAGAATATATTAACAAAGACATAGTAAAGTAATGCACCTGCAGTATAGCTAAACTAAACGGTTAAAGTAAGCAGTAAGTACATCTACAGACATAAGTAATTACAACATCAAAAACACTGAATTGACAATAGCAGAAGGCAAAGAGGCTGATGAGACAGCCACAGGCCGACACCTAAAACAGATGCTACTACATACAGTACAGTCTCTGCCTTAACAGTATGTAAACAAGTCAATAAACAAGCAACAGATTTAGTGGATAAAAGATTTAAGTTCAACAGGAGAGAAATAAAGGTACTGGGAGTAAAAGTGCTCAATTTAAAAAAAAAAACAAAACAAAAAAAAAAACTGAATTACCCAGCATTCAGTGTAACTGAATGCCTGGTAACAGGATTTTAGCAGTTAACGAGAATAAAATGACAGTAAAAAGACACAGTAGTTCAACATGTTCAGATATGTGCAAAATATACCAAGGTACATCAGTACAATTATTAATGTACAAAGAGGCCAAAAGTTGTGCAAACAATTGAGTGGCCATAACCACACTGTCATACTGTGTCCATGGCCACTTAGAGGCTCAGATCCTGAAGGGACATCCTCCTACTTTGGGTGGATGCATTAAAAAGCCTAATGGCTCTGGGAACAAAGGAGTTCTGAAGGCGTACCTTCCCCTTCAGGGGGAAAAGTCTATTACTAAAACTGCTCCTCTAACAGGCCATTGTGTTGGGGAGGGAATGGTTGGTTTTATCCCGGATGGATAGCAGCTTATTCAGTGTCCTTTCCTCTGCCACAGATACTAGAGAGTCAAGCTCGGTGCCCAGCACTGAGCTGGCTTTCCAGATCAGCTTGTCCAGCCGCTTAGCATCCCCCACCTTCATGTTGCCTCCCAAGCACATCATGATTTTAAAAAAGGACACTGACCACTACAGACTGGTAAAACATCTTCAACATTTTGCTGCAGACATTAAAAGACCAGAGCCTGCGCAGGAAGAAGAGCTGGCTCTGTGTCTTCCTGTAGACCGTGTCTGAGTTCACAGAGCAGTCCAGCTTTTCATCCAGGTGCACACCCAGGTATTTGTAGGCCTCTACATCCACCCCTCCAATGCTGCCTGGAAGCAGGGGAGACTGGGCCTTGGACTTGGACTTTTGAAAGTCCACAGCCATCTCCTTGGTTTTAGTGGTGTTAGGCTGTAGGTGATTCCCTCCCCTGCACCCGATAAAGTCCTTTATCAGGACCCTTTACTCTCCCTCTTGTCCACCCTATTACACCTCACAATAACAGTGTTGTCCGAGAACTCCTAACCTTATGAATTTCTAGAGACTGTTCATAATCGGATGTCAGTCAGCTGCACTTTTTATGCATCAGCCTTTACCAGAGTAATCAAATGTAGTTTCCCACATAAATGCACTTCTGATCCAGATAAATTTAGGGGAGGATTTACTGATTCTGATGTAACTCCTCTTCAGTTTAATGAAGACTAACACTTACGTGTCATTAACTGTTAATTCGAGTTTGAACAAGTTTGTTTTATTTAGCCCACCAGCTTTTGAGATCTCAAAAAATTAATGGCTGACAAGTTTTATAGTTGACCTAGGACACTCCCACATCCCTACAGGAAGACCTTCCTGCTTGTGTTGCAATCTTTTTCCCGTCTGAAACATGCCATACAAGCCCTTCTCACTTGTGCTTATTCTTTCTTCCTCACTGTCTCTCTCCCTTTCTCTATACAAACACAACAGAAAACCTTGTCCAAAAGATGTCCCACATCCTGTACACTGCTTTGGTCATCTTGGTGATTCAGGCTGAGAAACTGTTACCATGTGCTGTGTTAAAAAAAAAAATAATAATAATTGAGGAGGTTGACAAAACCACTAAAGAGCTTTTGTCTTTCTCTAGATGGCAGGTTAGATTGGACCTAGGATCTGGTCGTTTATCTGAAATCGGCCAGCTTTCCGTTATCTTTGGAAGTGGTCTGTTATTGTAAGCTGAGCAGTGGGACTTGTAGCTTTTGAATGGGCTTTTTTTCCAAAGCTCTTTTGTCTGCTGGAAGATTCTTGTCTTGGTGAAGATTTTAGTTGAACCAGCTACAAAGTCTGTTTTTGTTTGGATTGGGTAGGTTCTATTTTCCTTTGGAAGTGGCTCTTTCTAAATGTGCCACAGATAAAGCGTCTTAGTATTTCAGATGTTAAATATTTGGCACAACGGAAGATAAAAGGAACAGTTTGAAATCATTTTAAATACTATCAAGCATGTTTGTTTTGCTGTCATATTCATATGGTGCATCTTTATGAAATCTGGAAGATTTTTTCCAGTTTTCAAGGTTAGTATTGGATCAATTTGTACCACTTTCCTTGGGGATCAGTACCTTGTTGGAAATGTTTAACAAAATCATTGTGTAAAACGCAGTAATTGATATTGCTAGTGGACTGTGGTGCATTGCTGCGCAGAGTTAAGGTTAGTGAAACAAAATATTGCGTAGGAAACAAACTAGAGGAAGATATGTGTCAAAGTAGCGGGGCTTTTATTAAAGAAACAATGAAGCTGTGCCCCCCCATACTCTAGTGTAACATCATCATCCCTCCCAAAATAGTAAATAAATGTTAATTTCATATTCACAATCTACAACATGTGTTTGTAAAACTCTCCTTTGAAACTGTCAGCACCCGGTTGCCCAGAAATCCCAGGGAGACCCTTGAATTAGCAAATAATAGTGGTTTCTTACAAAACAACCTCAGACTGAGAGTCATACACATCTGTGAAGGGAATGTGTTATGGAAGAAAGCTCACACACAATCTCAGTCTGTTCCAACAGCTTTGCTGCAATGTGCCGATGCGATGTTTAGTGTTTTTCAAGTCTTTCAAGGAGCTCAAATAGTTTATACATGATTTGGTTCATTTTATAGGCTTCTACCCTCCATAACTTATTTTGTGCCTGTGCGTGATTTTAATCCTAATGTCTGCTCTTTCCACAGATATGAGACGAGTTGTACGGCAGAGCAAATTCCGTCACGTCTTTGGCCAGGCGGTTAAAAATGACCAATGCTACGATGATATCCGGGTTTCAAGGGTCACATGGGACAGTGCCTTCTGTGCGGTCAATCCCAAATATGTTGCCATAATCATTGAGGCCAGTGGTGGCGGAGCTTTCCTCGTTCTCCCCCTTCACAAGGTAAGTTTATGGTGTATCAGAGTAATTCATGGCACAGTGAATAAACTATATTGTGTAAAACCTATATTGTGCACAGAGCACATTAGTCAGAGCTCTAAGACAACAGAAATGGTGATAAATTGGATGTTTAAGCATATTCTCATTTACTTCAGTGCACACTGAATGCCTAACAATGCAATGATAAATCAGTGTTTTTAAATCACCTTCTCTGTTGGATTCAGATATTTTCTTTTGTTTTTCACATGTATGTGTTTTCACAGCAGCTTTTTTATTTTTTCGGTTCCCAGCTGAGTAAAGATGAACATCAGACAAGACAGCAGATTGCTATATGATACTTTCAGCGTGCATCAAGGCCCTTTTGATTTTAATAACCAGTAGCAGAGCAGACTGCACATTTACCACCACTACTGTTACAGTGCTTGAACGATGAAATTCTCATTGAGGTGTCTGTTCAATCTAAAAATTTGGGGGTCGGATAAAACAGACATAGATGTTACTGAATATCTGTGTTCAATAACTAGATTTTGAGATTGCATTCTTCCCCTGCACACAAATGGAATAGAAAACTTGCCTAAAGGTAGCACGCTTTGTTTTCATTCCGATAAATTGGTACATTGAAAGGTATGTTTACCTTTAAAGGCATGGTGTGCCCTTTGGAGTGCTGTTATGAATGTGATGTTTCATATATATTGGTATATTCATAGATGAGTGGGGGGGAAATCTTGATATTTTCTCCATGTCATTGATGACATAAAGAGATGGAAAACCATGGTATCTTAGAGATCATATATGAATGAACATAAATATATACGCAAAGCACATAAAAGGTAGAGTATCAAACAAAAAAAATCTGGATTGCGCTCTCTCTCTCTCGCGTGCGTTATCTCTCGTTCACTGAGAGAGAGAGAGAGAGAGAGAGAGAGAGAGAGAGAAACAAGCCTGTTTTGCATGTTTCGTGTAACAAATCATTTGCATTTAAGACTGTATTTCTTACAAGCTGGATTGCTACCTCTGCATGTCAATGTACCTTGGAATTAATATTTACCAGTTGGCTGTTTCACAAACCCTCATGTATACAACAGAAACTACTCCAAAGCCCTGGAGTGGACAGTCTCTTGATTCAAGCCTCCATATAAGGAAACGCTCCACTTCCAACTAGAATAACTCTTGGGTTGGGCAGGACGGCATTTGAAAAGTGTTTGGCTGTAAACAAGTGAGCTGGGTGAATACGTCCCTTCCCTTTGTTTTAACCTTGCAGTCATAATTGGACCAATTCAGGTGCAAGAGAGGTCAGACTGAATCCATCAGGGAGTCTGGCATGTCCCCCAGAGAGCCCTTGGGTGCCATCATGGTTGACAGTGGTGAAGTGCTGGCTGCTGCTTTTTCTGTTAAGAAGCTCCAAGCAGTGGCCAAGTGGCAGGTCCTGACACTGTGAGTGACATAAGTACTGCAATACTGCTGACAGATCTAACCTGGGTCTGTAATTAATGTACTCCAGTACACAGCCATGTCATCTGAGAAGGCTCTGGCATAGGGGACCAGTCCTTTGACCTGTCATCGCACAGCTTACACCTCTCAGCACCTCATTCAATACAGAGCTGGTACTGGAGGTGGGCTGCGAGCTTGACTGGTTTCACACTCCTTCTGCTCCCTCTCTGTGTCTTTCTTTGAGCTGCCCCCTGCATGCCATGTCCCAGTACAGTAATGGTGTGTCTGCAGAACAAAGTCCACTTTCACTACTGAATTAAAAAGTGGTGGGAGACTGAGATCTTTATGTGCAGAGTAAACCTCTGGCAATTTCCTCAAGTGAGAGATTTAAAAAAACAAAAAACAAAAAAAACACTAGATTTTTAGTTCTTCCCACATTCAAGCTGGCAGGCATGACACAGGCTAATCATTCAGATATAGTCCTCATTTCTTCAGGCTGTGCATTTGGAAGCTAGAGCTGAAAGGGAAATACCATGTTATTTAAGAATCGTAGTGTGTTATGTATGTATGTATGTATGTTATGACTTTGGACAGTGTGACCAATTCTGTTGCCACCAAAGCAGTTTTATCACTTAGTATAAGGAGCAAGTGAGCTACTGGGATATAGAAACATTAATTTCAGATCTTAAATTAATGGTCATTCCTTTTTTTTATTATTATTAACTCATTTATAGTTTTCCTTTTAACATCTATTTTTGGAAATTATCACCATGCTACTCTCAAATGTTTTTTTTTTTCTAACAAAGCAGCTCCATCTGGATATCTCAGTATAGCCTCAGCTGGCAATGCAGTTCTCAAAAGTGGGGCGAGTCTGTTCTTGCAAATAGAATAACTAGACTGCACTGCAGTGGATCAGTATTACTGAATTGCTTTCAGCAATTCTGACCATTTCTAATAAACTGAATAAAAAGGATAATGATGCCGCTTAATTTGAAATTGATTTAACTAATTTGTAAGTGAATCAGCATGTTTTTACATGTGCTATTGTGGCAACTCTACAGAAGTGTCTGCTTTTAGTTTATGAGCTTTTAAGAGACTCAGCTCTGCCTTGTGGATAAAACTCTTGATTGAAGGACAGTTAAAAGTTCAATCACTTGGGTCTCATTTAATTTTGTTGCAAGGACACACATCCTCTACATGCCCCCACCCTCCGACCCCTTTCCATCCTTAATATGAGGGTGCATCTGTCCGGCTAACCCATCTGTCTATGCTGTGTCTCTCCCAGTCTCTGTGGGTAGCCAGCTGCTCATTGCCTTTGTCCCATGCTTACTCCAAGCACAGCCCTTTGTCATTTCCACACTTGACTGGGGGGAGGCAGAAGAGTGATGATGCTCAGTCCCCCTTCACAATTAAACCATATGCAACTGTTCACCATCTTTGTTGTAGTGATGCAGTAACAGTATGGAGTGTGGATGCTTGAAATTATGAGCCAAAAAACATTCCTCCCTCTACTTATATTAAGGAAAATGTACTCTTTGTCATAAGTCCTTATATGTCTGGAAAAGGGTGGAACAGCATCTTCTGGAGATCAGAGGTTGATGTTGTGGATATGTGACCTGACCTGAGGTTTGAGCCTCATTATGAGTAGTCAACCGATTGAGCTGGCTCTTTGTGTGACTCACTAGGGTGAGGTTAGTGTGGCAGGCCGCCGTGACTCAGCACATCCATGAGTATTGTTGCTTCCTCCTGTCAGAACACAGGGATTTATAGAGAGGGCATCAGATGTCCAGCTCAACACATCTCATTCCCTTCCCTCATGCTTTCAATCTCCCCCTTTCTCTTTCTTAGCTGGATGCCTGCTAATTTATTCCCTGATTTCCATATGAAGGAAGCTGTGGGAGTGAATGCTAGTAAGCTAGCAAGTGTTCAGTGAAAAATTCCCTATAATTCCTCTTTGTCTGCTCAGCAGAGGAGATGGGAAGTAGCAGTAAACCATTACAGTTGTTTTAATTTATTTCCCTTAACTAGAAATTTCTGATTTGATTAATCAAATCATGGCATTGTTAAAGGTTTCTTGCTCTCTGTCCCTTTTCTGCCATCGGCATCTTTATTTTCCATGTATGTTAGTCACTTTGTCAGTTGTTAGCATCTTTAGTTACCTCTTTTGGCTTTTCCTTTGTAAGTGTGACCTAAACTCCAGCCTTAACACCAAATAGTGTATTGCCTAATGTAGAAGGCATGTTCCACATTAGTGCTTCAAACACTGCCTCTGTGCAAGAGGGATGATCAGATGTGGAGTGTGTGTTTGATTTGGGTTCAATCCTTCAATGCACCATTCATCCAGTGCTCAACCTTTGCTGTTAGTAATCCCTGGGCGTGTGCACAGTGATACGATATTTCTGTCTCTGATACACCAGTTAGGTGGCTAACTAAGCTGCACACCCTGTCTTCACACTCAATACTCTGCGTGTACATGATATCCAGGGTCTTTCCCCATACTTTGGTCTGTTTTTGTTCCAAGACCTCTATACTGCTCAGTCGCCTCTGCCTTTGCTGCTTCTGCCGCTCAGTCCTGCTGACTGCAGATTTTACCATATATGGTCATTCACTGCTCCCTGCCTGACAGCCTTCCAAGACCATTTCCTCCCTGCCCTGCTATTGGCTGCTTTGTGCAGAGTCGGTACACATGTGAATTCTGGGATAGGCCGAAATATGAAGAGCGGCCAAGATGAGGGAACTAGGTTGAAGTCAGATGTTGTCTCTGTCACAGTAATTCACTGTATCCAAGTGCCATATTGCCATATTTAATTAATTATTTCAACATAATAATCAGTGTGACTGCTAGATTAGTTAATAATATTTATAATCTATTAATATAGAGCTGTGAGCCCTGATTGCTTTATTAAATAAAACACTTTTTTTCCCAAGTGTGAACCTTTAGGAAAAGAGATGATACTTTTCTAATAAGGGATGGTACATAGAATGTTTTCAGTCATTTGATGCATTAAATGTTGACTGCAACAGCAAATAATTTACAAACTATGGTTGCACATGAATATACCATTCTGGCAGACGAAATCACAAAATAATCTTTTTGGTTGGACTGCCTTTGATATGTTTCAAGTTTTTCTCAAAAATATCTGTTTCATACACTGCCTGTTTCTCCAATTGATACATTTTCCATGTCACAGTGGTTGGACTGTATCACAGCATTCGCTATGGGGGGAAAAGTGGGAAGTTGTGGAGACAAGGTGGACAGAGGCCATCCTTCACAGGGATTACAATATCTATTCAGAGTATTCTCATCAAAGAGATGACAGATGTTAATGACCCTTCTGATTCTTTTTAGGTTTCCTCTGAAAGTGTATAAAAGGACTTTCCTGAACCTAATTGCTATGACCCTAGATATATTGGAAATACATTTTTCTACATTTTTTATCAGTAACCACCCACTAACTAATAATTCCTTTTAACGATTATGAAACCCATTTATGTACAGTGGCTTGTGGATACTGATAAAGGATGTGGTTCAAAGTTTCATCTGCTCCAAATACTTACCAAGTGGTATTAGAGCAACCACTCCCAATTGTTTGGTGGACTTGTCTCAGATGTTATTCGGAATTAATCTTATGACCAAGGTCGTTTTACTAGCCATGTACCAGAAATGTACTGTACTACAGTATATTTTCTGTATATTTCTGTATAGATGTGAATACTTAATCTCTTCATCCATTTAGGGCTGAGGTTTCCACTCAGCCTGTAGAGTGCTGCATTGTATTCTTCTTGCCCTATCATTTAGAGATTGTAAATCTTATGAAAACGTTCTGGATGCAACAGTACTGTTGCTGCTACTGGCTCAGCTTTTTGTCTCCACCATGCAAACACAGACAGACTTGTAAAAGTGGAAATTTCCATGAAGCTCTGAGCAGCACTGGACAGCAGGCATGGAAGACCCTTTAGTGTTGTGCACATGTGAATCACATGTTGAGCTGCAAGGAAATGGAAGTGTGCAGGCCTCTTGTGTGAATGAAAAGAATGTCGTCTCTTGCCTTGAGGGAATGTTGTTCATCCCCGTTTTTGTTTCAGTGTTGTGCATTGTATCTATGGCAGTGTGATTCACTCTCATTTTCTGCAGTCTTACTTGTTGCTATGCAACTGGTTGTTTTCTTCGCATCAGACATTCCTCTGGAGGGATACAAATGTCTGTAGTGTAGTTATGGTCATGTTAGGTATTCAGCTGCTGAGTTTAACCCCATACTTTTTGTGTGGGTGCTGGACAAAATGATGCTAACTTCTACATTGCATGTCTTGGTAAACACATTTCCTGTACCTGTAGGCTGGTTGCCTTAGAGTTGATTTTCTTGTCTGGCTGGTTTAGCATGTTGGGTTTTTTTTTGTTGTTGTTTTTTTTGTAGCCGATTTTTGTGGAAGTCTGATATTACCGACAGTCCTCCACTACTGTTCACCTGTCTGCCCACTTTGGTTTTCTTGATATGTTTTGCAAACCTATATCTGATTTTAAAAATTGGAGTAATCTTCTGCAATGGGTTAATCAAAGCAGAAAGTAAAAATTCATGGCAGGGTAAATCAGCAACTATAAAAGTGGTATTCTTTTAAACTACTTTGATAAAACTGTGGGTAGAATCAGAATTGACAAGTGTTAAGTCCTAATTATATATATCAGACAGAAACACCATTAACCAGCTTCCTACAGGGAAGTAGTTGGCTTTTTATCAGTTTTATCTTTCACCTAATTTAACCTGCATTTGACAGCATATTGAGTATTGTCACAAGTTAATTCCTTGTTGTCTTTGGGTTTGAATCTCAGACCTTTCCATGAATATCTCTGCTAGACCACTGAATTACATTGACATGCATTAAATAAAATAACCATCAAATTAAGTTACAGTTTAGTTTGTGAAATGAGAAAGAAAGAGAGACCACATAAGAGAGAGGTATCAAAACAATTTTCTTTAGTCTTAGCTAGCAGTTACTTTTAAAATGTCATTATTAGTAATCAAAATTTCTGTCTTACTTGACTCCAGGACTGTTCATCCCCTTGTGATTAATTACTTTCGGATTTATTACCCCATATCTGCCTCTCCTAAGTTTCCATTCATTAGGCGTGTGGTTGGCACATAACACTCTGGTAGATGTTTTACTCAACAAGTCAAATTTTAAGACAATTACAGACTTGAAAATTAGCCTGAAGCTCTGCTTTTCTATTGTGATGAAGGGGTGAATGCAACAAGTTGCCACAGGTTAACCTATCTGTACTGTTGTACTCAAGTGATCCCACAGCAGTGAGTCTGTGATATGAGCTACCTTGTGTGCAGATTTGGTTGTTCGCAGTTAATCTGTTAATTAGCAGTGCTAGCAATTACAGTGATCTCACTTCTTACAAATAGCATTCCTGCCTTGAGTATCATATTATCAGATGTTTATGCAGGCTTGAAGTAAGACCCACTTGTGTTCGCTCTTCAGACCCTGGAATTCCTAATTATGTATATCAGGCACAAACACCATTAACACCTCAAAGGGTGCTATATTTGACACCCTAGCGGCCCTCTTGCTCTCATTAGTCATACACATACCAGAGCTCCCCGGGGCCGATAGTGGAATTTAAAGAACGTGTCTCTATGGTCGAACTGTTGTCTCCTCTCCTCTGCCCGGGTTGATCAGGAGGTTGAGCTCCACATCTTAACTCAAGTGTTCCTTCATGGTTCATTGCAATGAAGCAACTGTTGCAGCTATGATTTTATTCTTAAGGTATAGAAAAGTGTTGATAATGAAATATTTGGAAAACTGAAACTAATATAAGAGGTCATGTCAAAGTCTTTGTAGCATGTCTGAATTGGAGTTAACATGTGAGATGTTCAGAGACGTTTCTAGGTCTGAGTGTTGCAGTCTAACTCCTGTTTGGTCCTGTAGATGGTTTCGATCTTTGTGGGCTCTGACAACCAGGCTTCTGCGAGTACAGACATAAAACATGAATATCACTTATCACAAATATTTTGTCAACACACGTCTAATTACGTGCAAGAAAATTCTAAACTGCTCCTTGGTAATGAAGCCAACATGTTTACTTTACAGCACCACATGGTCTGCCTGAAGTCCAAACTGAACTCCAAGGTTCAGGGTGATATGGGACTTGACTGTACATTTGCAGTAAACATTGCTAATATACTAACATTCCCAGGTCACGATCTATTCCATTTTTGTCTTATACATATTTTTTTTTTGTCATACACATTGACTCTTACATCGCTCCAATTCTTCAGTAGAGTTGTGGTTGTCATTTTAAAGCACGAAAGCAGCGGAGTGAACATAAAATCAGTGTTTCATGAAGTGTTAAGGCATAGTATTACACTCGCTATGGATAATTTACCATAGTCCTACAGGGACATGTTCTTCTCCTAAAGTATTTGGTATCAGAAATGATAAAAGGTCACAGCACCAGTAAATGTTGAAAGGGTAGTAACATTTTTTACATGACAGAACTGGTTTGATATGGGTATTAGTCAGGGATGCTTTTTTGTGGATGTGCAAAGTGTCAAACTTGACTGAACATGATTCATAATACTATTATGCCTTTGTCATAATACTTAGGACTTAATGGATCTATTAACCTTGTCAAAATAATCTGTAGTACTGTAGCATCTTGGTTGACTTGATGTTTGGCTGGTCGATATGCTCTGGTCTAACTATATTCTTATTGGCCAGACAATTGCTCATTTTACTTTGAGGAGAGAAGCGCTACACAAGTAGCCTTCCAGGATTACCTATTTGTGGTGGCAAGAGGTACAGATTACCTGTGAACAGCTTTGAACTTGCCCAGCCTAATGGAGCCTGCTAGGTGTATTATTTATTGTTTACTCTGAGTTGGCTCCAAACTAATTGACAACATAGAAAATAAATTGTTGGTGTGGCTACATTGTGTTAAAACCGATGAAAGTGGAGTTTAAATGACTTTTCAAACAGAAGTTTGCATAACAATTTCAACAATTTCATTACAATTTCAGTTGACTGAGATTTTTTTTGGTTGACTATAGCGGAGATAGTGTGAAGTCAAAATGATAGCATTAATAAAGAAAAAAAATAACTTTGAATTGTTGACTTGTCTTATCCCTGCGTTCAGTATGTTTATACTGTTTCTGTGGCTGCACCTGGTCATCAGTCTTTGCACTTCCTGCTTTACATCCTGTTTCTACTGACTTCAGGAAATCATGTGCTGGAATAGTTTTAACTAAGCTGCAGTATACATCTTTATGTGATGACATTAAAATGCACGGATGCCATGTCTGCCTGGTAATAAAATTAATTTTAATTTGTAATTTACAAAATTAAAGTAGGATTTTAGAATAGGAGATGTCACCAGTCTCATATACCATGGTAACGTTATCTGTGTCAAAGTCTGCATTCTTTACATTCTGCCTCAGGGCAGATTTCAGGGTGTGTTCTGCAGTCAGGGTGAGGTTTAGACAGGATCTTGTGATTTTTACATCCTACATATACACGCACAGAGTTCAGTCTCACATACACTGGACTTTGATCACAAAACTTGGAGCTGGAGTATCCGTCACAGCCCAATTCTATCAGTCTGGTGACTACATGGTCACAGGCCTAATATTTTCATATGGCACAGAGTCACATACTGTGATTTGTATTGATGTCCAGCCACTGTAGAGACTGTCAGTTTACTTACATCAGTAACCCTGCCTTTTGTAGCCGGACTAGGACTAACTGACTAAAGTAACATGCAGTCCTTCTTAGTTCACCCCGCATCTGTTTTATAAATGCAGTTAAATTTGTCCATTGTTAAAATGCTGTAGAAAACGCAAGTAAATGTTAGTATACTCAAGATCTCTGATGTCAAGTTTGTTTGACATCCACTCCAGGTGGAAGATCTGAAAGTTGCAATGTGAGAAGACATGATTCAGAATTACCTTTTTTAAAACAAGAAATATCCTTGAAAAAATGGGTCCCCGGGGCCACTAAAGAAAGGCAAATGATTACATAACAAGCCGTTGCAGGTAAGAGCATGTTGTGGGAAGTAAAAAATGGCTCTTCTGGCCATTTTTAGCACACCTTACCAGCTGATGTTACATGTCATTTTGCTTTTGTGAACTCCAAATTTGTTTGGAAGAAATATTGATATTGTGAATTCCTTGGGTATAGTACAGAGGTTACAGAGGTTTACATATGTTGTTTGGATTAACATTAATAATTGCTTCAAATTATGTTTTCATTTGATTTTATTTTAGTTTCTGTTGTACCTCTTACTCATTGCTGAATATGTAGTTCAAAGTTAGTTAGTTGTTTTTCTCAAGTCTTTATTGTTGCTATTCCCAGTGTAATGAAAGAATAGCTGTGGCCGGTGAGTGATTCCTTTTTTTTTTTTTGTATTAGGTAAGCCATCATACTTTATATTGGGCTGCAGCAGCAGAACTCTTTCCACAGTAAGTGACATCATGTCTTGGGCCCTGCAGTGGTACTTGGAGTCATCACAGACTAGGGTGTGTCTTAAACAGCCCAGCCACTACTGCCTGGGTTTGCTAAGTCACTTCACCATGTAGAGAGCGCACCTGGTTCTCCTGTTTCTCCTGGTTCATAGAGATCAAGGGTCAAATTTAGCTTCAGGTTGATTTTAGGAGGATAGAGGAGGATGCACAGTACAACTGTGTGTGTTTGTGTGTGCCTTTGCACACGCATTAGCAATTCATTTGTAACCTTCTAGTCTGAGATGTATAAGTAGGTTATGTAAAGGGTACAGTTTAGTTTTTGATTCAGGGTTACCATTTTAAAGTGAGGAGATGGTGTGGTAAAATGAGTATCTGTTGGCATCTATCTTCTGTATGACATAACCACTAATAACTGTCTTAATTAAGGTGGGTGGTCAAATAGGGGCTAAATCTAATCTCGCTTTTGCTTCCATGTAGCGCCAATAAAACCCAAGCCTCTTTTTTGGCTGAGTGTTGCTGTGACAAACCAAGGCTGATGATTCTCATGCTTTAGACAGTAAGGTTTGTTCTTCTCTGTGCTCATCATTTAGAATTGAGCCATGAAAGAAGACTCTGGGTGTAAAATTTAATTTCAGAATGCATACTAGACTGGCACTTGTCTTGTCTAAATGTGGGTAAACACTCATTACACCCCCCCCACCCACGTGTGCACACACATGCAAACCCTCATTTTTATTACACTATATCTTAGTCTGCCTCATTCTGCTTTCTTTTTGATCTTTGGTAACGTCCAAAATATAGTAGTTCCTCTCATTCTGTGACATTAACATGTAATTTCATTTTCCCTGTAGCAGAAATCAGTGCCTGTGTGTGTGTGTGTGTGTGTGTGTGTGTGTGTGTGTGTGTTTGTGTGAGACGGCTTAATTTTGCAGGTGGGATTTAGGACTATACTGTAATTGTCCTTTTTTAAATCATGCTCAGTCATCCAGCATGAACACTGTTCTCTAAGTAGGACCAGACTAAGACTAATCTCATTACTCTGTGTTGTTTATCTTTGTCTTTACAGACAGGACGCATCGACAAGTCTTACCCAACAGTGTGTGGTCACACAGGCCCGGTGTTAGACATTGACTGGTGCCCCCACAATGATCAGGTCATTGCCAGTGGCTCTGAGGACTGCACAGTGATGGTAAGGCTTGCCCCTTTATACCTGATCTCGGATCAATTTATCAAGGAAAAATGGCCTCACACATTCTTGGGCTAATAATTGACAAGAGACGACATGCTTTTATTGCGAAAGGCTGGACTGTTGTAACTCAGGGATGGGTGCAGACCTCACCCTCTGGATTAGATTAGGCTCAAATATGTGTTGTAGGAATCAGAGCTGGGGAATGATTTAGCGGTTTATTGAGCTGAGGTCACTGACTCTTTTTGAAACTGTAGTTGTACTTTCCTCTGTATGTCCTTATTTGGCCCGTGAAAGGCTGAGATTAGTGTGCTGCCTGTTTAGGTGGCTATCACTTCCTCACCTGAAAGTCCTGACTTCCTGTTAAACCCACTCTGAATCAGTGTCATATTTGTGTCATGTTTGCAGATGTATAAGTATTGTAATGGAGGCAGGAACTTGGTTGGAACATGGTTCTACTCTTGATAACATTTGATCTTCAAAGTGAAGTTCATGGCCTGGATTTAGACTAGTAGAATTATGTACCATGATGTGTATGTGGCTGTACCTTTTTTTTTATTCTATTTATTTATTTTTTTAAACCACGAAGAATGGATTTTCATTGTCCCTTTACTTATCAATAATAGGCCATTTAAAATCTGTTAGCATACACTGCCCTTTTTACCTGTACATGAAAACATATTAGCATTCTAAGGAAAATGGTTGATTAAATGAAGACAGATCCTACAAATGCACAATTTAAAATAGTAGCGGTATTGTGACCATTTGCTTTAGTCATAGTTTGGACATTGGTTGTTTTTTAAAGTGTGATGGGTTGGGTAAAAACTGATTATCTGTAATATATGCAAGTTGACAGTTGATGCCATGGATAGTAATACAAGGACCTGTTTTGTTTTTAGATTTTTCAAAACTTTCTTCAGCACACTTAACACACAGTATCAGCTTTTTGGTTATATAAGCTCCCATCATGTATGAATCAAACACATGTAGTAGATTGGTTGAAGTTTATGTCATTACCTATGAGTAATTGCCACTCCAAGGTTATGTACTACATTTAAATAACTTTTTAATGATTAATGAGGGGGGAATTTATATACTGTCATGTGCATAATTATATCAGATATTGTAACAATGCAGTGATATACATTTTTGGTTTTATTTGCCAAACTTCCTATCAGACATTTCCTCAGAACCATTGCATGTGTGGGAAGTAGACCTCCACGTCAACTCATTCATTATCAAAAGTTTTTGGTTTTCAGTTAACTGCAGCCTGCACACTTGTTATTTAATTGGAGAAGGACCACTGCTGTATCAGTTGTTCTGATAATAACAAACCTTACTGTGGTTTGTCAAACCAAACCTTTGACTATGTATTTTCTGTCACTAAATCCGAACCTGTTGTTGTCTCTTAATTCTTAGTTGCTGCTGCCCCCCTCAGGTTCACTTTTGTAACTACAGTATATTGGTGTCTGCTGTGCAGTAACTGTTGATATGTTGGGCTTGACATTAAAGTTTTGTTAAACACAAGGGTGAAAATGAAAGGCTCCTTCATTCCTGTCTGTTCCTTGTTCCTCACTTCCGCCCTGTTGATGTTCTCCACAGGTTTGGCAGATTCCTGAGAATGGCCTCGTCACTTCCATGTCTGAGCCAGTGGTGGTATTGGAGGGCCACTCCAAGCGTGTTGGCATTATCACATGGCATCCAACAGCACGCAATGTCCTTCTTAGTGCAGGTAAGAACTCCTTCTGTGACCTTGAACCTGTGACTAAAAGTGCTGATGAAATAGATTAGTGTTCTAACTGAATTTCTACAAAGACAAAATACTGTGCATGACTTTGATGCACCGGTTACCTTCATTTCACTCTGTCACCAGGTTGTGACAACCAGATCATCATCTGGAACGTGGGCACGGGCGAGGCCATGATCACCCTGGAGGACATGCACCCCGATGTCATTTACAATGTGTGCTGGAACCGCAATGGTAGCCTCATCTGCACCGCCTGCAAGGACAAGTCCATCCGTGTCATCGACCCCCGCAAGGAGACAATTGTTGCTGTAAGCAGTTTTCAAAGATTTCATTGTTTTAAAAATTTCTCCTCTGTTTTTGATTGTATCTTTAATATGTGGGACATAAATATAAATCTATGACCAGTGAAATGGGGTTGCAAGTAGGCAAGCAGCTTCAGTTGTAACGCCTGGGTTCATTGCTAGGGTCCCTTAAAATTGTCCTTCAGTTTGTCCCTGAATTATCACTGGACTTGGGTTTATTGCTTTTTCTCTGTCAGTAGGAAATAAGTGAAAATGATTTAATTTAACCTGAATAGTATGGTTTGTGTTGTTGCCTATCTAAAAATTTGGCTTACATTGTGATTTTTTTTTTTTTTTTTTTTTTAATTTTTTTAATTTAATTTATTAATTTTTTTTTTATTTTTTTTTTGAGAAGACAACAAAACCCAGAATATTCATGTCTCCTGACATTAGCACAGGAAATATAATAGAACGCAAACTGGCCGGGAGTGTAAGATTAGCAGTAAGGAACAAAACTAAAAATAAAAGTTAATATAATAAACTGTCCAGGAAACAGTGACTTTTGGCTCTTTTCACATATAAACAATACTTCACAGGAGAAGGAGAAGGCACATGAGGGCGCCCGACCCATGAGGGCCATTTTCCTGGCTGACGGCAACGTCCTCACCACAGGTTTCAGTCGCATGAGTGAGCGACAGTTAGCTCTCTGGAACTTGGTAAGCTACTTCATGTACACTGACTCACTACATCTGTTCAGTGATTGATCAGAGCAAGTGTGTGTGTGCGTGTGTGTGAACACAGGTTAAAAATTAAATCCATATTCACAGCTTTATTGCTATGGTGGCTGCTACATTCTTCATAACTATAAAAAAAAACACCCTTTTTTGGCTTTTATTTTTTGGAAGGCCATCACCTTTTCCTAAGTCCTACAGTCCTATAATTGTAGTCTCTCTGAAGGAACTGATTTATCATTACTATATTATCTTTTTTTTCCCCAGCAAAACATGGAGGAGCCCATGACTGTTAATGAGATGGACACCAGCAACGGAGTGCTCTTGCCATTCTATGACCCAGACTCCAACGTTGTTTACCTCTGTGGGAAGGTTAGTTCCTTACTAAGCGCTCGGTAATTTTAATCAAACATTAATACAACAGCACAAAGTCGGATGTCTGATTTCCACACAACTGAATGCAGAATTAAAACACTTTCTTTATTTTTTGTGACAGGGTGACAGCAGCATCCGTTACTTTGAAATCACAGATGAGGCTCCATATGTTCATTTCCTCAACACCTTTGCCACCAAGGAGCCCCAGAGGGGGATGGGCTACATGCCCAAGAGGGGCCTTGATGTAAATAAGTGCGAAATTGCAAGGTAAGCTAAGCTGGCTGGCTAATCATCTCTGATAGAATTCATTTTTAGCTCAGGTTCTCAGCCAGCCACATTCAATGTGGCGTTCCTAACTTCACCACTGGGAGGCAGAGCAGAATCACTCATCTCACTGGGGATAATTGTGTTTATTTTTCTTTAATAATGCACTGGCTTGTGGATAATTAGTTTGAAATTTCTTGTTTCCAGGTTCTATAAACTGCATGAAAGGAAGTGTGAGCCTATCGTGATGACAGTACCAAGAAAGGTGAGTCCTCATCCCACCGGTCCACCTTGTACCAACTACTACATCACTAATCATCTTGTTGAATAACTGGAAGTGTAGTGAGGCTTTGTCTTATAATGTGCTGGTTATGAACTTCTCCTCACAGCTTGTCACTCTCTCCTTTTCCATCAGTCGGACCTGTTCCAGGATGACTTGTACCCTGACACAGCTGGACCAGACCCTGCCCTGGAGGCTGAGGATTGGTTTGAGGGCAAGAATGGAGACCCCATACTCATCTCCCTCAAGAATGGCTATGTTCCAGGCAAGAACCGTGAATTCAAGGTGGTCAAAAAGAACATTTTGGACAACAAGGTGACCAAGAACACGGACAACTCAAGCCCTGCCAACAAGTCTGCCTCCCCAACTCCATCGATTGTGAGTATTTGCTTTTTCTAAGCTCTCCAGAGTGTCTGATAAATGTAGCCCAGGATGGTGTCCCCAAAGCCCATTTTAACATCACATAAAAAGTAAAGCAGACAATCCCTACAATATAGGAGTGTGAACAGTTAATACTATTATATGTAGACATTATCAGTAACCAGAGTCTGTCTTGACTCCCGCCTCCATCTCAGTCATTAATGCCCCTCACATTTGGCTAAATCTCCTTGTATCCGGCTCTCTGAAGCAAGATATGAGATTTTATGTATATGTGGAAGAAGCTGGGCAGACTGCTGGCTGTCTTCATGAGCTGGTTGATAGATGTTGTTCAACCCACTCTCTGACCCATAAACTGAGGGGTCTGCTGCTGCTACTGCTGCTGTGGGTGCTGCTGCTGGGCGTCCTGCCGCACCTCACCCACAACACAGCCACCCGCCTGGGACCCAGCCCATGTGTGTCTCTGCAGTTCTTCTCTGTAATCACAGCCCGCTTGGCTCCAGTGCTGGCGTAACATGTTAACCCTCAGAGTATCAGGCCCTGCCACTTGGCAGTTCAAGAATCTAGGGAGTGCTTTTGACACAGGTGGTGTCATTGTGTCCACTATTGAGACATTCATTGATTTAGATGTAGTCGAGTATTTTTAGGGTTAGCAGTGTTGTGATAGAAATATGTACAAACATACCAAAAAGTTTCACTTGTCTCTTCTGTCTCACACAGAAATCTGAAGCCAAGCTGGAGGAGATCTTGAAAGAAATCAAATCCCTCAAGGACCTGGTCAGCAGTCAGGAGAAGCGAATCATCAACCTTGAAGAGCAAATGTCCAAAATTGCCATTTAAAGACCCTTTACCCAACCCGCTACACTTCAGGACGTACCATTGGCTGGGAGGTGGGCGGGACTGGTCATTGCCTATCTCAGTGATAGTGTTTTGCCTGAGTCCTGGCCAGCAATGATCCCTAGCAACATTCCAGATGAACTTTTTCTTAGCCAGCCCCCGACCCTCAGTTTAACACAGATGGAATAAGAAGGACATGTGGCAAATTTAGCAGAAAATACTCTTGCTTTTTGGTGACAAAGGACTCTACTCCTTTTATTCTGTGGCAGTCGTTTTTTTAGTTTTGTCTAATTGTATAAAAAAAAGGTATTACATAATTCCTTTTGTTTTAGAATAATGACCAAGAAAATTCCAATATCAGTGGTTCCCATTTACTGTTGTATACCCAAATATTTTTTAAGTAGGTATCAGTGTTTCATGTTACCATAACCCAAAATTATAATATTGCCAAAATTTAAATTTTGTTTACACCTCCTTAACAGTATTTCATTCTCTCTCTCATGAGAATCATCAAAATTCAAACAGGGAAGCTAGGTGAATTAGACTAGTTGTACAAGGAGAAGAATTTCATCAATAATTAATATGAAATGAAAATGATTTGAATAGATTGGAAATGAAGATTGGCACTCCATTACATTGTAAGGAAAGAATTTTGGATTGAATAAACATTTAGCTGCCACAGTCTACACCAAGCACTCTGGTAAATCATATCTGACAAATTTCTCTTCGCTGTGTTGAAGCTGCACAAATCCAGCCTGCTTTCCACTGTTTTTTTTTTCTTTCTTTCCTTCTTTTTTTCATTCCTCTTGCTTTCCATCATCATGACTGTGGACACAATAGTCCATGTAAACACGGATTCCTTTCTATCTTGCTTCATTTAACATGTTCTGTGTGCTTATTGGAGAAAATGACAAATACATTCCACAAATCTGATTGATTGGCCCTTCATGGTGTTTGGGGGGGGTACTCCTATAACGTTCCTCTTTCTGAAAACACTCTACTGTAGTGACTCAGTTACACTGGTTGGTTGTCAGTGTGACATATTTTGTGCTGCCCATGGAAAGACCATCTGTGTGGATTTTCAGCCTCTCAGCAGGAAAATGTCTGTCAGCCTGGCTTTGTCTTTGTGAGAGGTTCTGTTATCAACCCCAGTGATTAGTACTCATGGGTTAGTTCAACACAAGTGTAGTTAAGTGTAAGTGAGATTATTTTTTGTCACTGTTCCTTTGCATTATATGCCATCTCAGATCTGTGTATTCTGTGCAAATCAAACAGGAATTGATGTGAAATGACACAAAGTAATCACACATGAACTTGACTATTTAAAACCATCTGGTGATAAACTGGAGATTGCTACAGAAACTGTTCTTGTTCGACCTTTAAGGCCTAGATTGTGTGTGAATATGTGCCTCATGTCTTTGGCCTTTTTGGTACCTGTCACTATGGATGTCCCTACTTTGTTTCTTCTGGTGGTGGTTGTGTGTGTGTGTGTGTGTGTGTGTGTGTGTGTGTGTGTGTGTGTGTGTGTGTGTGTTGGGGGGGGTTTACAAAATGGACTATTTGTTTGAGACTTGCCTCTAACCTGGATGAATTGAAAAGTTGACTGTTAATTTTAGCCTGTTTCTTGTTCCAGCTGTGCTTATATCCCTCTTAGCACTTCCACTTATTGGTTTTTAATGGTTAATTCTCAGATGCCCCTATTCAGTATAGTTATAAAAACAGTGAACCGTTTAATTGTCCAATCTGAGCTGTTTTGCTTCGATAAAAGCTCTATTTTCTTGATGTTGTAGATTTGTTTCCCAGTGGGAAGCTGAGACGGGTAATGGTTCAGTCTGTTATTTGCCTTCAATAATTGTTACCACTGTAAAGACCTGAAAGTGCCATAGAGGTGACCATGGAAGTGTTTGTAGGGGACTGTTGAGTGAGTAGATTTGTGTAGTAAATGAAAGAGCTGATAGGTGCCCGGATTATTAAACCACTTTAAGTTGCTATACTTCGTGCAGACACTATGTTCATAGGACCCTGTTGCTAAAGTACTGTATGCTAGCCACTTGGATGACATCATCATGTTCTGCCAGCCCATCCCACAATACACCAGGCAGCACTACTGGTCAGGCTTCATCGGAAGCATTGTGCCCCTGACGTTTTGACACTTTTCACCTCGGTACGGGTATTAAAAACATCGTTTAATAAAAAAAAGAAAAAAAGGAAAAAAAAAAAACAGTTGGCAAACCAAGAAGCTGTTGGCTGAACACGCAGCTTTTTTCAGATGCAATGTAAGTGGTGAGTCTTTGAATATTAGTGACAGGAAATCAACAGAGCGCAGAGATGTGGATCCAAATCTAAATATACTGCCATATCTTGTATATCAGACTGCCTCTCTGGATTCTTTATAGCACTGTTGGCACGAGAGCTAAGTTTTGAGGAGTAGTAGTGAATAGCGATCCAAAGGGACACTGTAGGTTGGAGAAATGTGCAGTTGAAAGATAGATGTATGTTTGTAATTAAGGTCTAGAAAAATGAGTGAAAGCTGTGTAAATAACAAGACCATATTTTCTGTATTTTGTTTTTTAATTTCATTTTTGTTTTGTGGTTGTGCTGAAGAGGGTATTTGTAAGGGAGGTGGGTTTTAATGTTTCCCTTGTCTGTGTTCCCTGCACCTTGCCATAACGCATCATGAAACAACAACTCTGTTATATTGGAGGTTATATGAATATCAAGGAAGAAAATCAGACAAAAACAAACCAGGATGAAGCCTCATGTGGAGGTCTGCTCAGCATTTTTGTTCATTATTCTTGCTTCAAGTATCAAACATTGATTATAAGAAAAAATAAAGAATTTTTAAAATGGGACGCTTGTTTGGTTTTTAATTTAAGTTGATTTGTTGGTGTATCTCTTCAAATTCTTTCATTACAATGTTTGGATATGTTGTCTTTACTCAAAACTCGGTTAAGAAAAAGGCAGACGCTATCTCATTTTTCCTGTCAACAAGCCCCATAAAAGACAAAAACAGCAATGTCCGTCTCTCGGTGCGTCATATCTTCATCTATTTGCCTGCGGCCAAGTGTAATTTTCAAAAATCAGTAATTTCCCAACACAGCTGAGCCTGCAGGTTTAAGGAAAATATTAATCAAACAGGTGCATTTGTTGTCAAATTTTAACTGTGGATTAATACACGTGTCTTTCTGTAGAGTAAATCTGGCAGCAGAACAGTGTATCTGGGATTGTTTCACAATAAACTACCATGTCCATTTCCCCTCCATAATGAAGGAACATGTCAGCCAGATCAACAATGTGTCTTTATGTGTCTTTACATATTTTGTTTCAGGTTTTTGTTACAATCATTTTATGTTTGGTTTTAATGTTTTCATGAGATTTGCTGACAATAAGAACCCTACTGAATATTGTCAGCCTTATTAAAGGTCAAATTACAATCTGTGTCTTGAAAACTCAACATGCATTGTTTGTTTTAGACTTTTTTTTTTTTTTTTTATCCTAATGACCAGCACCAAGTGTTTATCTGCTTTTGGATGCTACTAACATGTAATCAAAAAGGCAAGGTATGAGTAGTTGTATGGATAAATCTTTCCACTGGCTGTGGTGAAACTACAAAAAGGATATGAACGGATGGCTAGAAGCTGAAAATGAAGGAAATTACAGTCGCCTGAACTAAAACTAAAGTTAGACAGAAATTAAAGTAATTCTTTTCTGTATTTTCAGTGTATTAGAAACACCGAACTATAGTGAGTCACGAAGCTATTTGACATTCTGCAATGGCAGATACAGCGATCTGTGAAGCATAGAAGCAGCAACATTGGTATGAGGAATCTCTCCCCCTAGTTTTCGGTATTGCCTCCATAACCTGGAAAAACGTGATGAAGCTTTGAACTAGAACATGTGTGAAAAAAGACATACTTGAAGGCTGTAGTCTTGTAAATTGTGACCCTCTTGCCAGCTGATCCAGCTATTATATCAACCTCTCGCACCATCTGTCAAAATAACTGAATAAAATAAGAAAGGAGGCCTTAGCAGCCTTAAATAGATCTGCATATTTAGAGATTTACCCAGAGATAAGTGCTCCTAAAGACCATGAAGTTTATATGTTTTCTCTGTACATGTGTTTTGGGATGAAAGAGGGGCCTACTCTTTGCACTCGTCTTGTATGCCCTGTGGAGACAGGCTGTAATCAACTTGGACTAAATTAGAGAGGGCTCAGTGGGAGGCAGAGAAATCTTGGGACTCGACCCGCCAAGTACAGAAATACCAATTCCCTTAAAACATGGGACTGCTGTACCACGTGCGGCGTCTGCAGGTTGTTCTTGCAGTTAGTTTCAAGACAGAAAGCTCAGGTTGAGCTGAGCCTGCCAGTTTTATAAGTCAAGATTTGAGTGAACAAATATTCTGGTGAATTACACTTTTATTTGAAAGTTAATTTCTAGAAACATTAGATTTTTTCATTTATCCATGTACAATAAAATGTCATCACACACAGTGCCAGCTCTGCATCGCTGCTTTCTTCTCCTCTATAATAATTCACGGCAAACGTAAAGTAAAAATGTCCAATCCCAAATGGCTGCTCCATAAAGTGCAGGAGGATGAAGACTGAGGATCGGAAGTTGAGAAAGAGGGAGGAGAGGCTGAAAATAGAGGGCTGGACATCAATTTGCAGTAAGGAGCCTTTTTAGTGCTCAGCAAAAAAAAAACCTCAGTACAACATAGTAGGGAGGGCAAATGCTCGGAAACTCTTTCACTCTTACTTCCCTTTCGTTACCTCGTCTCCCCCCTTTTTTCCTCTCTTTTGCACTGCGCTGTGCTGCCTAGAAGACAAACCAAGGATAACACATCCTGTAAGTATACATTAATATTTGCTATGAATCTAAAGTGAATGTTAGAAAGAAAGAAAGAGGGAAAAGCCAAAGATTTCAGTCATTTCAGGGCAGTTTATCTGCTTATCCAAACTGACAATATGTTGAGCTAAGTGTCAAACTATACAATCCATTTGGGTCGTATTTAGAGATTTTTACGTCGGCTTCAGCAGTGGAAAGTAACAATGTACATTTACTCAGTCACTGCTTTCAAGTACAGTGCAGTTTTGGGGGAACTTGTTATTTACAGCTTCTTTGATTTTTTAAATTTATTTAACGGTGATAGTTAATTTGCAGATTAGGATTTTACATTCGATATGTGATCAGTTTATAAAATACGATGCCCTGTTACAGATAAAACCACTGCTGAATAGGAAAAATTTACTTACCTCAATACCTTTGATAATAAAATTGAATAAAATCATAGTCTAAAATACTCATAGGGGCCATATCTCTGCACTTTTTCTTTTGATACTTAAGTACATTGTGCTGAAAATATTTTTTTGTTGAATATATTTTTGAATTCTCAACATTTACATGCAATGAAGTACTGTATATTTTACATTGTGGTATTACCCCTTTGACTTAATGAAAGGCGTGAACACTTATTCCTCTCCTGCTAGCATTAGATGCCTTCCTTAATCTTAATTATCAGTAATATGATCGACTTTCCAACTATACTATTTTATTTTTTTAACTCTCAGTGCCATAACCTGTAGTTTAGAGTGCTGAAAGTGATGAAGTTTTATGTAAGAATCTCGGCCAGTGGCTCTACCTTTGCAAATATTAGTTGTCTGCCCAAGCATTGTTAAAACTTGCTAACTTTTATTTGAATTTTTTTGTTAAGACTCCAGCATTTTTAGGGGAACCTCGTGTATCAGACTGAAATTTGTGTAAACATGTTAAAAAGAAAGAAATAAATGATGGCCGAGACATCTGAGACACTGGCATTTAAAAGATGTAGCCATAAAAACATGGTGTTTGGATATTTCACTCAGCGTAAGCTTTACGGAACAAGAACACAAACCGTATGAGCCTATCATACACTGTGGTAAAAGCTTTTTGTAAAGTAACCCACATTCAAGGCGATTAATTACATATCTGTGTCTGAAAGGCCTTCAGTTAAAGGTAATGTTGCCCCTCCTCTGAAATACAGGAAACGTAATTATGGCCGTAATTATGGGGACTCAAGGGCAGTGCAGCCTATAGCTGTACATCCAAGGATGACGAGCCAGCCTGTCATCTGGGCCGGCAGAGTGTATGTTCAACCACACGGGGGTGGGGTCACACCGTGCAGTGTAAAACATAGTAGCAGCAGGTTCACTATGGCAGGAGGCTGATTATTGTCTAGCACAGCGTAATTACAAACTGTGTTAAGGATTTAACAGGTTTCAATTGGTAACAGACTGAATTCTGCACTGAAGCTTTTCTTTGAAAAAGCTCGACTTCACATTGAGATGGAGAGAGAGAGAGAGAGAGAGAGAGAGAGATTGTTAGGTTGTACTGTAAGTAAATGCAGGTTTCCCTGGTGGCAGAAAATATCTCCATCGGGTCTCTGCTGCTGTGGGCTGGTGTACAGCAGCTGCTGCCCAGTGTAAATATAGAGGCCAAAACCGCAGGTCTCCCACGCCTCTGTGCTCCTGCTGGAATACAGCTAGCTCCTGGCTTTGGTGTGGTGGATGGGTGGCCTCCCTCTTCTTTACAAATTATAAGGCCTCCAGCACCAAACTCGCTGTCTCCACCCCAAATAAGTAATGACTGCTCTACTGGCTGCTAAAATAGATCTGGTACGAAACAGAGAACAGCAGAAAATCTAGAAAAACCTAAGTCAACATGGACAGTGGTGTGACATTCCGGATGGAAACGGCCCTTAAAAATTTGTGTTGTTTTGTCATTATGTGTCTGCTAAATGGGAGACTGCTCGACATGAGGTAGTATTGTGATCAACAGGTCGCAAAAAAAATTTCCGAGGTCCTGCAAGATGATTCAAAAGACAGGAAATAAGTAAAAGCTATCTGCAACACGAATTAGGCTTCCTCCTTCTGACTTTTCTTTAGTTTTTGCTTATTACAGTAGTGAAGTACAGGATAGTTTTACCTCTGCAGCCCTTTAAAATCAGTTCAAATTAAAAAAAAAATATATATATATGTATATATATATGAAAGAGAATTAACCTCCTCAGCCAAACTTCAAAAAACATATAGTATGTGACATTGCTTCACCTAAAGGAAAGAGTTCAACATTTTGGGAAAATGCCAGGTTCTCTTGGCTGAGTTATGTGATACCAGTCAAGAGATACAAAACTAGAGCCAGGACGCAGTTAGCTTAGCTTAGCGTAAAGACTAGGTAGGGGCAAACATCCAGCCTGGCCAGGTCCGTGGTTAAAAAAATCCACTTATCAGCACCTCTAAAGCTGGAGACTCGCCTGTGCTGTGAGGTAGTTACCAAAAACACAACACGTAACTTCCAATATATCACAACTTGCTATTTTTCTCCTTTTCTGGTCCCATGTGGATTAAACAAAGACACAAAGTGTTATTCATGAGCTTTACAGGTGCTCCCAGGCAGGTTTAGTTACCTTTGCAGAGAACCAGACTGGCTGTTTCTGTCTCCAGCCTTTATGCTAAGCTAAGCTAATTATCTCCTGACTCTGTCTTCATAATTGCCGAACAGGATCGCCTCATTAACTTTCCAGGTGAAAGCCAATAAATGTGTTTCCCAGACTGTATATTTCTAAGGAGCATCATGCCACTGTGTGAGTGGATCCCTACAAGATCAGGTTTGAATGAACTCTTTTTTTTTTATATTAAATTAAAAACTGCCTTTTGTTGTTATTGCAGGACTCAGAGGATAAGATGAAGTCTCATTTGGTTTTTCCTGTCACCTGTGTGACCCTGCTCTCACTGTGGTGTAGTGTGTGTCACTCCACCCCTATGTTCTACAACACGTCCATGGACGGCAGTGGGGATGATGCAGGGCTAGAGCTGCTTTTCCCAACCTCCATCTCCACCCGAACACCTGTTAACATTACTGCTTCCACCGGAGCCCCCTCCCTCACCAACACCATCACCACCACCATGATCCGCCTGAAGGACTTCGTCCTGAGCCGAGTCGTGGACTTCCTGCAGGAGAATTTGCTCATTATCATCGTCGTGACCTCTCTTCTTATTGTCATGGTCTTCATCATCTGCTGTGCCTCTGCCATGAGTCACAAGCGCAAGCTGGAGGCCTACAAGCCCCCACCTCAAGCACCCAGGAAGTATATGGCAGAAAAAACTGGCGGACGCAAGAATTCAGGGGAGCTCCAGGACAGGCCATACGCTGTCGACCATGTCAAGAGGGTCCAGACTCAGAGTATGGCCTCCCCCAAAAACCTGCGCATGCCCTCCAAGGCTCTGGTGGGAGAGAAAGGCAGAGACGTCAAGTCGTCACCTCGCCAGGAGGTCAGGAAGGTTAGGGAGGCAGAGGAGGTGGTAAAGCAGAGAGAGGAGCCCAGGCACAAGGAGCAGTCGAAGCACAGGGAGGAGGTGCAGCAGAGCTCCAACCCCGGCGCCAGCTCCAGTCAGGTGGTCTGCACATGCCACCTGAAAAAGGCCCACCACTAGGCCATGATCATGGGTCACGAATACAAAAGAGGTGAAGTGTTTCAACCATGATATAAAACTTCGAAGAAAAATTGAGAGAGGTTGGTTATTCCACACATATAGGTTAAATGTGTCTAAAAGGTTTTAATTAAAAAGGGCTTTTTACAGAGAGAAACATACTGTATATGGCTGAGGCTTATGCCACAAAATCATCTACTTTGAAACATTAAAATCTAATCACGTATAGAAATATCGAGAACCGCATTAAAAAGAAAAAGAAAGCACAAGAGTACAGAAGCTATGTGGCCTGAGAGACAACACTCTGATGTGCTTGGAGATGTTACCCACATCTCCAAGCACATCTCTGAGTCTGAGTCTGGGTCCTATTGGGATTTAACGGCCAACAACTGATACCAGGAGATGTGGGCAAATGTTGCTGATTCGTGATTGCAGTACCAATGATTCTCACAAGCCTCACAAATATTAAACTGTTGCCCTATTGAGGTTGCATCATTTCATTAAAGAAAAGGTTTTTTCGCATTGATTTTTTTTTTTTTTTTGAGGAGAAAGACAAGAAAAAGTTCATATTTTAAAAATAAAAAGAATGGATTCGAATTTCTCATGTTTGCCAAACAGAAGTGGCAAAAGTAGCAAGTGTTCATATGTTCTAAGTACAGAGATGTATGACTCCATATGCCTGCCAAGACAGAGGAATCTCCTCGGTCTGTCCTGCTGTACGCGATAACATCTTGTTAGCAGCTGCGCACCCTGGCTGAACCAGTCTGTCATTTAGAGAAAATTCTTTGGTGCTATAAATGAAGCATAGTGAGATGCCAGTAAACTTGACTCGCTGGACTTGAGAAGAAAACATTCTCTTAATCTCTACATTCATATTTACTTAGATTTTTTTACATAATGTTATTTTAGGTCATTTCATATTGTATTTTACTTTAAGAACTTATTTCACAAAGCTTTATACCAAACACACAATTCGAAACAGTGTATCTGAAATAAAAGTATACATATATCTACAATCTGTTTGTCTACATATTTATTCGGTTGATAATTTTGTTCTGCCTTCAACTGGCATGCACATTTAAAGCAGGCTTTTTTTTGGCATAAAAACTTTGTGAATAAGGGTTTGAGTTTTCTCAATAAGTAATACTTCTGTATAAGATGAATTATGGTTTTTATTTCTAATGTAATTATTTGTAATGAGTTAGAAACTCGAGTAGAGGGAGAAATAGTTGGTGTGTTTTGCTGGTGTAATAGATTAAACTTTGACCCACAGTGGCTAATAAAGTATTTATGCGTGTATGTGTCATAGTAATCTGATTTTATTTGATTAAAACTCCAAAATGCACTTGAGAAGATCATTTTGAAAAATTCTCCAACTCCCTGTCCCGTTACTTAAGTTAATGATTCTGATAATTAGTATGTGATATACATTTTGTATTATTAATGGGCCAGAACTTTGTCATATTTCAATGCTCTTTTCCACTGAACCTCAGATTTGATTTTTGTCCTGAGACTTTCCAGATGGATACGTCCTCTGTAAGTGACAGTTTTAATGTTTACAGAATTACATTTTTTTTTTTTTTTGCTTATGTTTAATAAAAGTGTTGGTAATTGTGTTTCTGTTGTTATTGGAAATGTTGCATTGAAAATTGGAAAAGCAGTGCCATGATGAAACACAAATACAGCCCTTAAGAACCCTAAGATTAGGAAAGGCAAGGAAGGTCTAAAAAAGAGGACTGCTACATCGCTACATGCACATTATGTCCAACTTGGGAACCTGTAATTTTGCGCTGCATCCACTCAGGAATGTCAGATTTGTGATATCCTCTCTCTGGGACATAGGCTGTACATTTCAAAGCCAACATGTGCATGCGCAACACAGCAACACCAAGTCTTCCACAGTTTTCTGATTGGCCTTGGTGAGACAGCTGGCACCATCACACCCAAGGTCGAGGACCGCTGAAGGTATCAGAACCTAGAGATGACAAGATCTCTTTTTTCCTTCTCTGGCTACTGTAAAAGATTGTTTAAATATTTCAACAGCAGTAAACCAGATACATACAGAGCCCTTTGCTCCAAAACAAGAGCTAATATAATGTCTATACAAAACTTGGAGACACTGATTTTTTCCAGTGACCAACAAATAAAAAGTCAAATAACCTTACTTTTGTGTTCCATATGTTGAAACAGCGATGAAATACTGTCCTCATGTGAACATTGCAAATACTTATTTATAAGTGGTGTAAATTAATACATGTCCTTTTAGATCATACAACTTGCATCTTCATATGACTACATTCAGACCATATCTCATATTTGAAATTAAATATCGCTAAAATGGCTGAAGCACAAACCATTTTTCAATTTTAAAAAGTCTGACGTGGATCAAAAGATCAAAGACCAGGCATCAATGATGATAGCGCAGTGGCTAAAGAGCAAGTGTAACCCTCTGGCGGCTGAAACGCGAACCCTGATAGAGCCTTGTGCCAGGGTCAGATTCCCAGTTCTTTTGTCAATGAAGTGCTAAATAATTCGAGAAAATACTACCCCGCCACTTTCACTCTTCCGGCCAGGTGATAGGAAGACCAGGACGCAGGACCACTCAACAACGCTCTCTCTCGGGGCACGTTTACAGTGCTCAATGTCTGTCTGCTTGACTTTCAGGAACATCGACCTTTGGTAACCTCAGCTGAGGGCATATTTGGGATATATGTGTTCGTTCCTTTTCTCTCTATCTTTTTTTTTTATACAATACCTGTTGCTGGACTTTTTGCTGTGAGTATTTTGACCCTCTGTCATCGATAAACTAAAGGGTCTCTCAATCTATTTGAATGGTGAAGAGGATCCAGAATAGGTAACAGAGCACCTTAAGGCTGCCGTTAAACTTTGATGAGCATCTGCCTGGGATTCTCAACAGTGGCAGAGGTTATCTTCAGAGGGACGTTGGATCACGTAAGGAACATGAGGAAAGCTGCCAGCGCATCTCTCTGGAGGAGCAGATAATACAGGAATAGAAGAATGGTAGGCAGTTATTTATATACCCATTTATTTATTTCTTAGTAGCACTTTCTAAGAAGTCATCCTTTATAGGTTGTTTCTAAGTTATTAAATGATGGCTCAACAAATTGTTTATAAATCGTTTAATGATGAGTTGACTTGGATTTCCAGACTGTGGGAAAATCTATCTGTGTGCTAAGTCACTAATTTCACTAATATTACTTTCTAGTAAGCCATCGACTCAGTTTTAAGTTTTAAATCTTTGATGGTCTGTTTATCATCCATTCACAGTTCTGCAGCTAGATATTATGTGAAGTTATATTAAGTCATTACTTAGGGATCACAGGTTTCAAACATCTACTAAGCCAACAGCCAAAGACAGTTTATAAATTTTAATACCTTTTTAAACAATCCATCAAGTCTGCAGATGTAAATGTTAATAACTTAGTAATAAATGGATTTTGGTCCAGATTTCCTTCAGCTCTCTTTCAAAATGTCAGAGGTCAAACAATCCATGTCTCATATCTGATTTATAGCATTACTCAATTTTTGTCAACTGATTATAAAGCCATAAATTACAACTTATGAACACTTTATAAGTAGTTCCTTATTGAAAAATGGTATCACTTTTTTTGGATAAGTGAGGCATCATATAATTCCCTGCTAACATCCGATGTGCCTAATGTGGTCACCTCTCCTCTGTCAATCCTCACAGTGAGTCATGCTTTGGTGCAAATGTGGTGTCCTACTGGTTCTCTGCATCTGTCCGCTTGTCAGCCTCACAATACCTCCCTGTCCACCTGGCTGCTGCTGTCCACAACCAGGCCTTCTGGTTCTTTGCGAGTCCCTGGGTCTCAGGTCCCTTCCTCGCTCTGTCCCTCTCAGCACCTCTGCTCTATCTGTAGCCAGAAACCAGCTCTGCAACGTGGACCACCTGCTCCAGCCCTTCTCCAGCCTCCAGGAGCTCAGTCTCAGTCATAACCTGCTAGCCCGCTTCCCCCGTGGCCTGCCACCCAACCTGGAGTCCCTGCTGCTGCGGGAGAACCAAATCACTTACATCACAGCAGGTGCGGTGAGGCAGCTGGGAAACCTCACTCGACTGGATCTGGAGGATAACCGCATCCGGGCTATCCAGCCCGGTGCACTGCAGGGTCTTATCAAGCTGCAGGTCCTGACACTGAAGGGGAACAACCTTACAAGCCTCCCTCTAAATCTCCCTCCATCACTAACCCATTTGGACCTTTCAGGTAACGGCATCTCTGTCCTGGACCCGCCCTCACTTTCCGCCCTGGTCAACCTGCAGGTCCTCAAGATCAACAGCAACTGCCTGCGCTCAGTCCCAGACAGTGCCTTCGACAGCCTGCCGCATCTCAGGTCTGTGGACCTCACCAACAACCTGTGGGTGTGCGGGTGTGACATTTTGTATCTTTACCGCTGGCTTTTGAGCGGTGGGCTGAAGATGGCCACGGACCTGGTGTGCACCGAGCCTGTCCATCTCTCTCACCATCTGCTTCTGAATCTCTCTGCCTTGGCTATCTGTCCCCGTGTCCTGGAGCCAAATGAGAGAATGCACCAACTGGACCTTGACTCTGAACTGGAGAGGGAGCTGGGCACGCTGACAGTGGAACCAACAGCACAAAGCTCAATTGAAAACAAAGGGAATTTGGGAGACTTGGCCGAGCAAATAGTGATAGAAACGACTGTTGCGCTCTTTCCAAAAAGTGTTCCCAAGACTAGTGTATTACTTGAACACTACACTTTAGAGACCCTTACCTATGAGGAGTGTTTATTCCTAAATAAAACACAACCTGTGAGCCCATCCCATTCAAAAACTACTACTTCTCTCTCTGATGAGGAACAGAAATGCCGAGACAACACAAGTCGGTACCCTCAGAGTAATGCAACCTCTATTGAAGGGACCTGGACTTTGCTTTCCACAAACAGAGAGTCACCCTGGCCCACTCCTGACCCACAACTGTTTACACAACAAGACTCTGCAGTGGTCATCTCTCTACTCATTGCATTATGTGTGTTAGTAGCTCTCCTAATGGTGGCAGTGCTGCTTGTACTGAAAGAGGTACTTCGCCGCCAACGGAGGGTGGCTCCGCTTGATGCCGGATCTGGTGGATGAAATCAGCACAGACATACTGATAATGTTTTTAATAATTCAATTCACAATAAGGATAGTCTCATACAATATTCTTTATTATGGTTCTGTATGTGTACTTCAGCTGTTGAACTAAGTGTGTTTTCATACTAAAACCTCCACGTGTGAGTCGTAGTTTCATACAGTCAAGCCAAATCAATGCCTAAACATCCAAAAATACACAAAACAAAAACAGACCTCAATTTATAGCTTCTAATTAACGATATAACTCCATTTTGTTCTGTCTAGAATAAGGAAGCAGCTCCTTTGTTGAAAATCAAGGACCAGAGTGGTCTTAAAATATTCACCATGAACTTTCAAACACCAAAATCAGCATCAGCTAATAAAAATTTCTAATCATCTGATGAATTAGATCCATAAACACCATATATACATGCCACTTGAAAATATGGGTATCCTGGCTTGAATTCAAGGGACTGACCCCACAGCCATGGAGATTCTTAAAGGCTATAAAACTCCCAGAAATCCCATAAGGGTGCAAGACCTGATGTAGTATTATAGCAACTCATCCACCATGTAGCACTGCATTGTTGCAAGGTACTATTGTTGCTGGTGCTAATAACAATAGGACAGCCAGTACAGACCAGTTAATAACAACCTATTAACTGCTGGCTTTGATTCGTTCCTCCTGCTTGTCCTGTTGTTTCAGTCTGTAGTCTGACAGCGCTGCTCTAATGGCATCTTCTGCAAGCACTAAAAGAAAGCAGGGAGGAGGTTTTAGAAACATTATGAGCATGAATTTAACAGCAGATAAAGCCTTGGCTTTACTGAAAAGTACACATAGGGATTTAAAATAAGAATTAAGTCCTTTATTATGGCATTTGTAATTTTATATATTCATAATATTTATTTTGACATAATGCCTTTACTTAAAAATCTATTATGAAACTGCTAAGAATATCTGTTTTGGGCTGATCCAAGGAATTAAATACCTGACTGATCAAAACATTTATATAAAAATAGAGTATTTCTCACTGATTTGCAATGTATGGTATTTACTGTAAGGCAAAATTTCTGATGGTGGCCACATTCATATTGGTATAAATGGGGAATATAAATAGGTGACAAATTATAGGTTAAAAAAAAAACTTAAATTAGTGGCAATAAAATAAAAATGCAGATGTATCTAAACAGGAAACAAGGGGGATGCTGAATCTTTGGATGCATACGTACAGCGGACACCTATGGGAGACTTCAATCTTTCACCAATTTTATTGCCCTGAACTTACTAGAGCAATGAAGCTTGACCGGAGGAAGGCAGAGTTCTTTGGCAATATCTGTGTTCTTTATCTTCAGCGCTTCATCTACCTGCATGTGAGGGCAGAAAAACCAGGTCATCTCCAAAACCGACCAAAAGAAAAAAGGCACCAGCAAATAGCTGCGTTGAATCAACTTACCGACTTCCCCTTCACCCACTCCGTCGCTAGAGAACTGGAGGCGATGGCCGACCCACAGCCAAATGTCTTGAACTTCGCGTCGACGATCTTGCCGTTTTCATCCACCTCGACCTGAAAAAAACAACCCATTGTCAAAACACCTGGTAGTTAATGGGGGATCTGACCGTGGTGTCGGCGGCAGCCGGGCTGCGACCCCCTGCTCCGGACCCTGCGACGCACCTGAAGTTTCATCACGTCGCCGCAGGCCGGTGCGCCCACCAAACCGGTCCCCACGTTCTTGGCGTTTTTGTCGAGGGAACCCACGTTTCTTGGGTTTTCATAGTGATCCACCACCTTCGAGAGAGTCACAGACACAGAAAACAATGCGGTGCTGCTCTGCTAATTTAGGTATTAAGCTATTAAGACAGGACGCTTGCTGGTTAAAGTTAGCTGCGCCCGCTGAGAGACAAGGCGACGCGCACGTAACGCTCGGCGACCTGTCCGGTCACGGCTGCGCTTTGGAAACATTTGCAGTTTGATTTTTTTTACCTTTTTGTGATATGAACACAGAGCGTTCAGCCCGGGCCTCGATAACCTCCTGCTGAATAACAGCAGCGAGGTCGCGGAGTTTCGTAAAGAGGCGGACGCCATGTTCGGGATGCGGACTGCCGAGCGGAAGTCGAGGGGTCGGGCCGAGAGGGAGGAGGACGACGGGTCGTCTGTTGACAAACAAGCGAGGAAGGGAGGCTTCCCCGACGAAGGGGCCCCACCTGGCGGCCATCGGCAGCCGCGACACCCCGGGGGTGGCTGGGGGGTGGCTGGGGGTCGGGCTCCGCCTTTCGCGGCGCCGCCGTCGTTGGTTCGTTAAGGTTGTTACCAGGCAGACAGCCTTTCCAACATGGCAGCGTCGGGCAGCGCAGAGCAAACGCAGTTGCAAGACATGGAGGAGGAAGACGCGGGGATGGAGGAGAGAGGGATGGAGTCGGACGAGGACGAGGAGGAAGGCATGGGGGTAGAAAACTCGGACGACGACGACGACGACGACGACGACGAGGACGATTCGTCCGAGGACGAGAAGGAAAACGAAGCCGAGATCCAGCGTTTGGAGGAGCAGGTGATCAGCCAAGGACCGGACCGAGCTTAGTTGACTGTCGTTAGCCTCCGAGCTAATGAGAATGAATGGGCGGTAAACACAGTCGGCTACAACCCGTCCGAGGCTTTAAATTGTTCGCCGCTCTGCGCTGCTCCGTTGTTTTGTTTTGTTTTTTTCCAGCCCCGCTCCGCAGAAACTGAAAAATACCGTAGCGTTAGTTGTTGTTACCCGAAAACAATTGAATGGGCACGTATCAAATGACGCCATTCACATAGCCGTCGTGATTAGCCGTCTTGCTAATCCGCGAAGCTAACGGCGTCGTCCGCTGCCACATGCGTCTTTTCACCGTCTCGGTCCGGTGTGATATTAGAAGACGTACGCGTGTAAATAGAAAGTAAACGCGGTCCTAACTTCATCCGACTGTCACGTTTGAGGTGTTAAATCTGTTGTACCAGTAACGACTCGTTACAGTAAAGGCTGCGATCTGTGATAACCCAACCAGGACCGAGTCGCTAACGTTACAACGAGCGTTACTTGGGTTGAACTTCAGTTGCCAGTTGTTTTTCTCGGCACACTTAACTAAAACTAATGCTGTGTAATCCCAAAGCCCTGCGACAAATCCTATCCCCATTAAAATGAAATATCTTAATCCAAACTGTTTCAGAGAAGTGTCGGTTCAACTTTGACTGTAGTTCGTGCTGTTGTTGCGCTGATCTGAAACGTGTTAACTAATACTTGGTCCCTGACCCTCGATGTTGTAAATAAAGGGGACAACGCATCTCAGAATAACAAAATGCAGTTCAACGGCAACGTAAACTACAGTGTCCAGATTTACCACAATGAAACAGTTTAAACGAACGTAATCTTATAAAACCCTTTTCCAATAAAGTGTAAGAATATCCAAAATGATTCATTTAAATAAGAACAGCAAATCCGTAAAATCGAGAGGTCGAAAGTAGGGATTTGGTGTTTTCGCTTGTAAACTCGTGAAAATGATTAATTGGTTATCAAAATAGTTGCATAGTCAATTAATCGAAGGATCATTTCAGCTAGTAGAATTTATAGCAGGGCTGTTGTATTAAAGTGCAGTAATTTTACCTAATAACCTGGCAGCTGAATGCTTTAGTATCTGTGTTACTTAGGGGGGAACTGTTTAGTTTCTGTCCCATATTAGTTGCTGTTTGGTTGATTGTTAGGTTTCAACCTGTAATTACTGTGCAATAACCTTAAATGTTTGGGGTGTATAGTAACTTAGTTATTAATAGGGCACTAAAATCAAACTATAATTTCATTTAAAATTTTCTTTGTCAGCGGGAATATATAACTGCTAAATGAATACCAAAGAAGCATGATTAATTAGGATATGTTTAATTGTATTATTATCTTACCACCTTTTCATTTCTGTTTGTTTTTTTTCAGCTGTCAATCAATGCTTTCGACTACAACTGCCATGTGGATCTCATCAAACTACTGAAGCAGGAGGGGGAACTTTTCCGACTGCGAAAGGCAAGGCAGAAGATGAGTGAACTTTTCCCTCTCACTGAAGGTTGGTGTATTTCTAATAAGTTTTTGGGTTCAGAAGAATCAATTGACAGCAGTCCTGCATTATTTGTGTAACTGAAATCTCATTTTGTTTAATCCTGCAGAAATCTGGCTGGATTGGCTCAAGGATGAGATCCGTCTGACTGAGGAGGAGCCAAACCGGGACAATGTATATGAACTTTTTGAGAGAGCTGTAAAAGACTATATCTGTGAGTGCCTTGCACCAATGTTACTGCCTTTTGATTTGACAATCAATTATTACATGACCATAGACTTTAACTCTGTGTCATTATACACAGGTCCAGATATCTGGCTTGAATATGCTCAGTATTCAATTGGTGGCATGGGCTCACCAGGTGGGATAGACAAGGTGAGATCCATCTTTGAGAGAGGCATGACAGCTGTGGGGCTTCACATGACAAAGGGACAGACGGTATGGGAGGCTTACAGAGAGTTTGAGAACGCCATTCTGTCAACAGTACAGGTTTGTGATGCCTTAGATCTTATTAGTAGATTTTGTCCCTGTTTGATTATGTATGTATGCCAGAGAGAGATTTATTTTTAATGATGCAGTCTCAAAAACGGTATGAGGCAACTCAAGATAAACACTTGATTAAATGTTTGATTAAAAATATTATACTGTTTTATATTAGTAAAGTATAGTATAGGGACAGATAATATCTATCTGTCTCTTTCAGGTTATCAAATCATGCTTTTGACCTACATTAGACTAAATGGGCCTTTGCTAAATTCTGACACAGTTCTCCCTGCTGCCTTTCTTCTCAGCCTCCCCCCGGCAGGATTCCTACCCATGAGGAGCAGGAGCTGCTGAACACTCAGCTCGAGCGAATCCATACGCTTTTTCGCCGGCAGCTGGCCATCCCCCTAATGGGTAAGCATGGCAACGCTTCTGTCCAGACAGGTTGCTATAAAATTGGCAGGATTCCTGTTGTGACGGCCATGTGTCATGACCCACCTGAAACTGCACTTAAAAAGATTATGCCGCCTTGTGAGATAAGTTGAAATTGGCACGGTTGTGATGAGGCTTAAAATACTATACTGATGTAGATGGAGAGCACTCCATTTCAGGCCCTGGCCATGCTTCGTTTTTTTTCAGGAGCGGGCGAAGAGACAGCCAGAAGGTTTAGTATTGTGTTTTTTATTCTGGCCCAGCTGAATGGAGACCAGAGGAATTTCTGTAATGTGTGTAGCCCTCTGTTATCTGAAATTTCCGCTTGCTGAATCGTACATTAACAGAGATTTAGCTACATACTTTAAAATATTAGCAAATTTATACAAATTTAAAATGGATACATTTTGTAAATCCTGTATGTGGTCTGTGTATCTGTTGTTGATAATGTTGAAAAAATGAATAGTGACTTTAGAATTTGAGATAAATGTGCTCTGTTGCTTTGTAGACATGGAAACTACCTATGCAGAGTATGAGGAGTGGTCTGAACAAGGGGTGCCTGAGACAGTCAAACATCAGTACAAAAAGGCTTTACAGCAGATGGAGAAGTGCAAACCTTTTGAAGAGTCACTGGTAATTGACTTGTCAATCATTTTTACTGAAACATTATCTTTCATACTTGTCCTTATCAAAGTCTTTAAATAATGGGCATAGCTTTTGCAGTGTATAACATCTGCATGCTGTTGTCGTGCTGCAGCTGGTAGCAGAACCCCCAAAGCTGGCAGAGTATCAGGCCTACATCGACTTTGAAGTAAAAGAGGGGGACCCAGCACGGATCCAGATAACCTTCGAGCGGACTCTGGCAGAGAACTGCCTGGTCCCAGACATGTGGGCAAAATACACCACCTATCTTGTGAGTAATGGTCAGTGCTTGGCCTGGTGCTGTCTTTCAACAGAATCCCATTCGGGCTTTGATGTTTGCTTTGTAGAGTTTGGTCTCGTTTCACATGCCATTACCTCCCATATTGACTGATCTTATTTGGCAGCCAAGACTTAGTCTGCTAGCAAGGACTAAACAAGTATGATCAAAGTATTGCAGCTTGTGTTGAGCTTCATTTAGTAAAATGCAGCCAGTGACTTTGCCAACAGTTCCTCCTGAAATCGATTCAAGGGTCTTTTAACAGTTTTAACTGTAAACTAGTTTCTGATTATTTAACCTTGGACAATAGCCAGTGAGATATCAGGCTGATAATCATTTTACTCCCCTGAAAAGAATTCAGTTAAAAACTGCAACTTATTTTTTTTATAATGGCTTCTCCTTGTGGACACACTGTGTGTGTATATATATATATTTGGTAATGAATCTTTCTGCTTGTTCAAGATTGTTTTAACCTTTGTGTTGTTTATCATCTCTGGCCTCTTTAGGATCGTCAGCTGAAGATCAAAGACTTGGTTCTATCTACTCATGAACGTGCCGTCAGGAACTGCCCCTGGACCATGGGTCTGTGGAAGAGCTACCTGCTTGCTCTGGAGAGGCATGGAGCTGATCATCAGATGGTCTCAGGTAACGACTAGAGTGCAGCATGAAGCTTTGTATTTTATGTGTATATAATTTAAGTGTTGTTGTTATGCATTTTTGGGAAACATTACTGATACAGAATCCAGATATTTTGTTAAACTGGAGGATTAAAGATGTTAGAGAGTCGTACTTATCTTGAATATGTTTTTAAATCCTGGTGTATTTATTGGGTAACATCTTTGACCGTTTAGTGGTATGTTGGATTTTGTTTTGTATCATCACACCAGTTCTTTTTCTTCTGCACAGATGTTTTTGAGAAAGCGCTTAATGCAGGTTTCATTCAAGCTACGGATTATGTGGAAATTTGGCAAGCGTACCTCGACTACCTGAGGAGACGGGTGGATTTCAGTAAAGGTGAGAGGAGTTGTGTGTCAAAAACAGTTAGAGGAAAAAATATCTCATCCAGTTTTTTTTTAAATTAATTAATTTATTTTTTGCTGATGATGATACCTTTTTTTTTTCTTGTGCAGACTCAAGTAAAGAGTTGGAGGAATTACGGGGAACCTTTTCTCGATCTCTAGACTACATGAAACAAGATGTGGAAGAAAGTAATTGGATTTCACTGAGATTTATTTTTTGGTGTACTTGGTTTGGGTTTCATGTAACTCATTCTGTTGTGGCTCTGTAGGATTTGGTGAAAGTGGAGATCCTTCTTGTGTCATAATGCAAATCTGGGCAAGAATAGAGGTAAGCGTTGTTACTATGACAACTATTTCCATGAGTTAGATTTGTGTTACAGTCAGTTGTGTTTAAAACTGTACATTCAATTTCTTGCATGCGCTCTTTTAACTTATTACATATAGAAATTTCCTATTGTTTACTCTGTTTTTTGAAAAGTAAAATTTAGTAAAAGCTAAAGTGGGAACTACTACTCTATGACATACTTAGCCCACTAAATAATCAAAAAATAATAACTTTTCACAGAAAGTGCCAGTTTTAATTTATTATACTGCTAGAGATAAAGATCTGTTAAGATAATTTATGAGATAATCTTTGTGCGTTTAAAGCTCTATAGGGCCATGACTGTCACATGTATAATATGGAAACCCTCCGCACTAATGAACCTTTCATAATTTTCCTTTTTTATTCCCCTCCATACCAGGCCTTCCACTGCAAGAACATGCAAAAAGCCAGAGAACTGTGGGATAGTATCATGACAAAAGGGAACGCAAAATATGCCAACATGTGGCTGGAGTATTATAACCTTGAAAGGTCTGTCAATACATGTCTAAGCGGAGAAAAGGTTATTTGATGTCAAGTGCTGATGGCTTGATGACTAATCAGCCAAAATGTGTGTATGTTTTTACTCTATCCGTAGGTCTTATGGAGATGCTGTTCACTGTCGTAAAGCTCTTCATAGAGCAGTTCAATGCACCTCAGACTACCCAGAGCATGTGTGTGAAGTTCTGCTCACCTTTGAGAGGGTGGAAGGTGAGTCCCAATATAAAAACCAAAATTAATGTAAAAATAAATACGATTTTCATGAATTACAGTGTCTTTATATTTTGTGTCCTCCCCTGCAGGTTCTCTGGAGGACTGGGACATGGCAGTGCAGAAGACAGAGACCCGGCTGAACAGGATTAATGAGCAACGAGCAAAGGTAGGAGAAAACGTTTCAGCTCTGTACTGTGCAGGAGTATCATTGAACTGCTGCATTTGGCTAATGATACCATGCTGTACCCATCTGTTAGGTGGCTGAGAAAGAAGCCAACCTGGCTCGACAAGAGGAGGAGAGAACTGAGCAGCGGCGGAAAGCCAAGTCAGACAAGAAGGCTCAGAAAAAGGTCCAGAAGGGAGCTAGATTCGGGGAGAAGAGGAAAGCAGAGCAGGATGATTATCAGGATGAATGGAATGAAGACTCAGGCAAGATAAGCTACTTGGTTTGAATGATAGAAGTTTTAAATTTTTGAGCATAATTAAGTGTGATGTTATTCATTATGTGTTTCCTAATTTTTCTATTTTCTCTGTGACAGAACAAGCCCCTAAAAGGCACAGAGGGAATGGGGACCAAACCACGGAGGAGTACATGGAGACTGAGACGGGGCTATTTGGGAGAAATGCTCCCCCCGGCTATAAGCCTTCTCCACCTGATGCTAAAAAAGCCCAGCAGGGAGCAGCAGCAGCTGCCCTGAGGCAGTACGATGACAAGCCAGAGCTTCGAAATGACAACAGCAGTGTGTTCATCAGCAACCTGGCCTACACCCTGGAGGAGCCAGAGGCAAAGCTTAGGACGCTGTTTGAGACCTGTGGTCCCATCAAACAGATTCGCCCAGTCTTCAGCAACAAAGGGAGCTTCAAAGGTTACTGCTATGTACAGTTTGAATCCCTAGTGTCAGTTGCCGAGGCCCTGAAGCTGGACAGACGGGAGGTGGAGGGCAGGCCCATGTTTGTGTCACCTTGTGTGGATAAAAACAAAAACCCTGACTTTAAGGTAAATATGAACACAAGTAGACAGGATTTTTTTTTCATTATGGCCAGAATATCTGCAGGTCTTTAAAAGTATCATCACAAAAGACTTTAGAAGGTATTAAATAATTTTACATTTCATTTACAATTTCTTAATTATTTTCCTTTGCCTCGAACTTAATTGAATTAATAATTTTTAATCGGTTAATCTTGCCATTTTATGCTAATTTTTAGTGTTCATGTCATACTGCTGGGCGTTACTGAAAAAATCAAATGACTAATAAGTCCAGGCCATGATGTCCCTAATGGGTTCCCACCATACTTTGTCCAGTGTGTCTGTAAAACGGGTGTCAAATTAAAATTTTACATTGACATGTTAATATTAATTTCCTTGTAGGTGTTTAAATACAACACGTCAATGGAGAAACACAAAATCTTCATCTCTGGACTGCCCTTCTCATGTACGAAAGAGCAACTCGAGGAAATCTGCAAAGGTCATGGCACCATCAAAGATGTTCGTCTGGTCACATATCGCTCAGGAAAACCCAAGGTGAGGTATAAAGAGGAGCACAGTGTCCAGATGTTTGGCTAAAAATGGCGTTCTTGTTGAAGCTAACGATTACCACCTTTGACCACACAGATGCTGAGCTAAGTGAGGGTGTAGAGTGCTGCTCACATCATTAACCCTCTCTGGCTGTGTGTCTCCCCCAGGGTCTGGCGTATGTTGAGTTTGCAGATGAAACCCAGGCATCTCAGGCAGTTCTGAAAATGGACGGCATGGAAGTAGAGGGTAACAAGATCTCTGTCGCTATAAGTAACCCTCCTCGTAGAAACACGATGGATAAACCTGGTTCCAGTAGACCCACAACAGACATGATGCCTCGCCAGGTCTATGGATCGTAAGTTTAAGACCAAATTTCTGGAAGTCTGTCTTACTCAGATTTGTAACTACAGATACAGCAGATACAAAGTGTTTTTTTTTGTTTTTTTTGTCTATTTTTTCCAGGAGAGGGCGAGGACGCACCCAGCTGTCACTGCTCCCTCGTTCCCTGCACCGGTCTAGTGGGCACGTAAACAAAGTTGAGAACGGGACCGCAGCTGAGCAAGAACCGGAAACAACCAGCGCATCAGCGAGCTCAACTTCAGAGATGAAACCTTTATCAAATTCAGACTTTGCCAGGATGCTTCTGAACAAGTGAGAAGCGAGAGAATTACGACCGCCTTCACACTGAAAGCCATCTTGTGTCCTTAAAAATTAATGTTGTTGATTTTTCTGTAATTGTTTACCTGACTTCCCTTTAATCTCAGTCCTGTTCTCATCATCTTTTCTGCGAGATTGCCTTAATCGCCAAGCTCCCGCCCTCCATCACAAACCCTTTTCAACTAAGACTCTTCACCAGTGTGATGGATTGTTTTTGTTGGGTGTGCTTGACGGTGGCTCGCAGGCTATTTTATAAAAAAGTGTATTATATTTGTGTGTAAATATACTGTAACTAAAATTGCAGGCCTTATGTTGCAAGGTGTTTTCTTTTCATGTGTCATGTGAAGGGGATCTGACAGGAGCATATGGGAGAGTATTTTTTTATTCGAAACTGCCAAACTTGTGAATGTTTTTTTAAAAAAAAAGGGTATATGCAAAAGTTTGACAGTTCAGATGTGTATTATAGTTGGTGTGTGTACATAAGTAGGATGTGCTACAAAAATCAAAAGACATTCTCGAGAGGTTTTTAGGGAACCTATGACTTTTGCTGTGTAACTTATTTTGAGCACTGAGGACACAGCTAACAAGGCTAGCAAAGGTTTTTTTTTTTTTTCTGACTATACTACAACTGAATCATTTTTACACAAAACAATCTGCTAGTAATCAACAGCATTATGTTGCTATGGAGTATATGGAGTACCCCTACAGGGTCCAGCAGCTTAGTATTAGTTAGCTGTCTTTGTCTTGCCTAAGGACGTTATTCCATTATGAGAACTGCCCTCACGGCATGTCACACTACTACAGTTTGATAGTGCTTCAGAATACAGAGTATACTGTCTGATGATTTATCTGTTTTGATAAGTAGTTCATCACTGATAATGTGGCCTGTCTGTTTAGGGTAGAAACATCAATCATAAAGTCATCTCTGTTCTACACATCAGTCTGATTTTTGTGCTGTGGAATGAAAGCAATTCAGAAGGAAATTAAACATATTTCTTCATCTCCTTTGAAATTCTAAGACTGCACATTTGAGCAGGCTGTAAATGACGCTGAGGAAATGTGTCTGACTGGCTGCTTTGGTGGCAGAAGACATCGCCGACTAATGTATCTATGCTTTAGTTTGGTCTATACAAAGTGTTTCCGGTGGTTTTGATCTTTAAGATCACACAAAAAACTAATTAGTCCAACAGTCTAGAACGGCAACAATTAGTTGATAGAAAATGAATTAATGACTATTTTAATGAGTAACACTTTAAATCATTTTTTAATGAAATTTAAAACATTTTCTATTTCCAGTGTCTCAAATGTGAGCTTTTCATTTTCTTACATTGTTAAATTCAGTGTATTCAGGATTTAGCCTATTGATGTGACAAAACAAGGCATCAGAGGATCTAGGGCTATAGGAGATTGCAATGGGTATTTTTCATCATTTTCTCAAGTTTTTTTTAGGCCAAACAATTAATTGATCAAATAATTATAATTTGCAGCCCTGCAGCTCATTGATGTAAGAAAGACATGAATTCATTTTAGGTGTCAAAGAGTTATTGTCATTAATGTTAGAAAGTACATGTGGTGAGTAGATGTATGGTTTTATAAACGTGGTTTGGACCTGGTTTTCTCCATGTGTTCAGTGGAGTTGATTTCACCCTGCAAATGACTTGTGTTAGAAGAGCCACAGTTTTCTGACAACTAAGAGGTTACTGCCGTCATCTCTCCTTATTATTTAGGTCTGCAGCTCCTTTCCACTCAAGAGAAGAGAATCTATGCAGTTTTTCACATTTCTGTTTTCCTGTGTTGACCATTTTTCCACTGTTCCACTTGCTTTGGTTGGATATCAATGCCATTGTATGTAATGTTTAGGATGCTAATTTCAAAAAGGTCACCATAGTTTGTAATGAATATAAATCGAAGTTTTCAAAACAGAAGGAATACAAGCTATATGTTTTGCTCTCACCAAAGTGGCCTATTCTTAATAAAAATCAATATGTTGTTCTCTAGAAGTCAACTTCCACCTTCCCAAAGGTGGTATGGTTACATTGCTGTTTTGTATCATTTCTGTAGACAGTGTTTTGAAATTGGTATAGTGATGAATAGTATTTTATTTTGTTCTATCACTGTATTTATTTTCGTGCTTGTTTCATTATCTAGCCTTTTCTACCCTTGTGTTTTTGGCTCCTGTAAAAACAAAAAAAAAAAAAAGTGATGTCATTTTTTTCTGGTCTAAAACTTATTTTAATAAAGTCTTGTAAATCATCTTGGATCCCAGTCTAAAACCCACAGCTTTGTTCATACTAAAATTTTATAACCTAAAGACATAATTAAAGTTAGTACAACACTTTTATTTTAAAATAAAATAAATATTAAAATACAGTGGAAAGTGCATTACAGTGTTACGAGACATCACCCTTAAGCCAAAGATGGTGAACTAAATGTTCACACAATGCACACATCTGCAGTGGAAATCACTGACGCTTCTCAAGTTGAACGACATGATAAAGTGGTGGTTCCTATTTACACCACATCACTTTTCAATATGCAGGAAAACAATTTATATGCAAGCAAACCTAAACCACAGCAATTTCAGATTTCAATTCAACACCCTGCAGCAGTTTCCATGAATTCATTTAAGTACAGAGCTGAAACTGAGGTACAGGACAGTAAGGTAGGATACAGCTCCTGGATGAGGCAATTCAACACATTTTATGATAGGATTGTTATTAAAGAGGTTTGGGATGAATAAAAACAACCTATGTCTGCATGCTAGCCCCTCATGCTTCCTTTCTCCTCCTGTCTCAAGCTCAGTTGTGGATCGGGATGGTCTGTTTGCAGTCGGGACAAGCCTGGTCCTGGCCGGCTCCCGGCAGCCCCACAGCGTACTCTGTTGTAGAAATCAACAATGTATCCAATGTTATCTCTGTACATTTGGCTATAAAGCGAATGAAAGGTCGTACATCACCCTCATTGGCTGTGTCTAGAGCTGCATAATATTCAGCTCTTTGTTCTTTGCGAATTGTTATTGGTGGATATCGCGCTTGCATGAGCACAAGGTTCATGAGCAGGCGTGATGTGCGTCCATTGCCATCGACAAATGGGTGCACATACACCAGTTTGTAGTGGGCGAGGGCTGCGTACTCCACAGGATGCAGCTGCAGGGCCTCATCAGAGTTGAGCCACTGAACCAGCTCCTGCATGTGTCTCTGCAGGTCCTGAGGGTGGGGTGGGATGTGGTGGCCCACAAACACCTGGCTGGTGCGCAGCCTCCCTCCCTCCACAGGATCCACATAGCCAAGCACCCGCCGGTGAATCTCCAGGATGTCACTGACGGTGATGGCTCCTGATCTGGACAACAGCGTGGTGTTGATGTACTTCATGGCTGCGTCCACCCCAATGGCTTCGTTCTGCTCCTGCAGGCTCTTCCCAGGGACGGCGTAACGCGTCTCGATGATGTGCCGGATTTCAGACAGAGTTAGCGTGCTGCCTTCGATGGCCACCGTGTGGTAGATGTGGTGGTAGTAGGTTTCCTCCATCACTCGGCGGAGTGCAGAGTTACCTTTAGGAATGGACATCAGCCTGCGCACTTTACTGTCAATGATGCCAAAGTAACGCTGGTCGATCTCCTCCACCAAGGGAAGAGTTCGGTCTCGGCTAACCAGAGCCCGCTCATTACAGGGAGAGATGGCCAAGGCTTTTGTGTATAGGTGGTCTGCCTGGACCACATCCTTCTCCTCCTCCAGAATAGTCCCAAGCTCCGTCAGGGCATCCACAAAGTCGGGGTTCATACTCAGTGCATGCACCAGCAGCTTGTGAGCCTTCTCTCTCTTCCCCAGTCTCTTCATCTCCATAGCCTGCTGCAAAGCAGCTTTGGCCTCCAGCTCCATCTCTGCAAACACAATGTGATAAACACCGTCAGCTCCACCACAGTTGAAAGTGTACAGAGCAGAGGTCAAAGCACAATCACTAATTATATACTAAGAGTATACTAATAATTAATATGATAGATGGTAAGGCTGAGGGTCTAATATTATTATCATTATTATTATTATTGATAAGTCATTTGTCCTATAATACGTCAACACACTGTGTGAAAAGGGCCATCGCCCGAGGAGACGTCTTCAAATTGCCAGTTGACCACAAAGAGAGAAAACGAAAAAATACAAAGAAAAGCAGAAGATCCCCGTATTTATATATAACCTGGATATTTTAATTGTTGGATTTTTTTCCTTGAGCATTGACTTACATGACTGACTGCGTCACTCTTACGACGCCATAACATATGGCACAGTGTTTTACCGTGAATCTAAGGGATCAGTACACCTAGTCTCTGTGTGTACCTTTGCTGGGCTTGGACCTCTGAGGCAGCAGATCAAGAGCTGTGAAGGGGACGGTGAGGCTGGTTGACTGCACAGCTGGAGGCTCCTGAGAGCTTCCCCACAGCTGGCAGCGGAGCTGAGCGATGCCCTTCAGGGCGGCGCAGCACTGGTCCTCCACTCCGACCAGGGGCATCAGGAGGGCTACCAGAGAACCGAGAAGGACACACAGCAGCGGGCCCCATCCTCCCAGGACACGGCCGCTGGTGTAACGCCACACCCTCACAGCAACCATGATGGTCCCAGGTTAAATTCTCCATCCTCCGGTGATATGGTCCCCCATGTATAGACACCTCGGCTAGGAGAGCCGGAGGGCGGCTGCCAGGACGGAGTACGCAGCTAACATGACGGCTGAATCTCCCCGACACCGCCGGGGAAATCCAGCTCAGGTACCCGACGTTCACAGCGTGTGACTTGGCTCCTTGTTGCCCGTGTGTGGCTCTAAACTGAGGGAAAAGACTAAATTAATGTTCAGCTAATTCAGATAACGACTCGTTCTCGGCGTCAGCTCCGTTGTGTACACAATATACACATCAGCGACTTCCTCCGGCTGAACGTGGGAACATTCTCAAATATCATTGGTCGGAAGTTTTTTAAAGAACGGCGCCGATTGGCTGAATATGCAGCAATACAACTAATGATTCGTAGCCGTCTCTGATTGGGCAAGTACGTGGACAATTGCTTCCTAAGTTTGGGTTGTCTGGGTTATGGCTGTGCCTGAGGTTCTGTCAATAGTCTGATATGTATGACCAGCAGGGACCTGGATTGGTGGCTCGTACACGTTAATAACACATAAATGAGACAGCTCTTAGTAGACAACCCAAGAAAGACATAATGGCTTAAAAATAGCTGTGGCCCAAAGACAGGCCAAATTTGAGCATAGTTTAACTTCTCATAAACAGTTGGTTCAAATACTCCCAGAGCTTGCCTGGTCTGAAATTCGTGGGTGGCTATTTACTTAAACCCCACATTACAGGGAGAGATGGCCAAGGCTTTTGTGTATAGGTGGTCTGCCTGTACCACATCCTTCTCCTCCTCCAGAATAGTCCCAAGCTCCGTCAGGGCATCCACAAAGTCGGGGTTCATACTCAGTGCATGCACCAGCAGCTTGTGAGCCTTCTCTCTCTTCCCCAGTCTCTTCATCTCCATAGCCTGCTGCAAAGCAGCTTTGGCCTCCAGCTCCATCTCTTTGTAGTTGAGTTTATTTCAACTACAAAACCTACCAATCTGACACTGCTTTCACTTGAACTGGTCATCACAGGCACAGCTGCTTTCAATCCCACCTCCCATGACCACAAACAGGAATGAACTGTCTATAGAAAATAAACAGATCAGTTCTCTTTTGTTATTCAGTATTACAGGAAATGAGAAAGTAAATATTAGAATAGTTATTGTGCCTTGATAGCATTGTCTGCCAGCACTAGTCATTTTCTTGGAGTGGAAAGTTAAAAGTAAAATGTTTGATCTATTTATATACTGTTTGCATGAAGGAACCAAAAACAAAGTTGCTTTGGCATGACATCTTTAACTGCTCAGTATTTTTTGACTGTGTATATATCAGCACCTCAAGCTTTGTTACCGCTTGTTTTCCTCTATAATTTCAATGCAGAAGAACCTGGAGAGGGCAGCATTGCTCTGCTATGCAAATCTCTCATTCATAGTTCAGTATATCCTCCCTAGACAGCAGTAGCACTCAGCCTCAAAATGAGTATAAACAAGATTTACTCCAATACCATCCAACTTTTAAATGCAATAAAAATTAATTTGTATTTGTATGAAACAATTAATAACACTGGCTTCTGCAGCCTCTTGTTCTAACTCTTTCTATTAACATTTTGTAATTTTTCAGTTCTATTTCTGCTTGTCCGTCATGCTCTTGTTATTCAGTTTTGTTCGGCTGTATGTATTTTTCAAAGCTTTCATTGCTTTCATTGCTTAACTACTTTAATATGTGTCATCTATGTCTAGTTGAACTGCCTTTATAGAATTTACCACCAGCTGGGAACAGCCTGTGGTGATGAAAATGGTTCCGGGCTGTGTGCTAAAGACAAAAATATTGTATTTTATCAGCTCTAAATAGCCCATATTCACACACAGGCTGAGACTCTGTAGCAATACACGATCACCAGATATTGTGGGAAAAGTGAACAATCATGTAGGTTATCGATGTGCAGTCAGAAATTCTGTAGGTTTGTCTGAAATTTGGGCTGTTGAATTTGTCTAGTCATGTTGCACACTGTACTCGCAGCCAGACCTGGAGCTGCACACTAACATCATTTACCACCACAGACTCCCTCTGTACTGCTCCGACCCACAGCAATTTCACCTTGGGGGATAATGGAGCGGCCTGTTTGAGTGTGCTTGAGCTGCACTATTTCTTTATTCCTGTTATTCATGTGCTCTGTCACACACTTCTCAAAGCAAAGAAGAGGCCATAGCCATAGTAAGGAAGAAAAGAAAGAAAGAAAGAAAGAAAGAAAGAAAGAAAGAAAGAAAGAAAGAAAGAAAGCAGCTTAGGGGAATATTTAATCAACATGCTGCAAATGATTAACTGTGATGGGTGAAAAGACGACTGCTGCCTGTAGAACACATGTTCTGAATTCTGCATATTCATGGCTCAAATCAGACTCTGTGCTGTATAATGTGCCACTGAACTAAAATACTTTTATTGCTACTATTTGGTTTGGAAGCATCTTTCAATTCATGATCCATGAAAAAAAGAGAAGAAAATGGAGCCTTTAAAAGTTTTTATTACCATAAAGGGATTCTTGTTATTATTTTCCCTTCTCGACAAAGTTTAACAGAGGATGATAGTCTTAAGCGCTCCCATATCTCTTAAGATGCTCTTTAATGGTTTGATACCCACTGAAACCACCAAATTGCTGATTATTTTTCCACTTAAAAGACAGATAAAAATGCACCCTAAAATACCAAGATCTGTGCCATGTAATATATGAGAGGATAATAAGAGTAAACGCCAGATAAAAAACACAAGATGACCAAAAATCCATGGATGATTTTCCAAATTTAGATTCAAAAGAAGGAATAAATAGCACTCAGTGAGTTGAGACAAACAACAGACATGTGAATGCTGACATAACAAAACAAAAACTGTAAGGTTAAGTTTTTATTCTATCAGCAGTGAACAGCATGTGGATATGGATGTGCACTGAGAAGAAAAAAAAAATCCATCTTTATGAAAAATTGTCACAATCTGTAATGTAGATAACATGGTCAGAGGATGTCAATATGAGTATGTGCATACCATACCTATCTAATGATCTAAAATGAAAATGATGAAAAGTATATATGTAAAAAAAAGAAAAGTAACTAAGACACATACAGATGTTACCTCAAGCTGAATGAAACCTTCGTCTGGTGAGGACGTTGCAGGAGAAGATCTCTTTGATTATTTGTTTGCCTCATGTTGTTTTTTGCTGACTTTGTGATTGGGATTCAGAGCCTTCAAAGGTAAAGCAACCCCCATTGCTGTTTTTCCTTTAAATTGAGGATTAAGAGAATAACTAGACTTATCCGTCTGTGAGCAGTTGCTCAAATCACAAACAAGCATTAAAGCAGTGACATCCTGGCCATTCTCCATATGAGGCTCCACAATGAACAACTGTAGATTCTGCCTTAGTTGAAAAGTATGAACAAATATGGCACAGTGAGCGTATAAGAGAGATGATGGCATGAAACAAATTGCCCTCTGGTCATATCGTGGACTAATTCTATGCCCATCTGGCATACGCTTACATGAACTAACCCCCCTCAGCTGTGTAAACAGATAAAACTGCATGAGTCTGCAGTTAAAAATATTGACAAGTACTAATTCAATTTTTTTTGAGGTTGATGCAATTAATGCCTCATGTCACTTTAGGATTTTTATCTGAATGGAACAGTCTCCTGAAAAGTATGATTTTTTTATCTCCTGTATCTGTTGTTAAATGACTGTGATGCATGGAATGTGAATTACAAGCTTTCTCATTAACCTGTATGAAATAAACAGTTGTTTTCACTAATTACTTTGCAGATTTTGTAAAGTAATGGGCTGCTACATTCATCAGTATGATCCTCACACCAGCTGACATGTTAACTTGAAGCACTCTCCAGAGATGACCTGTCACAGACTATTAAAATAACACTCTGTCTTTTCACTTCTTGCTGGAACTGTGCTTGAAGAGGTAAAAAAAAGAAAAAATCCATCTGCCCACCTGGAAAAAAAGCGACCTGTCAGGGCAGGAGATAAATCCCTCTGGCACCGGCGCCTCGCCTCCTCCCCTACCAGCTCCTCTCTCTCCAGCCTTTGTGGAGCCGTCGGTCTGCTTGCCTTTCTGTCTGAGAAGAGGCTTTGTTCTGGGTGACAGAGCTTGGTGTCAGCGATAGAGGATCTCGTTAGACAGTCAGAGAGAGAGGGATGGTGGCTCTCTTTACACTCTGAGTATGGATGGCTCAGAGAGCAGGGATGGGGGGTAAAATGGAGGACAAAGTGAAGGAGAGCTGCATTGGGAGCAACAACTGTCCTCAACTGTCAGCATCCAAAATACCTATCTGATTTGATTATTTCCCTCCAAAATAGAAGATCCACACACTCACTGGCTTATAAATGCTGTTATAAGACAATTTGGGAAGTCAAGATGCCTTGTTTACTCCGGTCCCACGATCAGAGGACAGACGGTTGTCCGATCAATTGCTCTGTCATGAAATCAGAGAGGTTAAGGCACCTTCAACAACATAACCAGTTCACAGGCTCAACAATAGTGGTCTGATGTTTCCCCCATCTCCCTCTGACCCAGCAGCTTGGTGAGCCTCACTGAGCATCTCTTCTTGAAGGAGTTCAGAGTGGGACAGAGGAAAGTGAAGAGACGCACCTGTGGCAGCCTCCCCAGGTGTCAAGAAAGTAACTAATTACTGGAGTCCTGTCCCTGCAGTTCTCACTGCACTGGGAGACAGGACTCTGTCCAAAACACTTTCCCAGTGGGATGATAAGTTTCCCCTGTTGGCTCTATAGGAAGGCATTGTTATAACTCTACAGTTAATGGGCTTATTGTTTATTTGGTCACTAAACCAGTTTTTACCTTGCCAACCACTGTCTTCCAAAAGAAATACTCTATTTACTTCATAAAACTAGGGTCAGACATTTTTCCAGACTTTTGAGATATATCGCCATACATCACCATTTTTTTGCATTGGTCTGTAATTGAGGTGGTGTGAGGTTAATTGATGCCTTGACAGAACAGAGGTAAAAATGATGTTTTGGGATTTCTTACAGTAAACTTACACATACAGTTAAGTATATAAGTATTTGTACAGTGGCACAATTTTTATAATTTAATTTCCGTAAACCACCATAATGGCTTTGAAATGAAGCCATCAAGATCTGATTGAAGTGTAGACTGTAAGTTTTAATTCAAGGGGTTCAATAAAAATATCACATTAACCGTTTAGGAATTACAGCCATTTTTATAAATAGTACCTCATTTTCAGAGGCTCCAAAGTAACTGGATAAGGCAACATAACTATAAATATAAGGATTAGTTTTTAATATGTGGATGAAAATCCTTTGCAGTCAATGACTGCCTGAAGTCTGAAACCCATGGACATCACCAAATGCTGAGATGCTTTGCAAGGCCTTTACTGTATCCACCTTCAGTTGCAGCTTGTTTGTGGGTCTTTCTGCCCTCAGTTTTGTCTTCAGTAAGTGAAAAGAATGCTCAATTGAGTTGAGGTGTGGTGACTGACTCGGCCATGGAAGAATATTCCAGCTCTTTGCCTTGAGAAGCTCTTGGTTTGCTTTGTTAGTATGTTTTGCTTCATTATCCATCTGTAGTTTGAAGCACCAGTGCGTTCCTTCTTTTTAAGAATGAGCCAAATTGTTGATTTGCCAACTCTTAAAGTGTCTGCCATCTGTCTGATAGGTTTCTTTTGTTTATTTCTGTCTAATGATGGACTCCTACTTTTGCATCAACACCTCTTTGGACTGTATAATAAGAATTCCTGTGATACCAAATGCAAAATCCACACTTTGAATCAACTGCAGACCTTTTATCTGCTTTATTGTAATGAAATAATGAGGGAACAAGCCACAGCTGGATATGAAACTGATCAGCTGTCAATTGTCCAATAACTTCTGAGCCCCTGAAAATGAGGGACTATGTATAAATATGTCTGTAATTCCTAAATGGCCAATGTATAATTTTTGTGAAACCCCTTTAACTAAAGCTAAAAGTCTACACTTCAATCACATCTTGATTTTTTTTTGTTTCAAATTCATTGTAGTGGTGTACAGAGGAAAAACTACAAAAATTGTGTCACTGTCCATGTTCCTATGGACATAACTATATATGTAACTTTGGGAAAGGAAAATAGTAAGTGTATTTAGACATATTCTATAATGACCAAATACTTGCTATCACTATCTAAAGGTCAACAACACTTTACAAGCCAAATAGGTTGCAAACAGGTTGAAACCTTTAGTTTTGTATTGGCAAATTTTTTTAGATACTATGTGATTATGATTGAATAATGTTAGTCTAACATCTGAGCCTCTAATGTTACCCTCTTACTACCCTTGACCCTTGATTCTTACTGTAACACAGCAAACCCTTGTTGTTGCCACTACTGTTGCTCATCTGCTTTTCCTAAATGAGCTGCTCCACCAACAGTCTGTCATGCCAATGAACTTAACAAAGAACTTTGCTTTAATGTTCATGTTCATGAATATGACTGAATTGAAATGATATCTTACATATGTAAAATGCAGCAATACATGAACCTAGGGAATCGTGGTTGATTAATTTTAGTGATGGCTGTGCAGTAAATAGATCAACAATGAGGAGAGTCATGGATCCTTTTTGCTCCTAAATTCTTACTCAGAGACTGGGCATGGTTTATTCAATCCATGCTCTTATCTGTCTGTCCTCTTTCTCATTTTCACAGTCCCTTAAGAGAATAATTTAAAACAGAAAAAGTCTACATGAATGGATTCAAAAAGAAGATAATTTTTGTTTATCTGTGAGGGAAACACTATTTATACCGGGGCAGTATAACAGACAGGCAGGTCTTTGCATCTGCTCTTTGGTCATGGTGAGAGTCTTGATGTGTTCAGCTCGGTCTTATTTGCCAGCTGTAGCATATAACCTCAGGTTATAGCTGGTGTCCATCAGACCCTGTCTTTGTCCTGCAAGCTGGTCACCTGCTCGATAGCTTCAGCAGGGCCAACAGGTGAGTAAATGATCTGGTGGAAAGAAAGGAGACAGAAATAATTAGCTCTCTACTGAGGGGCAGCCATTACCAGGGACCTCCCTCGGGCACTGCTTGCTGTTTCACTTATTATCTCACTTCCACACTGGCCTGTGCCACTCAGAATAGTGGGTTTACAAGCCTCCAGCTCTGTCAGATGTACCAATTCAACTACTAACAGGCACATCTTACGACACACAGTAATGACTCAGCAACTGTGGGTGGCTCATTATTCTCTTCACCCACCAGGAGATGACTGGCTTGTGACTTTCTTTGGTTTCTTTGGTAACATACAAGGGGAATACAAAATAAAATATAGCACCTTATAACACGACTTAATAGAAAACAATCCTACTGGATGACAATGTTTGTTCATGTGACCTCCTCTGAAATTGTTCGCCTTTGCTGATGATTTTGTGGCAAAGGAAACTCAAATCAAACCGTCTGAATATACCTGCTCTCACTGCTCCTGTCTGGATTGTTTTTTAAATGGTCCTTTCAGCAGTCAACCACGAGACACACACAGACTATATTGTAAATATAACAGTCATAATTCTTTTTGTACCAAATGCATCCTGACATTAAGTTGAATTGCCATTTTAGTTTTTAGTTCAGTAGTTTGGGTGTTACCAATCACCTGTTCAGCCAAATCTTGAACTGAAATCTGAGCTGTATGATGACGATTTTATTATATGAGCAGAAAAATCCATATGTGAATTCACAAAATCTGTGTTTCTTTGACTTGTTGTTTTTAGCTAGGCTAGACATGTGGCTCTGGGGTTGGCATTGGTTCGCTTTGGTCCAGACTTAAATATTTCAACAACTAGTGGGGAGATTGCCCTGAAGTATGTACAGATATTTATGGTCCCAAGAGGATTAATCCCAATGACTTTGATTGTCCTTTGACTGTATCTCTAGTGCCACCATAGATTAAATGTTTATCTTATCTAGTTTTAATTTGTACCCGTATGTATAGTTTGTGTCCAGATACCCAGAGAACTACTGCCATGCATATCATTCTCAGCTGTACTTCATTTTTAGAGCTGAATTGCAAATGTTAGCATGCTAACATTCTGAATGGTGAACATAGTAAACATTATTCCCCTGAAATGTCAGCATGTTAGGACAGTGTTGGCGTGTTGACATCAGCATGTAGCTCTCATCAATCCTGCGTAAGTTTAGCCTCTCAGAGCTGCTAGTGTAGCTGTGACCTTCAGTTTTCTCATTGGAAAGAAACATAAGAATACCAAAAGAAAAAAATCTTTCTTTTAAAAACAAACACACCTTTCAGAGGACAGGATGGTCATTGTTGCTATTTTTTTATTTATTTATTTTTTGCTCCAGAGGAATCTAACCCCAGCAACGGCTAATTAATCATTGTGGACCCATATGGTAATCATACAAGGATCCCATCTGGAGCTGACTTCAATATATAGTAAAAAAAAAAAATAGCCAGCAGGACCTTCCTTTCCAGCCTCCGGCTTCACATTTGCAAGTCTTGCATGTCAAGCTATGGGTTGCCAGAGCTTCACTATCTGCTGTCTCCGTCCTGCACGCTTCAGAGGATGGAGGAGCCTCTGACCCAGCTGCAAACTGAGGAACGTTTTTCTTTTTATTAAAACTTCTCCCAGACTTTTGTTTCAAACATAATGGTGTTTAAGAGCCTTGTTATTGCTCTAATTAACACAATGTCAATTATTATCATCATCTAACCGATATACAATTTGTGAACCACAACCTAATGTTTTGACACTGTGATTATAAGCACAAATCCCATGTTCATGAGTCAGGGTCACTTTGAAGATTAGAGTTATTAATTGACTTTTTCAGTCAGGATCTGTCTGATCACTCTAACAGGATTTAGATGGTTAAAGCAGCACAGATGCTCACATAAAACCATATTGGATTATGATAACTGCATAATTTAAGATATTTCTGCTCTATCCCATTAGATTGATTTTCTTAATCTAAAAGCTTCTTTTCCAACAAATGCGTCAGTGTCGAATGTTTATTTTGGGGACATGATAAGCTGCAACAATACTGATGACATAAATGTTATGTAAAGGCAAAGCTTATCTTTTGAATTTACTATGAGTACAGCTGCAGTTAAGGAAAATATTCCACTCAGTGGACCCAAAAAGAGAAAATGTAAAGGGTATTATGGTGTAAACACATTCATAGGCTAATCTTCCCCCAGTGAGTATGATGCCAACTGTGTGAAATGATCGTTAGATCTGATACTCATTAGCAGCAAGAGGTTTGACATAGACATAGATGTGTTCTCTCGATGTATTAATACAGTGATGGGCCAAGATACAGTTCATACTGTACATTCATTTTCACTAGTGTCATTAAGTTAACAAGCCACTTTTACATTTTTGTAGGAAAAGAAAGGTGATGTAGCACTTTTATTCATACACTGTTGCAATAAAACAATAAAAAATAAAACATCCAACGGGAAATGACAATGAAAGTGAAATAAGGGAAGAAAGAAAGGATAAAAAAGGGGTTAACATTTATACTTACTATATAAAGAGTTTTTTTTCTTTAATATATACAAAGCTGGCTTAGTAAACACATGAAAAATAAATGAAAAGGCATTTTCCCTGTTTCCCACACAAAGACTTTAATTGGGAGGGTTGCCCAGGTATATTCATAGCCGCCAAAGTATAACTGGTGACCCATTTTAAGCTCTCTCTATCTTTCCCACTCACTTTCTCTCAAAAATACATTGACAATTAAAATGTTTTTCATCATCGGACATAGTCTGCTGCTTAGACGAGCCAGTGCACTGTCAAAAAAAAATCCATAAAGTTTTTACCATCCCCATCTGTCTCTTCACTGGCCCTCCCTGTGTGTCTGTCAGCCAGTGTGTGCATGAGTGCATGCTGTGTGTGTGAGCCGTGCCAGGACTGGGCTCACTGGCCAATCACAGTACGCAGTCAAGCGTCACCGACCCGAATCCAGCCCTAGACTCAACCTGCTTTTGTTTTGCACTCCACTTTCTCTGAAGCTGTATATTAGTGTCTACCAGTGATCGCCAATACACACTAACTTGTCATGTGGCATTAAAACTTGTTTTCTACTTTAAAGGAAAGAGTTCAGTGGCACCCTTTCAGTAAAAGAAACGGAGGTTGCTTTTCTCCAGACTTTCAAGCTCTAAAGTGTTTTCTCCTCAGCTGCTCTCTTGTCACATTACCTCCACTCCTGAGTTCACAGACAGCGGAGCTCTGTCAGCTTCCTCTGGTACCCACTTAAATTTCCAGGTTATAACAATGGCAAAACAGTGAATATTGAAAAATGTGAAGTTCCTCTAATTTTAATAGAGAGCTGTACTGTATGTGGGTGGAGGTTTTTTTTGTTTTGTTTTGTTTTTTTGTTTTTTTTTAAGCAGCAGGAATAAATTTAAAGAAATCCTGATAATCTGTCCATGTCCTCCTCAAATAATTTCAGGGATGATAATGTTGTGTGGGTCCCTTCTCTTTCCACTGTGGTCTGCATGGATAAAAGCCTGTTAATGTGAAGATTTAAAATATACAGCCATATTGGTCCATCTGAGCATAGTACTGCTGGCAAACAGCTAGCTCTAATCCTCCTGAGTGTGGTTTGTATATGTGTATATGTGTATATATATATGTAAACTCACATATGTGAATGCATGTGTGTGTTCCTTTTCTGCCTTTGTCTTTACAAAATCAAATTAACAAAAAACAAATTTACTTTTACTATTGGAGCCTCTTTTGATCTTAACTCAATCTCTTTTGAGTATATTAAAAAGTATATTATTTCCGCCTCTATAATTGTTGTCATTATGTATAGTAATACTAAGAAGAAGAAGAAGAAGAAGAAGAAATTTTATTTTTATACCATAATTCATGCATAAATTACAACAATGCACAGTCCTTCACCTGACAGTAAGTAGTCACAAACATTTACTATAAAACTGTATATACAATAGAAATAGCATAAATTAGACTAAAAGAGAATAGAGGATAAAAAAAAGGATGCTGTGAGTTAAATGCTAATGACAGCATGCTAACATGCTTATATACAATGACAGTTCTGACATATTCAGCAGGTGTAACATGTACAGTGTTCACCCTCTTTAATTAATGTGTTAGCATGCTAACATTTGCTAATTAGCACTAAACCAAAGTAGAGCTGAAGCTGATGGGAATTTAATAAGTTTCGGTTTTCGGTATTTGATCAGGAGCTGAACAAAGTACTGGACAAATTTATATTTTGACCTCATGAAATGTCAATTAATCCCCTGTGGGCCATGAATGTCTTTTCCAAACTTCATAACCACCCAATAGTTGTGGAGATCTTTCAATAATGACCAAAAATGTGAGAAAAGTTAAGGGTTTTCGCCGAAGACATAAGTCACATGGCAGTTCATCTTGTAGTTGTTGAGACGTTTCAGTCTGGATCAAAGCGGTGCACTGATTCATTAACCGGGATAACATTAACACTTGAGTCACGTTGCTTGCATGGCTAAATATAATCCTATTTTCCCCATAGCAGTTAAAAGCTAATAAGAGTTGCCAAAGCTTTAGAGGCTGACATTTTTCCACTCAGCATCAGACTACTGGCCTATTTCAAAGAAGCAAACCTACTGTCAATAGTACTCACGTCACATTCAGAGGAGATCAATAATTCTCGGGGCAGTACTGAACTGGGATTTGGAGATTGACTTGCCTACTTAACTTGCAGCTCTGTTAATGACACTGCAGGGTTGTTCAGACATGAGCACAGTAATATATGTATGCAAATAAATCCTCATATTTGTCTATTGTGTCTTAGCGTAAGTGAAAGAGTTTACCACATCAGGGATATTCAGATATCATTAATCACAAACAGATGACTTCTAGAAACTTTTCTGTGAGTCTCAAGACCCTCAATCATTATCAATGATTGTTGCACTTATGAGGATAGTAAAACAAACTATTATTCAATAGGATTATTTCAATTATACCTTTGGTTATTATACCTGGAGCAATTTTGAAAACCAGAATACAGTCATTTCTGTTTTAAAACATGATTGTGCCTTTTTTTTTTGTATGTTAAATGTGTAGAGATTAGTGACTGGGGAAAAAAAATTGCATATGTGTAATGTCTGACTTTGAAATTTGGAGCTATAATGTACCTAATTGTATGTTTTGTGATCAATTTTTAATCGTTATTTCTATCCTGAAACTAAATAAAACATGGATAAATAACAAATCTCCTTTTGTCCGCCACGGTAATTAATATCCATTTCCAGTGTTTGTTCACAACTTGTGCAGATGAGCACAAACAATTCAGGATGAAAAATTACAAAATGAAAATAGAAATACAGCAAAGCAAAATTCCTTTTAACTGCACAAGAAAGTATTACGTGGTGTATCAAATTGCATGGTGTTTTATTCCTCACCTAGGTAGTATGGTAGTATGCTGCTGCTGCAAATATCACAAAACTGCTTCAAAATCTTTGTAGTTATAATAATACCAGGCAGAATTTAGAAGTATGATGTTACAATATCATTTCCTAAGGTTAATGCATTTGTTCTACAGAGCATGCCAGCCCATTATTACTATCTATTTCTGCGACTGTACTGCATTGTGGAGTTGGATTTTAGGGAAACAGATTTATGCTGTTGACTGCTGCATCTCTGCTACACTTTAATCTATAAAATGGATTTCAAGGAGAAAACACTAATGTTTGGACAATATTTAGTTACTTTAAAATTTCATTCAAAAGGCACACTGGCATTTGAGCAAGGGGAACCTGATACAGCAGAGGACTGTGCATCAAACTACAGGGGAGGACAGGGAGACCATTCATGATTGCAGGAGTAAATACACTGTAAGTGTTACTTGACTCGTTGTAGGACCTGAAAGCTTGAAAAAAGACTGGTGGATCGGTTGAGCAGAGCAACTGGATTAGTATTAGTATTATTGTAAACTATAATCATGGGGACGCCATGGAAACAGCAGATTTTAAGTCATGATGTCAGAGGTTATAAAAATAGAGAGATTTCCTTTCTTTACTTTCACAAACTGGACTCATTTTCAAAAGAACCACTGGATGAAAATACACATCAACTTGTTGGATAGGACCTTTGATTAGGTCATTGGTTTTTGTAACATTTCCCAGAAGAAATTTTCTAACTTGGGATTCAGATTGGATAAAGACTGAAAATAAACATCACCAGTTTGTTTCCATGTGAGCGATACGCATTTACTGTGAAAATGCTAGTGTCTTATCTGGTGATTTCTCGATGAAAGCATCTCTTGAAGACATCCCTTGAAAGCCTGAAAATGCAAATTCTCAGTGTCTAAAGATCACGTTAGACCAAAGATGTTTTTGAAAAATGCACGTATTTCACAAAACATGAGAGGCAGTAATTGCAGTGACTCATATTGTATAAATTATGCTTGGATCTGCTCATGAACTTTTATTTTGGAATGTAGCATGCTCAATTACTGTTTCACAAAATGACAAGTGCAAAATCATTAGTACCACTCTTATATTTATGGGAAAGTAGGAAATTCTTTAACTGTATGTTAAAAAAATGAGAGCATAAAAGTTGACATCACAAGAAAAAGTCAAAATAAAGCATTTCTATAAATGATAAGTCCATTTAATTTCTTACGATACGGTAGGAAGAGCTTAAATGCATGAAAAATATGTCACATGTATTGCACAGTATGTGCTGTTAAATACCTGTTCTGTTTGACAAAAATATGCAGTAAAATGCCACCAATAATAAGACTTATTATTAATCAAGTATATGTTTGGATTTGCTCAAGATACACATTTGTTAAACAATTTCACAGACCCTACAAATGTGCTCAAGGAAAAGGGAATTAAACATTGATATAGTTTTTATGTATTCTGAATCCTCCTCTCTGTGTATAGTTTATTAAAATCAGAAAAAGTCTTACAAGGTCATGCTTTTTGCAGTGCAGTGCTTCTTCGGCTTCACAGTAAACTCTGCAGGAGTTGTGCAAGAAATAGAATTAAAGATACTTTAATACTATCCTAATAGGGAAACTTTCTTTTCAGGCTCGCTCCCCTATGAGAGAGGTCAGCACAGCTTGAGTTTCTTGAGGATCCTCCATCAGGATACCTGAACGTGCTTGAACTGAAGTTGTTTGTTGAAGAAGAGCCTCCTCACTTTCACTGTGTCACCCACCTGAACCGAGGGTGTCAATGTAATGCACTCAGCTTAGATACACTGGACAAAAGGTTTCTTATGTATATCTATGTATATCATAGTGCAGTTTAGATGAAGGATAAATTTGAATTTGATACCAGTTTGGATTGCTTCAAACTCAACTGAATCTTGGGTAGTGCTGTAAATTCTGATTTTCTTTTTAAGACTCCTTAAATCACTTAAATCAAAAGTATTTAACTGACCATTTAAATCCTTAAATATTTTTTCTGTATTTTGCTTTTAAGTAAAAGGCAAAATCATCCATAGTACTTTATCAAAGTGCGAACCTTCCTCTGCAATATAAAGCATCCTCTGAGTTTCCTTAGAGGGTTTGCTTTCATTTCATAGAGAAAATCTATATCTGGTTATCATACTTGTCTTTGATTATTTATTACCTCAGCCTTCATTTGGAAATTCAATCGGCAAGGCACTGCCAGGTCTGTGTACCCTCCATGGTGAAAGGATTTAGCTGAAATGCATCTGAATAGGTCAGGTAGACATGCTGTGTGCAATAAAGTTTCCTCAATTACCTGAGAGCTGCACAGGGCTTAAGTTTACATTTAAAAGCTTGTTTCTCAAACATGCTGGGATATTTTGATCAATGTTGATTAATTACTTGTGTTAATGTACATTCTTATATGTAGAAATTCAGTTGCTGTCGAGTCTAATTGGAAAGAGTTATGTACATTTTTTGACAGCAGCAATGTCTTCAAAGGGGATTGAAGAACAAACTTCCAACAGCAGTGCAAGCTCCAACCTCATTAGCATTGAGATCACTCGATTATGAATGTTAAAATACTCAGAGTATAACTTGAGGCTACATTTGCAGTATTTAATTTTCAAACTAATTTTGTAGCTGCCACTTCCCAGATTACATTTATGGCTTTTCTTTGTGTCAGACCAAGTGTTTTGAAAGATTGTGTTGAAAGAATGGGACATAGCATATTAGGAATAGACATAAGGCTAACACACATTGAACATTTAGTTGTAGTATGTTGAAAATGCCTACGCTGAGCTGAAGAAATGTTTAATTATGTACCATTGCTTGCAGTATCATAATGACAGAGGACCTCTGACAGCTAGAAAGTAAAGCAGATGTGTGTTGCAACTGATGAGAGATAAGCAGATTCCGTTAACCTAATTAGTTAATGTAGCTTGCATTGGGTAACACGGAAAAAAAATCTACATATAACTTTCTTAGTTGTATCAGCGTCAGAACACAATGTAACAATGAAAGTCTAGAGGTCCTTTAGTGCTCTAGTAATATAAAGAAGCAGGAAAGAACTTTTGATTTAGTTTTTAGATACAATACCTCTGTTTTTTAATCTCTATATTGTTTTCTCTGAAACAAAATTAAGGAAGGGGTGATGATGAGACATCTAAAAGCCAAATATTATACTCAGTAATAAAGTTCTTAAGATTGTATCTCAATCTTAAATCTATTATAAATGCATAAGTTCACAAACTAATTCATAATAAGGTTGCTAAATATATTATAATTACTGTAAATAAAATCTCAATTATATATAATGAATATATTGTAATATTTTAGAAATACCATACAGGTCTTGTTCAACCTTTTTCAAAGTCTAATGTTGGTTGTGACATTGACTTTTAATAATGTTGTACCAAAAGTGTAACCTCACATCCACCTCAAAGCATAATAAAGTCAGATATGTCAAGTGAAGGTGAACAGAAAATGAGAAAAAGCATAGAATAGTCCTGTCCTCAGTTTCACTGTCAAGACAGAAATTAATTTGAAAAAAAAAAAAAAAAATCATACCTCAGAGTATTTCTCTTTTTTAAAAAAAATCATTTCATCATCCCACTGTACCTAATTCGTCTTTTATCTTCTAGAGGAGTGGGAGTTTTGGGGGAATCAGGAATCCGATGTTGTGTTTAGGACCAATGCTGTCCTTCTCACTCATGATAACCTCTTCAAAAGAAAATAGATTAACTAAGCAATGTCTGTGTTTCCTCTTCCTGCAACACTTTTTGCTCATGCCTCGTCATGGTCAGGAGTAACATAGAACATTGTGGACAGATGCATCTGCTGTGACGATTATGTCTATGAAGCAGGACGATCATGGAGAGCTGATTTAATGTGAGTAATGATGGCAGCGCTATTCTCTGGCCTGAGTTTACAACAGCTGTTGTCTTTTGTTTGTGTCATTAGAAACATCTGCATCATAAGCCGGGGCTGAGATATCATGTCAGTGTGTTGCCTGAGAAGCTCGTCATTTTGCCTGGGGCCTTATGATTTTATCACCACTGTAGCCTATCTTGCTTTTCGCCTCTGACAGTTCTGAACAGATACATCTGGTCAATAAAACACATTTGGAAGAGATAAGGGAAAAATCAAAGCCTTATCACAAAACTCTGACACTAGGGAGTATAAGTCTGTGTGATTATTAACATACATCTCATTTTCATGGGCCAGATGATGATTGTATTGGTCCAAATCTGTTTTACAAATATAATTACTAGTGACCAAAAATAGTACAAGAAATGACATATAATGTTAATAACACAATTGCTGGGATTATAGAGAATATGATTAGTATAATTTCTAAGAGCTTTATCTGAAAGTATTCTCGTTGTCATTGTTACTAAAATCATCAGTCTGCTACAAATGATTTGCCACATGGGAGATATGAACACAGACTAAAATAATTCAAAACCTTGTCCACAATTACGAACTAGATTTTTCAAGACCCATGAAGAACCTCAAAATGCAGAAGTGAAAGCATTAAGAGGATGTAAATATTGAGAAACCACTCGGTCAGCTGGTTTTACGTTGTCCTTAATGCATCTAGAAGAAACAGCTCAGCTTTGTGCATACTCCTTCAGATCAACAGCACTGGAAGGTCTGTCCTGCAGGTATTGTTCAAAGAATATTGTATTAGGGTTCATTTAGAATCCAAACCATTTCAATTTAACAAACTGTATTGGAAATTATGTGAAATCTGATTTTTTTTTAAAAATCTAGTCATTTAAAATGTTTTCCTTTTTTCCCACAGCAATCTCTAAGATTCCTTAAAGAAGAATGGATTATTTAGGGGATATTCAATACGACTATAACTATAGCTACAATGACAATTTCACTGCACAGGAGGATCAAGTTTTTCAGCCCAAACCGAGATGTTTAGAGGGAGTCTTGTGTTTTGTTTTGCTGGTTGTCAGTGTCATCATTTTTCTGCTGGGCTTCTGCGGAAATGCATTGGTCATCTGGATTTCTGGCTTCAAGATGAAGAAGTCGGTCAACACCACGTGGTACCTGAGCCTTGCGATCTCTGACTTTATCTTCTGCGCCTTCTTCCCTTTCAGCATCACCAACATGGCAATGGAGGAGTGGCTTTTCGGCCTCATCATGTGCAAGCTCACCTCCTCCATTTTGTTCCTCAACATGTTCAGCAGCATCTTCCTTCTGGTCATCATCAGCATCGACCGCTGTATCTCCGTCGTGTTTCCAGTTTGGGCCCAGAACCAGCGCACTGTTAAAAAGGCATCATTGGTTGTTGCCCTGGCCTGGTTTCTCGCTATCGCTATGAGCATTCCCTCAGTTATCTTTCGGGATGTTGGCAGTCACCTGGATAGGACTGTTTGTTTCAACAATTATACATTAAGCCAACACAGTCACAAGATAGTTGCATGGACCCGTTTCCTTGCAGGGTTTGTTGTTCCTTTCGTCATCATCATTATTTGCTACTCTGTTATCATCCTCAAACTTCGCACCAGCAGGATGACCAGGTCCTCCAAACCCTTCAAAGTGATGACTGCATTGGTCGTCGCTTTCTTCCTCTGTTGGCTTCCATATCACGTGTTCATCCTACTTGAACTGAACCACCAAAACTATGACCACAGTGTTGTAACCATTGGACTCAAAGTGAGTACTTCTATGGCAGCAGCAAACAGCTTCCTCAACCCAGTGTTGTATGTTTTCATGGGCAATGACTTCAGGCAGAAGTTCAAGAACTCTGTGCTCTCAAAGATGGAGAATGCAATGGGAGAAGAAGGCCGCACCACAAGTCGATACCTGTCCAGGTCCAGCTCTATGGATGGCAGAGCTTCTACACACATCTAGAGGTGAAACACTGTTTCTCTCAATGCACTCATTTGAAAACCAATATGCAATTAAATAACAGGAGATATGAAATATGCCTTTGCTTGCAAGAATTCACTCATGAATCAAGTTTGTACGGATTTAGTCTGTAAATGAACATTTTTGTTGAATTTTTCTGCTCTTGGCAGGATAGTGAAACCTGCTCCGAAATTAGGGAGCTGCTCACAAACACATAACGTAGTTTGAAAATCTGCAAGCTTGAGTCAGAATGGAAACATGTACTTAGCTCATATTGCATAGCACAGTGGTTGGATTTAGTCTCAATCAGAAGGAGTGGCTTTGGAGCAGTATTTGCAAGTTTTGCAGGGAATTTTAATAGCAACACATTAAGGAATTTCATTATCAAAGTATATAGGCTGTAAAATAAGAGGTAGAAGTTCTGATACTAAACACATAATAATCATATTAGCATTATTTTTGATCATTTGACCTAGAATTGTAAAGTTGCTTCCTTGACCTGTCAACTGAAATGATAAGCTTAAGGCTAAACTGATGATAACAGTTGCTCAAGGAAAAAAGCAAAGAGCTGTTGACCGATTTTTCTTTTTCATGCAAGTTAAACCTCAGCTGGTCTTCCGGTTTACTGATGGCACAGTACATAACTATTTCTATGCTGCAGCAAAAAGATTGTGGTGGGTTATATTAGACTGATAAAAATAAAATATGCAAATGGATTTGGGTCTTTGGTTGAATTATAAACAATGTAGTTAGCTCTCTCATGAATTAGAGAAGTAGAGAAATAGCTTGAGTCCTCTACTGCTATTAATACTTAAACTCCTTTGAACAGGGGTTTATTGTATGATAAATGATAAATATAAACTCAGTATACCAATCATGAAATCAGGATGCAGTACAAGCACCGAACACCCAGAGATTATTACCAGATGGCAAAAACTGTTTGTTGAGCTCGAGCAAATTTTTCTTATTTCATGTATAACAACTGTACAGTGAATGTGATTTGTGCAATAAATGTTTGAATGTTATCTTTACTGGGCACTGTTTTGTGAAATTGAACTGTGACCATTACAATTGGCTCTTTGATGTGTTCTCTGATATCTCAACATTCATGTATTATCTACATTTTGAAGCTAGTTTCTACAAATAAATTTAGTAATCCCTTCTTGTGAAAAGTATTCATTTGTAATTTATCCATAGGCATGATTGCAAAACTATGGTAAAAGCATTGAGAATGTTTACATTAATTAAGGGAGTTAAGTCAAATTGGAAGAATTAGATTTTCTTTTTTTCTTTTTACCAGTCATTTCAATTCAGACATTTTCTCTGACAGCATTTGTAAAAAGAGTAGGCCATGGCAACATACTTAATGTCCTCATTTATTGGGCCTTATCACATTACATTCATTCCATAGAAAATACATTCAAACAGAGACACCTATGTTCAGAAAGTGCCTGCTTGTCAATGAAAGCCAGAGCCAATAAAGTTTAAAGCATATCTTAAAAATAGAAACTACTCCTTTTGCTCATTGCAATACAAATAGTTTTGATGTGTCCGCATACACTATAAAAATATATTCATATTATACTGAAAATGGAAGTCAGTTAATGTTTTCCGTCTCTCAGTCACCGGTGTTTTTAGATAAGTATATATTCATGTATTTATTTATTTATTCGATTGTTTATTTTTAAGCATATGGCATAGCACGTTGAGTACCGTTATAAGTGGTGCTGCCTATAAAATCTGAGCAGAATTTTTCATACTTTTGTGAAGATTTTCTTTTTTAAATTATGACAAGTAAAATCATCAGCAGCTCTAAGTGTTTCATAGCTCTTCTTACAACAAAGAAAAAAAACCCAACAGTTTTCACATTCATTATGATCAACTAAAAAGAAATCTACTACAAAAGGTAACCTCCAATGTATAACATGAGTGTAATGCCTAATTCAGTAATCTTTGGGGAAAGTTTTGCACAGCAAAGTGCTTTTTGGATTTCTGCATCAGGTCCAGTGTTAAGAAAACATATTCACAACCAAATTAGTCAATGTGTGCACTGCACACCAGAGATAAATAAATGCTGCAGAGATAAATCCTCTTCTCTCCTTGAGTCAGTGCCTTCAAGAGGGATCATACGACTTCTTGAATACAAGGAGCTGAAAATTGAGTTATTTACCTCTTCATCATTAAAAACATGATTTCTTTTAAGTACAGTAAGTTGAATAACTTACAAAAACTTGGAAACACACAGTATCATCAGGTGGTTAAAACCTTCATATTGCATTTTTACCTCTAAGGGCTGAAAGTTTTTGAAGTTTTCAGTGAAGTTCATGTAGAAAATAGTGTTATTCAGCTGTGATAGCAGTGGAAAATTTTATGTTTTGATTTCTCATAATAGTTATTTCTCTTTGCACAAAATAAGCTCATTTTGCAGTACTGTATTATATCATTTGGATCAAATGGTTTTTCACTGGCAAAAAATCAACAAGCACAGTAAATTCTCTGTAGTCACAGCTATTGTACCTTCTTTATGTTAAGGCATGTGCACATGCCTAAAGAGCACATGTGCACAGAGCAGGAAAAGAGGTGCTTTTCATTATTTTCATTGAGCCAAAAAGAAAAACAAACCTCTCCCCAGTTTAAATGGTCTTTTCTATTAATGCACGAACAAAAAACATGAAAATAAGAAGCTAAATACACTTAATTCTTTTCACTACAACAACAACCTAGATGACTTCACAGAAAAATAATTGGAAAAACTATTTAAGTCATGTAATCCTACAAAACATGGTGCAGAACATGTTGACAGAAAAGTCGAACTAAGTGAGGAAAAAGAGGAAACGAGGGGATCACATGCTGTATATCATCTTGGCATATATTCCTCTGGAACTCCAGACATGTTCCGTTTCTTCAAGGCAGTGTTTACTGTTCTGATCAGTTCATCGATGTTCACTCGCATTTCATTCGTATAGGGGTCATATTCAAGTTTTCGCAGCCCTGATCGCTTGAAGTTTCCATCTTTCTGGCCCTCCACACAGAGTAGGCGTTCCTCAGAAACCTTCAAACCCAGAAACTGGACCATCCCCTTGAGCTGGGAGAACAGGTCCCTCTTCAGGTCCTCAAAGTGGACCACGTGGACGTTCTTCCCATAATTCAACCAGTCCAACGTGTGGGACGCCCACCAAGGGGCATAGTTCTTCACAAACTCAGGCCACTCTGCAGGACAAATGAGAAACCACAAAATAATTTTGTTGCAAGTTGCAAGTCCTCTCAACAAAGGCCATGGTATTTTGTAAAGTGACAGAACAAATACTCAGACTTTCTTACCCTAATCTGAAGGGCTCATGTTTAACTTTAAGACTTACATTTAAAAGTGCTCTAAAGAGCCAGTAAAAAGATCTTCACTAAAACTATAAATAATGCACATTTATCAAACCACTCACCCCAAAGCAGAGTGAAGTTTAGGAGTAACATTTTAGAGATGCTGTAAAGTGATCACATGATCAATTGCACATATGCTCAGAGCAGGAACAGCCAACGGGACACAGGGATTTACTCTTCATCTGCCTGATTGTATGGTATTTGTGTGAAAACTTTGATATTATCTAGCAATTGGTATGTAAAGAAATTTTACTAAAGGCAGAGCAGGACGATAAGGGAAATCATATGAAAGAGAATTTAGAATGCCATTGACAGTGAAATTGTGTGGAAAGTGATTGCAAACCAAACGAATGCAAGATTTAGTCTTGTTGTCTGTTCCTTTAACAAATGAAAAAAGCGGTCTATCAACCTATCAAATGGGCATTTGTAGATAACAGTTTACACAAGTAAGCAGAGGCTGTAGAGGTGAGTGTTTTTAAGTTGGAATGAATCTGACAAATTGATTTAAATTCATGACTTCTCTTTTAGTCTAAAATCCTATTTTTAACATTTCAACAAAATGCAAAAACTAAGAAGTGAAATCTATATGGAGACTGAATGAAGGGGAAGTGAAAGACTGACATCATTTAACTCGAGAGATCTGGAGCAAAGTCATTGCAGGTGACGTAAAATCACTTCCGAAATGTTTGGAAAGTTAAATGGACATTCTTGGTTGCCAATCAGAATGCAAGGGTTCTGCAAGGGAACAGTCTTTGCTTGCAACTTTTTACTCATTGATAATCTACTGGCCCTATAAAAGCGGTAGCTGGCAGGAGCTGTGCTGAATTAGCGTGCATCTTTACTGTTAGGAGAGGTTGTCGTTAAAGTTTAAAGCCTGCTGAGTTTGCAGTGCTGTCTCAGAAACAAATGAGAGAGGCAACTTTAGTACCAGAGTGGAACTTTAGTACAAGCGTGGACAGTTTATTATATACTGCATCTAAAAAGCAAACCAGATGTATAGAAACACTGAGGAAACACTGGATCTGTTCTCATTTTTTATCAGGCTTTCAAAAGAAACACAAGAACAAAATGTACTGTACCACGCACATCCGGTTCAGCTGATGTTTGACTGAATATCAAATTTAGTTGAGATACTTAAGTTCTTATTATCAGAGGTTTTACTTCAGAAACCAACATACAGGGGTTTATGCGAGTGCATTTAACTAAATCCACCAGATAACGCTGGAAATAGCAGACTGTGATTTGTCATATGACGTGCCTTCCAAAATAAGTTATACCAGCACTCGAATTTCACTTTATGGGGCCACACTGGAAGGCATCAGTGTCTGTAACATCATCAGAGCCCTACAGTCTCCCTCTGCAGAGGTGAGTGTGTCCAATTGTACATGTGGGGCCCCGTACACAATGTCACACTGACTCTCAGACGGGAGCCTTTCTCTGTATTCGAAGTGGCAGCTGTCAAAAAGCCTTTCTTTTTACTGATGTCATTTCATTATTTCCCTACCAACACAAGGAATAAACATTCATTGGAAATGACAGGGTGAATGCGCTGATGCTTCCACAAAGAGAGGCAACTGTTGGGTCAGCAACTCTCCAGCCTCTGGAAATTTGATGAAACCCTCACAGAAAGTCAGAGAGATGATACACCACTCTGGTACAAAACCAGTTGCCATGGTTACCCAGACACACTTGGGTGGTTGGATGTAGTGAGAAAGGACATATAAAGATATATTAGCAAGGGGCATAAAAGAGTTTACTAGACCCAAAAGATTAATTTCTCTAATGAAGTCATGAACAATGATGTTTTTAATCACCACTCGTAATCATCAAGTATATGCAAGATGAATTTAACTTGACAAAATTGTGCTGACAAATCATGAAGTACTTCCATGTTGAAGGATGACACACTGTTAAAAAAAAATGACAAAATCATCTTAACATAAAATTTTAGTTATCTGAATATAAACAAAAAAAGCTAATTATCTCAGAAACCTTGGAATGGTTTGTTTGATTTGGGCGTAATCTAAGAAGGAGGTTACTTGGATACTCATATAAGCACTGTAACATAAAGGATCTATGAACAAAACTAAGAATGTTCTGTTACCACATGCCAGCAGCTTTCTTGAAGTAGAAGTTTGAGACTGTGGGAAATATGCTCAGTTGTTCTGCAATCATAGAGAGTACGATGCGTAGCTTGATACCACTCTAATTCACTGTAAATGTGAAGCTTTTCCTGCACTCACAGCAATTAAGCAACCCAGTAGCTGTTGGTTTGTTTGTACCTGCAAAATCAGCGGGTAATTATCATAATATTCTCCTACCAATATGCTAAAATTGAAAATCATTCAAATATAAGGAGGTAAACAAATTACTGCACTGTCCTTGTGCTCACTGTAGAAAAGATGTAAACACAATATTTATCAGTAATGATGAGACCCCTATTTACAAAACCAAATGTGATTTTAATTGGCATTAGTGCATTAATGATACCACAACAAACATAGCATTTATACTTTGTTGTTTTTATGTATAGAATTCGAAAGCCTCAACACCATTTTTGATGTTAATTTTATTTCCTAGATTTAATTGCCTAGTTAATAGTTTCATTTTTCATTTGATTGTGCCAGCTATAATGGAGATTTTGTAATGTCATGCTGAAAACTTTGTGCTTGACAACATGGGTTTATGTGGTCAGAACCACTTCACAGGTTTCCTTCCTCCATATTTATTTGAGTTCAAGGATCTGTCTGTGAAATACTAGTGTAAAGGTCAGAGGCTGATGGGTGAGAACTGAAAAAACGACTGTGCTGAAAAACAAGACTTGTTAAACTTTTAGTTAGGATTCTTTTGTCATTCAACTGGATGGATATTGGCCAATGTTCAAAGATTCTTACATTTTGCCCTGTAATATTAAAAAAAAAACTATCTGTCATGCCTTTCCTATATTTTTCATATGAGCCCTTTAAATACCTCGTACATGCCTTTACATCGAAATCTCATCATTCAGTTTGAAAATGAAACATGTCCTCATTGGTTTAGTTTGATAAAGGTCTTTTACTTTGTATACATCATGATTATAGTGTGCATTATCAAATACACTGTAATTAAAGTAGCTACTTTCATAATTTGCTCACCTTTCCCTCTCCAGTGGGCCTGGGAGGCAAACCCAATGTGGCCGCCATACTTTCTGTTAAATTCTGCCATGAGGGCTTTGTAGGGGTTTCGGATCATGAGGATGCTGGAATCGAAGGCTTCGATCTCCTTCCTGCCGCTCTCATGGGTCTTAATGCAGATTGTTCTCCCACTCCGCCAGTGGTCCCGCTCCCCTTTAAATCCTGTGAAACAATGATGTCCCACATTGAATATTTTGAATCCTCAGAGGTGTATTCATGAATTAATGTGTTTGTGAATCTTGTCAGATAAATGCGGAGGCCTGCCTTTATTGTAAAGAGAGCCATCAAAGTAATAGCTGCCGGTGTAGAAGCCAGTGGCGAGCTCTATGAGGTGGCGAGCCCAGGTGTTGCCAGCTCCAGGGAAACTGGCGAGGGCCACAAGCTGCTTAGCACGGGTGGGGAGGAAGTGTCGGTCCATGCAGCGGTTATCTGACATAACACAGAGACCAAAAGACTATATTATTGATTTGTTGTATGTATAGAGTTACAGAAAATTCTGCGATGAGTAAACACGGGTCTGGTGTGTGCGAGTGGACCTGAGGACAGTGATTCTGCAAAATCTTAGGCAAGTTATTCAGTGCAATAAACTTTCAAGTTGATAATGAAACTTAGTCACTTCCTGCTTATTAACTTAGTTTTGTAATACTGGGGTGTACGAAAAAGGAATTGTTGTGTAGAAACACTGGAAGATGGTGACATTTAACATCATTAGAGAAAGAGAAAATGTCAAATTAATGGATAAAGACATGCCATGGGATTATTGTTTGTTGTGTGTGGGTTAGTTTGACTATTCCTGTTTCTCAGAAAATGCATAATATGCCCACATACTGACATTTATGTGTTGGTTAAGATTTTTTAAAAAAGATACGCTGTCAATAACTGCAGATTACTGTTTTCCTACTATATACTATATGAATGAGGTTCATTTCCCACGACAGCTCGGTTTTGTGCCACGGTTCATTTTGTGTTTGTATTAACTCTATTAATTCATCCTTACACAGTTTTTTTTTTTTTTTAATTTTATTTGTTCAGTAGCCACTGACATTTTATTAATATGTTCTGATTATTAATAATTGGTTCATTTGCACTTGTTTCTGAAGTTATTCTTAATTCTGTACTTAAAATTCTGTATCTAAGAAAAAACCTTTTTCCAGCTTAATGATAAAAACTAAAATCTCAAAGTACAGAATAAAAAATATAAGACAACATTTTAAGCAGTACTGTTCCGTGCTCTTTATGTATAGCTGATGGTGGTCCTACTGGCATATACCAGTGAAATACACATTGAGGTATGGAGAAAGCAGTAGGGGAAACATTGGTTAGAGTCACGTAATTTTTAATGATGTTTCGTTAGTGTGCATGCATTTATGTATGTCCAACAAAAAGGAAGTGGCTAACACTATTCTGCTGAGTTCCATAAAAGCCCCTGTTTCAAATGAGACTGTGACTGCGGTGGTCCATGCGAACTGCAGAACTCTACCTTGAACCTGCGTCTGGTACACAACAAAGTACTCGCGATTCCCGCAGCTCTCAAACTCTTCCCCATGGCAGCGTTGGAGACACATGTCCTCGTCCTCCAGCTCATGGAGGGAGAAAAGAGGTGTTGGGAAGCCACAGTAACAGTGATCTCCAGCCAGGACAGCCAGCGATTTCTCCTGAAACACAGCTGCCATTATACACTGCATCCAAACTCACATATATAACAGTACAATGCATGAACACACGGATCCAAAATTCCCTCACCCTCTCTGTACACATGTCCACACACTTGTCCACTGACATGTTTTGGATGACTGCGCTGAAGGGAAGTGCCAATGTGACATTGTCCGGCCGGTGGAAACACCCTTTGAAAATGGCGCTCCCATCTGAAACAGACAGAACAAACCGAAATGTTATTCACCAACCGGGAAAAAAACCCCACAATCTACTCTCGAATTTTATAGTTACTTAGCAAAGCCTCCATCAGGTTGGCCTGTATCCACTGACCCCTGATGAAAAGATCCCGCTGGGGCTCTCCTCCAGCCTACTCAGGCCCTGACCTGCCAGCGGACTGAACCAACAGCATCACTGACATCCCTGCAGTGCGATGATGACTTATGACAACGAGTTCTCCCTCTGGACTGACGGATAGTCCAAAAATCTCAGCGGCAGAAAAGAGCCTCTCCTACCTTTCACTGGAAGTTGTATTGCTTCATGCTTTGATTTTGTTATCTCAGCTGCTTTTGATTTGTTTTTACTGCAGGTACGTTATAGCATAAATACAGAACTACTGGAGAGCAACTTATCTTCAGCCCCTGGGCTTCTTAAAAAATAATTGATCAAAAAAATCTAACTGAAAAGTGTTTTTCATTCATGGTGTAAAGTGTTACACACAATGCATCACATCTTTTAGGGTCGAGAACTGACATTTTAAACAGCTGCTGAGGAAAATCTTAACACCTATTTCACATTTATTTTCAGGTTTCAATATGTCAGCTGTGCTGATATAAAAATGAGGCTGCTGTGCTGTCGACAGACCCTTATTACTAACAGAGGAAAGAAACCAAACAGTGAGAGCTTTCTATTGACACAGATACCATGATGAAGACAGCTAGCTTGCTCAAAACATAGTTGAATAGAATATGCAAATCTGCTGTATTCTTTCCTGTTGGAAGTTCACACTGCCAATACCAGCACCTCAATAGGATTGTTGTCTGAAAGTATTAACTGTCCATGTTGTGCGGCTTTAAAACACTCCTTGCAAATTACCTCCAGCAATGAGAACGTGACTAATGTTTTATTTATTTTTGACTCTTCTTTCTGACTAAAAGTTGCATTTTTAATGTCATGCCCATGTATTTTTAATTTCCCTGCAGTATATCTTCAGCACATCCTCCTTCTGTGATGCTTCTTTGCCCTCACATGCAGCAGAAGTATTCAAATCAAACTGAAATGACTTTTTTTGTGCTCCACTTACTTGCACATATGCAAGCATATGTGCTGGCATGCAATATGTGATATATATTACATATCACTAACAAGGTCTTGAGAAGCAAATAATAAATCATTGATGCAAACACACAGCTGAGTGAAATCCAGAGGATTAAACAAGGCCGTATAGCAAAAACGAGGCATAATAAATAAATGCCAAACAATATCTATGCCGGATTATCATTGCCGTTAACCTAGGATAACAGTGGTACAAACCACAAAACAGCCACTTCAACACATTTCATGCATTTCCTCTTTGATGTTCGGAGAAGGGCTCACATGACAGAGATCAGGGTCAGAGATGAAAACACAAACATGAAGAGCAAACTCAGCAGTCTGACAGATGACAAACAAGAATAAAAACAGAAATGAAAATGACAATAAACAAACAATATTGAGCTAAACAAAGGAAGATCATGTAGATTCAAGAGTTGCTTAAAAATCCACTAGAGATGTATAGATTAACTCTGGATCCTTTCATAGTAATAGATTATTTTTAAGAAGTTGTAGGCAGATAAGAAAAAGGAAGAGAAAAGAGAGGAAGGACAAGGTAAGATGAGTTGCACCATCTTGTGAATGGGAACTTCTAAAATCTGGCAGCAAAAAAGTACCCAAGGAAACTACAATATCTTTCAAAATTTTTGAAGAAACTTCTTTTTTAAGAAACAGGTCTTTTTCACTTTTGATAATCAGGCCTTCCTCACTTCAGTTTCCCTGCTGGAAGGCATTGAGTGTTCAGGATACAGCCCACGCCTGGACGGGCTACGTAGGTAGCACAGCTCTCCAGGGAAATAGGTAAACACAAAAGAGCAGCTCCCAACTGTGGCGTAACCCAAAAGATAACAAATATTTTCCCTCAAAACACCCAAGCTTGTTACATTTTTGAATCAAAATTGTATCGTGTGCCTTATTGTATAATGCAAATTACCCAGTAATCTCAGGTCTTTCTCAGTACATGGGCATAAACTCAAATTTTTACATTTTTACGATATAAAATCTTTTTTTTTGTGATAACAACAAATTCTTTATTGAAGTTTGAACAAATAATTCAAATATCAAACGTGCCAGTCACGTCTCTTGTGTTTACTTGATAGCACTGACATCGTCAGCCTGTTGTGGAGCAGCATGTGGATCTAATGAGGCTATTGCTGAGTGTCAGACTCACAGCGGCGCGCTGACTCCTGGCTCAGCTCCAGCCTATAGATGGATAATCTGTTGGCTCCTCCGCACAGGTTGCTCTTCTCTCCTTTACATTCCATGTTGCATTCACTCTCTGAAGCATTGGGTGCCTGGATCTTGTGACCACAGTAGCACTCGGCTCCAAACTCCAGGCCTGCGTACATGTATCCTCTAGAGGAGGGAGAAAGAAAAATGGATTAGCATTGTTAGTGAGGGAAGACAGAGAGGTTTAACTGATTTTTCTGAGCCTTCATTATGTGTCTTAATCCTTCACAGGCCAAACAGCTTACCGTTCTGAGCAACTGGATAAGCTGTAATCAATAGAAATAAACAAATGATGCATAGAGGACGTTGAGGAACAGATGAAAACAGCAGGAAACATTACTTTAAAATAACATCTGTCTCTTTGGCGGGTGAAGATGAGAGACGTAACATATGCTGCAAAGCTCTAAGGTGAAGCCAGTTATAAATGAGTGTGGTGCTGAATCCATCACACAAGGACTCTTCTCTCCTCTCTATTGCCTCATGGAGGATTTGACTCCCAAGATGCCTTTCGGATGCAATTAGACTTCTAACGCAACACTCGCACAGGACAAATCCCCCGGGCTGTCAATCAAACCCAAACCTCTGTGTGCTGCTATTTGCTGTTGCCCCTCATTTGTTTGTCTGTTTTTATTAACCCACTGCTCTGGCAGAGGGGACTGGCAAGCTTTGAGAGGCAAGAAGCAAAGAGGAGGAAGGGGATGGAAACAAGCATCTCTCCCTGCTCCTATTCCTCGTTCTGCGAATCAGTGACGGGTGTAATTCAATGCATTCGATAGAGCCGTCCCCAGTAGTCCTCAGGGAGAAAAAAGAGGTGAGAGGAAGATGGCGAGGTCGCAGGGAGAGGGAGGCAAGGGGCGAGAAAACTGGAGAGAAATGGAGGAGCGGAACAGAGAGATAATGGTTTTAAAACTGGCACATATATAACTGTTTTTCATGGTTTAACCCCACATAAACACCAGGGAACTGATGAACAATTCAGTTACAAAATTATATCAGGGTGTATTATGAGACCAAATGTATGCAGGCACTTGAACACTAAACCCTTATGTGACTGTTGAGCATAACATCCAAAAACCCACGGGTACATAATAGGCTGACATCTAAACCTGTGCTCTCTTGACAAAGCTTTCCAACAGTTATTGGAACCTGGTTGAAGGTAATTTGTCCCATTCAGCCACAAGTACATTAGCGGTGTTTGGTGATAAGACTTGGCTGTCAGCAGTTGGTCCTCCAAAAGTAAACCAAAAACATCCCAAAGGTGTAAGACCAGACCAGGCTCCAGGCTTAACTTGTGTCAACTGGCTTATGCTATATCAATTGATAATTTGTTTGTGACTAAGCCCAAAACCAGCTGACATGATATGGACCTTAAAGTGGGTCCTGTGTTATTATGTAATCTCAAGGCCCTGTCTGGAAGAGAAAGTTGGACGGTGTCATAGTTATTTTAAAACTTTCATTATTTAAGTTTAAGTGTGATATGTTTAATCATATTCCGACACAGAAAATCTGCAACCAGGTAGCATTCTGGTGTAGAAAAACCATTCACGATGCACAAAGAGTGGGAGGAAACTGGAATTTCATTGATTTCTTTATGAACCACGGGGCATATTTTTTGTTGGAAAAGGGCTATATTTTAGTTGGACAGAGATCTTATTCTTCTGTGCAGGTTTTTAAACTATGGTAATACAATGACACATTTGATGACTGACCACTTAGGAGCTGTTCTGCAGCTTTCAATCATACCATATTATCTCCATTAGCAATTGAATTCTGCCCATTTGCCATAGCAATATACATGGATGTTCAAATTTCCATTTTTTCAGTGCAATTTCAGTAAGTTTTTGTCAAATGCAAAGTTTAAAAATGAAACTTAAAGGTTTTGAGACAAGATTCTTCGCGCAACTGTGAGTGTTTTTTTTTTTTCAATATTCTCTTTTTTTTAAATTATTAATATTTTGCGTATCTAGATTAAAGCTGATATTAATCTCTGTGAAAACACTGTATTGGTCAATGATAATATCTATAGTGTCAATCTGGCTCTATAAAGCAACCCAAATGATGAATCAACAACAGGTTTTTTTTAATTATCACATCAACACATCTGAAGTCCTCCTGTACTTTCAGGCCTACCTCAATTCTATAAAAAAGAAGAAAAAAGAGGGATATCTAATGGAGGAGTGTTTTTTTTTGTTTGCCATCATACCTTTCTGCACAGTTGTCCTGGCAACGGAATACAGTCATTTTTTTGTAGTCAAAAAAGGAAACTCCTCTCAGAGCTCTTTTCTGTGTGTCATCAATGTAGCAGCCAATGTACTTTGCTGAAAAGAAAGAAAAAGGATGTTAGCACTGACTATAGAAACAATCATTTAAAATAAAATACATAGATACAAATAGTATATCTATAGGTGTCTAGCATAATAATGCACTTCAGCCACTATACAAGATCATAAAAGTACTAAAGTGAATATTAACTGCAACCGTATCTTGTTCATGGGGCTACACAGTGTAGTAACTAAGCACATGAGGAGACCTAACTGGGGCAGAACCTTTATTTATTTATAAAGACGCATCCCCTTCTAGTGGCCTGTTACTGTAGTAGCAGTCATCTCTCTGCATCCGTCAGTTTGTGTGTGGGGGTTGGGCTTCGGGAACCTCTGCAGAGGGATACAGCAACCCTTCAACCGCTTCCTGCCTCTCATTAAAACATTATTCCCTTGTTTAACCAAGCTGACCAGGCTCTACTGTACCTTTAACAAACAAACCTCCCGCCATCTGTGCTGTGCCTTTACCCCTCTGAGCCTCTGTTAATAGCTAAATGGGGGAAGCATAGAGTCCTAGTCCGCTGCATTACTTTAATTGTTATAGTCTAAAGGCCTGCATTTCAGCTGCATGCTGTGTGCTGCTGGACTCAGCTGTAATCTTCAACCATACTATTGTTAAGCTGGAAAATAATCTGCTTTATGATGAAAAGGAAAGGCTGATTTAAATGGCACTGCAGCTTCCTGTGCAACGGCATATTTTTGCTCAGCATGAGATGAGGGTAGAGGATGAAAGAGCAGACACAACTGATGTGTCAATATTATTAGCTGGCTCTATAAGCATGGCAACCTTCCACAATGACCTAATTGTATCTGGTGGATCATAAAAACTAATGCCAACAGTGTTTCAGGTATATTCTTTCTCCAGTCAACCCCCTGTTTTCTCTTCAGTTCAGCGTGTCTCTGTGCTACTGCTCCACACAGTGCAAATCTGTTTATGTGCTGCTGTCTGAATCTCATGCTGCAATATTCCCTCCAAATGAAATTCAGAGCCAGAGAGAATGAACGCATTTTGTGGTGAGAGGAAGGCAGGAAAAAAAGGTCTCTTAACTGGTGCTGAAGATGCGTAAGACGGCAGAGTAATGAGTGGTGCTGGATGTATGAGAGCTAACGAATACTTTGAAGCTGTTAATTACTCCATCATCACATTTAGCTGCAGTTCTTTAAGGTTAGCGTTTCAGAGAGGGGAAGGACGGTAGGGGAGGAGGAGGATCGGGCTGGACTGAAAGACCCTCTGATCAGATAACCAAAACCCTGAGTGCATATTGTAAACATGTTTGGTACACTGGCCTCAAAAAGGGAAAAGAAAACTACTCAACATTGTAGCAGTTAGAAAAACATTGTTCTCCTGATTCTACAGTCTAACATGCAGCAGTGCACTTTTTTTGACTGTGACTCAGAGTTTCTGTAATGCCGTCACTTATGTTTTCCTCTGTAGGTTTCAATTCTCTTCAAGCTCAGAGGCCAGAGTCTGTTTCAGAGAAGAGTGAGTTAAAATCAGGCACTCGGCTGCCACATTTTGTCATATCACTAACACAGCCAGAGCAGCAGTCACTCCCACTTAGTGCATGTTTCATACTTAGTACAGGCAGTTTAGATTCTCCACCTGCCTGTACTGCACTCTGGGGGGAAACCAGCGACCCACATAATCACAGCGGTGCTATAGTAAAATCATTCAGTGTCTATTTTTAGATGTGATGGATGAATAAGAAACTCCCAAACAAAAACTCCCCAACCAGTCGAGTACTATCTGGGCCACATGTTCATCACTGCAAAATACCGGTGGAATAATGACTAATAACATTTACTCAAGCACTGTACTAGTATTTTGAGGTATGTGTCTCTTATTTGAGTATTTCCATATTTTGCAACACATGCCCCAGAGAGAGGAAACACATTGCCATTTTCCTCAACTGTCCCCCTGGAAGACGTGAGAAATTTGATTAATTTCTTTTGGTGGATTTAATATGATATCTATGGGATCTTTTGACTTCAATGACAGGAGGAATTTTTTAACATCCGTGGTGGAAAGCAACTACGTACATTTACTCAGTTACTGTGCATTAGAACAATTTTGAGGTACTTGTATTTTCAGTATTTCCACTTTATGCTACTTTATACTTCTACTTTACTACATTTCACAGAAAATGTTTCACTTTTTGTTCATTCGAAAGCTAAAATTATGAGTTACCTTTCAGGTTGAGATTTTATATATATTTTATATTATATATTCTATATAAAAAAACCTATGATCAAATCATACGATACATATGAAGTAGTTAAAAATCAGATCCACCCCCTCAACCACTTATATTATAATTATGCTGATTACATGTTAATACATTGGTAATAATTGAACAATTTAATAAGTTTCTTATTTAACACTCTGCAGGGAGCCAATGCATCACTCCTAAACACTGCTGGCAAGATGACTTCTGTTGAACATGGGGGGGTCTTGAAGAATACATGTTGGAAATATCCACTGTTGACTTTGTTTTTAATCATTTATACCTTATCCAACAGTGCAGAAAGTGTTTGACAGGGAAAGAAAAGCATAGAGGCATAAGAGGGAAGTGAGTCAGGAGAAAATAACATCATCTAATCTTTTCATCTGATCACTATTCATTTGTAAAGGAAAAAGTAGAGACACTCACTTGCCATCTGCCCACTTGTGTTTTCAAAACGTTTTGTGATTTGATAAGATGTCACATGCTATTGAGGAGTTTATATGTAAACCTCCCTGACGGGATTGTGTTGTTCAACAGTTTATGAAAAGACAGATAAAACCATAGATCCTGCAGTCATGAAGTCTGAAGCTCCAATATGACTGAACACGTGCAAGGCAGCATAAAGCAAAGCTACAGCTGAAGCACAAAGCGTGAGATCCTTGAAGGATTCACTCCGAGAAAAGACAGAGCACTTAATCATAATCGTCATCTCACTCTACTCTCAAAAGAATTCCTACGTGACCAATTACAACCAGAAATTCTCTGTCATTAAAATGCTGCAGTTTGTAATATGAGATTACTTGGGATCACTTTCATATTAGCATGGCGTGTCAGAGGGACAAAAGCCAGTGGATGTACATGGTAAACCAGCCTCTACTAAAAGGTTTTAAATTCTTACGATTTGTTGAATATTCTAATTGGCGCCTATGACGAAAACAAATGGATGTTACTAGCCTATAATAACTGTTCTAATATTACTTCACAAAAGAACTCAACATTACACACTGAGTAGTCATTAATGTTGCAACACTGCAATTAGTTTTGCAATTGTTGGCATTCTTGTTATGATTCTCTCAGTTTCAACTGAGAGAATAATTCATGCCTGTTCTGATCTGTGCAAGTCTGCAATTTTATTTATTATTACTTGATTTTTTTAAAATAGATTTTGCATGATGGAGAAGCCCTGGGCAAATTTCAACCAGCTCGGGCATGAGCCAAATTCTATCTTTTGTATTTTACCAACTCATTTTAAATTTTAGAGATATGTGAGATGATCTGACAAGGCTGCAAACAACCCCACAGCAAGTATAATATAGCATGTAGTCTCGGTTTAACCCACCTCTTGCATCGTCCATGTCTTTGGCGTTGCGTCCTTTAAGTGCACGGTTCCAGTTGCTTGTGTAGTCTCCCCCCCTGCCGTCTTTCTCCTTCCCCTCCTGTGCTCTCTTTTTCATCCACGGGGGGCCATACCTCCGGCCAGACCTACGTGTGTCCTTAAACACTCTGCTCATGATACCAAGCCCCCGAGTATCGGACGTTCGGCTGCCCATCTCTGCAGCTGCCACAGAGTCCCGGCCCCCTCGGCCTCCGAGGCCACTGTCCCTGACAAAGCCAGAGTGCAGGAAGACGAGGCTCCCTGCGGTCAGGTAGAGGAGGATGAGGGAAAAGAATCGGACAGGTTTCCTGCGGAAATAGCGCTGAATCTTCAGCAGAGCCTTAGCCATGCTGGCTCCCCCTGCCACTTAGACACACTCTCCCAGGGATGAAAACTCATAAAGCAGAAGAATCAACACCAGCTCTCCCTGCTCCCACCAAAGGCCCCGCTGAGCACCAACTAAAATGAAGAAAAAGTCCGTTTAAGTGGCTTAATCCTGTATGGAGGTCATCCGAACAACAGCATTACTTTTCTCTCACGTACGCCTATTCAGTCTCATGAAAGTTGCTTTAAAGCTGTTTGCTGCGCAGCTCTACCGACTGCGTCCACGTGAGAGTCTCTCTGCGTTCCCAATGACAGTCCAGCCCTGAGAGCTGGCTCCACTGCCACGGCATGAAAGCTGAGTGGCTAAGAGGGAAAGATGATCGCTCAACACTGTCTTCACTCCAGTTATCAGCCTACAGAGATGCCACACCAGCACTGCTGTGGCACGTTCTCCCAGGCTGTGCAGAAGGAACAGGGTTATATTTACAAGCTGAGATCCTTTCACCTTTGTTTGGCCGGCTATTCACTGAGACGATCGGCAAGAGAGGGGGTGTGACTCACCACCTGCAGTAAAGACATGCACAAAAAAAGGAATGAATGCACACCTGAGTAAGCTTTATCACATGAGCAAAAGGTCCTGCTAAGCTTTAAACTAATCCAAAAATGTCATCACAAAAAAACAGAAACTCATCTTTTAAAAAATATGACTGGTTTCTGCAATAGTATTGTAGTTAAATGGAACTTTCTGTCAAATTCACAGTGTAGGAAAACTACACAATAGCATTAAAAGCAATGAAGTATCTGTAAATCTTATTTCTTTTGTCATGCACTAAAGTCGGAAATGCTTAACCTCAACAAGCTCAGAGCTCCACATTATATGTTGTAAATTTGGTAAGGGGGAGAAAAACAGAACCAAAATTCTGCCCTGCAGCATTTTCACTGATGTTTTTGGGAATCAATGTGTCTGGGAAATAGAATGAAATTAAAAACATTATTCAAGATGATCTAAGGTGATGATAATTTGTGTAAATGTGTGAATGAAAAAGTGCATACAGGCTCAAGTGGGATAACTTACGTCAACTCATCCACTAAATCTAGAGCATATGCTGTTTAAGATTTTACATATTACTGCAATTTTTTGGGATGGCTGGATCCCGACTTCCCAAATTGTCAGCAGCCTCTCTCAAAGCTGTCTCTGTTTGGGGAAAGGCCCAGGAGGCTACAATTAGAAGGTAACACAACACTCCTCAGGGTCAGGGAAACTCTCCAGAAAATTCAAGGGGACATTTGCCCTTGTGGTTTTCTGTCTGCCCCAGGACGAATCTGTAGAATACTTGTCATCTGAAACCTCAATGGCACCGCAGACCCCCCTTGGCTTTCCACCCATCTACTTTTCCCTCCAGTAGTCTGGGAAGAGTCTGGGACCCTCAAGGAGAAATAGATCACATTCTGCTGATGTGCTTCAACCTACAGCATCTGGGCACAAAGACAGTCCTCGTCCTTGCTAATGTTTCTTCTGGATCCTGTTCAGTCACTTTTAAATGACTGCAAGGACTTTTTTCATTCTGATGCCTTTGTTTTTGGAGTTTAGTTATCCAGGGTTTTGTCTATTTTACAATCAAATCTCTTTTTCGAAATTAAATTTGAAAATGACGAACACCAAATATCCTGGGATATAGATGGTAGGTGTTTCTGCTGATAAATCAAAGTTAATAGAAAACAAAGTAAATCAGATTAGTGGGGTTCACACTCAGGACATAAAATAGTCTCATTTATCCAGGCATCACAGTTTCAAAATAAGGAGGGAAATACTGTCCTAGAAATAAATCTGCCTCTAATTGTTGGAATAGTGTTAAACCTTAGGAATTACCCACCAGAGCCAACAGCTGGTTATCTCAGCCAGCACAAAGACTGGAAACAGGGGGAAAGAGCTAGTCTGGCTCTCTCAAGTTCAAAAATACCTTGGTCATCTTGGGTGTTTCATCCCTACACAAACAGAAATGTAGAAATGACAGGTTGTGGTTTTATAGGTTGTTATATACTTGACTAATTCTTGTCAGTCTTTATGCTTAGCTAAGCTAATCAGGTGTCGGACGGGTGTTAGTGGATGGACATGAGGGGTTTCAATCTTCTGATCTAACTCTCAGCGAGAAAGCAAATAAGTGTATTCCCCAAACCTTAAACATTTGTATCTGAAATGTGAATGAATCTGAGTGCTCTTTTCATCTCAATGAACAGCATCAAATCCAGAGGGTTTTACACAAATTCTGTTACACGGAAGGATAATTTCTTACATTTGCCTCTGCATCATAACAGTTGTATAAACAATATTGAAATGTTACTCCTACACTCTATGTGTGACCATGACGATTTTTATAGCCCTGTGTATTTTGCTGTCTGTCGATGAAGGGATGAATCACGGGTGAATTAAATACAGTAACTCTAATACAAGCTAGTCCTTGTTTCAGAAGGAATCATTTGTTTGCCTTAGAGAAATATCATATCTAGGTTAGGTTCCCTATGGGGGTTACAAGGTCTAAATAGAAAAACAAAACTGGCATATTTCAACATGCCTCTTTCTCCTAATGCACTGGAGGGAAACAGTATTCTGTAAATGTGCAGAGGTCTCCAGCATGATTTAGATCCTTGAAGGTCATGAACAAAGAGGAGAGCATTGTTTTAGGCAGTTTGTGCACAGGTCATATGATGGTGAAAACAAAAGTAAATAGGTTCGGTAGGGTTAACGGATGGAGACATATAGGGATACAGTACATGTGACACCTACCCACTCTGGCTCTATCAAATGCAACACAGCCACACACAGGGTAATTAATGGAGTTAATAATTCACACCCCCCGAGGTACAAGGATGACATTGATCTCTACTCATAGCTAATTTACAGGCTCAAATGACAGTAACAAGAACATGGATTGACTCTTGTTGCAACTTCAAGATTCCTTTATGTTGTATGAGGTAAAAAGAAACAACTTTACACCGTGCTCCCACTTTTGATCCCCAAAGCATCCACAGTGCTGTTAGTTAAAGGTTCAAATACTGTAACTTTTTTCCTCCCAGAGGCCAACATGAGAGAACTTCATAAAAGGCAGTGGATAAAAATCAGGCACAACATTTGTAAACAGACAGTCAAGGGAAGGGAAGGAAATGCAACAGACAAGAGACCATGGCAGTTACTCAGGGGGAGTGTACATGTACACAACTGACTGACCATTAATTCACATTCATATTAAATGAGCCATCAAATATCTAATCAGAGTGGATTTAAAAGGGGGAAACATCAGAGTTAATCTTTGGTGAGCAGGCGAGCAGCAAGCTCTACTTGTGCTGCAGGCAAATAGCTCCACACATCAATCCATAAATATTCTGTCACGGGACCCATTGACCGGGGACGGGGTCAAGCAATACAGAAATGTGGTCAACTCTGTGACACCTCCTCTGGCGTGCAGCTTCAGAGAGGAAAAACAACAGTTAATTGTGGCCATTTAACTGGGCGATTATGTATCATTTGTTCAGGTTGAACGGAAAGACACTATCAAGAAGGTAAAAAAACAGTTTTTTTATAAAAAAAAGGAAACATTATGCAAGATGGAAAAAATATAATAGATATGTTTTTCTGATATTCATTTTTAAATCCTAAAAAAATGACAGCAAGATCTAAATTCTGGAGGCTGTATATTATGGTAATGGATATTTTGGCATGATAGAAGCAGATAAAATATTCACTTTTGTTACTCGGTTCTGCAGATGTGATCAATTTCCATTCCGCTGTCTTCTGATTGCCAAAAAGCATTCTTTTCACTAGAATGTGGGTGAGGTATTTTAACCGCCAGACCTCCAAATCCCCAGTGCAAATCAGACCAGCTGAGATAAATTAGTTGTGTTATCCTCCCATGGCTTTGCCTGCTGTGTTTTCACAGTGGTATAAGTTAGAAAAATATGGGAACTGTATCATGAAATGTCAGCGAGGTTATGTTTTGTCCAAAGTAAAAGCAGCGTTGATATTCATTACCAGTGGGCTTCTAGAGGGAAGAAACACACATCACTGTGATAGAAACAGCCAGTAACAATGGCAGGAAGAAGATGTTATCTGGCATACCAGTGCCATTTGTGGGAAAGGAAACCACTTGAATCCTTTCTCTTTGTCCTTTTTCTAACTCCCTATGTGTGTTATATGTACACACATAAAGCCCTTGAGTCCCATCCTGTTAAAAGTACCGTGCTGCAACATGTAGGATGTCTTTGGTTGTTCCAGCAGCAGAGGGGTTAACAGCATTAGCTGCAGCAGCCTTGACCCTCCCCTAACCCTGGGGCCTGTCTTTCCGCTCTCCTGGTGTGTTTTGCCTGCCAGTGCGCATTAGCCACGTTTGTCAAATCAAATCAAACTAAAGATCACATTCCTCCCCCGGTGATAACTCTGGCCAATGCCTGCATTCAAGTTTACATGGATTGTTACATGGCCTTGTTGTCTGATGCCTCAGACAAGACCATCAGAAATCTCAAGACCACCAGAAGGCAACCAGGCTGTCGAGAGCATCGTTGAATGAGGTTGTAATGCATGCAATTTCTTTAATATGTAAACCTAAAACAATAAAATGTATTCTGAGAACAAAGTGTGCAGTCTAGAATAAGACTGCAGTTCACATGTAAAACTGATAAAGCTAAAAAAACCTGTCAGATGCCAAACTTGGGCTGCTCAGCAGAACAGATTCAAGTGGCTCAGTTGCAGATGCCAACTCTTAGGAGTGCATGACCCCTGAAAACTTGAGTGTGAACATGACTGCCTCCAATAACAACATTAACACACACTGCTAAAGCATTTTTCTTTGCTTAATGTTTGGCAAAAGTTGCCACAGCATGTGCCACAGTTCTGGCTTCCCATTTCCATGTCAGCCATTTTAATTAAATCTGTGTTTGATCTCAGTGTGTGCCCGCATTAGTGATTGGCTTATTGCCCAATACACTTAATTACTGGTGGCCACTCAAATGGAAGCTCATCAGCAAAGATGCTTGCGAGAATCTTTGAGCTGTGACAGATTACACGAAGCTAGGGAAGCAGTTTTAAAACTCCTGATGGGCTTTTTGCATGCAAATTGCTCCTTATTATACTTTCTCCCAACCCAACAGGCTGACTATGGACCATTTATAACAGGGAACATCCATCTCTGCCTCAGGGTTGACACTTAAAAGTGCCACTTCACATACCCTGCGATTAAGTTTCTAAAAACAGTTTTCCATTACACACATTATCGCATAGAATATGTAATTTATCAGTAGGTTATCTGTTACTAGAACTGTCTGTCTTTAATCTGTCATGGAGTCTTGAATATCTTAAATATGTTATAAAAGTAAACAAGTCTGAGGACAGGCTATAAATTGGTTGTTATAAAATCTTCAGGGCCCCCTCACAGTTCTATCATTAACATCCTATTAATGGCTTGCTGATATGTTGATGATACAATGAAAATGTCTAAATTTTAATTTTAGATTTATTTCAGATAACCTGTTTTGTTTGATTCTATGATCCCTCAAGTTTGGCAACCAAGCTGTTCAAAATGATTGCATAATCTAAATTCAAATAAAATACATAGTAGCTTTCAAGCACATTAGCAAACACGGTTGTACCGTGAAGCTCTATTTTAACTGCATAACTATAAATCCCACCAGTTCTGGCAAAATAACCTTACTCCCGGCTGTAAATACAAAGCACACAGACATATTTTTCCCCAACCAAATGGTCTGACGGCAGACGATTTTATGTAACTTGTAAAATATGGGATTTTAAACTCCAAATCATTAAAAGCCCAGCAGCACTACACAGTCAAAACATTGTTGGTTCTGCATATTTTTAATTCCTTCAGCAGCTGAGGAGCCTATCATTCTTTAGGATGGGATAGGATTGAGAATGGATTTGAGAACTTGAATTATATGCACTGCAGGTATCCTGCATACAGTATCAGTGTCAGCGTATACGTTGGCTATTATATAATTACAGATTATACAGAATACAGACACTGCAAATATATGACTGGGTTCATTTACAAACAGTGCATTGTTCGGCCACATGCAGCACGGACACTGAGAAGTTTTATCGTCAACTCTGAAATGTCTCGCTGTAAACTTGACAGGGATAGAGCGTGCACCTTGCAAAATGTATTTGCTTTTGCTATTTAGTTTGATTGAAACATGGTCTCTATGAGATAGGGTGGATGTTGCTGCAGGCATGAAATTATTGCAGTGTTTAGCTGGGTTGGTTACACCTTCCCAAAGCCTGGGGGTAATTACAAATAGTAATGCATTTGCCATTGGAGAGGCTGAACAGACCAATCACAGTCAAAGTTTTAAGCACAACCTTTGAAGCTTAAAAATTAAGCCAAGGATGGCAGCAAAAAAGCTCATTGTAATCCTGATAATACTTGATGGTCCATTAAGCTCAATAGTGACCTCTTACTCTGAAAGAGAAGAGGTAAATTAAAGGGTCTAAAAATAATGTAATCCTCTTCTTTGACTGATGCACAGTAGTGTTAAGCCACAGCATTGTAATGGAGTGACTGATCATGAAGGTTTGCACCAGTATATGGTGATAAGCAACTGACACAATCAAAAAGAAAATGGGAGTGAGGGAATAATAGCTCTATTGTGATTGTGGACACAAAGCAGCAGAGTTCAATTAGACATGAGCAAGAAGACAAAGACTGCACAAGTCATTTTCACAAAATCTGGATTAGCAGCAATTCAACTACTTGTATAATAAAGTAGGCTGTTTCTTTGTAAATCCGAAGGATTTGGAAAGGGAATGAAATGGAAAAGAAAGACATTTCACAATCGTTGGGGAGTGAAATGCTGAAGAAACCCTTTGATGAAAACACAGCGCTAATAATGAATTGCAGGGCTCCAAACAGAGAGAAATATCAGAGATTTCTGTTGTGTATGTATCAGGCCCGCCCTCAGAAGCTGCCACTCCCAGATCCCAGTTGGCCACATAGATGGACATTTGAGAAACAATCGCTTGAATCGGTCCTCTCTAATGGCTTCATAAAAGAAGCAATTATTGTGCAGCGTGGAGATGCTGTCAAACGGAGATCAAATGATGCCTTCCACTATCCAACCTTAACAAAGCTCTTCATTCAGGGCCTCACAGAATATCTGCAGTTCTGTTTTTTTTTTTTTTTCAAAGACGAAAGGAGCTTTTTCTCTTTCTCCTTTCCCACCTTCACTAAACACAGAGGATCTCTCCACTTTAATTAAAAGCGAATTCTCCCAGCTCAATTCTGCTGTGAATCTCAGTCCTCTCTGCTTGAATAGACGTAAAAGGGGCTTGCCAAGGGTTTCAGCAAATTTAGTTGGTGAGGACGAAGAAGGACGAGGGGAAATTCCTTCGTATGGAACTTGGGGCAATTTTCTTAGCAACATACAGCTAAGAAATAGAGTTATTTATTAACTGAGCACAAGGCACTCTCTTCTTCCATATGGACAGTGAGAAAACCTACATTTCATGAGAGCAGTACACTCAGCAGCACCAAACAGTGGGTGTTTGGCTCTATTATATTTGGAACCACATACTATTAAACATATTTAATATTAATGTGACACAGTATTTACTATTTGTAAGCTTGATTCCCTCTTATGTAAAACAAGAGGGTAGAAAAACCTTCAGTGTTATTCATGTGAGACTTGATAATGTCGGTACATCTGTGGATGCAAAGTATTAGCTCATGCATCCAAATCTGAAAATTGGAAATTATACAAGAGGACCCTGAAGAGTAGTTAATCTGTGAGCTTCTGTCTTTTCCAGTTTAAGAAATACTTCAACATTTTGGTAAACGTGCTTATTTGTTTAGAAAACCTCTCAGGCTACCTGATTAACATATACTGTCTCATCTGTTCAATCCATACAAAAACAGAAATGTGTAAAAGACAATTTGTGGTTTTAACGAGAGTAAGGTGCTTTGTGACATTACTGTTTCCTGTTTCCATTCATCCAGCACTTCAGTGTCTCTGGCTATTGAGCAGGCTGCCAGATACGATCAGGTAGCACAAGTTTGGGTTTAGAGGAAAGGTTATAAAAACCTGGCAACCTCACTGTGACATGGACTCCAGAAAGCTGTGCAAAGTCCGGAAGCTGTTGATCGCAAAGTAACATATCAGGCACCTAACTCCCTATAAAACCACAAATTGCTGTTTATACATTTCTATTTGTTTATGGATTCAATTAATAAGATACAAAGTGGTGTTTAATGCACATTACATGTGCTGAGTGGTTTACTTTAGAACTCTGGATGGAGACAGGACAGCAGTTTCACTTTGCCCCTGTCTTTTTGCTAAGCTAAGCTAACCATGCCCCAATTCCGTGTCCACACTTGATACTACTCTAAGCAGTATTTTTATATTAACACTGGAATAATTTACTATGTGTAATGTTAAAGGACTAACCTTTGGTGACAACCCACAGAGTATTTTCATCTAATGTTCCCACCAACTCCACAAAGACCCGTTTAACAGCATATTTACTCAGGAATAGGTGCATACCAAAAACAGAGCTAAAAGTGAGTGAATATTGGCAAGACGGGCTGAAAAACAAGCTGAATGTTAAATAGGCAACCGTTTGCTAATATGTACACAATGTGAACTTTATAAGGGGAAATTATGTGAGTGCTTTGTTTTTAGTTTGTTTTACTACCCCGAATGTTCAAAACAAAAATAGTTCAAGCTGATTTAATGCACAGTTATAAGAGAGGTAACATTCTTTTCATCTCACTCTCAGATCAAATTTTTGAACTTCTCTTTTAAATCCTGACACACACATCAGGATGCCATAATTATTTTTTTTATTTTGCACTTGATAGCATCATATCCTCTCGTAATCATGTACCTCACAGTTGTTTGGGGGAATTTTTCTCAAATAAGATGTTGACACAGCTGTCCTCCAGTATCGCACAGCCTCCACTGGTGTGTTGGGTGGGGGAGAAACAGAAAAACAGCCCGAGTGCTCAACGGTGCAGTGAGAGGCGAGACAGACCTACTACTGTAGGACAAGCATTCACGCTCCTGTGTCAACGAGTATCCACTCTGCTCAAGTGTCCTCAAGAAGTAAGTAGCTTAATCCTCCAGCGTTATTGTTCTGCAGCTAACCCTTCTCTCTGACCTCCAACGGTGGGAGAGGAAGAAAAGAGCATTTTGTATTTATTTCAAAACAACATAATGAATTGTGGTTCAGTTAGGAATTACTTTGCAAAAACGAACCAGCCTCTATGGCAAATGTGTGCGTCAGAAGCACTGGTTGCAAATGGTTGCATTTGAAGTGACCAGCACTGACAAAATCTCCCTTGCTAAAGTCCCTTTCCCCTGTGGCCTCACAGCAGATCCTATACTACTGAACCCTTTTTACAGCTAGAAAAATCATTGCAGTTGCCCCTTGCCTTGTCAATTCATTGTGGTTTTAAAATTTATGATCTTGACCAATGTATATCCCCGTTGAGTCTGCAACAAAGCTGGGAAAATAGAGGATTAGTGAAGCCATGATTAGGATCCTACTCAAGGCACCACATGCTGGGATCAGTTCAGACAATACAAGATAATGAAACTGCAGTTGGTATTCAGTAAACCAGTCATGTCTTTTGTATATTCCAGAAAAACAGAAAGGTAATCCATTGTATCCAGCTGAAATGATCACTATATGTGACTTTGTGCTGAAAAAAATTCAAACAGAATGAAAAGTACAGAGTTGTTGGTTTAGGTTTAAGATTCATACCATAAGTGCAGCATCCTTTTCCTATTCCAGCAAAGATAGTATAAGAACAGACATTTTGATAGAAAAATGTACTGAAGGTATCATAGGTAGAAGTGCTTAAGATTAATATGTTGTATTATCATATAGATCATATTATTACATTATTATTCATTCTGATGCATTAAAGTATAAGCAGTATTTAAATAATGCAGCTTGTTAATATGGAGCTAATTTTGACTACATTACATTCTGTTGTGTAGTTTAATGTATAAAAATGAATTATATTGAATCGTGTGATGCAGCTTAATTCAATTAATTCATCACACTTGTTTTTCCCTTACTGACTATAGATCACATTGTATCCAAATGGAATCCATATGACAATGGGATGTCTCTCCTGTAAGTGTAATGGTAATTTTGGATTTTTTTTGGCTAATTTTCAATGCAGATTTGAATAGAGAATAATTCTCCTTCAGACATTTTTACATTTTCATAAATAGTTGTAAAGTGCATCTTAGGTTTTTTCTTGAGATTGAGGTGATGAGAGATAATTCTAAAACTACAGCATTTAATAACATACATTCTTAGTGTGCAATCAAAGTTGAAAGCTATGTGAGGAGAAATCAGTCGCAGACGCAGCAAGTGTTTTTGATTTTTTTTTCTTCTTATAGTAATCTCAACCAGCATAATGCAGCCATAACATGTGTTTTGAGTCATGACATAAATCTTACTTTTTCTCCGCTGGAAAAATATTCTCTTGCTGTTAGTATGCAATCTATGTTGCTGTCACCACCTACACATACAACCCACAGCAGAATCTGAAGTATTTGGCAGCCTTGTTTGTGGAGCTGTTCAAAGTCTGTCTGGGAGATTAACGCTAACTGAAGCACAGGAAGAAGGCAGGTATAACAGAAAGAGCTTTATCACAAAAGAACATCTAAACTGAACTGAACGACATCACAGACTTTCTGACTTTATTTTCCTTTAATAAAACGAGAGCGACAGGATCACAGGAGAGCAGTCAGCTCGTTTGTCACTCCGAGTGCTGTTGTACACAAGCTATTTAGCTGTTTTTGATGAGCCGTTCGATGCAGGGCAGCGAGCTGGGTGCAGTGGTCCGAATGCATTCATCAGAGGAATATGAAGTGTGTATGTAGCAGGGTGCTCTGTAAGTATGCCTTGCAAAATGTGTAGTGAACCATAAGCCTCATCAGCATCACGCAAATCTGCCTGTAAAGGTCGAGCAGCACCAGAGGCCTGCTGCCAACTTATCCTTTCCAATTAAATATGAATATCATTACAGGCCTTGTTGCTCACACATGCTATTTTTACTCAGATGTTTTTGTTGCTGATAAGTTGTTGATGCCATTTTGTCCTCACTTTTGGTCCTATCAGCTAGATATGAAATGACAAGACCATGAATGACAATTAATTAACATATATAAATCTACACTTTTCTACTTGTAACTTATGACGGATTCTCTGTAATATTCTATTTATTAAATTCATATGTATTTTAAACTTGATCATATTAAATATATGTGCCAAATGCTGAAGTAGTAAGAATACAACATACTATTACCTCTTTCCTTTGTCGGAATGTTTTCTTTTGGGGGTGAGTTACTCATGTATAAGTGTATACACTGGACTTTATGTGTGTATCTGGTATATGGTATCTGGTCCTTTTTTTTGTCTATTTCAGAGAATGTTTCTTATTTCTCATTTTATTTTCTTATTTTATAAAATAATTTATTATTGCATATGTTATTTTTATAATCTCATCTGATTCACTTAGAAGTTTGTTTATTTCTTGCCACCACTTCCTTCTTTAAGATATTTTCTTTGTATAGAAGACAAATAAGAGAACAGAATGTGAAGCAAAGTTAAGGATAGACACTATGTCCATCTTTAAATTTAGACTACCGTAAATGCAAATACTTTCTTTCCTAATACCTTCAATGTACTATGCAGCATTAAAAGTTGTTGGCATCAATTACCACATGAACCTAAAAAGGAAATTGTGAAAGGGTCACTTCTGCAATGATGAAAAGGTTACATGTGCACACAGGGGAGCAATGTAGTTTAATGTTCCTACATGTATCTATGTGCAGGTGTGTGTGTGTGTGTGTGTGTGCGTGCATGCATGTGTGTGTTTGTGTGTGTGTGTCGTGCGGGTGTGTGTATGTGTGTGTGATTGAGTGTGTTGAAGTAGAAATAGGCAAAGTATCTAGGGATTCAGGCTCTCTGACAGCTGCCTGCTTTGGGCTCGCAGGAGGGAGCGAGCCTCAGTGCTGCAGCCTCTCCGAAGATGAATAAAATATGACAAGCGCATATAGTAGCGTTTCACTGTTGCTCTGATGCAACATAGAATAACATCTCCAAAGCAAAAGAAGGAAAGATGAAGGCTGTGTGCATGAGTTTGTGCTTATGACTCTCTGTGTGTGCGTGGGTGTGTGTGTGTGTATCTGTTTGAGTCAAAGTGCAAGGTTGTGTGGCTTCATCTTTTCTACCTTCAGACATGATAAAGACAGAAGTCTTTAGAAGAAACTGAGCAAGATGACAGTGATGTTCTTAATTATTTTCTTAAAAAAATAAATGAAACTCGGCTCGGTGTATGGTCAGGTTACCCAAAATATATTTACAACTTCCTTCATGGCATTTTTCTGTGCAGATAGTTTTGATTTTATGTGCCTGGGTTTTGAGTGTCTGTCTCTGTCTTTGGTAGAAAGAGGCTCCAAAGACAGACTGCTTAATTTTTCAAATGTAATTCTTCAATAATGTGGGCACAACAACACTCCCCCCACACACACACTAACACTCGCACTCACACACACACACACACACACACACACTCACACTCACACACACACACACGCACACACACACACACACACACACAAACACACAAACAAACACACACAAACAAACACAAACACACACTCCACTCAGAGGCAGATACCTAAAAAATCCCGAATGACAAAATTGAAAGTATCAGAATGAATAGCAGTAATGGTAAGTGGAAAACTTATTTAACACAGAATGCACACATAGAGTTTAGTATTGTATAAACAGTTAAAAGGCCATGGCATGAATATAAACTTAATAAAGACAAGAAAAAAAAGAAAATACAGAGAGACCGAGTTTAATCATTAAAAGCCCCAGATGTCTTGTATGGATTTGCATAGGTTCAAAAGATCCACAACAGCCTCTCAGTTTTTCCTTGCAGTTAAATATTTTTGAACAATTGCATAAAGCCATCCCATCCACGAAGGGGTGCCTGTATGGTGCTGCGGTGAAATGAGAGACAAAGAAAACAAAACAAAACACCACTACACTACAAATAATGCTGACTGTTTTCGGGCCTCAGTCTAACAGTGCGGCCAGACTGTGTTTAAGTTGCCATGGTTGACTGAGGAGAGGGTTGAACCGGTCACTAGAGCACTGAGTGGGAGCCGGAGCTGAGTCATCCTGCCCCTAAGCAACCTAGGAAAGACATCTGCACAGTCACCGAAAGAGCAAACGTGACGGGGGCTGACACGGTGTGGTGACGGGCTCCTGGATGACCGGGTGCGCTCTATTTACTGCATGTAATAGTTCCTAACATCAGAGCCAACCTGGGCGGATTTACTGACAGATGGAGGATATTAGCTCTGCGGAGGAGCTCATGTTCTGTATGTGTTCTGCTTACCGCCAGATTCAGAAAGTAGCTGATAAGGGGATAGACTTAGGCACTCATCCTGCTTGCTGCTGTAAATGAATGGAACAACATGTAAGGCTGAGTGTAAGAATAATAAGCCCTTACTTTAACTGTGTATAAATAGACAAGCCTTGGTTTACTGTTACACATCTTTCAGATTAAATCCCGGTAGGTGCAATTACTGAGCGTAAAACTATCACGAGATTCTTCTGCCATTTACCCTTTAATGACATATCCCCAGAAGGAAATAAGCAAATTAGTTTATCCGTTTAAATGCTAGAATCTCCTGTCATTCCATGATAATCACAGTGGTAGATGGGTGGTTTGGGGACGAACAGAGGGGTGTACATCTTGATTTGGCCGAGTAGTTCATTTCACAGGAAGCTGACAAATTTCTCTTGCAAATGTGACAACCCAATTAGGGCCTAGCATGCTGAAAGGAGATCTGAGGCCGCTGCTAACACTGACTGCATGGTCTGATGAATCCATAGGGCGACTCTACCTTCCGATTCTGTACCACACTGGGGCCCTTGCTGCTGTATTGCAGTATTGTTAGGGCAGCGTTTATCGAAATCTAATAACAACCTCTCTAAAGAAAAAGCCTGTCTAATTCTTCCCATCGCAGTCTGAATGTGGATGAATGTTTTTGATAGACTGACTAACACTGCTGGAAGTGATGTTCACCACACCACAGGACTGCTCAGTAACAGGGTTGTAATATGTACTTTATCAACCTAATAGCGCTTAAAAAAGAATCCTTTATATGTCTGCTGTCAATAAATAAGGCTTACTGGCCAAAATCCTTAAAATAACTAATTTAAGGATTAAAAATTATGACTTGATATGTTATTCAGTTTTCATTGACTTATTAGAGAATAAATCACTTTAATTTTGCAACTCATTTAGGAGTATAAACGGAGCTTTAGTTTAAGGTCGGGAGCATTACCTAAAAATAAAAGCCTCTCAGACTAACACACAGACAGCATTCAGACAATTTTGTCCTCCAGTTTCCTAAACTAAATCTCTCTGTTTAAGGGTTTGGCTGTTGCTAGGTTAGTGCTCTGTTGGTGCAGCAGGTAGAAAAAACAGAGCTCAGCAGTTTAACACCAACAAAGGGCTTTTTGTGAAACAGGGACCAAGCTGAAGAAAGGACAAGGGGGTCTGTTCCTGGAGGTGAGCAATTACAGTGGTGATGTGCTAATTTTGGCAACTGGCAGCATCTCAAGGTCAACCATAGGCCACGGGGAATGTGGCTTTTATATAAAGTGTTTTTTCCTTATCTTCTGCCCCTCCTCATTTTTAAAAACAATTTCTTGACTGCTTTCAGCTTCTCTTCCCCTTTCTTCACTCTCTCTCTCTCACACACACACACACACACACACACACACACACAAACACATATTCTGAGTCTTCTGAATTCCCTGGGCAGATAGTGTTGGACATTCACACAGTCTTGAGTCAGTCTGACAGGACAGAGGAGTTTAAGTCAGTCTGAGGGGAGCCAGAGTTGATGCCACAACTGGGAGCCGGACCAACCTGCAGCTGAATGTTAATAATGTGATAATCCATGTTTGGGGACAAAGTCTTAGAGGGAAAGAGATTTTTTTCTATATCTTGCAGTGTGATTGTAGTAATTGGTCTAAACGTAATAAGAGGGCCTTGTGTCTTTTGACAAATCCAGTTCTTAAGGTGCATTTTATAATTTGCATGACATATCTAATGACTAATTGACAATAGTTTTTGTCTCCATATTTCCAATGAAAACAAACTTGAGATAGCCTTGCATTTGCATCACAGCATGTTTGAAGATAGACAACATGAAGCCACACAACCTTTGACTACAACACACACACACACACACACACACACACACACACACACACACACACACACACACACACACACCCCATCTCACGCCTCATATAAGTGGCATTGACTGGATTAAACAACTACCATGTCCTCAGCAGGGTGCCTGTCTCTGTCTGAGAGAAAAGTATGAGCAGCCGGTCTGAGTTCAAAGACATAATTGGCTATTTACCTTTCCTTCAGTCCCTGCTAACTGCATCAACTGTGAGCTGTCGGAGAAGTTTTCTTTACACACTTCACATCAGGATGGAAAACAAAGGACAAAAAGAAATTTTAACATGACATTTTTTATATAGTAGATGGACTACCATACAATATATTTTGTTGGCTGTGCCGTGCCCACACTGAATCTGAGTTTGAGGAGTGTGACATATTTGAAATAAATGCACATTTACATTTACTATCTATCAACAAAAGCCTAAGACTTGAGTTCACGTTTATGTCTTAGGTAACCCCAGCTTTGTTTGATGTCTGCCTCCCTGTATTATCTTACCAACTGTCTAGGCAGTGATTATGTGTCTTACGGAAGAGGTCCACTGTTGAGAATAATCCTCCTATAAGCTGAAAATCTGGCTGAGAAGTGTATGCAGGAAGGCTGACCCACTCCTTGGATCTGTGTAACCATAACACAGTTTTAAAGATTGTCTCCTTTCTAAAATCATATTTTCTTTCGAGGAAAGAGAAAATTAGTCATTGGAAAATCTAATAAATTAAAGCATACCCTTCTGTGTTTTGAATTCACATAAATAAATACAGTATTTGATCCCACTGACTATGAAACGACTATTCTGCTTTTGAATGCCAGATGCTACAAGCAGGCAGAAACTTTCGGCACATCTTTGGACAGCAGAGCATTTAATGCCATGCTATTTTTGTCAGTGCTTTAATGAGGATCTTGACATCCTTTCTTGATGGCAATACATCAAGAGCAAGAACACCTTCAAACCTACACACAGCTCGCACTGCAAAAATGTTATTTCACTGTAATGGCTAGCACAGGCATGCAAACCGTAACACCTTACAGTTCCTCTGACGATCTTCAATGCCCGCGGCCATTGGATATGATCCACCGCACGTCCCTGAGAGATTGCCCAGAGGATGAAGAGATAAGCTCTGGAGGAATTCAAAGCCTTCTCGCTCTACTGCCGGCCGTCCTATCCCTACAGGAAGGACTTCATATCTGAGCCACTTTCAAGTTCTTTTCTGAAGCCCCAGCTAGGATTGAATGTGAAAAACGCCTCTGAAATTAAACATCAAATTTACAATAAAACACTTCTTTCTTTCAGCATCAATCTTTATACTGCAACCATTGAGATTGATACTCCACTTAAGTACCAGTGGGGTTCCAGCTGATGCAAAATGCTATGACTTTGACCGTGATTATTCACTAAAAGAAAAGCAGCAGTGGGGACATCATCCACTCATATTTTAGTATACAAATAAAGGCTTCAGTTGTTGGCATATTTCTCTGATGTTTGGTCACTTCTGCCTCAGGCAGGGCTGAGCTGACAGGACACAGCCACTGTTAGCATCAATAAATCTATGGGTTTTTTTTAATTCTTTTTAATTAGTGTCCACAGATTCCTGCCCTGCCCAGCTGAAAGAAAAATGCCACAATAATGTCACAGAAACTCCCATTTGCAGAGGCTTATGTAACAATCAAAAGAAAGGGCAGCTTTGGTTTTTATTTCACAGTGTTAATGGTACTAATCAATTCAGGTTGGTCTACATTCAGACGCTATGAACCGAGTGCCATATTCCCTCTGCTGTAACCAGAGGTCTGTCATGCTCTATGCCTTTTATTTACTGTCATACCAAGCGTTGAAATATGAGCAGCAAGAGCAATTACTGCCATTCGTCAATTGATTTTAACAGCATTGGAATCAATCTTAGAAAACCATCATGTTCTTCTTCTTCTACTTCATCACTTCACATGGAAACAGTTCAATACAGCGATCTACACTACACTGAGGTCATCAGAAACAATGGGGGGGGGCTGCTGAATGTAAATAATTTAATTAAAATCATTAGATGTTATCTTGTAAGTAAGGCAAAATAAAGAATAAATTAAAAATAAAGATTATCCTATGTATCGATTAATCTTCCAAATTTGTTCCTGATTAATTCTTTTATAATACTTCAGAGACCTAGGTGGTATTTTCAGGTGTGATTTTTATCTGACCAAAAGTCCAAAACCCAAACATATTTGGCTACTGAGATAATGTAAAACATACTAAAGCAAAAAAAAAAAAAAAAATCCTAAGATTCAAAAAGGTGTTCTGGGGGGAGTTTACTTAAAGATGACTAGAAAAATGAATCAAAAACAAAAGACAAACACTGTCAGACAGAGTGGCTGAGCTCTTGTTATAAAACTTAAAAAATAAATGGGCTCAGAGATTATTATACCTGTCTTCCCTGGAGAAATACAGTGGGGCAGGAAGTCCAGGTTATGTTATGCCTGTTGTCTGTGTCTGATTTACAGCTCTGGTTAAAAATAAGCAGGAGGGCTCTAATGAAAGTCCAGCAATTTCACACTTTGGGGAAAAATAGAGAGGGTGCTCGGCCTGTGGGCCACCAACCCTGCACCTGGTTACATGCATCTTTTCCACTCACTGAACATGACAGTGAACTGAGCAGGGAGCAGGGACGCCTCAACATCTGTCACACAACAGCACACAAACATTTACAGGCCAAAATAGTACAGAAAAAAAACCCCACTAAGATGAACCTCTCAATCGGCTTAGTCAACTAGGAGGCAAATAGATAGAATAATGAAATAGAAAGAGGCTGGGCAGATTAGGGCACTATCTCTACTTCACTCAGGTATTTTTTTTTTATCACCTTAGACTCAGTCTAATCAAAACATATGGCCTTTCAGTAGACAAAGCCTAGAGCAGCTACACTACAAGCTTTAATTTAACAAGTCACTGCTTTCTACTCTCTACGTTTTCAAAAGCCAATAACCATTAAAAACACAAGTAAATAAAAAAAACCCATATATTTTTTAAACCGTCCTCTAGATTTGTGGGTTTTGGTTTACTTCAGTAATGTTAACCATCGGGGTTCATTACAGAAGCTACGTAGCCTACACTGCGAGACCGTCCCGACTTGTGCAACAACAACACAAATATAAGCAACATCTGTGCACATTTCTCCGGACTGATCCTACGCTGCTGCATTAAAGAGGGTTTGATCTTCCCTCGGTTTTTGGTTTTTGTTTTTTGGTTTTGTTTTTTTTTTACCAAATCGGAGATAACGTGGCAAGTCCTCACCTCACCTCAAACCCCAGTGAAGACAACGCTTGGGCTGATGGTTCCTCTGGACGCAACTCAGCCCAGGATGTTCATCTCTCAGGCGCAGGCATGTTTCATCCCCTCCACCGTTCAGCCGAACACGAGCAGCGGCGGCGGGCTCCTCCGGGAAGCTCCGTCCGCCGCGCGTTCATCCACGCACGGATAAGGCTAGTTCATCAATCCCATTAGCTCGCACGGTCTCCCGGTGCAGTTCAGTAACACTGTGGGCTACTGTGCCGCAGACGAACCCTCTTATTTGCTCTCAGTCGGCGCGGGAGGAGGGAGTAACGCTAATGGCCCGGCAGGCTCCGGCAGTTCGTGTCAGGCTGCCCACCCCACCACCACCACCACCACCACCACCCTCGTCGTCTCACTCGCTCCGGTCCTTGCCTGCTCAGGTCAGAGCGCGGACTGCGAGGCTGGCGCCGGGTCGACCTGTCTCTTCCTCTGCGCCCGTCCGAAGTGCAGGAAGCCCGTTTGACGCTGCGGAGAGGCAGCGCCGCACCGTGCGCCCTGCGCTCCCACACGGACCAACGGCGCTGCATGCTGCACTTAAAGAGACATGGCAGAGCAGACGGAGGCGCAGCGGCCGCCGCGCCGCGCCGCGCTCCGCCGCGTCCCGGGCCACACGGGACGAGGCTCGGCGCAGGTGACTCACTCCCCGCGGACGCTTTTGTTTTCCGTGTGAGGAGGAACTCGGTCGGGATCAAGTTCAGGGCCAGGAGTCATTTGCCTGGGTTGTTTGTTTGCTTCCGTGCACCCCCCCCCCATCTCTATGTCTATATCTATATCTATATCTATATCTATATCTATATCTATATCTATATCTATATCTATATTTATATATCTATATCTATAGATATAGATATATGGATATAGATATAAATTCCCCTTCCTCAAACTCAAGTCCTCTGGCCTCTAGGACTGCGCTCTTCTGGACAGAGACCTCAGATGTTGTACCTGGAATCTGCAGGAGCTACTCTCCTAGTTTGTGGGTCACCGCTGGCACCGCTGTCTTTACTCTCCACATCTTTCCTAGCTCCTGTTTCATATATATATATATATATATATATATATATATATATATATATATATATATATATATATATATATGGATGCTTTGTAACCCAACATCAAGGGTGACTAAGAAACAACTTCAGGCCCAGTGTTCCAACATCTGTAAACAGCAGCTGCTATCACATCTAGAGATTGACGAGGTACAACATCATGCTAAGGCATGTTGGTGGGGGGCAGGACGAAGGTCAGAGCGGGATACACCATCATAACCCCCACTATGAGATTGGGAAGCCCCGACAAGCCCTTATGAATCCCTTAACACAAGGGCGATTGACCTGAGATTGAAGATCGTGACTGATCGGCCACACAAGCATCCTGGAATGCTTGGAAATGTACAATATCAACAGGACACTAAGAACCTTCATCAAGAACTCAATGGGGCTGTGGAAAACGACTGTGGAGGCAAACTGAAAGCCAATTGCCAAGTTACCATCAAGTGCGGCATACACCAAGGTGAGCCACTATCCCCGCTGCTGTTCTACATAGGCCTATGGATACCGGTTCCGAAGTGGAACAACCACCAGCGACCTCCTCTACATAGATGACATCAAGCTGTATTCCAGGAAGGAGTGAGACACTGACTCACTGATCCACATCACCAGGATCTCCAGCAACGTCATCGGAATGTCATTCAGACTAGATAAGCGTGGCCGGATGGTATCAAAGAGAGGGAAGATGATCACAACCGAGGGGGGTGAACTACCAGAAGGCAGCACTGCAGATATCCAGGACAGCTACAAGTATCTTGGGATTCTGCAGGAAAATGAGAACCATGAGGAAGCCACATGGATGTCAGCCACCACGAAATACCTACACAGAGTAAGGCAGGTCCTGAAAAGCTGGCTTAATGGGAAGAACAAGGTCCAAACCCTGCCAGTCATCAGATACCCCGCCTGTATAATAAGTTGGCCAAAAGAAGAGATAAAGGCCACTTTTGTCAAGACAAGGAAGCTCCTCATAATGAATGGAGGGTTTCATCCCAAGTCCAGCACCCTGAGACTGTACACTAAGTGGAACGAGGGAGGCCTGGTGAGTGTCAGGGCCCCTGTCCAGGACAAAACAACCAGGATCCAGGAGTACATCAGGGAGATGGCCCCCAAAGATGACCTGCTAAGTGAATACCTCAGGCAGCAGAAAGCCGATAATGCAGAACAGGAGGATGAAACATCATGGAGGGATAAGCCCCTGCGCAGCATGTAACACCAACAGATTGAATATATATATATATATTTATATATTAATAAAGATTTTTTTAATGTATTTTTTCATATACCTCTTTGAATATCCTTACACACACACACACATGCACAAACACGAATCACTGAGTCAAAATTGATCTAAATATTTTGTAATATATTTATGACAGATTTATGATGAAACCTGAGTTTTTTGTGTTTTAATTGGGTCAATTTAAACATATTTAGTCTGGACAAATAACCCAATGGAAATATAATAAGTAACACTGATACTGGGTCAAAGCAGCCCAGTGGGTAAAGTTAAATGGGGGAAGTTTCTGTGTTTGTATGAGTGAGTGTATGTTATTAGTATCCAGAGCTGTCCATCATAGGATGAATACAACAGCTGTGTTAAAACAGTACATAGGTAAATACAAGGACAAAAACTCACTGTATTCGGCCTCTCTATGACCCAAGCAGTACACATCAATGTACCACTCGCATTTTGATTACCAGTAAGAGTTTTGATTTTTTTTGCCTGCTTAGCATTCTGATTTTAATCCTGGCTTCCATTTCTGCTTCACCCCATCTAAAACCCACCTCCAGATGTTCAACTACTGTGTGTTTCCCTGCTGCACGCAGGATTTCTAGTGTCGGATCGGGGTGATCATCCATTCTGTTTAACTGCAAATCTCCTTGTGTGTAAACTGTGCTCTTCAATCAGTTTTATCGTTCTGTCCCTGGCAGTCACAGCTGTTAAATCAATGGCTTAGAGCAACTGCATTACACAGTTCTCTAAAGGGCATGTACACAAATAGACATTCACATGCAAGCAGGGTGCCCTTAAGATCACAGATAGATACTATACAGGGAGGGTAGAGTCTCCAACTCCCCTGGCTTCTGTTTTTCTAAAATATAAGAGGATGTCTAACTAAAGGATTAATTTTTAATGAAAGAGTATTGAGGGTTTGTCTCTCCTGATAAGTTAATCAAACCTACTTAGTCTCCTGCAGCTCTGACTTAGCCAGTTAGTCAGTTACAGGCTTAACTCTGGTCTGTCCTTAAGGGGTGGTGTGCTGACACAACAGAGATGACTCTGCATATTTCTGCAGCATCAATCCATGGGTTGGTTGCTGTCTGTGCTGTCTGTGCTGTCACCCGTAGCACTGTCACCTACGATTACTCTCCTCTACATGGTGACTCAGCGACGGACTCCAACTTAGAGGGGCACTCTTGAAATCACCAGTGTGCCATGGTGGTATTACTCATGCTGCATCAGGCAGACAGGATGGGACAGCAGCCAAACAACAGAATGCTTGAACTCTCAGGCAAATGTTTGAGGGACGCAAATGGATTTTGTTGGTTTGTTTAGGTAAATTTTACCTCAAGGTGTTGCAGATAGATTCAAAACATCTCTGCTATTTTTACGTCTTTCTCGAGGATTTACCTGCACATGCATACATGTGCATCGTTAAAGCTCGGAAGCGGGGAGTTATCATGCGGGTGCAAGAGAAAAAATTCCGGGTCAGGCAACACAGCATCAACCTATGATACATCTGCATCACAAGCCAGCAGGAGCCGCATGTGCACCGTGCGCTTGGCCTGTGTTTGACTGCCACTGAGTTATCTCCCCCTCAGATGCAGAAGACAGAAGTAAATAGACGACAGTGGGCTCATTGTTTAAAATCTCTGCTCTCTGAGATTACACTAGCAGTGGTGTGAAGGGGGATGAAAAGAATGTTCCTTCATTTTCATGTTGTTAAACTGTCCTTTGGATGGTCGAGCTTCATGACAGGATCTGACGAGTTGTGAGTGCAGACAGCACACAGTCCAACAAACAATATGATTTCACACACTGTAGCACGACGCCACATATCACAAGCAAGAGACCAAAGTGGCGAAAATCATTTAATGTGTAAACCCTCACATAACCTATTTATAATCAAAGGCAGGTCTCACCCAATAGAACGATCTAGTTTTTGTGCTGCAAGCAGAGCCTCATGAGAAATCTGGATCTACGTCATGGGAAGAGGTTAAATACTGTGACCTTTCTGAGGAGAAATAGGGTCGCTACTCATTTGTCACGTCTTTGCAAAGTGACCGGGTAAAAGAGAAAGACTTCCAACCACTTACATGCTGCAAAGAAAATGAAAGCTGTTCCCTATAGGTTAGCTGTCAACATCACATCACGTGCAAGAAAAAGAGAGCTCATAGTGATGTCAGAAATCAACGTGTGCCTCATTGTCACTGACTTATTCAAGTTTTGGGTTTCACAATGGAAACTCTCACATAACAGAAAACAAAAACACCAGAATCAGAGAGCCATCGTGGCTGTTTTTTATGTGCCAAGCCATTATTAAGGAGATCAGAAACAGGTGAAGTACGCTTCGGAACAGCAGATCGGGAACAAAGTGCTGGAAACCCAGCTCATCATCCAGGGAGCAAAGTTGACTTAAGCTATGCATGGAAACATCTTTTTCGTGGACAATGTTTACATTTCACAGGAATGTAAGAGAGAGGCTGAGGGAAATGTATGAGATAGAGAGGACAAGACAATTATTTCTGACATTTAAACCATGTATTCTGATCACAACTACCTGCGAGCTGGTCAACATCCTTTCACTGTCATAATCATAATCAGAAAATCAGAATTACTGAGTAACCAGTTATTTGACTAGTGTAAAAAATGTCAGAAAATATCCTTAAAGATGTCCAAGTGGGCAAGGGGCAAGTGGCGCTCATCTTCCCATAAGTGTGTTATGTATAATTAGAGAAATGATACATACTAAAGTATGTGATGTTGATTTTTAAGGGCTAACACTATGTAGATATGTATCAATACAGTCTGAGCAAACTGTTGCCTCAAACAACAAATATCATTGACTAAGTTTTCCCTTTCCGACTTTCCATTGGGATATTGCTGATTGTGCTAGTTTCTCATGTCAGTCACCTGATAATCACATGTCATGTTTATAGATCCGCATGGTGATTTATTATCCGCCTGCTAGCCACCCTCCCCTGAGACCAATCAGTGATTTTCGAATGGATTGACAGTGAAACCTCCCTAGACTGACACATTTAATGAGGACTTTGTTTTTCCTGTACTACAATAATCATCTCTAGCTGATGAGAAACCTTGTGATTCCTTTTCTGGAATAAGTTCTCATTGATTTGACAGAGGTATAACACGATCAATAAGTGTAGTTGCTGTGCACCCTGTTTGACCTTTAAACCAATAAACACTGGCTTTCCACTCTCCAGGCAGCTTTTTGGCAACTGCTGCAACCACATACCCACATTTTACAGCTTTGTAGTTGTTAGAGTGTAGTTGTGTTGTTAGTGGGTTTTTTGTTTGTTTATTTGTTTTTAGTGTTGCATAAATTTCAGTTAAATTTGTTGTGATTTAAAAACATCCATGAACATTATTCTTATATAACACTGGAAGGATCTTCAGATCATACAACTGAAGAAAAAACACCATGCTGAAGTCACACTTGCACTGCTCATTCACATAACAGGGACAACTTGAAATCTTACTTTCTGAAACCAGAACAAAAATAAAACAATTAACTATTTTTCTTCCACTTTCTTCTGACAGTGATTAAGATATATGGCAGCAATGCTGCTCCAACTCCAAAAGTGTTTCCTGATGACCATAAAGCAAAATCATTATTACAAAGCAATTCTGCTTATAAACCACATATATAGAGATTAAAGAGCAATGTTGCTGCTAACAACCGTCCTCTCATGAGCATAGCCTGTAAAAAAGTTTCAGTTTTATACCCATCTCTGGTTTCAGCAGCTCATCTGAAGAGATGACTCACACTCACACATCCCCTGGCTTCCTGTCCCCATCGTATAAATCTCTTTGGTCGGGCTGTACCCACAAAAACCTAGATGCAGTTTAAGTCAGTGAATACTTGTCATGAAGGCAAGTGAGGAGCTGTTTGCATGACAATTTGACCATCCGCAATACTATATCACTGTCTCTCCATATTCTCTGTGTGTTGATAGTGACAGTTTGGATAAACGGCTGTGACTGCCTGGAAATCGTACATCAAGTATCAGTGACAGACAGTGACACTGACTTGTTTTCTGACAAACTGTTCCCTTCAGAGAAGCTGTGTGGCCCAGGGCTGGACTGATAACATTTCCTTGGGCTCCATAAACAGAAACAAAAGTCCTTGTGTTTGTTGCATTAAGATTTTATCGTAATCATGACCATGTGAGTGTGAGTGTGTTCTGTTAAGAAGGATGTGTGCTGTCCCCTCTGAGAAAGATGTCTATTTCAACACTAGACCTTAGTTAACTTTTGCAGTACTGTGAAACTTGATTACGGCTCTTTCACACAGCACATGGCGGAGGCATGACATATCGAGTTGTAGTATGACGAATTGTGATGAAATATCCACTGATACAGTTAATGTAGTGGACAAAGGTATAAAATAAAGCAGGTTGTGGGTAAGAAGTAGGAGCAGGCCGTGAAATCAAACCCATTGTAATTGCTATGCAGGAAGCATCTCAATGTCGTTGCTTTAGCCCAGGGTTGGATTGCTGGAGACCCACATCTTTCAGTCAATATAAAGATATTCTCCACTGAGTTTCATTTGATCATTCTTACTCAGCTGCACATTGCATCTTATGAGACACATCTGGCGCAGTTTGAGATGTTAGGTGCAGTAGTCTCCTTTCCTTGTGTCACACACAGTTCTTCAGCTTAAACCTAATCACACTCTTAGGAAAAATACATTCTTACATGTGTTTTTGATTACCATTGATTTATAAGAGGTGTTAAACTTCTTGCCTGATCATGACCATCTATATTCAATACAGATGTTTTATATAAGGTTCAAATTTCACATTCCTGTACCCTATTAAAGGCCGGGTCTGCAGATGTTAAGAACTACAGCCATCCTATTTAAGCTACTTCCACCAGTGAGTAAATATACAATGATACTTCCTTCTATTTAAAGGCCAAAAATATTAAAAAGGGGGAACTACTGCAGATATTTATAATTGAATATTGAATATATGAAACATGCTCTCTGGTAGCTTTGTTGCAGTCCCTTATGTCTACCAAACTGTCTGAAAACTCCACCTATTCTCTTTTGTCTGCAGTGACCCTTGTCTTGTATTATTAATGACTGCAGTGCAGATGATGAGTGACAATACAGACAAAGAAAGAAGAGTTGCAGAGAGTGTTTTAGAGTGTGTGTATTTGTAAGAAAAATGGCGGGTGGACGTTCTGTGTAGTAGATCTATTTTCGAATTGCACAGTTAGAAAACTGGCAAATGCTACTACAACTGCTCAGTAATGGGTTGAATTTCTTCAGATTCGCATGCTTTTAGGAATTCATCTGAATCTGTTTGGTGTTACTGGATGAAATCCAGTGTTAAAGGCCGTTCTAAAATTTCCTTTGGGGATAGCAAGTAAAAATAAGTAACCTTCCTCCTGAGTAAAGTTGAGCAATAGCATCAAATCCACTTAAGTGAACACTATTACAAAACACTGCTGCAACATTATCCCTGCCTTGTAAAAAATAATGAGGCTACAAAAATTGAATTACTTCCTGTGTATTGAAAACTAATTGCAGTGAATCTTCTCGATCCAAAACCAATTTGTTGACTTTAAGACATCTGTGATTCCCAGATCCATACTGCATTAAACTCTTTTTAGAAAAGGATTTTCTTTCTGTTCTCATTGAAGCGCTTGTTTTTTTTTGTTTTTTTTTAATGCCATGTAACAAAGACTCTCTCTGGTAATTTGAGTTTGTGTCTCTTCAGGAAATTGCAGGGTGTCAAACTGTTTAGCCAGACCTTTACTGATAATTATACATCACTGAAAATAATTCACACACACTCATCCACATACAGACATGCCCAACCAAACTCTTGGTGATACACATACGGTACAAAGACCTTGGCCATCTAATTACCAAATCTGAACTTGTCACCTTAATTTAAAAAAAATTGTTTTTACTGACTTGTAAAGTCAGAGTTTTTGTGCTGAGCACTCACATTCTTGTCTCTGTGTGTTTCTGCTGTTTATTAATACTGAATGAAAAAAACAGAGAAAAATATAGATTTTTTTTTTAGGAGCTGTCAAAAGGCTGCTCAGTTGTGTCGCCAACATCCATTCTGAGGGTACCCAGGAGAGTCGACCCACTTCACGGTGCAATTCGTCTCAGTAACATCCTCCTTCACTTCTGTCTCTCCTGCCATTCTGGACATTAATAAGTTCAGATGACTCAAAAAAGAAAGTTAACTTCAGTGTTTTTTCTGTCCACGTGGACACTGCTCTAACATTGTCAAAAATCATTAACAATCAACAGGAAGTGACACCAATGATTTGTTTTGACACATCTCATGGTTGACAAACCCTTGACTCTTTAAGATGCCTGTGATGCCTGAGATCCTGAATGGACTGACTACACCACTAAACTTGAACACTGGGTTGGTATTAATTTTGATGCTCTTGAAGGATTTCTTCATGAAGGACATGGAGGCCACATTATGACCATTGTCATCAAGGTCATTTAACATCTGCAGATATGGTTTAGTCATCCTATAGACTTCAGTGGTTTCTTGAGTAGTCCCAAGGGATTGATGCTCAACCCTAGCTGCTTTTACATTCTGTGTTACCCTGACTTCAGATTTGGGTGAAACGCTGCAACAATATAAAGCAGGCTTGTAAAAGCCCATGCAAACCAGTCATCTGCATGGGGCCTTAACAAACTCTGCAGTGTGTGAGGATCAGGAATCGATTCCAAAAGTGGAGATTATGAGTAGCAGAGGACAGTCATGTTCAAAGTGAATGGAGGCAGAGCAGACTGAGTGTGATCATTGGTGTGAGATTAGATGTTCTCGCATATTACAAGTCAGGCGGATGATTTATTAATTTAAACAAAAGATAATCTCAGTTGCAAGCATAATGTTGATATCCACTTACCCTAATCTAAGTCATTCAACATATACATATTCATGAAAACCTTGAAAGGCCATTATGTGAGTGATACAAATGAGTTGGGTTTTTAGTATAGTGCCTTTTATTTTACGCAAAATAAATAACAACAAAGAATTTAATAATAGTCTTGGTATGTCCCAAGACTATTAACTTGATCATATTGAGGAAAATTGTGGGTACAAAAGTACAAGACACACTAAACTAGGATTTTTACAAAAATCCATTTAAATCGGATAAAGGCACACACAACAGCAGGCCTAAAGGGGTACAAATGTAGGAAGGCATACAGAAGCTTAATCAGCCTCAGGGCTGAATTCACTTCACTGAAACCAGACCAGACATATTGAAATTTCATTGCGACCTCCTTACATTGACTTGGTAGAAGCAGTTTATTCCTCCAAAGAGACAAATAATAAAGATTGCCCTTATAGTGGTAATACAGAGAAACATATCGCAGGTGGGAGACAAAAGACAGACTTTCATCATACGCATGCTTAAACCTATGACATCTATTCCAGGCACACCTGAAATCCAATAAAATTTTTCACCTGAAGTTCCTTTGAATGAGCAGAAGCTCTGCAGTTTGTTTTTTTTTTATTCCATCCTCTAGGACGCACAAAGCAAGACACCCTCTCTTTGCAGAGGCCATTATTTGGTTAGCAGTTCTGAGCTGTGGAGTACATGAATATTGCCTGAGGACTTTTTAAAGACATTATTATTATCTATTTTAACTGTATGTATGTAAAAAAAGCAACTTCACTAACCCAAAATGGATATAACAAAACAACATCTACCACAAGTCAAACATTGAGAATGGAAAAACAAGTTTCAAAATATTCCTGTCAAATATTTTTATTTAAAATCATGAAAAGCTTAAGTGATTAGACTGTGACAATTGATGTACAGTTTAGTTTCCCCCCTCAATTCAGTGAAACCTTGCTGATTCACCAATTCTCTTGCAAGTGCAATTTGGTGAAACTTTGGTGAAAATAAATTGCCAGGAAGGGATATGATATGCCGACCTCACTGTTCCTTGAAAGGAAAACTGACTCTCCATAAGCGAACAACAGCATTTCTTATTTGGGAGAAAGGCCAACTAATGCCGTGAGCTGTGGCCTCATTACCAGCAGGAGGTGAGCTCTATTTAGGGACAAACTTGTTATGTATGCACATCCCAAATAGCCAGAATGAAAGCACACACACACAAAAAAAAATCCTCATTAAACAAAGGCAACTCCAGCAGGGGCACACTGTAGCATCCAAGCCTTAAAAGCCCTTATCTACATATGAATAGTTGGCAAGATATACTCATTAGCATTTTAATGGATTGAAATGGAAAATAAACAAATATGCTTATTCGGGCATACTGGACAAATCCAGTATGCATTAAATATAAAGACTGCCATGTTAAACCTCTAAATAGGCTGAGTATATGAGGTTGAAAATCATTTACTTTCCTCATCCTCTGCAATGTAACCACGAAACTCTGAACCTTAGTTTTCTTGTTTTTCTATGCTGACTGTGCTGCTTCTCTGTAGGTCACTGCCAACACACGCTTCCCAGATGTATCAGTTCTAGCTTGAGATTGCACAGCTAAATGCACACTGAATAAACCACAAAAGAGAGCAAATCTATAATGAGCACTGCAGATGCAGTAAAATGTCGCTGCAAAGTGAATACTGGCTTTGTGCAATTCAGTAACCACAAAAAATAGCACAGTAGATATCCGATCTGTTACGTAGATAACACTTGTGAATAAATGACTAACTACCAATAAGATCAAAGAAGAAAAGTTACAAGAGACAAGATTTAAAATTCTATATATTTGTACAAGGCGTCCACATGATAGCTGCAGTGCAAAATATACCTTCAAATTTGCTATCTTAATGACTTTTAAAATACTTATCATCCTACAAATGAACTCTAGTAAATGTCGCATAGATATTATTCCCTAACATCTGCTTAGGGAATTGCTGAACAATGTAAGGGCCTAGTATTTTATCAGTATTTAATAGCTCCCTGGTCAATGGTTATGTCCCAGCTTGCATTGGGCCTCTGATTGAAAAACCTAACTTATATCCATCTGCTGACAAAAATGTCTGACCAATGTCAAAACTCAAAGTTTTTATTCAAAATAGTTATCTCTCAGCTCATCTCCTTCTTGGACAAATTTCAGTCCCATATTGTAATTGCTCTTTCTTGCCAAAGTGCTTGAAAAAAATGCATAGTCAAAGCATATATCCTTTATGAATGATCACCCCAAACTATCTAAAGTATCATGGTACAGAAACTTGGCTTCTAAAATTTTTCTAAAATTCCTTAATGGCTGTTGCACTGTTTTGGTGCCGCTAAAACCTTTCTGCTGCATGTAATACAGTTGATTATGGCATTTTAATTGATCGACTGAAACACTGGATGGGCATGACTGGTTTTGCTCTAGACCAGCTTTACCTGAGTGACAGAGCCTCTCTGGATCAATTAGGAATGTCTCATCCAGCTATGCAAGTACTACCTGCAGCATTCCTCAAGGATCTATTCCTGACCCATTACTGTTTTTTATTCTTCATTTTACCTCTGGGTCAAATAATCAACAGCGAAAATAACTCATTTTCATTGCTATGCTGATAACACACAAGTCTATTTATCCGTAAATCCTTCAAACCTGTCCTTGGTTACCTCAGTCAAGTCCTGTCTTGCAGACATAAGATCCTGGATGTTGAGTAACTTTCTGATGTTGAATGATGATAAATTGAAGCACTAGTGTTTGGATCTAAAGAAAACAAGGTCTGTGTAAATCAACTTATATGATTTTGTCTCTAGCCATCTACATTACTGTAACTAATTATTTGATGGACTTGCCCAAGAATTTACCAGCTGTTTCCAGCTTGTACAAAACACAGCAGCTTGGGTTCTTACAAGGGCCAGAAAATATGAGCACATTATCCCCATTCTCACCCCTTTGCACAAGGCTACCACTGGTGGTCTGACCCCTTAGACCCCTGCTTGTGGTCTTAGATATGCTGACCTGCTATTGCTGTCTGTCACCAGAACGCAGTTTGAAAAAGAGGGTTTCAGGGTATTTGACATATGAGCTCCACAACTCTGGAGTAGCCCTCTGTTGCAAATTAGGCATGCAACCTCAGTGTCCGCATTTAAACCTCTTGGGGAAATGGGGAAATTTAGAAAACACTTCGGTCTTAATGACACCAAAAGATTTTCTCCACTAATATTTAATCTGTTTTCACTGCCCTAACTAGACTTGACACTTGTGATGTGATGCAGAAACTATTTGATTTTTCTTAGATGATCTTTTTAATGATTAACTTTGACCATTCACATCTCTCTGCCAGGGCCATAATCTGACGCAGTCTCATTACTTTAGATATCTTCAAGTCCACAGCTTTGCATCTAATATTTCCATGCTATTTCCAAATCCACCCCCTGGAGATCTAGATGAGTCTTCAGTCTTACCCTTATAATAAGGATGCAACCTCCAAAATGTATAACTTGATACAGAGCAGGAAACCGTGTACATGGGAGAAAATCAAATCTGCCTGGGAAATGGATAGTGGAGAAAATCTGGGAAGACATCATTTCATGAATATGAGCCTCTTCTTTCTGTATTTGACACAGTCTAATCCAATTTAAAGAAGTACATCCTTATTCCAGTGACAAATTATACAAGCTATTTCCTAATGTCACCCCAAAATGCCCTAGATATAAGTATTCCTCAGTTTCCCTAGGGCATAGTTTTTGGTAATGTCAGTCCCTAGTAAATTTTCTGACTTTAGTTTTTAAATCATTTTCTCCAATAGGCAGCAAAACAGTAACCCCAAATCCTTTAACAGGATGGGAAAGGCAGGCTAGGTAATCTTTACTAACATCAGAGGAGAAAAATTACAAATCCTGGCCATCATTTATAACCCATGTCAAAACCTTTTCTCCAGCAAAAAGTCTTTTGGTATTCTCAAGCCAGAAGGGGTGTTACACCTCTGTCATGATTTCATAAACATTAAGATTTTTGTAAATTTGTAATGGAAAACCTATAAAGTTTTTCAGTATTGAATATTGTTATTAATGTTGATTTTTTAGTTTTACAAAAATCTCAAAAGCTGTAAGCACTGCTGCTCCAGATGTCTAGCCTTTTAACAGACCTGATGTCCAACTTGACCTTTAAAACCCAGTGAATCTGAAACACTAAAGAATCTTGCATTGCTGCCACATCAGCTGTAATATTCAAAAAAGACTCAAGGGTTTTATTTAGTTCTTTAGACATATGGGTGACATCCTCTTCACAAGCTTATTTGGGACCTCAATGAGCTTTAAAATAGTAAATTGCAGCTCCTATGGATTCCTCAGATGAAGCACCAAAGGCTTCAGTCGTATTCTTATGATGAGTTTGAGTGGTTAATGATGAGGTAAAACTCCCCTTTGAGAATGTAAAACTTCTTATTACTTTCAGCACCACACCCATGACCATTGGCAGTATGTAATCAACCCTGATCTCTGTCTCTATCTTCACACGCACATATGCATGCCCACTGAAATTAAAACAGATGAGAGCTCCCTCCCTTCATATGGTAAACTGCATGAAAAACAAAAAGAAGAGAGTGGAACAGCAGAGAAGTAGTAAAAGAAACCTTAAGTGGCCACAAGGGAATGAGATATCATGTTTCTTCACAGTCAGTGTGCAATTTTCTGCCTCCTTTTTCAGACAGTGTTATTACAGAGTGTGGATCAGAGATGATCAGATGCACAAGTGGATTTCCTGGTCCATTGCATCATTTACTTTTGCTCAAAAGGTTCGAAAAGATCTGCAACAGTCCCACACAAGGCTCAGCTGTTGGTTTTACTCTTTGCCTAGCACAGATAAATGTATTCACATCCCGCAACAGGAGTTAGACAGTGACCCATCTCCCCCTTCATTGCCCATTCAGGCTCACAAGCGCTTCCCCTCTGCCATGTATACCCATTAAATTACTGCCCTTGGGTTGCACTGTCTATGGCTATTGATTAAACACTGCTCCCAGCGCTAATTTAGTGCCAATGATACATTCTGTCACAAGCGAAGCAGGAAGAGAGTATTGATTAACATACAGTTCTACTAAGGGTGCTGCTGCAGCACTCTATGACAAGGGTCTAATTAACATCTAAACCTCTAAGAGCATTGCATTCAGCTGTGCTCTTCTTCTGCAGCTCACTGGGATGAACACAGAACCAGCACACGTTATGGTTCAAATCCATTGGGGTGGTATTGATACGAGGGAAGACTAAAGCAGTTCAGTTTTGTAAAGATTTCCCAGGTCCCCCTTAGCAATCCCTGCTGCTATGCTGCCATCCAGTGACACTCTGCAGCTGTAATCCAGATGACATTACAGTTGGCCACCACTGCAAAAATTAAGGCTTTTTATTTAACAAATGTTAGACACCATACATCATAACATAGTTGAAATAGGAAGAGAATAGTAAGAAAATTAAACATTCAGTAACTGATATGAAAAAACAACATTAAAGTAGGGAAAGAAATTATAGATTTATAAAGTTTTGTTTAACGCAAACATAAAACATCAGAAATTGTAACTGAAATTTAAAAAACAACTGTCTTGTTTAACAAATACATAGTCGTGTTTCAGTGAATCTGATTGGTATCTTTGTTACATTGGGTAATTGTGAGCATGCTGCAGCTTTTGCTGTGGTCGCTAGTTGCAGTGCATTATAATGAAACCATAACATATTACAACGTGGTTTTGAGTTACAAATTTGAAATGTGCTTCTATATCATGAGAAAATAAATGAAATAAGGGATGAGCAGTGTTGTTCCATGGAGCAAAGAGAGTCTGCAGGTTTTCATATGGCCACAAACTTCAGCAGCCAACTTCACTTACTAATAAGACTTCAGGCAGAGAGGAACAGAAATTAATCAGTGAAATCAGATAATATTTGGTTTGAAGTGAAAAGCCACATTTATAGCATATATAACCATAGCATATATGGTTGCCCAACTCTTTTTTGTAAATAGCCGAGACTTTTACATATCTAAATAAGATTATCACTGTGGTTTTTTAAAAAGCATAATGGCTTTAATAACCCATTACAATTTGTACTTACTTCATATTAAAATTCCAATCACTAAAAAGCATAGAAAGTGACCTGTTATGTAGTAAAACTGCTTCTAGATCATCCATTGCACATTTAAAAATAGCAAACAAACTTCATGACAAAATAAAATTATGCAGTTTACAACAACAACAACATATACAGTATGCAACATTTTCAATAAAAGTTTTGGTTGTCTAATTAAATAGAGATGATCTGAAATTTAAAAAAATCATGAAAGGCACTTGAGGCAGGCAACATTAATTTCTATGAGACAAATGCTTCTCTTGTGCTTCTCTTAAACCCGAGATTAAATATTTTCTAAACTTAACGGTTAGTTTCTGTCACAAAATATGAAACAAATGCAAAAAGAATGACAGCATGTACACGTTTAAATAGTGATAAGATGTAAATTGCATGTATCTCTGTTAAGCAACATTTTAAATTGTTCCTTAGATCGATTTAAAACCATATTCAGATGTTCTGAATATCTATTATCGGATCTTATTTTCAGTACTTTGGAATAAAAGGCACTCCTAAATGAGGGTTTGTTTGATAAGCTAGGTAGTAAGACAGATGAGGCCATTATCATAATGCATGGTCAGGCAAAACCTTTTAGACAATCTCGCCTGAAAATGTGACCTTGCCATTTACATATACAGTATCTCCTCTGGTCATTTCTAGTTGAGGTAGTTCATCTGCATTTTACCCCAAAGCCTTTAGTTTCAACACTGATTGAACCCTTTTCTTTAAGTTAGACAGTTAGAGGTGGATTGATCCAGCACTAACGCCTTCTCAGAGACATGAAGTAAATCTTTAAAAAAAAAGCATTACTCAACACTACTGTACAATCTCAAATTTAAAGCTTAAGTTACAATAAATCCAACCAAAAGTGGACATTTTGTCATCTTTCCGTAAGTGTGAGATAAAAATAGTCAGTGATTAACTATAGGTTTTGGGTCAATAGAATATGGAGAACAAATGAATGGGGAGTTAACCAGATTATCAAATAACTGTTGCCCTCTTGAAGATTATCTACCCCCGTTAGCCCAATTCAGCTCTATGGCAGTAGATCAAAGGCACCACTTATAATCTTTAAAATTCTTGTGAGTTACCTGCTCCAAGACAATTAAAAAATAATGTCAGCTACATTACTGAAAAATAACATTAAATCATTCCTCGACCTGCAGAGAGCAGATAAAAACCAGGCACATTTTTTTTTCACACATTCGGGTTTCAGCTCAGAACACATGGGTATAAAATTAATGTGTTGCCCTGATCACATTACTCACTAACTCATTCTTGTATCTGAGAGAAGTGAACACAAGTGATGGTGAAACAATTCTTTCTGAAACTTTGCAACAAATTGTACCAAATAAGTCTCTAATTTGATTATGAAAAATGTATATTTGTCTGGTTCTGTTTATGCTTTTCTTTTTACTTGAACACATCTGCGCATATGTATTCAAGGGTTTTCATTTTATGTGAATGGTGTTCATGAGAGGCTTAAATATTTATGAACACAGACACAAAAGTGTGATTGCTTGCAGCTCCTCTCTTTTCAGACTCAGACATTAGCTGCGTCCCAGTTAAGAGGCTAGACATGTGCAAAGCACCTTTGTGGTCCTGAAACTGCTCTTCCGACCAAAATGAGACAGTCAGACACTCAGAGAACGAAACTATAGGATAGATTGGCTTCAGCTCTCAGCAGGCCACACAACTAACAGTTTTAGATTGTAATGGTAAATAAATAATATGATAAATTCTAACTTCTATTTTTCATTATTGTGTTGATTAACAACACCTCCATGCTGCTAACAGTAACAAGCATTGGAGAGGTTATACCTAGACCCTATTATTTACATACTGCAGTGTTTCTTATTGGCCTTCTCCATGTGATAATAAGCAAAGCTACTTTAGAAGTAGAGGACCGTCTAAATGTTACACAACGGAACAGCACAGTATATTATGGGTTTAAGGGCCACAAAGGAATTTGATTCCAAAATGTGGCTTCTAAATTATTTAAACCATAGATGTAATAGGCTAAAAAGTTAATAAGCCTCCGATAGCCATAGAAGCCAAATAAACTTTTAGACTACACAAACTCACTGACATGTACCACACATTGCAAGAGAAAAAAGCACTGCATATGCCAGGCCATTTTAACGAATGATCAACCAAAGCATTGAACATAATCATTAAAATTTCTATCTTTGGTTGGAACGAACACCTGCATTGTCTAAGTTAAATTAAAAAATTAAATTAAATTAAATTAAACTTTAGTTGATGGACAAAATCTCAGATTTTGAAAGGGATATTTTCATTTTGTGTAAACGCCAAAGAATAAGTGGCTTGAGTATTAAGTGCTAAAGTGGGTTTCAGCTACAGCAAAAACTCTGCCATTTGGTGGAAGAAATAGGACAGAATTATAATTATATGACCAAAACAAAAAGACTATGTATCTCAAAGTAAATACATCACCAACAGCCCCTTTAGTTAAAAAAAAAAATCAAACTGTATCACAGGTTTTGAGACATACAGATGCACAGACATGGCTTTGGCTTCATCACTGGTCATGCCACTGAAGTAATCAAGGCTTCAGACACCAGGTTGTCTAGGTTGTGTTTTTCTGGCCAGGGATCCTCAGCATCCAGGTCTATTGTAGGAGTCAAAGCTGCTTTAAGTCTCTGAGGGTTAGAGAGGACAAAGTTTTAGAAAAGCAGCTCTGGTACAGATATCAGATATCTTATCCCACTCAGGATGAAGCTTCTTGGTTTATAACTAAATACCTAATAATCTAAGGACATTTCTGCTGCATTTTGTATTTAGTGCTAATTGGTAAATGTTAGTATGTTAATACAAAAACTAAGATGGTGAACATGGTGAACATTATACCTGTTATAGATCATCTTGTTAGCATTGTCATTGTATGTATTTCTGCATGCTAATTTTAGCAGTCTGAATAAGGAGTCTTTTTCTCACCTGGAGAAGTGAGCCTTTGTTGCTGTAAATCTCTTGAATAGCACCGAGCGGGATCCACACTACAGAGACCAGAGAAATTCCCCAGCCCACCCATTCAGCCCACACAGGATAAGTGTAATTCCCATAGTGGGCAGGAGTGTACTGGATAATGCTGGAGGTCAGTATGCACTGTATAGAAGAAATTATATTGTTATACACAACCTTCGATATTTATGTTAATACACCGATAATTCCTGATAATTCCTGTGGAGATTGTATTAAGATAGTTAAAACCTTACCAGCACCAACATAGGACAGAGCAGCAGCCAACAGAGACGGAAGTAGATGTTGGGAGCTTTTCCTTGCATCCTTTTGACCATTAGGGAGATACGTGGGACACCTTATGGAAAAGACAAGTGCTGTTTTAACACTTGAAAATATCCACAAACCACTAATAAAGATTTCCTTACATTTCAGAAATCAAAGATGCTTAGAATTCAGTTTAAAGTTAACCAGCCACAGGAAGTAATGGGGTTGTAAAGGTCTAAAGCACTCACTATGTAAACAGGATATCTGGGTTTGAACTTTTGAACTTTATGCAGATCTTACCATAGATCCAGCAGACGGCTATGACTTCAAAGAAAGCCAAGAACACGAGGGAAACCACAGCAGTGTAGTGGTCCATCAGCTGAAACACATAGATACCTCCCTGTGCCGGAAGGAGAAGATACAGAGGGAAATGAAAAGACTGAAAGGACAGAGCAACTATCACCATCGATGTCACTGCTGTCACATGTAGCCCACCAAATACCCTCTAAGATGTTTCTCTGAGAAGGAAGAGTTTTGCTGTTTCTTACTGTACCTTAGTAATATGCGGAATCCCCAAGGCAAAGAATGTGATGCACACAACCAGGGCTAGCAGCTCTTCTCTTTTAAGGAAACCCAGAATTTTGGGACCAAACTCATCTTTTATGAATGTCACAGCCACTTCAACCGTTGCGAACTGCAGCACACACAAGCATATGCAGATTTTATATTAATCCCATTTTATGTGTAAAATTGTTTCCCTTTTGACTGGTTCTGACTTTAAGTCATTCCTACCGTGAGCCTGTGCAAAAGAGATAGTTAAAACACATATTGGTTGTTTGCAGTAAACACTAACAGAACTGCAGATGGAAACAGTGTATTTAGCAATATTATTATATGAGAGGATTTAAATATCAACATACTGAGCAAACCAATGGACAGCAGATTTTGACCATCATCAGGTCAGAATTTGACATAATTAATGAAATGTTTAGTTATGATAAGTAAATCTTAGCTTGCTGACTGAGATGTTGAACATGGTGAACATTACCCGCTAAACATCTGTGCATTGACATTGTCACTGTGTGAATGTTTGCATGTTACATAAGCAGTTAGCGGAAAGCAGTGGTATGCACCCTGACCCAGCTACTCTAATCATCAGCTCTACAGACCTTCGAGTTTGAAAATGAAACAGGTTTTAAGTTTAATAGGCACTTTATTTATTTTGGCCCCACAAACCTCCTGAATTGTATCTGAATAATCTTTTACGAGTTCATGGCCAAAAACTGAACACAGTTAAGTAAACAGTTGCAGAGAAGTGGTGAGCAATATTAGTTGAGCAATAGAACACCCGTTTTGACCTATTTCTCAATGTTTGTTCTGACAAACCAAAGCCAGAGATAAAAAAAAAAGTAATCTCTATGACATCAGCTGTATTGGTACATGTGTGAGAAAGCTTCATACAGATATAAAATTTGTTGCTGAAAAAACAGATTTATGTGTGCAGAGCTCCAATGTTTTGCCTCATTTTCACAGATATCCTCCACCTTTATCACACACTTATGTGAGAGGTAGAGTTGTTTACCTGGCTGTCCAGGCCCAGACACAGCAGCATAAAGAAGAACACAGGGGCCCAAAGCTGATAGAGGGGCATTGTGGAGAGGACTTCAGGGTAGACAACAAACACCAAACCAGGACCTGAAAACATCATGTAGCAAACATGTTAGTTCTACAGAATAGGAAGCATATATATATATACACGTGTAGATATAGACAAATTCAGCCTGCTGTGTTTCCATTAACTGAGCTGCACTTTAAAACTTTGTTGTCTGGGAGAATGTAAATGTTCCCTCAAGAGGAATAGTTTAAAACTTTACATAATATGCTTATTTGCTTGTGTCTTACATGAGGATTTAAAAAGAACAGTTGGATACTATTTTATGGAGGGACAATGTGACCAAGCCAAACAATACTTAGTTAAGTTCTAATAAACAATGAATGCACTGTGAGTTACACCTACTGGAAGAAGAATGAGGACAGGACAATTTCACCTTGTAAATTGCTCAGGGAATTTAATCTGTATCTTTTCTCTGCAACACAGTTGCAAATTATTTATCACGGAGTACCCATGCAACTGATTAACTTGTTTGTAGTTGGTACGACATTTATACATAGTAAGGACTGTGCAGTTGGTGTTGTTTGGTTGAAGTGATCAAATTCACTCATTCTGTTTCTTGGATTTACCTTTAACAGAATTAATTTTGGATGAATCATTAACTAACCAACAAGGCTTCCACTTGCATGTAGGAGTACTGGCTACAGATAGTAGCCAAGAGATCAGCAGCCATCAGACAGGACAGAAGATTAAGAAAATACAGTATATCTGCTGGCCAACCATGGCCATATGGGGAAATTAAAGGTTACTCTTGAAGACAATTAAAAAACAATTATAAGCAAGAGATCAGTTCAAACCACAGGAAAGTCATCATTTGATTGTGTGATTAGAGCTGACAGAGACTCAGCATTTGATCATCTCACTAAATTCTTATTTGACCCAGAGGCTGATCACATGTCGTCCCTGTTTTTAATAATGCACTACTGAACTGACAAAGCTCCTGTTCAGATGGCACTTAGGCATTTGGTTACTGAAGCAAGACCCTGCTGTTTGTTTGTTGCTGTTCAAAGAAGTGCTGTCTTTTTCCTAACCTACAACCCTCACTGCTTACGCTGATCTGCCAGCATTGCTGATTCATGTGTCACTACATTACACATATACAATAAAGTTTTGTTAATCCTAACTATGTGTGTCTATAATTCATAACAGCTACTTAAGGGGGTACTGGATGTAGTGCTGAGTACTGTAGTAATAAAAATATTAGTAGTCCTAATGACATGATCATGGTTATTTTTTCATATGTTATATAGCCCCTCCAGAGCCACAGAATACTTTACATAACTGTTTTTACAGGTTGAATAGTAGTCCTTGTGATGACTTAACTGAACTTAATGTGTAAAATCGGTGAAGTGTTGCTTTAAGAAATTGTAGATATCCACTGGATCATCAAGTGACCTGCACACTTATTCATTCTTGTTTAGATATTTAAAATTAAACAAAGATATGTACTTGTAGCACAATGGTCTTTCAAGGCTTGATGCTTACCATCTGTAGCTATGTTGTCCACTGGGAGGTTATGAATATGAGCCATGTAGCCAATAGCTGAGAAGATCACAAAGCCAGCCAGGATACTAGTGAATGAGTTGGCACATGTGACAATCAGAGCATCCCTGGGAAAGAAAGAGGACAAAATAAATCATTTTATTCAATTCTAGTATTCAAGGAACTCAGAAAAATAGTTACTGGATTATGGAACATCTATCTGATCATCAAAGTAATTGTTTGAAGTTTTTTACTAGATCACTAAGCAATCACGTTGCCAGAAACAATTGTAAAAACTAGAAATAAAAGTAAAAACTGTCTCTAAATTAACTTCAACAGTGTCTTCATCTAAACCACCAAATTGTCTTTTAGACCTAATTTTAACTGGGCTGTCCAAGGATGCTTTACCTTTAATAAACTTTTCCATATTAAATCTGATCAATTTATCTTTATCAACAGGCTACATATCACAGGCTTTTAAGGTTGCAGTAATTAAACCTCTAATTAAAATGCCTACTTCTAATCCAGATGTTTTAGCCAAATATAGACCTATATCTGACCACTTTATTTCATTTATTTCTAAAATCCTTGAAAAAGCCACCGCAAACCACATATGTGATTATTTGCATGGGACTGGTATGTCTGAAGGTCGTAAATCAGGATTTCTCTCATGGCAATGGACTTGTCTCTATACTTGTCCTGCTAGATCTTAGTGCTTTGACACCATCAATCACAAGATTTTATAATTGAGATAGGAACATGTCATTGGGATTAAAGGAACTGCAACTGGCTGCATTTGACTTTAAGTCAAAATTATGGGATGGATCCCAGTGTGTTTATGTTAATAATGACTTTTCCATGCACATGATAGTTACGTCACAGAGTTCCGCAGAGTCCTGTGCTAGGACCGATACTTTTCACCCTATATATGCTTGCTTTAAGCAATATTATCAGGAAGCCACACATAAATTTGCATGCAGATCTGCTTTGCAGATAACACCTGGCTGTATTTATCTATGAAACCAGATGAAACTAATCTAGAAGTCAAACTTCAGGCATGCCTTAGAGTCATAATGGCCTGGATGGCATGTTTTTTTCACCTCTAAATTCAGAAAAAAATTAAGTTATGTACTTGGCGCTAAACACCTCAGAAAAAAAAAATATATAATCATATAGTCACTTTGGATAACATGATCTTGGCCTCACACATAAAACAAGTCTCTAGGAAAGCCTTCTTTCACCTGCACACTGTTTGAACAATAAGAAACATCCTGTCTCAAAAAGGATGCCAAAAAACTACTTCACCCCTAAACTGTATCTAAACTTGACTACTGTGATTCCTTATTATCCCGATGCAGACCCCTATTACCCTACTAGAGCACTGCACTCCCAGAGAGCGGGCTTCCATGTGGTTCCCAGAGTTTCCAAAAATAGAATGGAAGGCAGTGCCTTCAGATATCAGGCATTTCTTCTGTGGAACTATCTCCCAGTTTGGGTTCTGGGAGGCAGACATTAACAGAGTAGGCTTAAAGTCTTCCTTTTTAATAAAGTTTAGGGTTGGCCCGGGTGAGCCCTGAAACTTCCCTTAGGATTTTTCACTACTACTGAACACTCATCATCATCATTATAAATTGTAATATAATTATGATTATGATTATCATTGTGATTCTGATTAATCAGTGCTGCTATCATTACTGCTGTTATTATCACAACCCTATTACCATTATAATAACCAGTTCAATATTGCTTGAATACAATAGTATGTATGGATGCGCTTGGTCTCTCTCTCTTATTTTTCTCCCTCTCAATTCTCTTTTCTCCTCTCTTACTCATTTCTCTCCTCTCATCCCAAACAGTTGAGGCAGACAGCTGTTCTATAAGAGGTTTCTTACAGTTAAAAGGGAGTTTTTCCTCGCTCCACTGTTACCATGTGTTGGTTCATGGTGGCAACAACCATATGTAATAAAGTCAACCGAGAGCATCACTGTTCATCTAACAACACACTCTACAGTGGATGGTTGTGGAATTGTTTATGATAAAAGGTCAATATGATATTTTTTATGTATTGTATTTGTAATTGAAATACATTTTATTTTGAAGGTGGCCTAAAATCTATAGAGAGAAACAAAAAGAAAACAGTTATCAGCATTGATAAGATGGTACTATTTGTCTTGTTATGTAACGAATTTGGTGCTAACAAAAAAAAAAAACAAACCAAAAAGAAAACCCAAAACACATATTTTGGCTCTCAAGTCAAAGACATAGTACATTTTTTTCAAACAGAATATTCAATCTTTACCTGAGGATGTTGTTATTGAACTTGTTGTAACTAGCCATTGATATCATGGAGCCAAATGCTATTCCAATGGAGTTAAACACCTGGGCAGCCGCATTAACCCAAACCTATGATGGAGATAAAGAAGAGCATGGAAATTAATTTAAGTATTGTTTGATAATTGAATTTTTCTCAGGCGGCAACAAAACATTTTCTGCCAAAGTTTGAAGAGCCCTTGTTCTATCACATGAAAGATTTCTGTTATTGTGTTTTTATCTGTTTTTCTTACTTGCCTGCACCTATATATTATTATATTAAATATTAAAACTTACAGAGAAATACCCAAGATCTGACATGATGCTTTAAAATGTACATGTGTTCTTTTTCAGTGCACAGAATAACTGATGTTTACAGTTACAGTACTACACCTCAATTGAACTATTCTCACTGCAGTAGGTATTCAGCTTACTAATTCTTGTGCTAATAAGGGGTCAAGAGAGACCCAGCTATAACCAGACAAGACTATTCTGGGAGATTTGAAGCTCCTGCTCTGGATTTCATTTAATATCAAAAGGAAACTATCACTCTAGTTTATCTTCTTGTCCTCAAAATTTATTCTGGCATTTGTCCCTAAAGTCTTCAAAGTAAAATTTTCCACTGCTTAATGTGCACTGAGAACAACCTAAGCAGGGTTGAGTGAGTTCATTTCTGAAATGACCCTTTTTTCTCTTGCAGTTCTGGCTTTTCTGGGTTTGAACCTTGAGCAAACACAAAGCCAACATTTTGAAAACAGAGACTGTGGTCTAAGAAAATTAATAATATAATTAATGATACACAGTCAAGTTGAATATGGGATTCATCATTTGTCAAGCACTAATAGGGGAGATAATAATTAATTTGAACATCTAAAAGTTGTTTTTTACTAAGTGGCACCAATGTATTACCAAGATCCTGAGGATCAGGATTAGTAGTGTCTGTTATTCATTCATTAATAGTCTCACCTTTACTTCAAACAGTTTGCTCCAGACTGGTGTCACAAAGTAGAGGATACCATTTTTGGCTCCAGGAAGCTGCACATTATTGATGAGCAGGGCAAACAGGATGAAGTATGGAAATACAGCGGTGAAATACACAACCTGCGTGACACAAACAATCAAAAGCAAAAATTGATCAATGTGTTGCGAGTGCAAATGCCAATACATGGGCTGAGGAATGCTGCTTCACGAAACCAGGTATCAAAAGACAGATGCTCTTTGGATCCGAGGACTATCATTACACCAAAAAAATGAGAGAGGTTGTACTTGTGCTTTGCCAACCAAAAAAATACCAAGGGACACTGCTTTGCAAAAATTAAAAAGCCTTTCAACCTTTCACCTACTCTTTTCAGTCCTCATCAGGGCATGTACAAAAAAGTAGCATCTCACAGTTAAACTGATATCAGCTGCCACTCAGAGTAGCACCAGATGCAGTCAAGAAAGTGAGTTAGATGTGGTACTGTTTTCAGTCGCACCATTAAAGATGATGTGTTTCTTACTTTCAATAAATATCTCAGTATGGTCTACAAGACACAAGACAAGTTTATTTAATCAATTCCAGAGGATGAATTACTGGATAGAATTTAACATGACATTTTAGGAAGAAAAGGGCATATTGATAGATTGTCAAAATTCAAAGCCCTTCTTTCTTTCATTTGATCAAGTCCTGATTCTGAGTTTTCTGAGCAAACAACAAATGTTTGTTTTGCATCTGAAACATGTCTTGTGTCACTAAACTATATCTGTCTTTTCCCTGAGCAGCAACAAAAGTATCCCACACACTGAGGAATACAGCGCATAACAGGTGTATTCTAAAAAAAAATTCAGAATTATAAATATATTTTTGATTTAATTTGAAGAAAAAATAGCAGACTATACTTACAGACTATACACTATATATCTTTTATCCTATAAACCTCCTTTTCCTATTGCATTAACTGTGACAAGATTCCAGAGGGGTTCAAATAATTATTTAAAATAATTTAATTGAAAAAATCTGAAAGAATAAAAAAAAAAAAACGAACAGTGAAAATAAGTCATCATGATCACCACTATGCATAGACACATAGAGGTGCAGCATTATTCTGACCTTGCCAGTGGATTTGACTCCTTTAAATATGCATAAATACACGATGAGCCAGGAAATAAGGAGATAGCCAAAGAGTTCCCAGCGAAGGCCACCAACTTCTTCAATGCCATCAGTCTTCTGCAGGAGCCTGCGACTGGAAAATGGAAAAAAGAAGAAGGAAAATACAAATGATTGCGATTCCTGCTACATAATCCTTAAAGCCACTGAAAACTTGATTTAAAATTTTAGATATATCTCAAATGCCCATGTCTAAATTATTTCAGTTTATGATGGGAAAAGACCTAATTTTTAAGAAATACTTGTTTAATACATAAAAACTAAGCTAATCTGCATCATCAGGATTGTATGGATGATGTTTGATCAGATTTGATTGACAGGGACCAAAAATAACCAAACAATCCCGCAACAATTTTTTTAACAAATTCTGTTTCATATCTTTGTGTTCAAAATTATGTGGTATCACACTTTTCCAGCTTAGCCCCACAGGTAGAATAAAATGAATACAAAAACCCCACATATGAAAATAACCAAAACTCTGGGAGAAAACTGTGTATTCATGTAAGACCCACATCTTTCCATTGTAAAAAGATGATTTCAAATGTAGTTTTTCAGGGCCTTTAAGAAAAACACCATATGATTTTAGTGAGAGCTGTTTCTTCTACTGGAATAATGCTATAAATAATTTAAATACATAGATAGAATATATTTCTTTAGTTAAAAATGCAGGTGACTTTTCTCACTCAAAGAACTGTTGACTGGCAGACTGCAGATGGGTGGCATTGCCGGGAAAACCACTGGAACAGGTTTCGTTGTTATTCCAAGTGTTGTTGCAGGAATTCCAGGGAAGGGTCGCTCCAAAAGAGTTGAAGAAATAATATAGTGCCCAGCTCATGAGCACATTGTAGTATGTGGAGAACACAGAGGAGATAACAACTGTGGCCAGACCAACACCTGCAGAGTGACATGCAGTGGGGAAAGGAATACAAAGTGAGAGACAACTCTGCAGAAGTTTTGCCATCAGTAGGGGAAAAAACTTTGCACTTTACTTCTGAAAACTGTTATAAAAGCCCTGTCAAACCCCATATTTTGCTAGTGTCAATTATATGACCTCTAAACACCTGAACACCTTTGGTTACATCATCTACCAGAAAGAGAAAGAGAGATTTGGAGAGAAGGCTAGAAGGAGGAACATTCCCAGACTAAACAAGAGAGAGGGAAGGAAGATCCTCCAGCTGATAAAGACGCGTGCCTTTTTTGAAAATCATGGAGGAAAGCCAAGGACCCATGGAACTAGATCAAGGTAAGACTCAGGATAGACTCAGAAAGCAAGGGTGAGCTTCTTCCAAGACCCCTTCAAGTACGCCTGTATGAGACCTTTTTAAGGAAAAGAAGACCGGAACACTGCAGACCACTGAGCAGGAGCTTGAGGAATACATGAAAGACCAGGTAAGTGACAGCCAAAAGGTTAGCCCCCCCGAGATAGAAGGGGACATACCTTGCACATCGAAGCCATCTTCACAGTTTGACACCACTCATCCCAGATGGTCTGAGTTCAAACAGGTGGATGGAAATGTGGAAGGGAAGATATTCTTCCCAGTGGTGGCAAAATGACCTACTACCTCCAGACAAACAACTGCATTGACACCGGTTGTCAGAAGGGAGGCATCCCAGGGTTTCCTGGCAAATCAGACCTCTATATAATTGGTTGGATCATGTAAATACCATCAGGTCTGTCCTCCTTCTTCCATATACCACAATGCATCCATAGCCTTGTCGCAAACTACTTTAACACCTTCCATATCTGCTACACAACCAAGGACATCTCAATTGACTGGAACCAGCTGGAAAGAGGGAGAGTAATGGATTGTTCTATCTCTCCCATCATTCCACGGCAGCATTTGAGATCATTCTAACTGATGGAAGATAGATGGTCTGAGGAGTCAGATCACATTCAAGGTCTAGTGTTACCACTTCACCTTATACCAAAATCTGATGTGGCCCCCTGAACCTGTGCACCATCACCTCAACAACAGCTTTGAAGAAGCCAAAAACTACATCAGTAAAATGACTGGGCCTTCCTCAATGTCGCTCCAACATGGCACTGTTTAGGAGAAACACCCTAACGTTTCCACATAACTCCATTAAGTGGGGTTACAATCTGGAGAAGGTGGGGCTATTGTTTGAGCAGAGAGAATCACCTGACCTGTCTGTCCAAAACACCAAGGGTCCAATGTTAACACAGGTTGCAAGTGGATGGTGATCCAGACAGTCGACCAGGCCCTCTGTCACCCAAAGGTGTGGAACTCGAAGCTGAAGTTCCCACCAGTGATCACCACACCTTCCCTATGTCCAGATATTGTGTTCCAGTCCACTTCTACTAAGATGGTCATTATGGCTGAGTTGACTGTTCTACTGGAGGAGGGAATGGTGGCTGTTTTCGAGAGGAATAAGGAAAAGTGCAAAGCGCTGTCAGTTGTGTGCTTGCAAAAAGGATGGAGAGCATTCACCTATCCAGTTGAAGTGGGTTGCAGAGGTTACACTAGAACGTCAAACCAATGGTTCCTGAAATCTCTTGGGTTCACAGGCTACAGGATGAGGATGGTTCTAAAAGACTTGGCAGAGGAGGCAGAATAAGGGATCTTCTGGTTTTGGCTTTGAAGAAAGATAGAAAACAGAGAAGGGCCAGTATCACGAGGTTATTTATTATCAGTGGTGGCCAAGGTGAAATCAAGCCATCTCAGCCACAGATATAAGGCGTTCCCGGAGCCATGGGTTAGAAATTCCACAGTGTCATTTGGCTGATGGCGAATGTAACATGATCTTGATCAGAGTGAGTAAAGGTGAGATACAAGTGCTCCAACAGAGGTAAATTATTCAGTCTCTCAACACCTGTGGTATGAGCTGTGTGTCTAGTTTCAGGTTGTGTGTGTATGCGTCTGCGTGCATGTGAATTTCTAGTTTTTTTCCATCTCCTCCACAGGAAATTCAGAGCAATGATTCAGCTAAACAACCTGGCCACACCTGCTCAATGACACTTCAGTAATGTGGACAAGTTTAAACCTTGATCCTTTTAAATAAAGGAAGGCCACCAATGAATTATTCTGGATAGAATATTTTCACATCATTTTCTTCTTCTATCATTTCTGGGAAAAGAGAACTACTTTTTGTACTATCTGACACAACAAAAGAACTGCAAAATTTTATATTCTCGTTCTTCCTCACCCTTGAAATTCACTTATTCATTTCCTTGCACAGAATTTGATGAGAAGATTGTTACCCTTCTCGCATGTCTTGTGAATACAGTCTGTAACTGGAGCTAGCAGCCAGTTAGCTTAGCTTAGCAGCAAGACTGCAGAAAGGGAAATAGGTAGCCTGCCTAAGTCCAAAGGTAATAAAAAATCATTGGCAGCCTCTCTAAATTGCTTAAAACATTTAGACATTACATCTTGTTTGTTTAATCTATTCAAAAACTCGGGGGAAAATAGAAATAAATATTCTTTTGCCATTCTACAGGGGATATGGACTTGACTATTTCTCAGCCAGGACCAGTAACTTTTCTGGAGTCCCGGTGGCCAAGCAACCAGTCCATACAAAGAAACCTAACTTTGCTCCAACTACATATTTATTGAATATACATCAGAGCAGCAACAAACTTCTCATCTCACTTTCAACAAGAAAGCAAATAAACAAATTTCCAAAACTAACATGCTTTTTCCTGTTTCTGATCTTTTTCAATGAGCTGCTACCTTTGTTATGTTTGACATTTAAGAATGAATTAGTATCTGCTCAAGAATCTCTGTCTTTGACTTAAGTGTCAATCTGCTGGTTTTCAGGGCTAAATAAAAACTTTGCCTCCTGAAAACATTTTTTGTACTTGTTGTGGAAAGGCTGGAATGCCATGCACCACTGGATCCAATGTCAGTGGTTGAATTGAAGGAAAAGGCAGCTGAAAAACAGCTCTGAGTCAACATAATGACAGAGGTAAAGGAAGCCCCCTCTGAGCTCTAGGATCAGCTAGAACCACTCGGTATGGTCCATGCTAAGCACTCCTTTCTTTGTTATTGCCTGTTTGCCTCTTTCACTCTACACATCTAGCTTACATGGTTGACTGCTCCACTGGTACACCAGACAAACTCTAAGTTGTGTAGTGATGTGGCACTTTAAACTGCCAAAACATATCAGTCTGCTGGACCCAAAAACAAGGCAGAGCAGACAAAGATGGAGGAAATCAGTTTGAGCTATCAATTTCTTTCTCCAGTTCTTTGCTCATTACCAAGTCATGCCTCACCTGTCCACTAGATGCCCTCAGTGAGAGAAAGTAGACAATCAACAAAGAGTGGCAGAAAATTTAACCAGTAAAATTTCATATGCTATGATTAAACCCTCAGCTGGAAATTTAACATGAGCATTTCTGTTGATTTCATGATCGATATTTGTGGGCATCTAAATCACTGATCACAGGTACATCACAGAAAACTGTACTTGAGTTGCATAGGGAAATCATTCAAAAGAACATACAGAAAAAAACTACCTGCTTTTGGCCCTTGTTTAGCACAGAGCAATAACCAGGAAGAAATGAGCGATAAATCAAGTGAAGGACCCATACGTTTTGACCGGGTAGATAATCTCTGTCTTTAAGGAGATAAGAAAACTATGGAGAAAAATCTTAAGTTAGAACAAGACAGACAGCATTTTCAATTCACACCCAAAAGTACTGATTGTTGATGGTTGGGCTCTTGTTTGATTTTGACAGTGATTCGTTTTATCAGCTGCCAAGTGACTGTCGGTGCACTCTGAGTCCACACATCCCAGCAGATTCACATTTAATTTCCATTTTTGCAAATACCCCCTGATGTATGGAATTTTATTTCATGAACACTTTAAGCCATTAAACAAACAATCCTATATACTAATCCACGATTTGCCAAATGTTTACAATATTTTTAAACAACTAATGTAGACTGTAAGAGCACACCTTTACTCACCCTCATTTGATTTAATTATCATTCAAATATGCAGAATTTAAGAATACTGGTTCTTGTTTGAACCATTTGATCATTTCTTTGCTTTGAATTTCAAATACAATGAATCCCAGAGAATATTCTATTGAAGAGATAAAAAGCTCATATAAGAAACTGTTTATAACGATTGTCAATTTTCTAAAACAAGTTCTCATCCATCAACATGTGAAAACAATTTGTTCATCAAACATAAATACAAAAAAATATATTTTTTTCAAATGCATTAAACACAAAATGACAGATGATCATGGGATAAATTTGCATAATTTTTTTTAATAATAAAAAAAAAAATCAAATCCCAATTGCAAGGTGTAAAAAGACATAACCTATTACACACAGAAAATGTTTTATCAATTACTCTATGACAAGTTCATTCAGTGGCTAGTCAGTTTAAAATGAATATAGATTTGTATTTCTCTGAAGATTTCAGTACTTATGCAAGATGTGAAACAGAGGAGAAATATGACATTGCTTCACTTAAGCATTATGTTATGTAATTAGATGTATATTTTGTTGTGCAGGACATTTGCAGGACATTTTCACACAAGCTGAAAAATTGCAGAGGTTTATGAATCATACCTGCTTTTTAGCTTTCTGTCAATTTATCCATATACCACCAGAACACGCCTTGGGTTGAGGGGGAGTCATTTCTGCACCAACTTTACATACATGACTGGGCACGATTTAACTGCATTCCTCCCTTAAAGAAGGCTCTACTTTACTCAAGACATTGATAAAATAAATATTAATAGATTCTGTTAATTTTACTTTAGCTACTTTAGCATTTTTTTTCTTATTTCCTGTTTTCTACACTATTCAGCTGTACATGTTGTTCCTCAAATAAATATATTTTCTGACTAGCTATGGCAATGACCTCTTCTGCCCATGGAGATAAGTAAACTTGTGTTTAATCTTGTATTTTCCATTTTCTTTTTCACTTATAACAAAAGTTAAATACAACTGCATTTAGAAGTGAGCACAACAGGCACACATACATAAATGTCCTGGGCATTTATAAGTATGTTCCAATAGTGGAAGAAAAAACTGTCTTTGTTAATGAAGGAAAATCCCTCAGATGTTCATCCCAATCACATGAGAGGAAACATTGGCCAGGACAGTCACTCACCTTTTAACAAAGGACAAATTTTGGCGATAGCATGCACTGGCCCTAAACGAGTGTACTGCCCGATGGCAAACTCCATGAAGAGCAGAGGAATGCCACACAGGAGCACCATGGTGAGATAAGGGACCATGAAGGCACCTGTATCAGAATAACAGAAAAGATCAGTGAGCAGCTGATACACTGAGTATCTCCTGAGTATATCAAGCACTGTACATAAAATGCAGCCACAAGGGAAAAATATAATAAAAAAATGAATATGATGTGTCAGCAGCTGTTTCATTCATACTTACTGTATAAAAGGTTTTTACTTGTTACCTTATGACTCCATAACTGGTCAATATATAATTAAATACTGCAGCACAAATGAGTACCCCTGAGGTTATGTCTTGGTAGAAAGTAATTTTGGGTGTGTCAGGTTTTGAGAACACATAGCAGACATTTTCTGTGTACTGACCTTGCTGTGTCTTTTTAGATAGACATTCCTTTAATCAGAAAAAAAACACATCCCATGGGCTGTTTAACCCTGAAGTCAGGAGGAATGCTCAGATCTGGAAAAGTATCATTTATGAATGGCTTTCTTTTATTATACAGTAACTGCAGGCGTGGTGGCTTATTAGTGCCCAACCGAATAAAAAAAAAAAACCCCACCCTGTCAATTCAGGGAGAATTAAACTTATCAAGTCCAGAAACTCTTGCTTAACAATAGCTATACAGTTAAGATGCTGATGCTTGCTGAGTCATCCTTACATCACAGAAAAATCATGGGGGGGGGGGCTACTCTAAAATTAAAAGGAAGTGTCAATGTGATTGAACCCTCCCCAGTATGTCCAGGGATTTGTTCCAGCCACCCAAAGCAAAAAAAAAATAGTACTTTCCCTCCTTTCCAAATAATTAACAAGTACAAGTGAAGTTAAAATACCCATACCCGGCTGATGCGGGCTGTTTTTTAGTGGCTATTGTTTGAATTTTGTCGCTTTTACAGTGGCACCACCCTCGAGAAGCCATTATGCAAATATGCAATGGTAAAAAATTATGTCTGCCACCATGCTGGCATTCTTCCTCTTAAGACAATCTCACCTCCACCGCTTCTGTAGCACAGGTAGGGAAACCTCCAGACGTTGCCCAGTCCCACCGCGTAGCCCACCGTCGCCAGGATGAACTCCAGCCGCCCGCTCCATGTGGGTCTCTGAGCCTCTGCAGCCGCGGTCCTCTCGGGGATCACTTTGCGATCCAGCGGTTTCAGAGCATAATCCCCCCTCAAATTATCGGCACCGGCTTCCATTGTAGCTTTATTTGCGATGACCCGAAAAAGTGACGTTTTTTTTTTTTTTTTATCACACTCTATAACGGTGCTTTAAATCCGACAAATGACAGATCCGGTTAAATTTAGAGTAAAACAGCTGCATCGATTCTGGATCAATCCTGGCGAGTAAATTGTCTCCAGGTCTCTAAGATGATTTTATCAGACCGACACTGAACCTCTTAAGCATCTTGTTTCTTAGCGGTTATGCATATATATCCATATATCAATATATATATATCTATATTTATAGATATATATATAGATATATCCCTATATATGTTGTTTGTTTGTTTGTTTTTTTATAAAAGCCAATAGGACGCGCCGTCAAGACAGTAAGGACATCATACAACACAATGACCGGGCATGCACATGTAATCCGTCTGTTCCCCCTTTCCAGCCTGTGTAATGTGACACAAGCACAGCCGTCCTTTTCCATCCACACCACTTTGAACACCGTCAAGCGAACGGGGGTGTTTTAAATGCGAACTTTTCCAAAATAAAAGCCGTGGAGAAGCTGCTGTCCAATAAGGGAACAGATGTGTAACAACTTCCAAATACTAGGGATTCACATTGAAGGCAACAAGTGTTGATTTTACCGTTCAACTTCCACTTTTCACAGCAGTTAGATACACAGACTTTTTGGTTTACACCATCAACACTGTTCATATGTGGGATGGTTTCTACAGACTTTTGGTGAAGATATACCCTCAAAGTGTGCAAATGTCAAGCCTGGATCACAAAGTAGGCTAAAGGTGCACATGGATTGGCCAACAGGGCCCTGGAACGCCCCAGTTTGCCCTGTTTAACTGGTTGCACATAATTTGATGAACTGCACAAGAAACGTGCACTATGTCATTTAATGCAAATCCTATATAATTTCTGATCCTGATCTTGTGGCCCTTTGTCCAGATATAGTTTAGGAATATTCACAGTGTGAAAATTATACTTAATTTTTTAATCAAATGACCATAAATTGAATGACACAAAAAACCTGGGGCCAGGGAGTATTTGAGCATAGGAGTGAGTAATGGTCAGTGATTGGGTATTGGGGAAATAATGGAGGGTATATGGGCCCCACAACAGGGTTTTTTTTTTATGAAGAAGGAAATTAAGTAAAGGCCAGTTAAATTAAGCCCAAAAAAGACAAAAGAGAGAGAGAACCTAGTTACCTAAACTCAGCCTTTGTTGAACAGGATTTTAAATATAGCATCATAAATTACTCTGCATTTCACTGAGCTCTAAGATTTGCCCATTCTATTGCAAATTGGACATTAAAAGCCGTTTCTGTGATCTTCAAAGTGCCTAATTAATATATGACAACTAAACAAACCGCTGAGAGTTAACGTTCGCTGCTAGATGGCCAAATTAATCGCATTAATCGCAAGATTCCCCTTTGACTCGCTTCTCAGTGGGGGAGAACAAACTCCGAGCGTTCAAGACCTCGGTGCTCTTATTTTGATGACAAAACCTGCGAACTTCAAGTTCAACTCGCGTCGTTCTCCACCGAGTTTACAGGAGGCGGGGCGCGGGCAGTGCTCGCAGGGGCCCGCACTCTGCGTGATGTTCCGTGATAGAGACTTCACCGCAGAAACAGGAAACGCACCCGGCGCTGTGCGGTGCGGGGGTAGCCGCTGTTTTTAGACGCGGCGAGAAGGCGACGCTGCAAAGCAGGCGAGGTCAAACTGCGGAGAAACTAACGGTATCGCTAGGGAAGAAGAAGAAAAAAAAATAAAAAGTAAGCTGCGGTTTTCAGAGCATACGTAACGATCCGTGTGTGGCCGCCGATTGGCCAACGTGACCCACCAGTCATCCGCGTCGCAGCCTTACGTCACGAACGGAGAGCGCGGTCGTAGACACCGTCGTTGTATAAAAGCAACGCGGCCCGTGTCAAAGTTCATTTCCTCAGTAACACTAATGCTTTGACACTGGTGAGTGTAGGGGAAACACACACACACACATATATATATATATATATATAAATCCTAATTAATAGCTTCGTTAATGGTCAATACATCGTTCACTAATGACGTATTGACGTACCACTAATAACAAAAGCTTCTGGGTTGCCAGGCTGTTGAAAATCCTCCTCTGGGAGGACACTTTCTGAGCACTTCTATTCATCAGGGACCCCTCTCCAAGCCGACAAGTCTGTAGTTACAGATGTAATTAATCAACAAAGGGTATTAAGCGTCTCCATTTCTAATAATCGTCAGCAAAAGTCACTGGCAATAATCACTAACAAGAGGTTATTCAGTGATGGGTTAAAAAAAAATATCACAACGGATGCAGTGGTGTTTAGACAGACTCTGTAGCAACTTAAACTCTGTCACACAAGAAACTAACCCAGGCGTTAAGGCAAACTGGGTCTAAGTTGTAGCTGAGAGCTCTTTAAGAAGGAAACTAGGTGTTACTGGAAAGACCTGGCTTAACTCTGGTATTGTTTTAGATCATAGTTCATATACAGTCATAGCCAGGTCCAATGTGCCATCACAACTTTATTTATTTCAGTAAATACACGGTATGAACAAATCCCTCTCAGTATCATATAAATACAGTATTATGCTTTGGCCAAAAAGGAGACCCTCTGCGCTTTATCAGAGACCTTTCCCAAAGACCATCTGCACAAACAAGGGGGAAAAAAGAGAAATAACCCCCTTATCAGTAATTTTCCCCTGATTACAGGTCAACAGTTCACTGTTCAGTTTAATCTTCCATCATACAGTTTTCTCCATTATTTGAATGTCAAAATATTGGGCCGAATGTATGCTCGAATTTTTCAAACTTTTATACAAGATCAACTAGTGGGGTCTAAAGAGAAAATGCTGTAATAAAAAAAAAATCCTTAACGCAAGACAGCAAAAAAATGAAGAAAGAAAGAAAAAAAAAGAATGAAAGAAAGACAGATAGACAGAAAGCTTCTTTTTCAATACAATGTATATTAGAACCAATAGTCCACCTGTGAAATCAATACGTGTAGACTAAAAATAACATTTACTTATATTTCATTCAGCACTCATTACCATTACATTGGATTCTGTATAACTTAATGTTTCAAAATCTCTTAGGCTATTTGTTTACTTTTCATTCACATCAAGCAATAGATTTTGACCCAGATCACAACTTATGTTATACTGGCTTGACCAGACACCATTAATTAAAACCCTGTAATTGCCTCTGCAGCAATATCATCACAAGGTGTGATTTAGACATGAGATTTGTGTTGGGAAACTACTACTGCCACACTGAAAATTTTGAAAATTGATGAGTGTGGTGGAAAATAGCGATCTCTCTTGAACAACTGCATGCTAGTCTAAGGGGAAGTGTAATGTGTCTAACTCTTGCTTCATGTGCTCAATTTATACTGGCACATTTTAAATGTCTAACTGCTTCATTTCTTACTGTTTTTGTTTAAATTCTTTAACATAAAGTAGGTGATACATACTTTGACCACTGAGTCAGAAGAGCTTCTCATGCTGACATATTCTCAAACAGCAAATAGTTGATACTGGACACACAGATATCTCTTTATTGGGAACTGACAATATTGTGAGCAGAAAGTTTTCTGTTGAAATCTCATTGCCCTCACTTCTGCTAAGTGATCTGCAAACCATGCTGTCATTGTGAGTTACGGGAAACCATAACATGTTTTTAAAAAAACTGACCACTTTAAGGCCATCAAATAAACACATTAATAAAGAATTCTCTCCATCAGAACTCTATATCTTGCAATTTGAATACAGCTTTAAAAACTGAATTGTTGGGAAATTGACAAACAATATTACAGAACAGATTTATTTATTTATTTGCTATTTTCTGTTGCTTTTTTTTTTTTTTAGATTTCCAAAAATTAAAAAACATTTTCGACTGTTTTGCGTATAGCGAACATTTCTCTCGGTAGAGGAGATTTATGCTCATGACCTCTGTATTTCTGAAATTCTAGCTATGGTCCTGTTTACTGTGACACAGTGGTTCTGGAGAAAGGCTTGAATTCAGTCATTTGAGTTTTTAGTGCTGTGTATTTGAACAGGTTAAACTCTAACAAATTAAGAAAAGTAACAAAGGAAATTGTAGGCAGGAGAGAAGAAAAAACAAATTTGCTTATTGTTAAACATATACACTCAGATGAGCAATACAGTTCACCGGCACCACAGCCTCGAAAATGCCTCTGTAATTGTCCTGAAGACAAGACAAAAATTGTAGAATTATAATAGTTATTATAACAAATTCCAAATATGATAGCGTGTTATAAACCAGAACATTTTCTATTTTTTTTTAATATACTTTGTAGGACTTTAAGGAGGAGAAACCGTACGTGTAACTAAATGAGAAGAGGACTTTCCTCAGGACTCCTCTATCCTACTGAAAACCTCTTTCCACCCCGGTGTGTGTGCAGGGCGGCCCTTCTGGCAGTAGATGGAGCCACTGTTATTCCCTCTCAGTTTGGGGCCAAATCTCGTTTTTTTTTTTTTCCCTCCTGCTTCCAGGTGCTGCAGCTGAGCCCTTCCGCTCTCCGTACAGGAATTTGCAGACTGCATTACGTCAGTTATCCTACCGAGAAGGGAGAAAGCACCTACGTCCGACCGCGGCACGGCTGCTCATTTTCTGTGGAGGAATTAAAGGGATCCGTGTTTGCGTGTGTTTGGGGGTGGTGGTGGTGGTGGTGGGTGGTTGGTCGGTGGAAGTCCCGGTCCCGGTCCTGGTCCTGGTCCTGGTCTTTACTCGGAGCTGGGAGTCTGGGGGGATCCTGTCCAGGGAGGAATGAAACGTTGAAGCGGCGCATCCACGGCTCCCCTGCCTCAGTATGAGAAGATCGTAAACGCATCTGTAAAAAACGACGACGCTCTCGGAAAGTAGATGGAGGAATCAGAAGGTGAGGAATATACCAGGTTGTAACAGCGAACCGAGGAGGGGAGATGTAACGTTGTTGTCGTTTGGTAAAATGTTTTAGTCTTATTATTTTTTTGTAAACTGTGAGCTGGTGCTGCGTTTAAAGCTTAGTTTGTCTGCAGCGAAACGTCGAACCTGTTATTTATCCGCTTTTCCCCAGCTACTCGGTTTTTGGCATTTATATCTACGTCGGCCGGAATTTCAAGTCCACAGTGCCACTCGGGGTTTAGCCGAAGACTTGGTGATATTCTTTAAAAAAAAATAAATGATTTATTTCCTCTTTTTTTTTGCAGGTACAGATAATTGTTACTGTGCGGGCTGTGGAGGAAAAATCCAAGACTCGTTTCACATGAAAGTCCTCCATGATATCTGGCACAACGCCTGCTTTCAGTAAGTGTCCAGTTTGGGATTTTAATGACGCCTCTGGTTCCCCAGAGTTTGTTAGTCGTTGCCTGGTAAATGAAGGCTTTGTTGTCACAGATAAAAAAAAAAAGAGGGGGGACAGTTTTCATTGACACTGGTACTAGTGGGGTTTTTTTTTTTGTTGTTGTTGCTGTTGGTCAACACGCCGACTGCTCTCTGTTTGGTTAAATAAAACAAAATACAAACGGCCTTGTGGATGATCCCAGAAGCTTCCATCTTTATCTTAAACGTGAGCTTACGTCTGTTTTGTTTTTTTGTTTTTGTTTCTTTTTTTGTGCGCGTTTCATCATTGTTTTTGAGTCACCACACAAAATGCACCGTGTGGGCTTGACTTTCCCTGTTACTTTCACAGCTGGCGGGCCTCTGCGTGGGGCCCGGTCTGGCTTCTTGAATCTGGACTGATCAGTGAAATGATCCTACTACACCAGAGGACTTTGACCCTCTTGCCATTCTCTGCTTCCAGGCTTTGCGACTGCAGCACTCGAGCCCATGTGTGTCCTCAGGTTTCTACAGGCCACTGCCCCTTTGTGATATCTCTGTGACGGGCAATGAACCTGTGGCTGGAAGCCAACATGATATAACACTCATAGGAAATTTCCCCTCGGTTAACAGTGACATTCGCTTGTTGTAATGCGATATTGAGAAGGCTCAGATTTTTTTTTTTTTTTAATTAAGGACACCTCCTGATCAAACAGTCGTTGGTCGAAACCGCCATGTGAGGATTAAACTGGCCGGAGGATCACAGTTGCACTGATAATGGAAGGAGTATGTGTCCAATAGTCACTGTGCCTAATCAGGCGTAATAATATTAGAAAGCAGATGAGTAAGAACTGGATGCCTGAATCTGTGAGTGTAGCTAACTGGAACATAGCTTTTTCACAGAGGCCACATATTGTAGAGTATATCCAAAAATCCTTTGGTTTTTATGACTGGAGTCTGGCTCTGGAGGTCCTCTGGTGTGTCCAAAAAGCCTCAAAAATAGAATAAATTTAATACTGACTGTATTGCCTGTTTCTGATGACTGAAATAGCACTCTTGGAGTTTTGAGCCAGTATCCAGCAGTGTCCTTACATAACCTGGGATTTCGCTCTTTCCAGACACTCCAATAACACATGCAGCTCCTTGTGTCATCTCTGAGGCAAAGTTCCTGACATAACTGTGCTACTCACCATTGATCCTCTACCTCCCTTTGTACTTTTATACTCCCTCACATTTTTTGGCATCCTCCTACATTGCAGCGTCTTTGTCTGAAACCTCTTCAGTTAGACTCTTTTAAAACCTGCAGATAATGGATGTTTTGATCGAGTCTGGGGCAACAGACTCGCAGTATTGTCGCTCATCTAAATGTGCTGCAGGTTGCGTCCAGTTTTTAAACTTGTATTTTTTTTTGCAAGCTTTGAGATATGGCTTCCACTGCAGCAACGTGACACTCTAATCATGCTCATATTTTTTTGCACAACAATTATTCTGCTTAAAGAGCTAAATCTATGAGGTCTTTAAAGAAAAAGCTCATCCAAATTAGATGTCCTTGTTATTGTTTCCCCCCCCAAGGTGTTTCTATTGTCTATTGTCCATATGCTGCCCCTCTGCCCTCCATGTATCTCCACCTTTTGTAGCATTCTTAGGAGCTGAGGTCACTTTTGTTCCAGTAAACCTGGCAGTGTTACTGAGGCCTATAGGTAATGGCACGTTTGGCTCTGCTGTGCTCTGCATTCCTAGACAGCGATTCAGAGGTGTAAGTCTGCTGTGTCAGACACTGACTGTATTCTGTAGAACCCCCCTTCCCCAAACAAAGCTGGATATTTCCTATCTTGGCAAAAAAAATAATAAAAAAAACAGAATCATATTACATATTTGTTTCCACAAAACAGGATGGGGTGATATTTAGTACTCTTGATCTATCCTCATTTAATTTGTTTGTGGTAAAATATTCATATATATATATATATATATATATATATATATATATATATATATATATATATATATATATATATATATATATATATATATATGTATATGTATATGGGAAATTTGTTAACATTCATATGCAGTGTAACCACAGAAATTTTTTTTTAGAGACCGATTTCTTATCGTTTTCCCATCTAATTCAGCAGCATAACAAAACAGCTGAAATATTATGAAACTATTAAACACATTTTGAGAGACTTGATATTGTTCTTTTATTGCTTACTTTATTTTTTGGTGCCAATGCTTAAAGCCTGTGTGTCTCAGATCAAAATTGCATGTAGTGCCGCAACAATAAGTCAATTAACTAATTAGTTGATTGAGAGAAAAGTAAAATTGTCACACATTTATTGGTTCCACCTCCTCAGATGTGCACAGTTGTTGTGTTTCCTTGTCATACATGATAATAAACTGACTTGTCCTTGGGTTTTTAAGTTAAAACTAGCAAGTTGATTATGTTAGTTTGGGTTCTGGGAAATTATAAAGGGCATTTTTACTTTCTGACACTTAAAAATCAATTAAGCAGTTAATCAAGACAACAATCAGCTGATTAGATAATTAAGATATTTTTTAGTTGCAGTCCTTATTCTATGTTTTCACCAAAATCAGCAGAGCTTTTTTATATACATTGATTGAAATCAAAGGTAACTTCAACAGTGTTATTCAAAACAGACTATCCATGTCCACGATGTGATACGAATGACGAAGTGATTGACGAAATGACCAAATGATTGTCATTCTTTGATTCTTGTTGTGGAAACACTGAGGACACAACATCCTGAGATAAGTTCTAACTAAAGATGAAACACTTCCTCAGCAGCTCTTCAAGGCATCTACTTAAAGGTCCCTCTCTTACTATTTCTCCTTCATACTCTAACATGAGAATACACTCCAGCAGGAATGTAGATAAGGAAATGAGTAATGTTTACTGTGCAGTGTTTGTACAGGCAGGACCATTGCATTGTTCATTAAAGAACCACCTGAGTTTAGTGTGCCCGCCCCTATTCACCAGTGTGCATAGAAGGTCAAGTGTTTTTATAAGCATCCCTACATCACTTTATCTTGATTATATGGACATAATGGGCATTTGTTATAGTTTATCAGGTTTTGTCTTGAAATGCCTTTTGTTCAGATTAAGGTGGACGAGGAGGACGTTTTTGCTGAACCTGGACAGATACTGAAAGTCATTCATGTCCGATGAAATACTGAACTTTTTCTGATATCACTAGACAATATGACACTGATAGTGATACTGAACCTACCAGTACTGTTGTATATACTGGATTTTTGAAGCTGATACCAATAATAGTATTTGAGAGCTGAGAGAGTTTTTTTTTTTTTAACATAAATGCATAACATAATTCAGCCTTTTTAATCACGATCCTTTAGATCTGCATACTAAAGGACTGTGAACAATAAATGTACAGAGTGGGATCTCTTACAGTTAGAAAATAAACTTGTCAGTGCTCCAGGTGTAAAAACTATATACTGGCAACGCTGTGTCTGAATTACTCCAAACATTCTTATTTTTTGGTATTTCAGTACTATAATTTCTAGTTACTTTTCAGCTAACAAATAAGGCAACAATGATATGTTAATATCCAAGACTAATTTGTTTTAAGAAGTTCACAAAATTTAAAAAATGGTTTAAATGCCTAGGGTCCTATTTGAATATCTACTTAAACAGAAACTTGAATTTTGTTTAATTCTGAATCCAGATGCTGTGCCTTTAGTGCAGCTGTGGCCACAGCAGCACTGCTACCATTACTCCTGCAGGCTTTAACTCTGCAAACTTTCAGCTCTGCTTCCCTCATCATGTCGCAGTGCGATGCATCAGGCTCATTACTTTGACCCCATGTTCATTGTTAATATTTGTTAATATTTGTCGCCTTCATTTGTTTTTTTCACAGTATTTATCATAAGGCCCCTAACATGGATGCAACTTAATGTTAAAGACTGAAACATTGCTTCATACCCAGTGCTTCTTCCACTTTCTACTTTTCTCTCTTCACAAAAGAAACCAATAAGTGGTCTTCTCTCTATAAGATGACTCCTTCTCAAGTATTGCCAGAAGACTTTGAAATATCTGGAGTCTTTGCCAAAGTCAATAAACCAGGATCAACTATACAGTACCTGCAGTCCAGAAGGCAACATGATGCATGAGGCTCAGCTGAAGGCTTACTGGCAGCACTGCACCAAATGATTAAAAATACATAAAAAAAAAAAAATCACATCCCCTCTATTACTAGTTATTTCATCATACATACTTGGAATTGTTGCATGAGACGTAAATATGATATTTTCAATATCATTGCAGACATAAATGTGAACGTTCAGAGAGTATTTTTCAAAAGAGCAACAGCATCAGCAGATCTCTCACAGTGGAGATCGTATCCCTGAAGTAGAAGTAGTAGTAGTAGAATAAGGACGTCAGTACAGTGTCAGTTGAAAGTTTATTATTGTAGTCATTCCTGAATGCAACCTGTGTATTAATGTCAACTTCAAGAAAAATTAGTCCTTTGAACTGTTTTGCCCTCCTATTCAGTGGCAAAACAATATCGAAACAATAGTGACAGTTGGCATTTATTGTGATTCTTGTGTCTGCACTTCATCACCTAAATCTGAAGTCTCTTCTAGCAAGGTGATCAAAGTGAAAACAAAAATTCTGTGAAGCAGTTGGGATATTTGCAAAGTCTTAATCGCAGCAACAGCGTAAAAAACAGGACTGCAGACATTTCAGTAACCTAATCTCTGACAGAGCAGTTCATCCTTGATTGTATTCTGGCAGTCGAACCTGCTGCTCCCACTTTGCATAACCAGTGCAGCTTGTTCGAGGAACACTCTTAGCCTGCAGGTGCTTCCCAGTCTGCTGGCAACTTCAGCATTCCTCACTCTGAACATTTTGTCCTGAAGTCACAGCTATTAATGTCCCTTTTAATTTGCCAAGTATCTTCTCAGGTGGCAGCTTGGATCAATCAGCTGCTGGAGTAGTAATATTAAAATTGCAATAAAAAGGAATTTATGATAACAAGTGCTTGATATTAAACTTTTTCGAGTTTTATATTTGCAACATTTCACCTTAATTAGACATTTTAGCAGAAGCGAAGTATGAAGGAGAAAGTTGAGGATACCCTGTAACTTATGTTTCTGTCTTAACACGGGATGTTAGTTACATGGTTTTCACCTTTGACCACAAGGCTAACAGGATGCTTTGTATTTATTTACACTGGTTTAGATGAGAAACTACACAATGAGAGGTTTAAGTGACTGCAAGCAAAAACTATGCAATAAACAAGCGGTTGAGGACCAAGGACTTTGCCCCTTTAGGGATCTTTTGAGTCTGGTTTTACAGACTATAAGTTGTTGTCAAAGTGGTGCTCCAGTTTTTCTTATACAACTGGATCCTATTAAGGTGCTGGAAGTTGGCTAAAGATTTGGCTGCCTTATTGGTGGTCTGCAGAGGCTAATAACCAAATGTTCCTCAAGTCCGCCATCTTCAAAGCACTGGCAGATTCGCCTTTCTCAGAAGTGGAACCACTCTTTGTGTTGTCTGTTTTTCTTACACTTTAACAATACATAAACAACAGGACACATGCTAGAACCAGCACATCTCATTAACAAGTCATTTACAAACCCTACACCTTGTTAAGCACAGAGAAAAATACATGTTGTCAATGTCGGGAACTTTCCCCCAGCTAATGTTCTGGTATTAGCCAACCTTGGAGTTGAAGTGTTGTCTTTGGCAGAATGATTGGTGGTTTCTACTGTCTTTTTTCATTTAATATAATGCACCGGATCGTATGTATATAATATGAGGAATTAGTTTTGAAAAATAATTCCAAAAGCCCAACTAGTCTGGGTGATGGTTCAAATGTTCAACTCGTACCAAACTACAAATGTCCCTCTGTCTCCCATTTTCTCTCAGCTTTCACCCAACTCTGTGTTATTTTATGGAAATAAGTTAAATTAATTATTCAAAGCGGTTAATGAAATTTGTGACAATAAGTAATTTGATTTCAATTAAAAACCAATCAAATGTTTTTTGAATTGGGAATTTACTGTGAAACAAAAGTACAGTACTAAACCTTTCTTGGTTACAGCTTCTCAAATTTGAGGATTTGCTGTGATTTATTTCATTTTAAAGACAAAATAAGCTATGAGATCATATTGCTGTTAAACTCTGGCAACTTTTGATGAGCATTTCCAAAAAAATTTTAGTTTATACACTAAAAGATTTATCAAATATTCAAAAAACTTAAAATTGATAGATTAATTGATGAGGGACAGAATGGAGAGAAAGTTATTTCACGAGAGCAGTAAAATCAGTGCTGCAGGAGAATCTTTCGGGCATCACTCACATACCTCTGAAATTATGAACAGTTATTTGAAGTAATGCACCAGGCTTTTGAGTCTCAACCGTTTCACCTTGAAGAGTTGAAAAAGCCCCTGCTGAAAGCCCTCATTTCTTCCCTCTTCCCAGTTCATGCACTCTGCTGTGTGAAAGCGTGACCAGGACTGTTTTCTGTCCTCACAGGTGCTCTGTGTGCTGTGACCACCTCACTAACTGGTACTATGAGAAGGACGGCAAGCTGTACTGTCGCAAACACTACTGGGAGAAGTTTGGAGAGCTGTGTCACGGCTGCTCTCTGCTCATGACTGGACCCGCCATGGTATGTCTGCTGCTCTCATTGTTCAACGCTTCTACCCACCATCAAAAGCTTTTTAGGCTGTCAGTGTTAAGCTGCAAAAAATTTTGGCAATTGGATGAATTAACACAAAATTTTAAAACTAAGTCCATCTGAATCAAAATCTAAGCAGGATTAAAGAGGAGCTTTACTGATTTTACATGTCAAACTATGACCTAGCCTATGAGCATAGTTGGATAATGTCTTTAGTGACTCTTTGGCTTGGAGACTACATATTTATAACAGAAAGTCGAACAAACTGTGGGTGTGGAATTTAAAAGACGTGGGCATTTTCCAGGCAGCAAGTTTGTAACAAAAGGCGTTATCAAGAGTAGGATGCAGGGTTTTTTGAAACCCTTAAATGTCTCAGTGAAACTCAGGATGTCTTAGTCTCTGCTGCTTCGATTATGACCATTTATCTTTTACAAGTCCCCCTCTCCTGAAACTGCTGTTTTAAGTTGCTTAAGTACTTCTTTAAATCTAATATTAACCTATGGCTCTTGTTCTGACACCCCCCTTTAGTCAAACTCTAAAAAAAAAATAAATAAAATTGTCTGTGCTTATTCCTTCTATTCAAGGTGTTTTTCTGGTATATAATGAGCCATACAACCTGCTACAGGTTGTAATGCTACAGGTTGTAGTACCCCATGCTGTTAGCATGGCCATATTCTCTTATACCTGTTGCTTTTTTTTCTGTCTTCTATTTTGTGATTCGCAAAGCTTCAGTCTAATAAATCCCAACACTGGGTCAAGTCTATTACAGCGCTATTGCTTCATGTGATTGCCAGGCTTTCACAGTCTGCCTTGCCATGAATCATATAAGAACAACTGCCAACAATTTCCCCCTCCACTTAAATAATACCAGAATGCCCACAGAGCGTGTCAATGCTCTCTTTGTACCCGTTTCTCCCTACTGCTCCAGATTAATACGAACATGCATTAAAAGGCAGGGGGGCTATTTTTGTGGCGATTACAGATGAGTGATACTTTGCAAAGGCTGCAGCTGAACATAGCCGATTGGAACCTAGACCTCACTTGTGAATTAGTTTCCCCCCTTGAGGCCCCTTTCTCCTCCTTCTCTGTGCTGAGGTTCTCCACAGCTCACTTCCTTTAAGTACAAAGAGGATCTAGTGGGAAGACGCTGGAACACGAGGCGGTTTTTTGAGCCCATCATGTTGAGTCCTCTGTGGTGAGGTGGCTCTGTAGATATTACCCACAGCCTACCACTCTTATTATCATCTGTACTGATGGGTTCTCAGAGATCAAGTGTCCCGTTAAAGCAATCCTGTGTAACTTTGAAAGAAGAAAAGCTTAATTAAGAAGAAGTAAAAACCAAACCTCGCTCACTTTAATGGCATCATTGGTTTTGCTGCTGCAGCTTTACCTGGGTCAGGTGTGATTACTAGCTTACTGGCTAATTTTAGCAAATGACCCTGCTTGTGCTGTGTTTTATCATCCTGTACTTGCCATTTGTGGCCACAGTTCAGAAAAAGTTATAGAGTCTTGCCTTAAAAGAAACAGCTGTTTTTCCTTTAAGCTAATTTCCATCACCTCACCTTTGTGTTGGTCAAGTTCGAGCTATCAGAGCAGTCTTTGTTTAACAGATAGCAGGCTTAACTATTCAGTTTACAATTACTGCCCTCAGACTGGTGCGATTATGAATTACATTTCTGAAGTTTCTAAACTAACATCTTTAAAATTGGATTGAGTCAGATGTAGAGGGCAATGCATATTTGAACCATATCTTATAATAGGTAGGTTTAAAATAACTAAGGATTAACAGTAAAAATCAAACGGCTCCAGAGAAATATGAAATGTCAGCCGACTTTCAATCTACCGGTTGAAACATGAAATTGAGGTGGCAGCGGCTCTTGCTGGTCACAGCCGGGGTCACTTGTCTAACTAGAGCCAGAATGAAGTTTTTCTTTTTGCCACCAAGCAACACACATAATGGACTCTTCTATTTAATATTGGCATCCAGCTTAATCGGCCAGTCAAGCCAAGTGTTTTTGGCGGAGCTGAATTGGCATTGCAGCCTCTTAGCCAGAAAGAGAATCATTGTGGTTCATCAGCAGAGGAGGGTCATGCAGAACTGCTGCTGCTTGTCGGGCATTCAGGTCCAGAACAGTATTGTTTTTGTCCCGGTTTTAATTATTTGTTAGTTTATTGATTCATTGAAGAATGGTTGTTCTATTTTAAGGCTGTTTTTCATGACCACTTGCTTTTACTGTCCAGTTTCACATTTTCTACCTCTCAAAAACTGTTCTGCACTTTGATCTCTGTTTGCCAGGTTTTTACAGCTATGTCTTGCTGTTAAAGCCTGAGGCAGGTTGCGACTGTGGTTGTTGGTGGTGGTTCTGTTCTTGGCTTGAAGGCAGGGAGTTACCAACATACGCCTGAGATGTCACAGTGATTTGGCTGACTTCATTTCAGTCTCTACATAGCAGCAGGGAATCCTTTCCGAGCACTGACTCACTGACTCATAACTGTGGTAAACGTGGGAAAAAGCCCAACAGTGAATCCATAGCTGTGTCCCAAATCCATACTACGTACTAATTCTATGCAGGTTTTGAGTATGCTATGTATTCATACTAGAAGAGTGACACAATTAAGTGTAATCAAGTATCAAAATGGTCAGTATTTGGAAAAAATAAAAGAAACCTTGATTTTTTAAATGTGTGATGTTTTATTACTGTCCTACAAAGCAATGCAAAAAGGAAATGTATGAGCTGCTCACAGCTGGAAAAGATTAAAACAAATCATGAATGGTGGTTGAAACGGTCTGGAACTGTGCAGAAAACCAAAAAAATTGCATTTTTGATAAGAAAAAAACATTTTGCCTTTTCTTTGTGAAGTCAATTCCTCAGTCGCATTCTGAACTAACAGTTTAATTGATGTCCATCACTGCATGTACCATATGATTTTCTCTCGATATAAAATGGCAGAGTATGTTGATTTCTTGCATATTAAATGCAAAAATAGTGTACTGATACCATTATTGATACATAGCATGAACTGTTTACTGTTAGCATGTAGTATGGAAATGGGAAACAGCATCCTAAAGTTTTCCCACCTCACCTCATCTCCATATCACTCAGGTGCATGTGTAGATTTTCCACTGCGTCACATTTAAAAAGTTTAATTATTGAACCCTGAAATCAACATCTGTCCTGACAAGGTATGTTTAAAATTAGTTTACCTGCTTGCTCAAGGCCAGACACATTATCTCATCGACAAGTAAAAAGCCAGATGATGTGTGAGTGTGACAAATCGCAGAAAGGGAAATCAGCAATGTGCAGGCGGCGTTAGTGAGAGAGCGCATGACAGATTGTTGAGAGCAAGAACGTCAGTGAGACGAGTGGCTCAGACTTGGAGAGCGAGGTGATATCATAGCAGATTCCAGACAGGCTGAGACCGAAGCAGGTGTTTCGACTGCGTCACGGCTCGCATTGGGAGGAGGGCAAAAAAACAACGCTCAGCACAGCACAGCAGGACAGCAGCCTCACCGGCAACATTCTCCGCTTTGCGCTGTGAAGATTAGCTGGTTTGTTTGTGGTTACAGGTGGCCGGAGACCACAAGTATCACCCTGAGTGCTTTGTGTGTCTGAGGTGCAAGGTGGTGATTGAGGACAGGGATACCTATGCCTTAGTGGAGCGATCAAAACTCTACTGGTAAGTCACCTGCACAGGCTTATGCCATCATCACTGATTTTACTCATGTAAAATAAATGTGTATTTTTCAGTTAATACTTGTGTTTATTTTTCAAAGATGGATTTAGCCAGCAACAATTCCCTCAAGTTAATGTTCAGCCTTAGATGTTTCTAGTCATTATTTGTCTGTCATAATTCGACAACTCCTTGCATTATGTGTTCTTTGGATGGTAACTTAATAACAAGGGCATGTCCCCACATGCAGTGATTCTCTCCCTCTCCTGTTGTTTGCAGTGGAAAGTGCTATAAGCACGTGGTTCTTACACCCATGTTGGAAAAGCGCTCCCATGACTCAGTGCTCGACTCCCTTCCCCACACGGTGACTTTAATCTCGATGCCCTCGGCAGCCAATGGCAAGAGGGGCTTCTCCGTCTCAGTGTTGAGGGACGTCAATGGCTCCGCGAGTGTCCAGGTCAAAGAGTAAGTGGCACTTGATCACCCGATGAAGGATGATCTCTGTACCTGTCTCACTTCTTTGTGGATGCAGCATGAGTAATGTTTTATGTAAGACTGATTATAGGTTTGCTAAATAGCATTACACTGGTGTGTGTGTGTGTGTGTGTGTGTGTGTGTGTGTGTGTGTGTGTGTGTGTGTGTGTGTGTGTGTTTGCGTGTGCTTGCATGTTAAACCTGTGCCAGGGCAAGAAAATGTAGTGAGTGATAGTTGATTAAATTGATTTGAGTGTTTTAGTCACTCAAGTCTTCTCAGTCCTTGTTTATTGGCTGACCAGCAGATAAGATCCAGCTGTCCTTAATGTACTGGCATTAAATCAGTACATTCCTTCTACAGTGCTAATACTCACATGTTGGTGTTGGTACTATGATGTTCCAGAGTCAGAGGGATGCTTATTAGTCCAGAGGTGCGAAATGCCATCCATGTTGGAGACAGGATCCTGGAGATCAATGGCCTTCCTGTGGGGACATTAATGGAGGAGGAGGTGGGTTTATACCGCTCTAGGCATCTCTGATACTCATGGAGTGATACGTAATCTGAAATTCATTAGTTGGAGCTAACTATTGTCCTTATTAAGAGCAGGTCAATTCCTTGAGTGCAACATGCAAAGCTATGTTCCTATTGTACAATATGTGATTTTTGGCGTTCCTCACATTCCTCTCTCATTTATACATATTTTAGCTGGGAGAGGACGGTATGTGGATTGCCAGCAGTTAAGGCTTATTCCCACACACAACCTCACCCTCACAAAATTACATGCATATCAATAGAGTTATCATTCACTGCTATATTTTTATTGTGCTTTGTTTAACTTTCGATGGTCCATCTCTCCTGTGTTTCCTGTAACGGTTTTGAATATTACATCCCATTACATTTGCTGCAATCAAGTCATTATATGTAATGAGTTCCAACTGATAACTCCATCCAGTTTTTACGGAATCAAGTCCTGCTAACTATTCAAACTCTCTTTCTCTCTGCCTGTCCAGCTGAATGGACATTTTTAAGCCCCCACACCAGCAAAAGTCGTGGCCGGAGGCAGTATGTTTTTGGATTGTCTGTCCCATTCTCGTAAATGTGATAACCCAGAAACAACTAGTGGGAAATTCTTCAAATTTCGTACAACGTTCACTTGGATTCAAGGATAAACTGGTTACATTTAGGTTATCAGAGGGGGGAAAAAAAATCACAATTTTTGTCCATAACTCAAGAATTCATAAGCTAATTTTGACAGAATTTCACAAAAATGTCTAATAAGATAAAATGATGAAGTGATGACAGCTTTTTACCCAAAGGTCAAAGCTCAACTTAACTGTGATATTATTCTCTGCAAAAACAATTTTCAGGCCATTATTCAGCACCATAACTCAGGAAGAGAAGAGGAGATTGTGACCATATTTCACATTAGGTCACAAACGACCAAAGTTTGTGCAACCAAATCCTAATCTTCACACAAAATTTGTAGCTTCTCTGTAGCAACATCCATATTTCAAGCCTTGTCTACTGTCAGAATTAGTTTTATTGGCAAAGCATGGGAACACACAAGGAATTTTACTCTGTTTTTTGTATCTCTCTATTAACTTACACACTAATACAGCAGAACAAGAACAACAAAGCTTAACAAAGTCATATCAAATCAATTTAATTTATTTATATCTCCCTATAGCACAAATTTTTTAGTACAACTCTGTTTGTTGAGTGGGGGCAGAGGATTTAGTGGAAGCCTACATGTCACAATTTTGATTTTGCCATAAAACACTAAATACTTTTTATTAAATTCCTTTAAAGTCTTCACTAAATACGTTATATCATTCTGGACCGACATGAATGTAAACTGTAACTTGACTGGTTGGTGGAGGCATTCAACCGCGAGGCGGTAATCCTGTTTTTTTCCAGCAGAAGATCGATTGACAGTTTGTTTTTCTTCCTGCAAGATAGTATACATATAAGTGGAATTGTTATACATTTGCTGCATAAAAATTAGAAACACAATCATTTTATAATTGTTATATCAACATACCTTTGCTTAAAATCCTCAATCATCATCAGTTTTATCTATTACAAGAAATCCTGAGAATTTCCAGAAAGAGTGTCATGTGTTCCTGAGAAGTAGTAATTTTAAAATCCTGGAAGTCCTTCAACCCGAAATCTCATTGTTTGTTTAGGTGGACGATCTTATCCACCGCACCAGTCACACGCTGCAGTTGCTTATAGAGTATGACCCGGTCAGGCAGCGTTTGGATCGGCTCCGACTGGGATCACCCAGGAACCAGCTAGGAGTCCCGGCCACCTCCCGCATGCGTCTGTCCTCACCCTCTGATGCAGTCCTGGAGAGAACAGATGTGGTCGATGACGGCACGCTGAAACGGAGGTCTTTGAGGTATGTTGGGCCTAACTCTGGTGCCAAAAACATTGCAGTGTACACTTTGTGGGTCTGTAATGGACAAGAGAGGAATTTATTTTTTAATCAGCTATATTCTCTGTACTCCAGGCGGAGTAACAGCATATGTAAGTCACCCGGGCCAAACTCTCCCAAAGAGCCACCCTTCATTACACGAGACATTGGGCGCTCTGAATCCTTGAGATCCTCCAGCAGCTGCTCTCATCGCATCTTCCGGCCATGTGACCTCATCCATGGAGAGATCTTGGGAAAAGGTTTCTTTGGACAGGCCATCAAGGTCAGGCTCCAACTCCCATCACCTCTTCACCACGTATATTATTCCTGCCATTCAGGACTTCTTTGGTTCCTTGTGCAATGGGCTTTAATACATTTGTGTGTTTGTCCCACTAATAGGTGACTCATAAAGCCACAGGAGAGGTGATGGTGATGAAGGAACTGATCCGTTGTGATGAAGAGACTCAGAAAACTTTCCTAAAAGAGGTTGGTAATCTGCAGAAGGAGGCCTGAGCTTCCTCACATACAAAACAGAGTCTTTTGGCTTTGCATAGAGCAGAGATTTATTATAGTTATCACTGAAAGCACACCTCAGTTCCCAATGATTGCCTCTTTGAACCTTTATTTATTTCCAATAGATTATTCTATGATGTATTTGATCTCTCACAGATCACATTTCACCTTTAGTAGAAACTTATAAGGATAATCTGCTTGAAATAATAATCACAAACCTCTTTGTTTTTGTCACTCAAACCCTAATCTTCAGGTCAAAGTAATGCGAAGCCTTGATCATCCCCACGTTTTGAAGTTCATCGGTGTGCTTTATAAAGACAAGAGGCTCAATTTGATAACTGAGTTTATTGAGGGAGGGACCCTGAAGGATTTCATCAGAGACACGGTGAGTTAAACACGTTGATTCATTACTCTCCTCCTCTCCTCTTCCACAGTAGAACACAAAGCCACAGAAAGAGCTGTTTGCAGCTCAGAGTCATGTGGGAGGTGGCTGACCTGAAGTAAACTCTGCACTGATAGAGGCCTCTCGGCTCTAAAGTGGGCTGGCTGGCATGTCAACTGGCCAAGACGTGGAAGAGGAAAAGTTGTAGAAAGTGTTCCCAGGTGAAATTTAAAGAATAGAGATCCCCTCCTCCCACAGCTGACTTTTTGTAAGGAGCAGTTCAGCTCATTACACAGCACAAGAAGGAAAGGGAGAGTTTTTCTTTGTCTGTAATTGTATTTCAAAGTATCTGGGAGGAGGGCCAGTTTTTTGTCCACAAAGGTTTAATTTTGTTACTGTTACTATTAAAAATTGATTTCTTGTTTCTGCCTTGGTGTAAAAAATCATTTCATATATATACCCCTGTTAAGCATTATGGTCCCTGAAGAACCTTCTATTAATTTCTCTTCTCATTTTCATTTTTTTCTTTATTAACAGGACCCATTTCAGTGGGAGCAAAGGGTGAGCTTTGCAAAGAGCATTGCTTCCGGCATGGTGAGATGGCTTCTTCCAAAGACATTACTACTAGTTAAATCTTTGGCTGCTACTTTCAGCCATTTAAATGTGTGTAAATGTGCCTTAAAGCCTTAGACTCTTTGCAGGCTTAGTGGCCAATGCAAGGATTCCTTAGATGAGTCTAAAAAAATGGCAGATGATTACTTTAATGATAAATAAACCTTTTTTTTTCCCTCTCACCTAGTTCGAAAAATACTATTTGGTAATATTAAATGTAGGCTTTACCTCTTCAGGCCACTAAAATGATTCAAATAATGTTAATCTGAGATGAAAAAATCAGTCTTTGATGAACTGTTCACAACTCCTAGATATGCAACTTATTATGAGTGTTCATAAGTTGACGTGGCTTTTTTATTCAGGGTTCACAAGCAAACAAGGTGGAGAACCACTGCCATAGAGTCTCGACATGCATGTAAAGGCATAGTGAGACATTTGTGTTGTAGAGATTTGACTAGATCTGGATCAAGGATTAAAGATGCCCCCAGTCATGCTTACTTTTGCTGAAATTTTTAACTATATCAAAGTTAATTTTCTTGCAAATGTGTGAGATTTACCCTCTTTGGCTTCTCTCTTTGTTTCAGGCCTACCTTCACTCAATGAGTATCATACACAGAGACCTCAACTCTCACAACTGCCTGGTTAAACTGGTAGGTGACATTGCATCTTACCAGTGATTACACATCGGAAAATTTAAACAAAAAGAATAAGGGGTGGGAACGATTTGGTGTAATGAACTGAATAATAGTCGTTCTCTGCCCTGTAATTTGCCATGACACATGACAAGAGTAGTTGCCAAACTTCAGTGTGAAAGTTTAGTGTGAAATCAAGACAGTATTGCATCAGTTAAGCAGATAGTAACAGAGTCTACAAGAGGATTTACTGTATTAATAAATCCTTTACTGTGTAGAGCATTTACTCTGCTTCCAAGGGTAACTAAAAATGCCACTTGTTTTAACCTGATATTTTATCATTCTCTCACTTGGTTGTCAGACAAATTTTAGCTCAGTTATACAAGTAAAGTTTACTTGTTGAACCATCAAAACTATCATCTTTCAACAGGACAACACTGTGGTCGTTGCTGACTTTGGACTCTCTCGACTCATAGTTGAGGAGAAAGTAAAGCCTCCACCTGAAAAACCTTCCACCAAGAAGAGGGTTTTCAGGCGTATCGACCGAAAGAAGCGGTACACTGTTGTGGGAAACCCTTACTGGATGGCTCCAGAGATGCTTAATGGTGAACTGCCTATAAAATAGAAGAATTAACAACCGGATTTATGGAGGATAATTCATCCCTTGGGTCAATGAGTGCATTTAGTTAATCTGTTACTTGATGTTATTTCAGGTAAACGCTATGATGAGAAGGTGGACATTTTCTCCTTTGGAATTGTACTTTGTGAGGTAAGGACATACTAGATTTACACAGATTATCTGCTCTGATTTTCTGGTTACACAGCTTGTGATTGCAGAGCTTCTTGGCAGGCAGTTTTAAAAACCTGGATAAGGGAGCTTCTAGGACAACATCAGAAATAGTTTTTAAACAGCTGTATTATCAGATCATAAAAACATAAACATTACAAAATATTAGATTAGCGATCAAGTTCCAAGTCCTTGCTAGTCCTTATCTCAAGTGCTTAAAGACACAACGTAGACCCCAATATAACTTATCTGCTAAAGATTTTAGGGTATATTTACCCTGATCTTTCTTAAGCATGTGTCACTATCTATTAACTGATTACTTCTGCATCTGTCTTATGATCCAGATCATTGGAAAAGTCTATGCAGACCCAGAGTGCCTCCCCAGGACGCTGGACTTTGGCCTAAATGTTGGCAAGTTTGTGGAGAAGTTCCTCCCTGAAGACAGTCCACCAGCTTTCTTTCCACTGGCTGTGGCTTGCTGTGACCTCACACCAGACAACCGGTGAGCACATGCTAATATTGTAATGATTCCTAACTAACTCTTTGTTTATTATGAACAGTTAATTCTTTGCAGAGTTGGTGACTGTTAAAAATAAAAACCTGAACAAGGCAACATCAAGAAAGGTGCAACAACTGTGCAGCAAACATTTGAAGAAATCTATGGGAATGATAGTGTTTGTCACTAATTTAAAAGGCCACATCATTATATGTGTCCACATTCACCTTGAGACACAGAATCCTGCCAGTTATTTGAAGTCAAGAGTCTGTAAAAGCAGTGTGGAAAAAACAACTACTTTCAGATGCCATCTCAACCTGCCTGCACAGAGACACGCCTCCACTTCTAGATTGCTTCCTCATGTTTTCTCTCAACCTTGTCAGTCTGGTTTTAACCTCAAACCCCGCTCTGTGCCCTCTCTCCCCTTTCCCTCTCCCTCAGTCCACCTTTCCAGAAGCTGGAGGACTGGTTTGAGGCTCTGTCCCTCAACCAGGAGCTGGGGATCCCCCTGCCAGCTGAACTGGATGAACTGCATCAGAGTCTGAGTCAACACCACTGGCCTAAAGATGGCTCTCCAGCGAAGAGCTCAGATCAGCCATCAACCCCAACTGCAGCCTCTCCAGACTCTCCAAGCATGACGGACAATGGCACCTAGGACCCCCCCCCCCCCATTTGACCCCTCTGAACTGCTGCACTAATACTGTGGATGTGAAAAAGAGGAAAACTGCATTGAACCCGAGCCATACTAGAACTGGATAACCTGAGGTAGCTGGACCAAACTTCTCCCTGTGTGGGACCTTAACTTTGAGAGCTCCACTCAGCTGCAATGTGAGTGGAAAGATACATTTCAGAAAGAACTAGTGTTAGTTACTATTCTTTTTTTACCCTACTTAGCCCCCACTCAACAGAGTTGTACTAATGTTTACTGTGTATAAAGACAAAATGCAACTTTCTGTGATCCTGTCTCTGACGGAGGACAAGAGTCTTTTTAAGGTGGAAAACCTTGACGAGTCTTGCTGAATGACAGCGGTTTTGTTTTTGTAGCTCTGAAGTTGTTTGCCATGTGTGGAATGCACAGATCAATCCTTGCCCAGAGGAGGATGCACTTCACCGCAGAAGCAAAGAAAACAAAGAGGCTTGCTTGACAGTTAAAGTGATTGACATGTCCAAGTAAACAGAGGACAGGGCTTGAGGAAAACAGGAGAAACTTAAGGAAGCGTCAGAAGCAAAACAAACACTGACTCAGAATACTTTAATTACCCTGAGATTTGACACAAGATGGTGAAGCAGTGTTTAGTTTTTAGTTTTTTGTTTTTTTTGTCTAGACACCACTGATCTAATTTTTGACAAGATGGTTTCAAGCAAGGCTTTGTACTTTGTAGTCTAATGATTTAATGATTTGAATTCATTTCTTAGAATGATGAATGAACTCTATTTAGATTTTGACATTTTGAGATCGTGTTCAAAGTTTCAATCAAACCCCTGAAGCCAAATTAAAAAAAAAATAATTAAAAAAAAAGGCATAAGCTCCTCTGGAAAAGAAGAGCTTGTATTAATAATGGTCAGATATAACCCTGCAATAGTTGAACACAAATAGTTGTACAGAAGAACTGGATTTTTTTTTCCATAAGGAATGTATATAAATGTGTACATATTAAGCCTCTTATATGGATGTCATTTTCTAATGGGAACTTTAGATTTGTAGATTTTTAGACATTTCGTTAACAGTGGACGTTTTGCCTTTGCTATCATCATGCAAGGTACTGACGACCAGTTGTAACCACTATTATTTATATCACTTCAGTGTTTCATAAATATACCTTCAGAAAGTTGCCTTTTTAGTGTCATTCTTCAATTTTGCATATCAGGAAAACCACTAAATCAGATCTTCTGTTACAGTACAGAACTGTGTTAACCTCATAAGACACACTGCAGGGCGTCAATCATCAGACATGAAAGATGAAATTGGTTAACAGCAAAAACTTAAACTAAAATCATGTTTACAGGGAAAAAAATCATTATTGACTAGATTAAAATTCTGAAAAATAAAAAAAAAAACCCACAAAACTTTAATTTTTCATTCTTGATTAGCCTAAATAGGTGTAATGACAAAATGTTTGATAGTCATTACATGAAGCATTTAAGGATTCTCACTGACATTGGAATAGAGCTGTGGATCCTAAACAAATGGTTAATATTGGCAATTGAGGTCTTCAACTCCAAAGTTTTTCTCACATCCAATTCAAAATATTTGTTAGACATATTATATTTAGACGTAAATTAATTTAGAAGGAATTTAAAATTGTCACTACCAAAGTGTATATGGTCATTGAATAGAATCCAGAGATCTAAACTCTAGGAACAGGTAGATTTTTTTTTCTTTAGTTGTTAGTTAATGTCTTCAGAGGCCACTTTAAATAATTTCACCTCATTTGTACTTCTTACCATATCATCTTGACCCTCTTCTCAGGTGACACCAATGACTAAAGTAATGTACTCAAGAATTGCCAACAGAGGGAGCTGGTGCAAAGAAAGTTCCTACTGTGAACAAATTGAACTTGTAACAGCTCAAGCATTCCTTATGTTTTACGTTGTCCCTCTACATGTATGATTCTAAATATACATACCAAATCACACCATAATATCTGTTTGATTTATTTCAATCTCAGCAGTGAAAATCTGCATCCATACAAATACAAGTACTAAATTCAAATGATGAACAGTATTGTGAAAACATTGCTTATATGAAGAAAATAATCACAGCGAGCACACAGACAACAATAAATGAAGCAGCAGTAGCCAAAGATTACCAGTGATGTGGATCCAGCAATAATAACATAAGATCATCAATAAGGATGGATTGATACACTGGGAAGTAATGGTGGAACATGTGCTTCAATAAACTAAAATCTCCTGTGTACAATGATTTCTGTTTTTGGGCAGGTACTTTCTACATGTCCTCTTCAATAAGTAGTTTTACTTTTTAAGATGCGAAAAGCGGCTCCTGAAGACAAACATGACGGGTAACCGTGTTAATGCATTCACGTTTTCAACTGAGCATCACAAAACTTTGGACTGTTTCTACTCTATTCCTGTCTCTACCCTGAAGCATCAAGTGCATAACTCAGATGTCTGAATCTAATCTAGGCACCAGGCTTCTTCAGCACTTCAAGACACACAAACACACGGTCCTGCTCTGCAAAGACAAGATTTCAGGCTGCTTCTTTTTCCAATCCCATCTGTTCTGTGTTGTGGCAGTGCTATTGTGTCCTGAGGACTAACTACTGTCTCTCATGCTTCCTGAGAGCACATTTCCTGTCACTCCTTAACCTGTGGAAGAAATTATGTGGGACGAGTAATACATTCAGAAGTATCAAGCTAAGGCAATTTCTGAATTGGAGGCCTTCCCTTGTGTTAAGTGGGCCTGTTTTACCTCATGGTCCCTCATCCTCAGTCATCCTACTCATCTTGGAAGAGGATAACTATTTTTGGACTCTCACATCTGTGTCACCCGGTGTTTCCATCACAAACCAGTCTTGACACACTTTTCTGTCTGAATCTCCTTCTGCACAGCCAGCTGGTCAATATAAATGGAGACCAACCACATATTCATTATATAACTCCATCTCCTGTGGAGAACACCCTCTCCAAATAGAGACATGCTAGAAAACAAAAAAGGTTATCAACAGCCCCCCCACACACAAACATATTCCAAATATCATCTCTTTACAAAGAATTGTTTCATCACACACCATCATAAACACTATATATTCATTGGGCAGCCGATGACGTTATTGTCTTGGCCATCAAATGTATCAAATATGAATATTAAAAACCTCATGATGTAGCTTCATTAACAAGAGATTCACCTTATTGGTTTCCACTGTTAAGATTGTGTCCATCATGTGTCAGCTTTTCTTTTTTGTGACTCAGATGCATAAAACCCAAAGGAAATAGAACACGTGGAACACAGCATTCAATTCAAGTCTTTGGAGCAAACATTGCTCCCTTTCTCCCTTTTAAAAACAGAGGTTACTCAGGCAGGCAGAAAGGAGAGACAGGGAGATGGGAGTGTTTTGGTCCACAAAAGCATATCACAGTCCTGTTCAAGGACTACACGCCTACTCATGCTCCAGGGGTACCGGCTTGCTGACCCATAAGGGGGTCCCCGCCCTCCACGTCCTCCTGGACAGGGGTCGTCTCATGCTCTGCTGTGATTACGATGGTATTCTCATCTACCAGCTCACAGGTGGGATTGGAGAAAGCGGACAGGGGCAGGGTGATCCTCTGCATCTCGCGTTCGTACACTCGCTGGTCATGCTGCTTCTTCAAGTCCCGACCCCTAAACCCAGACACACAACAAAAATTCATAGTGGATTCAAGTTTTGCACAAATGCTTAACTCTGTTGGTCTCCACCATTATCTGGGTATTAAGCAACTAAATTTTCCCACAATGTTCACCAGCTAGTGTCTAATTGTGTCTTTTTTGCAGTATGAAACTGAGCAGATAGTGCAAAGAGGTATTATTAGAGAGTTTCCACTTAAAACAGCTTCCCACTATGGCCAAAAATTGTATTATGAAAGTTGTGGACCCAAACAAATAGCTGAAAGAAGCTAAAACGTTCTCTAGAGCGGAGTCCAAGAGTACTGCATAATTATGTGCTCATTGATACGAGCACCTTCTCACATACAAGTGATCCTATGTTAATAAAGTAATATCTAAATTAGCAATCAGTGTCAATATTTACTTGGCAGTTACTATAATAAAAAAAGTGATTATGTCTGAAGTAGTCTCCCAGCCGATACTATGTTCTACAGAACTGTTTTTGGGGGCCACCCAAGCTAAATATTTATGATAAGGAGCTTCTGATAACTTACTGTGTGTAGATAACAGAGACTTCTGTAACTAATGCCTGGTCTGTAATATCATCAAGGGACAGATGGTGAAAGGCAACAAGCTGGCAAGGATTTTATCTGCTCCAAGGCAACACAGCGATGGTAAGCAACATGAGGCTGCATTCTACTGATCTGTTGCCATAACAGACTAATATACTCTTGGACACAAAAACACTTCCTACCTGCCTGCTTCAGTACAAGCACACTGTGCAATACAAACCCACGCACTGCATGTCACCACAGATTTTTGTGGTGTGGTTTATTTTAGTTCCAAGTGTATCTGCGGTTTTTCAGTTTTTCTGCCATTTCATATTTCCCCACTAAGGTTTTTTTGCTTTCTTGCTTGGAATAAGTTGAGAAGATTAATACAACTCCCATGGCTGTACAGTGTATAGCAAGAGACAGCAGCTAGTTTGCTTATCTTAGCATAAAGACTGGAAACAGGGGAAGCAGCTAGTCTGGCCGTGTCCAAAGGTAAGAAAAATCTGGCTAAAAGCACCACTAAAGCTCACTAATTAATATGTGGTATCTCGTTTGTTTAATCTTTAAAAAAATCAAAGTGTAAAAAACGACAACTTGAAGTCTTACGTTGGGTTATGTGCCAAATGAATTCTTGGCAAGGTGAAGAAAGTTCCTGGAGCTAGTTGCCTGGCAAACTACCCAGGAATGCTGTTCCCTCATTTCCAGTCATTGTGCTAAACGACCAAATGACACTGGGTGAAAAACACTTGCTTTTCAGGATGCTATTTGCTCAGATGGATGGGAAGCCTGCTAGGGATCTGGGTCCTAGTCAATACACTACCTACTCCCAGTAGTTGGTCGTGAACTTGTTCCCAGTGGGGGTATAGTATGAACCTCTGTGTGCATTACACCCTCCCTGGCCTGGAGAAGTCTAGAGTGCAAAGAGTCATTTATATTGTAGGAGGCATATGGTAGCCTAAGAACACACCTGGCCTGTGGAGGGGTAACTGAATTAGAAAGAATATGGCCGTACATGCAGCACATCTATCACACTACTGAGGGTGATGTCACTGTATGTTCAGGAGAGGTATAATCCCTCTGACATAACATGCAGCTCCTCCTTATAAATAATCACCTACCAAAAATAGAAAACAAATAAAGGGACACTGCTAATCAGATCTGACAGCAAAACAAAGGGCTGTAAGGGCATTTTGTGCCGTGCCAAAGGGAATCAGAGACCCCTCTTTCACAACATCTTTTCGAATGTTACATAACTGCACAAAGAGTGGGAGCTTCTAAACCCCATCCGACCCTTCCTTCACAATCTCCTCTTTCAAGAATATAAACTAAGAATGCTTAAAAGCAGACTCTAGCCACCGTATTCCCTGCCATGTTCCTCCCTCCCTCCATGTTCAATGGTGGTTGTAGTGAGAAAGACGTTAAAATGGCTGCATGACATCCAAGTGGAGCACCAGGGAGTATATCTGGAGAATGAGAACAACAACTGATGCCCTAAATGCCCTGAAGAGACCACTGACGTTCTATTATGCGATTTAACTGAACATAGTGGCATTTGTCCCGTGCATCTAGAAGCTATCGACAGCGCTAAATGCGCCGGTGGATAGAGGAGCGCCAGAAGGTTCTGCAGCATCACATTTTGTCTTTATGCCACAGTTATAATAGATCTACACAATGTAAAAACGATATCCTGGAAACAGGTTAAATGCCTGATAAAAAAAAGTGCGCTACACTGGGTCTTCTTTAATAAAATCCTTCAAATACTGAACCAAATTGAGTATTGTTGATCTTGCAGTGATTTAGATACAGACCTCTTATAAAAGTATCCGAATGTGATTCCCACTCCAAGGATGATTATAATCGCCATCATCAGTATGCCCAGGACATAGCCTGAGAAACAAAACGAGAACAATAGAACTTAACTTACTGCGAAGACATTTAATTCACATAGCAAAGCATGACTCATAACTAAGATGTCTCCAAACTGCAGGTTAGTGTGAACCACCGATATCAAAATACGGTGCCAGAGAAACAATAACTGCAACATACCGAGTGTGCCCAGGTCCTTTTTCTTTTTGGGTCCTGTGCGCACTCGCTGGCTTATTCCCATGACTGGCTGCACAGCAGCAACTTCTCCCCGAGAAGCTCCTGACTTGGCTGGCTGAAAGCTCTCTGTGGAGGGAGCAGTTCCCATAGGGTTGAGGGATTCGGCCTTGGCTGGGACAGTAGAGGTTTGTTCTAAAGACACGATTAAAACAGAGCAATTGTTAAACAATAGCGTCAAATGAATTCTAATTGAAGATTTTGTGACTTGACCTGCTTTTGATGTAGTCAATGGAAGCCAGATCACATTGAAGTAAAATATGTACATGAGAGACACGTAATAGTCATTTTTAGCCATATGCATTCTCTATTTGATCTAGAACAGCAACTAGAGTCAAATTTATTTTCACTTCTCTAGTCTGCCTCATTCATCCTGTGCCGAAACCTCCCTAGAGAACTGTGAATAGACCATGAACCATGAATAGAAAATTGGTTTACACAGACGATGCAAAATCAATAGTGTTCATAAAGAATATAAATTTGGACATTATCAACTAGATTGCCGTATCATTTGTAACATGGCATCTCTCTCTTTAATGTCTGTATTAGACAATTGTGGGTTACGTTGCAAATCAATGAGCTTTTCGGCTTCTTTATTTATTCATCGCTGTGAAAAAGTATCTTTACTGGTCAGTTATTAAATGTAAATGAAATAGGTAAATAGAATTATTTCAAGTTATTTTGTCCATAAACAATTTATCAACTATTAACCAAGGGCCTCATTTGATTTATCTTTACCTGCACCGGCTTTTAGAGTAGTTATTAATCTTGTTTTATTGTACAGTTTGTGGAGACTGTTAATGCAATCAAAAGACTTGTTTGTCTTGATTTGACTTGACTAGAAGCGCATCATTTGAACAGTGTGGTTTCCAATTACTCTAGACCCAATAACATCACCACTGATGTAAACGCCTCCTCAACAGCAGGAAGAAAAGCCCCGACTCTGCTCTGACGAAGTTGCTGGAACATAAATCAGCTAGAGGACAAGGCAGGCGCGTGATTTTTTATTTTTTCATTTTTTTTTTTTCAAACGTCCCAGACAGGGACAGGCTCTGTATGCTCGGCTCCGTTTCAGGAGACAGCGAGGTTCAGCTGTGGATAGCAACGTCTGCTCTTTAATTTTTTTTCCACTTCCTTAATACAAGTTGTTGTTTACAAACTCTGCCTGGGTTAAAGGGTGGGAAGTCATAAATTCAAGCAGCCAATTAGCCGCTGTCTCCATGGGAAGACTATTCCTCTCTGCCAATGAGCTCGGTTGTGGGGTGAGGTTGACGCCTTCCTTGAAACACAACTTTTTGACATGTGACGTAGACTGGCTCCGGGAACAAAAGAAGACAAAGGGCAAAAGACGTCTCAGAGTAGCTTAACACTGACCAACTGACCTATTATAGGCTAGGACTCTACTGACAAAAATAAATTGTCAGTAATCCCTCTCTGATGAAGAAGAAAAATGAATTGCCTGCAGCATTAGGAGAACACAGTCTGAAAAATCTTACAGAGCTTTTTGAGGGAGAAGCCACCATTTCAGTGTTGTTTTGTCATTAATTTGGAAAAGGCATTTTTATCTCGGTCAAGTGGGATTTTTACAGCCCGGTTCTGGCTGTCTTTCCAAGAATGTCACAAAAGTTAACGACTGTTATGTAAAATGTTTGCCTACCTTTGCATGTGTCAATTGCACAGAACTGTCTCTGGACTGTCCCATCTGGGCCAGCGATGTAGCACCAAGGCCCCTCAGACGAGTCTGGGTTTCTGCAGAGATTGTGATCTCCGACACCTACGGGAGGAACGGTAAAAACAGCACACGTCTCTTACTGATGGCTTGTAGAAACACAGGCCTCTCTCTCCCTCTCTCTCTCTCGTCCCTGCTGTGTGGTTGAACCGCTGGATTCATTAATCATTAACACTACTCCATCACACCACAATGAACAGGGCCCTGTGAGCACAAAGAGAGGAAACAGCAGCTGCTGGATAACAGAAGCCATTTAACTATAAACATGCAAATCAGTGGCATGGTTGCTGAAGTGTGTGCCATAAATATCATTCCTGTGTTTTATCGATTTGCATGTTTCAAAGACACTGTATCAAAATCTTAAAAAAGATGTCAAGAGCCTCTCCCTTAAGAACTTCCTGTACCCATCAAAATCAAAATATATTTTAAGTCGCCTGTCTCCTGTCTTCTGCATGGGTCCGACAAAGAGAAAACAGGAGCGAAATCACAATTTCACCTTTCGCTTTTTGAACAAAAAGACACATCATTTAAGTTACCTGTCTGTGAATCAGGGTGGACGGTAACATCATAGTCCCTAGAAGAGTCGGTCCAATTTAGACAGGTCAGTCCCGAGGAGGAGCTGTCCTGTCCCCCTCTGTACTCCACACCATTGGCTCTAATGCAGTCTGAGCATAAAACAGAAAAACATGTGAACGCACCACTGGAAACTTCAGTGATTGGTGCAATTACAGCCCCGGTTCTGGCAGTCTTTCCAAAAGAGGAGAGAAAAAAAGACGAGTATTATAAGGACACGTGTGATGCTGTGTGCAGTTTTTACAACGAATGAGAAAAGAAATGCAGCAAATAGTCGATAACGTTGCGTTTTACCTTTCTGGTGTACGATCGACGCACTGCTCTCCACCATCGCCAAACTCAGGAATACAACGTGCAGAGACAGAAACATTTTGCTGAGCTGACAGGCCGAATTCACCGACATCGCGCTGCGCTCATTCGCCTCTTCTCCAGAAACCGGAGGGGAAAAAGGGGGGAAAAGAAACGGAAAGAGACGGGATAAAACGAACGAAGAGCCTGTGCTGGACGCGCGTCAGACACACTGCTCCTGTCGCTGGAGTCCCAGCCCTTGTTTTTGTCAGACGTGCTCAGATTTCTTCATAGAAAGCCTTCGGTTGGGAGGAGGAGGAGGAGGAGGAGGAGGAGGAGGAGCTGCACTTTGCAGTACAGACCTCAAGGTCCTAAAGCCTCACCGGATTCTCGCTCTCTCACACGCACATGCACGCACACTCACGCACGCACAGACACACACATACACACGCACGCACACTCACGCACACACACGCAGGATGGAGCATCAGCTGAAGGAACCCTTATCATGGCGAGCAGCCTGCTGAGGATAAACACGTCGTCAGGAACAGTCAGCGTGGAAAAGTCAAGGAAGTTCATTCACACGTTGGGTTTCAGATAAAACCAAACAAAGCTCTTACTCTTTACTTTCCCTTTCGCCCCCGTCCATCAATAATTTCCACTCACGTTACATTTTCTGTGGTCTATAAATAGGTGCTCTGCTTTCCATCCGTTTTTCATTTTTAAAAATACACTGAGTCACCACTTTCCCTTCACAGTCCTCCGGGAGTCCGATCTGGCTCTCTGCGCTCGGAGCATCCGTCGGAACCCGGTCCCATCCCGTTTCCCAGGCTTCTTCTCCAGTCCCAGGAGGCCCCCGTGTACCCCCTCGGTCGGAGGTTGGGCCGTGCGGAGGCCGCCAAGGGACCGCGGCCAGCAGCATGCGCCCCGGCCCGCGCTCGGGGAGCCGTGCGCCCGGAGCGGCGAGGCCCCGCGGCATCGTTGGCCGACGGGCAGGGAGACGCAGCCAACGCGTGACTCGCTCGATATCCACCAGGCCACTTTTCAAATGGATGCTTGGCCGGTTTTCGGGCGCTTACCAGAGCAGACACACAGCATCTGTGTGGAGCCCCGCATCACACTCTGCTGGGTCAGTGTTACCAGGGGCAGCCGGCTCTCCCGGCGCGCACTGGGGGCAATCACAAGAAACCAGACCGTCAAATGCCGGGCCAACTGACAGCTGACTGAGTACTCGTGCCATCATTAAAAATAAATAGATAAATGCAAAATGAAAGTTGATCGTGATTCAGAAAAGATAATTATAAGGCTAAAATCATGCAGTAGTTAAAATTTGCAACTTTTAATCCTTTACTGGCAGAAATGGACCTGCAGAACTATCTAAACTGAGCTGATAGTGATGTGACTCTGTAAGTCAAAATTTTGACATTTTGCCCCATAACTTGACTTCCTAAGAGCTTTTTTTTTTTTTTTTTTTTTTTTTTTAATTTTTCCATGACTAACATTTTAGAAACAGACTTCTATATCTACCCAAACTGAGCTGAAGATGACTGATTAAGGGAAGTCGCTGAAGACCACAGTATGGAAATAATTTGATCCGAGAGTTTTGCTGCTAAAAAAAGTGACAAGCGCAAAGACTATTTTTATTTCAGTATATTTTCAATACACTGATATTCCAATTCCAATTCAAAATATACCACAGTATACTAAAAGCCAAGTCATTACTGGCAATCTTTGTAGGAAGAGTGGTGCAGTGTTTTTTTTTTACTGAGAATCAAGCTTTGCAAAAACTTTGGAAGATAAAACTATGAATAGCACTTATCATAGAAAAACAAACCTTTTTTGAAAAATAACAACCTCAATAGTATATTTTATTATATTCAGCATAAACAGTACTTTCAAAAAATCATACTGCAATATTAGACTGACAAAAAAAATTCATCTGAAAGGGATTTCATTCATCAAGAGTTCTGCTGTAATCCCATTTGTAGAATTGCTATTTTTTTAACCTTAAGAGCTGGGATCAAACGGGGGGAAAACACTCTTTCATGCTCCAAATGGTGTGCATGTCTGCATGCATGCGCACACATGCACACACACCAAATGAAAGTGGTTGTACCTATTTGGCCTATTTCCCTGTTGTCATAGTTAATCTCTTACTTAACAGGAGGTCCAAAGACTCAGCACTCTCAGCAAGATGGATTTTTTTTTCTAAGGCCAGATGGTCATTTTACAGTTTCATACTCAATTTGCCTTCTGGAAATTTCCAACCTAGCTCACCTTGAAATCCCTTTCTCCAACTTTGTTTTCAAGGTTGAGGCCTAAGATATAATATTGTACGCATTGTTCCAGTCTAGTCTGATGGATGAAGACAAAGTAAAAAAATGTCTTTTCATTAAAATTAAGCCTTTGTTTTCAGGCACACTGACAAACTGTCTAGAGGCCAAGCCACATGTTTTTCTTGCCTTTGTCTTGAAGTAGAGTAAAGTTCAAGCCCCCATTTGCATTTTAAAGAGTCTGTGCCATGAAGCTTTGTCTTAAATTGCTTATGAAACTAAAACACATGTTTTTGTTTTTGTCTGATAGCAGCCATATGGTGAAAAGCAGACATTTTTCATTAATAAATGCATTCTGTAGGTGTGATTCAGTGTGGTATGATTCAGACTTTGGGAGAATTCTTGATAAAATGATTTGAGGTTTGTCCAAACATGCCACAGTTTTGCTTGATAATCGACATTATTTAGCACCTTGTAGTCACCTTATTGTTCCGTGTCATGTTCTCGACAAGAACCAACTGTACGTTCCTTTGAGAAACGTGTTAATCTAAAAGAGCTCTACACAGCAGGTGCTAATTATGGCATAGAGAAATATGTTGCACAAGCTTAATGTATGAATCATCAGTAAGCTTGATGTCATAGCTGTTGCATAATCTAGATGCTTGCAAGCACAATGTTTTATGCATACACAATGGAAACCTTACCTGAAATAGAGGTATGTGCATATTGAGTTACATGAAGCAGTAAAATAATAAACATAAAAACTGTAACTCTTATGGTTTAAAGTCAGATATTGATAAATTGTTTGTTTAGAAACTATCTATCCTAAGAATTATCTTAATCATAATTACCTCTGACAATACCATATCCATACCATAAAATTTTAAGAAATAAAATTTTTGAGAATACAACAATAAAAACCTCCATGTACATTTAAATCATTGTCTAATAGCACCAGCCATAGAATGTGCATCTTTCTCATGTCAGTGTTTGTCTATTACTGAGAGCCATCCATGTCGAACAGAAGCAGTGGGCTGCCCGATGTAAGACTGAGCTAGTGTGTGGTCCGTTGCGGAGCAACCGCCATCTCCCTATCAGATCCAGTCAATCATCTTCAGCCCTCATGTGGTAGGAAAATGGACACTTATCTGGGCAGACGGCCTCTAATGGAGCATTAAAGCATACACTATATTCCCCTGCTGGGCATGGAGCAGCCAATTTCTCCAGATTCTGTTGCATTACATCACTGCATCAGTCTGAGCCCTGCTACTGCTGCTGTTGAGACATGGCTAACAACTTAAAACAGCAGTGGACAGGAGCACTGCTCTGGGAATAAAAAGGAGCCCATTGCTTGGGGTGACGGTGATCGTAAGGACAGACCTGGGGATATTCTAGTTACTGTACCTCTGCACAACAAAAAAGCTTTATTTTCAAAAAATGAATAAAGTCTCGCAAAATATAAAATTATAAACTTTAAAGGTATTGTGGCAAAAAGGCGTCCTGTTTTGCTACACTGCCCCCTGACGTGCACATGGTCCATTATGGCCAATGGGCCTCTTTTCTGTCGTATGATGATGGATACAACTGCCCCCTTACATAACTAAGTCAGCCTGCTGAGTACCGGTATACTGCAGCATCAGCAGTTGCAGTACTCACTCAAGACTAAAGCTGCATATGTAGATGTCATGAGGTAATTTTGTCCTGATCACATCTGCCAAAAGGCTTTGAGGCTCATTGAGTGTGTGAAAAAAGCTCCTTGATTCCTGTCACAGAGGCAGCTCTCCAGCCACAGCAGCTGTTAAAGCAGGGGGGAAGTGAATACCGTTCTGACTGAGCAGAATACAAACTTCCTGTAAACTCGTGTGAAGGGATGAAGGATCACAAAGGCGTCGTACATCATCAGATGTTTTCATCAGTCGGAGGAAGAAGGCAGCCCTGGCGATCAGGCTACAAAGAGTGCTATGGAAATGGGGGTTCACGAGGAGAGCCAGCCAGGACTGGGTCAATGTCTCCACTTGAAAGAGAATAAATAATTGCACTGTAACACAAAAAACTTTGAATATATCCCTTATAAATTTGTAAAACATACACACATTCTGACTGACAAGCTAATTTGGTACCTGGCTGGAGCTCTTTGCATGCTGCAAGGCTGTCTGCCACCTGTGCAGCACTCTGCTCTGCCCATGCACTCAGATCCCGTGCTAGGGCAGAGGATTTAGAGTATTTTTCAGCCAAATGCAACAGGTAAGGCAGCACATGTGCTGACATCACGGCGGGCTCAGCAAACACATTGGCCTCATCCTGTTCATACAGACTGCAACACCTGAATAAGAGAGCAAAAATAACAGTTTGGCAACACCCAATCAGATTGGTTGCTTTGTTTGCAATGGTGCGTTGATGCAGCGATGTAACATACCCCGTCTCTGAAGCATCTCTCAGTGCACATCTGAGGTCGGACTGAGGCAGGTGACACAGCAGCACCTCTAGTGTGCCGGGAGTGTCGGAGAATTCCTCCAGCAGCAGATCCAGCAGGAGCGGCAGAGCCTGGTTGACCTGCATTAGGTAGACATTCCTCTGGCTTTCTCCTCTTCTCGCATGGTGCAGCATGGAGGTAAAACAAGCTGCTTTCATCCTCACCTGCTGGCTTTGGTCCTGCAGCAAGTAAAGGCCCGTGTTGATCAACCTAAACCAGAAAGAGTCACCATTTGAATTTTTGTTCATCAGAGTGCATCACTTGATAGACAGCGCTATTTTACATTCATCATACCTGATCATTATGGCAGGCAGAAGGCTATGTTTTCTAATGCCGTGGCTCATTAGCGGAGCTCCAGACATACAGAGAGCTTCAGCACTCGCCATCCTGAGTACTTCAGGGGCATCTGAGGACCGGTGACATTCCAAGATGCTACACCAGCGCAGGAGCATGGATATCTTAACACTAATTTGCACAAGAATGAGAGGAAAATCAGAGCTGCAACTGGGAGTGTTCCAGTATGTGACTATATATTGAAAACAAAAAAAAAAAGGACAATAGAACATGTAAGAACCTGGAGTCTGACCACTGGGATAGCAGCAGACTGGCAGCACACAGAGAATTGGACAGAAACTCTGGCCCGCCTCGCTGGTCCTCCAGGTCCCCAAGCAACAAATCCAGACATTCAGGCAGAACCGCCTCCTCCAATGGAACCGACTGAGGAAGATGCTGAAGTATAGTGGAATCACCTCTGGTCATCACTGCTATCAGGGCTGCGAGGTAGGTCCTGCGGTACTCCACCATGTGGCTCAACAGTGCCTCCCTCAGGTTTGACTGGAGATACAGAGCATTAGAGGAGTCCTTCAATGTACTTGAGACATGGTCAGTGTGCTTTTAACTGCCAGCCACGTACTGTATGCCATGACTCGATCTCACTAGGCATTATTAGAGATATAGAACTTAAAATCTGTTTTCAACAGCACTACATTGCAGACCTAATCAACAATGGGAGTACAACAGTTGAACTGTCTCAGTGTTTTCTATTAGTATGATTCAAATACAGTTTTCCAAGTTAAAATAATAATCTCATAGACTGCTTCCCCCTTCTAGTACTTACAACTTACAATGTGCAATGCAGGTGTACTATTCCCAAAGTTTTACCCAAAAATACTAACAACTTTACATTCCCCTGTACCATAATAAAACTTAATTAGATACTCCAGTCCGACTGAATGATGATATAACACTAGAGAGGATACACATGGGTGGTCTAGATAATGTAACGTGCCGTAGAGTTTTTCCAAATGACCTATGTGAACATCAACACAGCAAACAATAAAAGAACAGATATCCTCTGCTTGACTGTACTTCAGTCTCCTCGATTACAGAACATAATAGCTTAAAGACACACCCTTTTTTTGTAAGAGGGAAAAAGAGATCTCCATCCAGATTCAAGCCTCTCATGGCATTACATTTAAGCCTATCTTTGCTTCCTCAATTTCCTCACATTGTGCTCTAAGTAGGTTGATATACTGAAAGCTGTTGAACAGGTTTTTGAAAAGTTTGTTTTCAGCATGCTGAGGTCTCGGGAACATATCCTGTCTTACCTGCAACACCCTCCTGATCACCTCTTTCAAGCTTGTCTGCTGCGAACCCCGCCCATCCACCACCCATGTAACCAGTGAGAGCTTCAGATCAGGGCTTGCCGCAGAGAAGCTGTTCCAGATTTGTCGTGCCCACTTTAGATCTTCACAGAGAAAGTGGATGGCTCGTTGTTGGAAGGATGACAAACCAACCTGCGGAGGTGACACAGATAAAGTGTTAGAAAAAATATCTGCTGGGGCACGTGTGCAGCCATTTGACAAGGCTGAACTCCCGTGCTGCATTGGCAACATGTATGTCATACCTGATAGAAGCACAGCAGGTTCAGATCCCTTGAGCAAAATTAATCGGAGGGGTAAAGTGTAGTCACAGAACAGCTACAGTAGCCACATCCGCAGCACCACAGATACAACCACAAATGCAGTCATGTTCACAGCCACAGCTTCAGTGTTTTCACAACCAGGTTTTCTGAACTGTTAGAGCTCAGCATTTCAAAAGGAACAATTAACGTCACATCATCTCTCCTTTCTGTAGTATCTGCAGAGCATTCTTCTAAACCGTCAGTGTGTTATAATTTGACTAGAGCAACACACTAGCTGTTCCCAAGGGGAAGTACAGAAGTATTGTGAGGGAATGCAAAATTTATGTATGTCAAAGACAATCAGTCGCCAGTATTTTCAAATTATTTTAAAGGACCTTTAAGGGCTTTAAGATCTTGAGTGTTTCTGTAAACTGATAAATTCTCTTGACTAAATAAGTAACAATCATTCTTAGGTTCAGGAAAAACTTATATTTCATAGATTATTCATTCAATGCTCAAATAAATCAGCTAATCTTCATCAGGTTAGTGTCTGTTGCTAAATACTAACTGGTTCTCATAAATAAGTAACATCATGTTTTTCCCCAACAGAGCCCCACTCACCTAAAAACCAGTGAAAAAAGCACAAAAAGCCATTTCTTATGGTAAAAAGTTGAGTGAGAAAATAATTTTTTAGTGTTTTTCAACAAACACAAAGGTAAATGTCCCTGGGTCAATTCTGGGCCAGGGTCCTTTGCTGCATGTTAACTCTCTCTCTAGGTTTCCTGTCAATGTATAAATATGTATACTATTAATAAAAGGCTAATAATAACCCCCCCCCCCCAAAAGAAAAAAACACCTCCGTCTTTTACATATAGATAAATTAGGCAGGCACCTGAAGCTCCATTTTGGGTGTTTGGAGGTCATGCATGAGTGTGTCATTGAGCTTTGACAGGTAGGTTTTGCAGCAGAATCTCCTCAGTGAGTCTGCCACTCCGAGGTAGACAGCTCTCACTAGGGGGCAGCGTTGAACTTCAGTCACCAACCACAGCGAGGCATCCATCCTTCTCAGCACCTCAGAAAGGGCAGTCAAAGGGGCACTGCAAAACAGAGAAACAGCATGATTTAAAAACCCGATAGTGTCTGACAGAAGAACTTCACGTTTTAAAGAGCGTGAGAGCATGTTTTGACTCAATAAAACCGGCTGTTTTGAGTCTCACCTGTCTGTGATGGCTCTCTCAAGAACAGCATTGATCTGCAGTAGCTGTCCGTGGAGCCGGTTGTGACAGCAGCGCTTCTGTGGACTGGGCAGTTGAGCCGTCAGTTTGATGAGAATGCTCATGTACTTTGTGGGGGGAACCATGGCAACTAATGCCTTAGAGGCCATCACTCGCACACTGTAAATAGGACTAGCAGACAGCTGGAGTAAAGGAGGCAGGAAGTCTGACATAGTTCTGAGAAGAGAGAAAACCAGAGTTTCCTTTAACCTGTGATCCTCAGTCACACCAAAGAATTATGTTAATTTTAATTCTAATTAAACACCATGACAGCTAGTTTCTTTGTTAAGTTCCTCTCTCATTGGTTAAAGCAAACTAATTCTTGAATACACTTGACTAACATTCGTTTGAAATAAAAAACCTACATACTTCTGGCCTGGATGAAAACTACAACTATAAAGAACTATAGTAGTTAACCTAACAAAACTGTGTAGTGATAAGTAAACAGTAATCACTCTGTTGAGTCTTGGACACCGGGCTGGAGTTGGGCTAACAGAGTGAGGACAGGGTAGAGCGAGGGTTGGAGGTGTAGCTTGGCCTCATTTGGCCCTCCCTGGAGGTCTTGTGCAGCCCCTCTCAGCTCACCAAGGAGGAAGGGCTGGAGTGCAGGGTAGTGGAAGAAGAAGGCTGGGGGGGACATGCCGTGCTGCGTAGGGCCACTGTCTTCACTGCTGGGCCGCTGGCCGAGCATTCGTGAGCACAGAGAACCTGGAAACAGGATTTTAAACAAGTGCAGTATCTGGGGTATTAATGAGAGCTGAACCAAGTCAATGAATCGATTAGTCAAAAGATAGAAAATTAATATTTTTCAGCAACTAAACTGATCAAGTGATTGTTCTGCTGATTCAATCTAAAAAAAAAATCCCTAGTTCGAGCTCATTAGGTTCAGCTATTTTCTCTCTGTCTTCTATGAGAGTCAATTGAATATATGAATGAATAATAACTCATTATTTGGGTTTAGCTCAGTCAGGCAATGCAAATAAGTTAATATGGCTTTAGGAAACTGTGATGGGCAGTTTTTTTATGCCATTTTAGAAACTGAGCATTTAAAAAAATAATTAAGAAATGAATATGCAGATTGATCAGTAAGCCCTAGTACAAATTCAATGCTTCATACAGCAAATACAGATTAAAAGCAAAGCTCCTAATGTGCCTGTGCCTTACTGTAAAGTTGCAGTGCAGCATTCCTCATGGCCCAACAGGGAGAATTGAGCAAAGTGAGTGACAAGATAGCTACGGCAGGAGCAAACTGAAGGACCGCTACTCCCAGACCCGAGCCACGAACCAGGGCCTGCAGAGTGTGAACCGCACACACCTGCAAGGGAAAGGACACTAATGTGACCACAATCCGGTTATTTAGATCAATATCCTCATTCTTGTCGTGGTGTCTAAAAAACCTGTGGTAGGTCCAGTGTTTGGTCCCAGTTCTCAGGCAGGGGCGTCTGGGCTGTCTCCAGTAAGGTTTGCATACTTTGGGCTAACAGCGGTCTTGCTCTACTGGCCTCCTCTGCTGATAGAACACACAGGATGAGCATAGGCAACCCTGCAGCCCGCCGGGTCACAGATGTAGAACGGGGGCACTGTACAACCTGCAATCCCTGTCAAGAGAAGGGAGGGAAAAGGTGTAGTCCAGCGTCCAGCATCTCTATTTATTAATGAGATATTCATACAAGCATGTATCTCTACTCACTTGTTTCAGCATTTGGGCAGGGATATCCCTGAGCTCTGGATCACTGCTGCTAAGAAGTGAGGCACAGAACTTGGTGAAGCCTATACAGCATCCCTCTACTGCCCCCTGGTGAAGAGAAATTTGTTTTTCATCCAGGAACATGATAGCTGTGAAGATTCCGATTTAATGCCTCTAAGTGGATTTATAAATCTTACCCAGTGACGGCATTTGAGAAGAATATTCTTGAAAACTTTTGATGCTCTAACTAGATCCTCTTTTTTTAGAAGGCACTTGCCGGGTTTGAATTCAGTGAGAATTTTCTCCACCAGAGAGCCTAAAAAGATTCCTATTTCCTGATGAGAAAACATAGGATTAAACGGCAAAGTAGCGAATATGCTAAGCTAAAATGTTTGGTTTTCGCGGTCTTCCTAAATGATGAGATATCTGATTATGCATTTAAACGGTCCATCTGTTTCTGTTTTACCTTGAGGGAGACCCAGCAGCAGGTGAGAACTAGGCTGTGCTCTTCAGACAGCAGGACACAGTCCTCCCCATCGCCTTTGCCTCCTCCAGACGTTTGGGCTATCAGTGAGCTGATGGCGTTTCCCATATCACAAAAAGAGGGGGGGGCATCTATGAGAGAAAAGAGCGATTTACTGTGTGGCATCATAAATAAATCTGAAATGTGGTGCTTATCATCACCAAACAATCAGTGTTGTTTCTGCAGGTTGCTCCATTACCCTTTTCAGTGGCACAAGAATCCCGGTCTCCGTACAGAACACCCAGCAGCAGCAGAGAGATGTTCTCCAGCAGGCCCAGCACCTCAACAGTCAGACCATGTTCAAGTGTGTCATAGACACTGCTGTCTGCCTCAAGCAAACACCTCTGAAGGGCACTTACAACACCTAGAACAAAAAGGAAAAGATTTAAAGTGCTGAAAATATTTCCTAGGGCGCATCATCATTTATACTAATGTCAGTGCTGTAGATCTCAAGTCTCACCATGTATCGGCTTGGTTCTGGCAGCAAGCATCATTTCAGCCTTGGCTGTCAGATAGTGCTCCCCCAGCTCCTTCACTAGGAATCTGACCATTCTGGAGGCCTTGGGGCTACTTCCACTGCTAAAAGTAATGTCACTGTTTAGCCTGCAGTATTCAGGCTGGTCCTGTGATCTACAAATAGAACAAATTATAACTGCTCATCCTTCACATATAAAGCTGGCATAATTCCCAACAAGGGTACATAGGTGGCAAGGCTTACTTCTGAAGGAGGACCTTCATCATCAGTGCTCCCATCTGAGCCTCCTGCACACGAGGACTGCACAGGAGCTGTTTGGTTCGCATGAGCAGCACTTCAGAGATATCATCCGGAAAACTGGGTGGGAAAAATCTCAACAATAACCCAGCTGAGAGCTGCCGGATCTGTAGAAGAAAAGAAAAATCCATTATCTAATTTCTAAAATACTCCATGTTCAACCTAAATCTTTGACTTGAACTAAATCGAAGAAATAAGAGGGAAGTTAAGGAAGCTCTACCTCATTTGTAGAATCTTCTAAACAGCTGATAAGGACCAGTTGTTTTGTCCTGCTGAAGAAATCCCAATTTCCTCTTTGTCTGGCACAGTTAATAAGTGACCCAATGTTTGCTGCAAAAATTATTTCCAAAGACTCAGTTAAAAAATTTCAAGAAAAAATAATATGAAACAATATAAAAGAAAAGACAACATTTGACAGGAGGAACACATAAAACCAAATACTAGCACCACAAAATAATGTCTGGGATACATATTTTTGGCCATTTTTTACCAATGTTTTCCAACTGCTGGTTTTCCAAACTGACCTGGAGGTTGTCCCTTCTTCTTATCTGGGCTCCAGGTGTCTGTGTAGTTCTCCAACACTGCAGACAGCAACAGCAATGCAGTCTTCTTCCTCTGATAACTATGTCCTGGTGCCAGATAGCTATACGGAAGTTGACTCAACCATTCCACAAACCCTACATGATACATATGAAACAAGGATCTGATGAACACAAAATACATAAAGGAATAAAAAAATTTACAGCAAAGTGTCCTTGTCCTGATCCATGAGACTCTTCCCCTTGACATATTAAATAATTCCTCATTTTAGTGCAGTTTCAGTTTTGGTATGGGTGATTAAGACACCTTGGAGATGTGTTAGCTGTTTCATTTTGATTCATTTTGTTTTAAATACTCCAGTATATGAGTTCTGATTGCATCACTCATTGTTTTAGCAATTTTTGTCTCTGTAATTAAGTCGTTTTCCACAAAATGTCAGGTAATTCCCTATGGTACTCTATTTTTGTTTTAATTATTAGTATTTAATTCAGCATTCATTTGAAATATGGCGGTTATTACTAAGGAATACTGCATTGTATAACTTCATCCAAAACACTCAGTATAGACTGTTTTTTTAAACTGTAGACAGTAGTTTTAAAGAAAGCACAAATAAAGAACGATAAACGAATGTCTGTCTGTACAGTAACACAGTCTTTGTTGTGGATAGAAAACAGCAGCTGTCAATTATCTCACCTATTCCCTGCTCCAGTATATCCTGTACCCTCTCTTTGTAGGTGGCATCTCCTTTCTTTTTGCCCTTATGTCCTCTGACATGTGCCAAACAGCCATCTCTGATACGAACCAGAAACCTCTTCACTCCAGCCTGAAAATGCTGCCGAAAAGGCGAGGACTCGCAGTTTAGGTTCTGAGGAATAAATGTCCTTATTATTGACATCTCCTCCATGGTTGGAATGTCTTTGGTCTTTGGGCTGCAGCAGAGGACGTTGAGAGCGGCAAGACGGACTTTGTCATCTGCAGATCCTAGAGCCAGCTGGAGAGTTTCGACGATTGAGCTACCCTGCATGGCCCAGGGAGAGCCTCCAGTTGTGGCTCGGTAGGAGCTCATAATACAGGCCCAGGCATGGAGGTGGCCTGGGGCAAATACGTCCAGAGAGGCCAGCAGAAGATCCACAGCAGAGGGGAAGACCTGAAAGGTGCAGGGCAATAAGTGTGTTGAGCTGTTGTTCTGCAGAAGAGTCACATCAGACGTGAGTGCCTTGTGAAGGACGGGCCGCCAACGCCTCGCCCACTGATCAGCCAGATCCAGCTCAGTGCTTGGATTGGACTCTTGTGAGCCATCACATAGCTCTCGCCTCTGCTGCTGTATCAGACACTTGTAAAGCTCCGATCCACATGGTGACAGGTGATTGGTTGACAAGCACTTCAGGAGATGACTGGGTATTTCAGCATACTGATCCAGCACCTGATTGATTAAAAAAACACTTTCATCAAGTCATCATGACCGTTACTGACTATATCATAACATTATTAACACTGTAATACTGTTTAATCCTCACCATGTCAGTACCCAGATATGGCAGTAGGGCACAAAGGCGATGATATTTGGCTTTGGATTCCCAAGGTAGTTTGATTATTCGTTGAAGTAGAGTAAAAAATAGAGTCTTCTTTGTGTCACAAAACTGCTCACAGTCCATCTCATAAAGGTCCAGCAGCAGACAAAAGGCATTTCGCACAAATTCTGACACACCTTCCACCTGCCAATGCATAGTGAGACAAAACAATTCTCAACAAACTGTATACGATATCCTGCATTATTTGGCTGTCCACTGAGTTTACAAAGTTGTGTAAGGTCCTTTTTTCACATTTTTGTATTGCAATAATATAATGATGTTAATTTGACTCACTGGGCTTTCTGCATTGGTCCAGATAATGTGAATGAGGCACTGCTGCAGGCTGCTGTTGTCGTGCAGAAGGCGGACATTTCTCATCTTCCAGATATCCGCCAGACATTCCTTCACTTTCTTCAGCCATAATGTTAACACTGCAACAACAATGTCAGGGTTATATAGATGAATCCATTAAGGCATGTGAAAAACAAACTGGACATTACTCACCCTCGAAGGCAAAGCAGTGACAATTCAGCTTCTCCTCACACAAAGCATAGACCACTGGAAACAAACCATCCAGCAGTAGAGACATCTGAGAAGAAGGAAATTATGGATTTTGGTAATGAAAGCTGGCAGGACAGAAGTTAAACATGTGAGTTTTAAATGGATTTACGTCTGTAGCATCCACATGTGAGCTGAGCAAGATCTGAGGTCGACAGCAGGTCAGGAGGCCCCTGCCCACAGCAAGTCTCGCCACTCTGTCCTTCCCTGTAGGGTTGCACTGTACCTGGAGAGTACCAATAGTCAGCAGCCAGGGCTCTGAGAAAATGACAGGAATAGCAGCTATTCTGTCAGAAAACTCTACGCATTCACATTCAGTTTTAGAATTTGTAGTATATAAAACATTTATGCTATTTGTGGATATAATAACACAGAGAAAGAAATGGGTTACAAAGACTATGTCAATTTACATTTTACCACCTGATCACATACCTGTGTCAAATTCCAAAATCTGATGTGACCAGGCTATTTCTCCAGCAGTGCCAGGGGTTACCTACCTAAGTCAGAGACCTGTAGCAGACTCCAAGCAGCAGCTCCACCAGCTCTGCTGTCCGATGCTGTGTTGATCAGCATGGCCACAGCAGTTCCTGCCAAAAGACGAGTGTCCCTGTTGCAGCACTGCAAGACACGACACTGGCTGATTACAGGGAAATTAAGGTACCAACTGAACAGACATCTGTCTTTTGAATAAGTGACAATGAACTAGTCGGTAAATAAGACACCTGTCCAAGTATTATGTCCATAAGAGCCTGCAGGATCTTCTGCACCGTTGGGCCCCTGTGCTCCTTGTCCCACACCAGAGGAGCCACTTCACTGGACAGCAGCTGAAACATCTGCAAGCACACCTGCAGAGATGACAGTTCTCAGGTCAGTTATAGAGATCACAGTAAGTCTGTAATGAATGAAGCCCACTGCTGTCTATGTACCTTGACAGCAATGTAACACATTGGTCCATCTCTCAGGGAATCTTGTTGCAATACAGCAGGGAACAGCTCGGACACCTTATCCAGCAAGGAGGGGAACGACTCTCGCCATACCTTACGACCAACAGTGCTGTCTTCCAGGAACATACAGGCTAAAAAAACAAATTGGCAAAAAAGATTACATATGAAATTAGTGACATACTGTAATAACACATCACCTATAACCAGCACCAACCTCTCTGCAGATCCTCAAAAGACAATATCTGAAACAAAGACGAGGGTAAAGTTAACTGCAGTGCCTTTATGCAAATGTATGATGAACACAAGTGAAGCGAGAGCCTCATACCTGGTGAGTGTTGACCATGGAATGCAAACAGTGATGGGTTTCTCTAAAAACCAACTGATGGTCCACCTTTGCCAAATGCTGCAGCATCTGCCGAGGCCGAATAAAATATGAGGTTTCAGTGATGATCCATGTTGTGATAAGCGTTTGTAGAGTGAAGAAACCCACTGTTGGGGCTGACCTGGTCCACTTTACGACAGGCTGTGGAGATGTTGACCGTCTGTAGCTGCATGGAAATGAGGAGTCGAACGAGAAGCAGGAGATGTCTCTTCTCTAAGCCACCGAGCTGTGCCTCTGAAATGTGTCTCAGCAGCTGGACAGCCTCCTCCAAACTGCGCTCTTTACATCTTTTCACACCGCTCCTGTTCATGCAAGCAGGGACACTCAGTCGTTACCGCGGCTTGTTAAAAATGTGAACAATACTGATGAATAGAGCGTTTCACTGGTTTCTCAAACATGCCTAAGTTCAGCACCGACCTGGAGGATTCAGACAGTTTATCCAAAAAGAGCCGGAGGGTCCGGGCGACATTTTCAGTTGCTCGGTCCTCGGTGATCACACAGTCTTGCAGACTTGTCATCAGGTCTTCAAACGACAACATTGTTCCTGAAACCCACTGAACGGACCTCGGACCAGATGTTGTCAGACACAGCGGCAGCACGCTGCCAGGGCCGGTCACGTGATATGACTCCAGTTCCGCGTTCATCGTAGAATAACGGCGACGTGCTGCCACCTAGAGGCTGGAGTCCACAGGTGCCTTTTTGTTTTTATGTTTTTCCAATGGTTTCCCTTCATCTGTTAAGAAAAAAAGTATTGAGTCAAAGTTGTTGGCTCTGTGTTGTTGTTGTTGTTGTTGTTGTTGTTGTTGTTTTAATAATAGTAGAACAACAACTTTAATTTCTTCGAACCGTAAATCTAACAGGAGAGTGTTTATTTTGTGTAGATAACCTTTAAATTACATTGTAAGTCTCACATTCGTCCTTAGGGGTCAGTTTTTACTGAGTATTGACATAAACTGCTCCAACTCCTTCAATGGGAAATTACATCCATACTTGGATACAACCAGTTTCATAAATCTGTTTATTAAAACAAACAAAAAACCCTAAAAAAGACAAAATATGGAAATGCCTCTCCACAGCAACTTTAAAACTATGCTGGTCCTCCAGTGAACAACAGTGGGAAAAAAACTCTAGAAAATTTCCTGTAGCAAAATTCTTTTAGTTTTTCATTTGAGGTAGAAAAAAACTTCCTGTGTCCAACATTAATATTACATCAATAGTAAAGTTTTACACCGTATTTATCCTGGATAAGAACTATTAATTGGAGAGATTTAGGCTAAACAGGATTTACTCTTGTGATTTCTGTTATTCAGATAAATAAAAACTTGCTAATTTGTTTTTTCACTTTATTTACTCTTATTTATCTTTTGGATTGATATAAAGACTTTTATTTGGAGGAAACTGAGAACTTATTTGTAGAAAGATGTATCTGATGTAAGGTTGTGTCTTGTGGAATCAGTGGAACTGAAGTGAATATCTCCTACATAATTACGTTTCACTGCTTCATAGTAACTCAGGCAGTAAAGCTCCTTACTTAAAGACCTGAAAAGGAGAAGAACTAAAGACGTTCAGTATTTTAAACGAGCATAATTTAATTTGAAACGAACCATTTGAAACAAGAAAAGAACCTCGTGAACGAGCTGTAAAGGACTGAGAGGACTCTGTTCTCCTCGCCTGCGCAAAATATCACACTCGTCTCGGTTTGACTTTTGTAGATAAGGAGCTGAGGAAATATGAAACAAAAATAAAAATTGAAAGCGAACTTAATTACTTGAATGTCAGACGTTTTCTACGCCTCCGGGACGCATGAGGTCGCTCTTGTTCGTTTAAGTTTAACTTTGTTTTCTCGCGTTTCCCCGCGGAACAGGTTTCAGCTCCGCGTTGCCAGGGAACCGCGGACGGTTTACAAACATGGCGACCGTGTGAAGCGAAGGCGCCGGAGCAAGGTGGTCGACGCGATTGAAATGACCTCTCCCGCGTCCATTTCACGGCAGGTCGTAGGTGTTTTCCTGCTCTTGTCCGTGGCCAACGCTCAAAACGTCGTCGGTAAGTCCCGGTTACATCAATGCGCGCAATGCGCTCAGTTTTACATTAAAAAACAGCTAACGCTACTTTAGCTAAACCGAAGCCGCGCTCTCGGCCGGTCCCTGACCCCAGAAGTTCACATCGGTCGGTTTCATCGAACTAACAAAAATGTCGCCGTTGTTTCTCGACAGTTTTCCAGCCGTCGTATCTCACCGCAACCGGACCGGCGGTCTCGGCGCTTCTGCTCGGAAACACGTCCGGCATCTCCCTGGGCGTGAGGACGGTGTCTCCGTCCAACACGACAGGTAACAGACGGGGACGGGGAGAGATCTGGATATTTGATATTGGATATTTCTGTTTTATTTTATTTGAGTTGAGCGGTCTCCTGAAATCTTATGTTGCCGGTGGCTCGAACAAAAAGGGGAGAAGGAAGGAAACGGCTTGGCTACGCCGTGATCACGCAGGTTCATGCCGGACAGATCTTGTGGTTGAGTGATGGTTTGTTCTCCTTTTGCAGGAAGCATTGGTCCTGCGTCGTGTGAGCCCGAGGTAACACAATGGGTTATCACAAGGGAGCAGGTGGCAAAGGTGAGCACCAGGTGCTGTCATTTTCATCACATCTAGAGATAATGTTGAAATAACGCTGAGCCGATAAGCAGTTACACAGGGTTTGTAGTAATCAAAACCTCCTACAATTACTTTAATGGAGCCGATATCATGGTGTGAACCCCCAGTTTTCTTTATTGCTTCATCCTGTATTTCATTTGGTGTCCCAGGCTGTGGTTCGAGTTTGGCTGAGACTGGATAAAAGTCTGCGTTTCTGTGGCGAGAATGAGACCGGCACAGACTGCTGCCCTAAGCCACTGTGCGTCCTCGAGACCCTTCAGGTGTCTGCCTGCGTGGGCGGCGAACCTCGGGCGTCACTGCTGATCCAGGCCAAGATACACGCCCGGCTGGTTCCCGCTAACACCGGAGCTGGTAATTCAAATGCAACTCTTGTGTCATCATGATGAGCCTTCATGCTGTGGATGTAAGCGCTTAGACAATGCTACATTTGTAATAGATATAAATCTCCCATGCATCTCAGAAAATGAAACCACCATTCCAAACCAAGCGTACCAGCCGCTGGGCTCTTGTCCCTGTGATCTCACGTTCAGAGCATGTGATGTACGCTGCTGCTGTGACAAGGTATTTATATCTTGCATATCATGGATTTCTCCAACAAAAACACAGTGCATTTTGACAAATGTATTGCTCTTTGTATTAATCAACAGTTATTTATCTGTTGCTTATTATATCAGGACTGCTCCGTGGAAGAACTGAAGCTGTTTGCGTCCCACTGTCTCCCAGGGCCTTTTGGTGGACAGGTCTCTCCTGCTCCGGATTATCAGTGCTCTGTGCAGTCCTCTGAAAACTCCCCAGATTGGTTTCCATTTTTATGTGTTTGTTCTCCACCTGAAAACAACCCTTACCTTGGGCTCTTTTACCAGGGAGACACAATGTAAGAAATGTTTGAATATATGTTTTTTACAATGTTTGTTTTCATTGTGTGATTCATTCATTAATGCTTGTGTCATGTTATATATCTTTTACTCTTTAACTTGTCTAGTACGCCTAAGCCTGGCCCAAGCTTCCAAAAGCCTGTGTTGTCAGCTCCAGTGCCAGTTAATGTTTATATTCAGGACAGTCCCATTTTAACATTGAATGACCAGTACTTCACTATTCCTCAGGTTAGTTGTGTGAAGGTTGTTTACATTACAATGAAATTTTATGAGATTATATATTATTTTTAATTGTATGTGTTACCATAGCTGTAACAGCTAATGCTTGTATATTTCTGTTCCACAGAAGGTGCTCGGGCAGTGTGTAAACAGTGCTCCTGTTGCATTTTTGAAAAATTTCAAAGTCAAATGTGTAACTCTGCTACACACCTGTCCAACTGGATATCCTTTACTGACACAACGTCTGGATTTGAGGGTTAAATTGATGAATGGGCAAGGGGGTATGTTTTACCTGCTAAACATACAGTAGCAATACTTTAATATATTCTTGTGGTCTTTGAATCCATATTTTTTTAATATTTGGTTAATTTTACCCCTATGTATTCAATCAAGGTGATGTTACAGTGGATGAAACTGATGAAGTGGCCACTGACTTGAGTCAGTTTATTTCAAGCAGAGATGCTGTTGCCTCTTCAGGTATAGAGATTACAAAATATCATTACTAAAATCTTTTTCTTTTTTTTTAATTTAAACCGAAAATTAACCTTGTGTTAATAATGTGTTAACATATCTCTGCAGATGAGAGGCTGGTATGTGAGAATGTTACCTTAGCACTGGATTATAAATTCTACTGGAAGGGAAATGGCATCACAAATATCACACTGACACGCACTGTTGGGACCATCACTTTTAATGGTAGTGGTAAGTGCCCATAATGTTTGCTTATGATTTGGCTTTTCAGCAGTCACTGATACAAGTAGAGGGATGTGTTTGATGCAGTCGGGGCTAATACTTTCTGTTTCCTGAACAGTATTGTTAACTACAAGGTATTCTGCCGTGTTTCTAAATGGAGAATTCCAGGGTGAGCCCAACTCAGGAAACCCAGGTGAGAGCAAGACAAAAAACATCATCCTGAGAATTGTTGTGGGGAGGAACTGTCTTGTTGAAAATAGTTCACAATGCCTGCTACAGCGTGTAACATGTAGACATTTTAAATGACAGGTTATCAGGTGGGAAGGCCTGTTATTGCTGGAATTGTGGACACTTTGGACAATAATACAGGCTCAATACAGAGGATGTCAATCAATCTTTGGAAACCAGGTAAAAGCCAATAAGTCATGTAGTTGAATACTCAAGTAGTATGATAATGTATTATGTATAATTCAATAAAAACAACCCGACTTAAAGACAGCACTGATTTCTGATCTGGCTAACAGTGAGTGATGGACTCTGTTCTGCTAATGAAAAGAAACCAGTCCTGTTTGGGGAGAATTCCACATCAGGATGTCTGCTACCTATCAGCCAACAGAATCTGACTCAGTGTAATCTCCTGAGGTCAGTAGCTCAGCATGAGTTCATGTTTGATTTATGTGTATGCCTATTTGTGCTGAAATAAAATATGATGTTTTTTCTCCTTTAGAGAGACTGTTACTTCTCTCCAGGAAACTTTGACCTCAGCCACATATGTGGCAAGGATTGGAAACCCAGATCCTCTAGCTGTGACAGACTGGGTTAACATAAGCTGTAAGTAGATGGTACAAAGAAACAAGTCATGTAAAAGTTTTTTTCTTGTATAATCAATGTATGTTTGTTTAATGAGATCTTGCATTGTTAATAATACTTCAACTTTATTTTTGTAATACTTTCATTTTAATTAAACAGTATTTTGTAATACTTGTAAAGCAAATTAAACAGTGTTCTGCCAAATTATTCGTTTTTTATAACTAAACACAACATAAAAATTGTAGTTGTGACAGTGAACTCAAACACAACTATGGGAGACTCCACAACTTCATGCTATGGGATTCCATCCCACCAGCATATCCATGTTTGGAGTCTTATCACTGGCATGGTAGAGGATACACCTCAAAGGGAAATCCATGCTTTACAAGTCAGGTGAGTATCAGGTTGCTAATTGCAATACACAAAGAATTGCTCTCAGTCATTTTTAGGAAAGCATACAATCTAAATCCTATTAGATCTACAAAGTTTAAGTCATCATGAATCAAAAATCCTTTTTTGGTCTTTTTCAGCTACAGCCTGTCCACCTGGGCACTGGATTGTGGAGGAGGGGATGTCACTCCATGCATAGACCCAATGGAAACTCAGCTTTTCCCTATCATCTCCTCAGTCACCTTTACTGACATTCCTATCAAAACAGGACCACCAAAAACCAGGTGCTTTCTCAAACAGCAAGACCGCCCTCATAAAGAGAGTTGTTAATATGAGCCAAATGAATTACTTTATGTATGAGCTGCCTGTCTGATTCTAACCTAGAGTGTAATGCTCTGTTTCCCCTTTTCCCTCCAGATTTCAGATCAACTTCACAGAATATGACTGTAACAGGAATGATGTGTGTTGGCCCGAGTTAGCCTTTCCCATCACCAAGTATTACACAGGTGGGAATTTATCTATCTATTTTTTTGATTCTTTGAGAACATTATTTAATAAATAGGAAACTGTCTTCATGCTAAGAAAATATAAATCAATGTGAAAAAGAACAGTATTGAAAAGCGAGTGCAGTTGATCTCAGAGAAGACCCCTTAATAAAAAAAATAAAATATTCTCATATCCAACAACTGTAAACCATATGTACAAGAAACATTGCTTGTGTATGAAAGTGGATACTGACAGTATCATTACTGAAATATTTTACCTTTATCCTCCCCAGGTGAACCACATTCTCAGTCATTGGCTAAGGGTCTTATTTTGGTTTTCTTCTTTATCACTGCCTCATTTCTTGGGACTCCATGGAAACAAATCCGGCAGGCGTGGAGCAGTGCAACTCTCTAAAACTCTGAGAAAAATGTAGAGAAGGACACACGTTCTGAAGAATAATGGGAGCGTGAGAGGCTGATGATTTATTTAAATGTCACAGAAATGTCATTGCACCTTTTCTGGCAATCATTGTAATAATAAAATTGTTTTTACATGTTCATGGGAATGTAAATAGTTGTTCATGTGCACCGTTTTGTAATAAAGATATTTTTTTCTGTTATTTATTTTAGGCTCAGTCCCTCCACATAATTGTCATCACAACATTCTCAGTGATGGGTTGGAAAAGTGGGTAGGCCTTTAGGGCAATCTTTTAATCAGATTTCAGTCCCATCTATCGGCCTGTTTCTTATTAAGTGCCTCAGGGCTCAGTTCTTGGTCATCTTTTATTCAGATTTTAGATGTTCCACAACAGATTATCACCCAAAAGCGAAATATATTTGTTATTGTGCAGAACATCTGTGCTCTGAACATCAAACATGACATAGCTGCTGCTGCTCCTTATGATTCTAGATCCCTTTACTGTCTCTATCCTTGCTGCATGGATGACACAATTTTTCATCCAACTGAATCAGGTCAAAATATAGGTTTTAGCTATTCTTCCAAGAGATAGGAAATAAAATGTATTGCATTTGTCTAGTTTCCTTGTTTCCCCTAATTTGTATCTTTTTCAGATGTATTAGTATCTTCTATTTAAAGAAGAACCCCCCACACACACACACACACACACACACACACACAGTTTTCACAACCTGGATCTTCAAATTTGTGCCCTGGCCAAGTCTAACAGGTTAATCTAGCTATGATAGTTTAGTGTATTTGTTCTGGAATGTGTAACTTTCACCCTCTCTTCCTGCAGATCATTTCAAATTCTTAGATTTTTTTTTCCTTTTTTTTTTTAGACCATCCATTTTTCAGATCTAACCACAAACTTTCAATTATGTTTCATTTTGAGGTATGATTTGAATCACTGTCCCGGTGTAGCAGACAATACCTTTTCAGTTTCGTTTTCTTGACTGATTTTGCTGACATTTACTGGAATAAATTCTTGCTATCTATGCAGTGTATCCTGTGCCACTGGCTGCCACATAAAACCCGTGAGCATCTCCACCCCAGTGTGCAAAAGTTGCAAAAGGAAGTGTGACTAAGTGCTGACTTAGTAGGTCACAATAGCTGTGCACATGCCACAGCTATTGTTGGATATTTTTTTTTAAGATCATGAAATTAAAAGTAACATTTGATGAAAAGCTGTTTTTTTTAACGCTGCAGGGGATGCATTCGCATTTTTCATTCTTTTTTTTTTTTCTTCAAAAGTCACACAGAGTAGCTGTGCCGAACCTCTGCAGACAAAACGCGTGCGGATACGTGTTACGTTCGCCTTCAGACAGCGCCGAGGGCTAAAACAGGCGGCGCACTGCGCAGACTCCGGCGGGCGGCGATCATTGGTCGACGCCACATTCGCTGCTGTGTGGAAGTTGATCGTATTCAACAGTGTGAAGCGAAGTGACGTGGAGAAGTATAGACGCCGCAAGCATACGTCCTCTAAAACTTCACCGGGGATGAGAGGAGTTGCGAGCACGGTTCTGGACGTGCCACGTTAACCGGCTTTAACACCGCCGGCCTCGCACTTTCAGTCCCAACTTTGCAGAAGCAAGTTTTTTTTTTGGGTCAAGGAACAGCACGACGCGCAGCGGCTAGCTCATTAGCAACCAGGAACAGCCCCTGCTGTAGCGACGGCCGTCTAAGGTCAGCGTTGTGCAAAGTTAGACAACGTATTATCGCCGGAGCCTAAACATGAAAAGGATTAAGAAGGACTCGGGTGACCGACGTTGACGTTTGCTTTACGGGAACCGCAGAAGTTAGCCTAGCTATCGTTAGCCCCTCGGCTGAGCACGCAAACACAAGAGCGAACTGTCAAAAATGAGCTCCCTGCTCCGAGGTGAGGAGATGTGCCTGGCCCAGCTGTTCCTACAGTCCGGCTCAGCCTACGACTGCATCAGTGAACTCGGAGAGCTTGGGCTTGTGGAGTTCAGAGACGTAAGTCCCCCGACTAAGTCCAGATCACCTGGAAAAGTCTCACTCGGAAAGTTGCCTCTGGGTTCGCCGGCACCGAAAGCACGCGTCAGAAGTTCAGATATCTAACGTTACCTTTTAACTCGGTAGATACTTTCCGTCTCTGGCTTCATATCCAAGCAGATGTTGTTATTTTTTTCTTGTAACATACAGAAGCAAGTCATCGATATCCCATAGAGCATAGCGTTTTAAAAGGGCTGCTATAAGGTGGCCCGTACAGGAACTTAATCTGTGGATCCGTGCTTATTTCGCACGGTCTCGGTGGAGAGTGGGGATGGAGACTGCTAATCATTCAGTTCCTGACTGTCTCTTGCGCCTGTTTTCAGCTCAATCCCAGTGTTAACGCATTCCAGCGAAAATATGTCAGCGAGATCAAAAGATGCGAGGAGATGGAGAGGATCCTGGGTAAGCATTCACTGATCTTTAACATGCTGTTTGGCAGTAAGATTCACTATCTAGTCACCGAGTCGCTGGTGTACTCCAGCCTTTGGCAGGGAATGACATTCTTTTGCTTCGGACTGGATCAACATGAAGCTGTGACGGGACTGTAGGAGCATTGAATTAGATTGAGAGCCAGTGACCCTACAGTCATGAGAGATGTCAGCTGGTTGTAGATTTACAGTTGAATGAAATGCTGTCCTTCATTAAGTAAACCCGTAATTATTAGGCTCAGAGAAGGGGGTAACAAACTTCTAGACTTTGCTTCAAATTCTAGTGCTGTTCAGCAGTTGGTCACAGCTTTTGGAAATTTTGAAAAGTTTTTGTTGGTTTTGTTTGTGTGTCTTAAAAATTTTTGCTTTTTTTAAAATTTCTCACAGGATACCTTCTGAGGGAAATAAAGAAAGCAGACATTTCCCTACCAGAAGGAGATGTGAACCCAGTGGCTCCTTTACCCAAGCACGTCATGACTATAATGGTTAGTTACATGCTTACATATCGTTAATGGAGGATTAACTTGATTATTGTCAGATTACATCCAAAATGTCAAAGAAAAATTATTATTATTATTATTATTATTATTATTATTATTATTATTATTATTATTATTATCATCACATATTATTATTATATATTATTATTATTGCGGTAGTGCCTATGATCACTGGGTGTCTCTGTGTGTTCGCAGGAGCAGCTACAGAGGCTAGAAGTAGAGTTAGGTGAAGTCACCAGGAATAAAGAGAAGCTGCAGAGGAATCTGCTGGAGCTGACGGAGTACACCCACATGCTGCGCATCACCCGCAACTTTGTACATAGAACTTCCGAGGTTAGTGTGTCATGCTATAAAGTGGCCGGATCCTTTACATCCATGTTTTCATCTTGTTTATATAGCAAAGACCTTCCTTTTTTTTCAGAACAAGGCAGTTGGAATCTGCTCATTGATTTGATCCTAATTTTTTTCTTTACCCTCCTGTGGCTTGTCTTTACTTTTAGCGAGAGCCCCTACAAGGACAGTATGAGGAGTTTCCTTTCCTAGAGAAAGACACAATGATGGACTACAGCAGCATGCAGAGGCTAGGAGCCAAACTAGGGTGAGGGATGAAATTCTGCTAGCTATATCAGCAGTATGTTTATATTAGTGTTAGGACTTGGAGGTTGAATGTTTTACAGTTGATAGAAGGCACTAGCTCTGTCAGCTTTCCAGGTTTCACAATTATTGTGATATTTTAAAAATGAAATAGTAATATTACGTGATTTTTCCAGCCACAATAATATCATGAGAGATAAGTAAATGGGCACAGGAGCTGATATACATTCAGAGAAAATTTCAAATGAAGCATGTTGCACTTTTCCTCAAAAATTGTTTTCACTGTCCTTTGTGTCTCCCATTACAAACCTTATATGCAGCACACACAAAAACATCTGCCCATTTGACCAAATCTGCACCAAAATTTAATGGATATTTCCATTAAATTTTTGGTGCAAATTGGTTCTGTAATTTTTGTTTTGTGTTATCCCGCTGCTAGATTAGAAAAAACAAACAAACTAATAAAGAGACATGGATGGAAAAGAATAGGTCCCTGGCAGAGGTGATAACTGAAATGCAGCTTTGGCTCTTTGCCATCTATTTGTTGCTCTTACAAAACCAGTGTTGTGGGAAAACTCTGCAATCCATAACAAGGACAGAGATTTAGTTGAAATGTCGTTTATTTTTTGTTGATTTTGAATATGCAGCAAAAGTGAGGTCTCAAATGAGAGACAACTAACCTCACAGCTGCATTTCTCTGCAGTCGCTATGCAATGCTGCAACATAGAAAGTATCACAGCAACAGAAGGTAGCTTGTATTATGTTAAGTTGAGCATCAGTAATGTAAGATGTATGATCACTGTCACATTAACCAGATTGCTCACGTGCACATGTATCTCTTCACACAAGCCTAAATACACACTGTCTCCCTTGTCCTTAAGAAAGAGCTCATAATGAAAGGAGAAAAAAAAATTATTTCACATAATAAAGGTGTTTATTTGTGAAGTAATTAGAGAAAGGAGGGCAAGTTTTTAAATTGAAATGTAATTATGAAACAATCAAACAATTTTCAAGATAAATTTTGAGTTCTTTTACAACTGGTTATTGTGGTGTTTTTGTTTTTTCTTGTTTGGTTGTTTTTGGGTTTTTTTTTGGCTTTTAAATCATAATATCAGTAGTTTTAAGTTAAAGTTTAAAATAAAAGTTTGTGAGCCCAAACAGATACATGTGTATATGTTAGGCTGTTGGTGAAAGTTCCCCTTGTTCTCTTGCAGTTTCATCTCTGGGCTTATTAAGAGGGTTAAGATCGAGGCCTTTGAGCGGATGCTTTGGAGAGTCTGTAAAGGCTATACCATCCTTAGCTATGCTGAGGTTGAGGAGTATCTGGAAGATCCTGACACAGTAGGTTTCTCAAGATGAACTTTGTCCGCAATTTGTGTGTAAATTTATGGTTTAGTCACAGTACTTTTGTGGTGACTTTCCTGCATTACAGTGTGAGATTGAAATATAACTAGGGAAGGCAAAAGAAATATTTTCATGAATTACTGTATCTCCCTCCTTAAGTTGAGTTCTTGTCAAGAGGCAAGGTACTTGGTTTGATACAAGATAACATACTTAGTTAGTTTAAAGTTTATTAATTTACTCTAGGTCAACTTGGATAACACACTTTGGTCCTTGTCCAAGGACCAAACTGTCCGTGGATGACTACTCTGTTCATCTGTGGTCTTTATCCATGGTGACTTTGCAAAGTACCATAATTTTCTTTTTGAAAATATAATGAGAAAATTAGTCAAATATGAAATATCTGAGCTAAGTTTGTTTTTAACATTAAAAAAAACACATTGGATTACACGGTTCCCTTCGACTTCCCTTTCTTTGTGTAGTGTTGCCATATTGGAGTTTAAGAAGAAAAAATGCAGAGGACAGAGTATTGTATAGCTCCAAAAATGACAAATGTAGATATGTCAAACAATGGGACAATATTGAAAATGACACAGGTGAAGCCGTTGTGAAGTCTGTTCTCGTTCTACTTGCTGTTTTCACAAACAGTGAGTGCTGTGATCTTGTCCATTCATACTGAGTGACAGAACTAATCCAGTTATCCATTTAATCTGCTTGACCAGAAGGCAGGCATGCAAGGCTGCGACCGATCACTAATAGAATTTTAACGTGTGTTGCTACATGGTGAGAAAAGAGGAGGTCAAGAGTGAACTATAAAATCTCAAGTACTTTTATTGTCTTGTTTTGGTAATAAACGGCTTGGTTTTCCAAATATAAATGCACATTTTCTGTTTATTCTTAATGAAAAATACAGTTTTTGAACAGAAAATTAAACCATAATTTGAAAATGTACTCTTGGTGTAAGATCACACTTCTGTTTTCAGTTATCAGTGGAGCATGTGGGTTTTATCACTGATCTGAAACGCATCCTTTTATGTTCTTTCTGCAGGGGGAGCCAACCAAAAGTGTTGTTTTCCTAATCTCATACTGGGGAGATCAGATTGGCCAAAAAGTGAAGAAGATCTGTGACTGGTGATTGTTTTGCAATACTTTATCCTGTGCTTGCCCCCTTAAAGGCAGAAAAAAATTTCTGGTGTCTAGTGTTTTGAAATTTCTTTTTTTTGTTTTTCTTTCCATCTTCTTTTACTTGCCTCAGTAGTTTTAGTAATGAGTTGTGAATAATGTACTTTTTTCCTCCATAGCTACCACTGTCACTTGTACCCCTATCCCAGTAGCAATGAGGAGAGGAATGATGTTGTGGAAGGACTAAGAACTCGCATTCAGGACCTGCACACAGTATGTCTGAGATTTTTTGAAAAAGTTACTCTTTTTGTCATTCACTAAAAGGTTTACTTTTAAATCTGATTGCTATCATCTCCCTGTTAAAATCCAAGGTAGATCATTTCAAATAGAAGCTATCCAAGTTTAGTTTTGCTGGTGGGTTTTTCAGATAAAGAGAGAAAACATTTTCCGAAACAAGTCTGTAGAAAAACTTGTGCGCAGTGAATCACATTGCATCCAGTAAGGATTTGTCCTCGGAACAGGTCTTCTTATGGTAAAAGAATAAAAGACCTGAAGAATAAAATTCAACGGCTTATTTATTTTCCAAAAGATGAATTGTTCCTTTTTCGAGCCACCCCTTGCAGTACGAGGTGAATTGAGTTTCTGTCTGGGGCAGTGCACCATGAATCCTTAGAGAGCTTTAACCCACTGTGACTGAAAATTGCCCTCTTCCTCTGTAGCACATGAGCAACATGAGGCCTCAGCTGGAAGCTGAACTTTTTTTTCTCTCATTCATGCACTTTTTCCACCTTCTCCCTTTTCTTGACTACCTCTCTTGTCTTCTTTATCTCTTTTTCTTAGTCACACAAACACTCACAAATGCCTCCTGTTTAAAATGTAAATTATTATTTTCCTCTGTTAATGTTCAATAGATAATCATGCAAATTTCCAAAAACGGTAAATCTTGTAAACTTTAACCTTCCTTGGAAGTCCCAAATATTGTTTAATATAATTTACCCTTCTGTTTAACTCTTGCTGTGTCCAGGTACTTCATAGGACAGAGGACTACCTGAGACAGGTCCTGATTAAGGCTTCCGAATCTGTCTACACCTGGGTCATCCAAGTGAAGAAGATGAAGGCCATCTACTTTATTCTGAACTTGTGTAGTTTCGATGTTACTAACAAGTGTCTGATTGCTGAGGTGTGGTGTCCTGTAGATGACATTCCTGCCCTCCGGAGGGCCCTGGAAGGAGGATCGGTGAGTGAACTCTTAACAGAGTAGCTCTGTTTTTTTGTTGTTTTTTTTTTTTTTTCAGGCTTTATTTTTTTGTTTATTTAACAGGGAAAGTTGCTTCATGAATTGCAATATTGTTATCATAAAAGGAAGTACTGTATGAGGGGACCTTTTTTTTTTTTGCCCCCTTCAGTTTAAGAAAAAGAAATTTTCCATGACTTGCTGAGGGTACTGAAAGACCACTGTTAATTCAGTTGGCAGGCTGAGGAGGACAGAGGCACTAAAGTGTCAGATTTTTTTTTTTTTTTTAATCATTTTGCCAAAACTAACTATAAAGATTTTATTACACCAAAACTGCTGAAACGCAAAGCAACATTACATCCACTGTCCGTTTTCTGTACTTTTTCAGTGCTAATCAAATGGTTCAAGATGTGGTGAAAATAGTGTATGGTAATATGCTGACATTGTGATTTGACATTTATTTATTTATTTATTTATTTATTTATTTTCATTATTATTATTATTATATTTTTAGAGAAAAAGCGGAGCAACAGTTCCCTCCTTTGTCAATCGTATCCCCACCAATGAAACTCCCCCCACCCTAATAAGGACCAACAAATTTACCTCTGGCTTCCAGAACATTGTGGATGCCTATGGAGTGGGCAGTTACAGGGAGGTCAACCCTGGTGAGTGGTACACCCCCCCCCCATATGTATACAGATGTATCATCAGATGAGGCCTCATTGCACTTTTTCGGAAACTAAAGATGTGACAGCAAAATTGTATAACATCCTCAAAAAAGAAATATGTGCACACAACACATGCATGATGTACCCAGCAATTAAATCATAACTGAACTGACAGCTTGTAGGACTTGCTCATGAGTTACACTAAACAAAAGTAAGTTACATTCAAACTCTATGTTTTGTTTTCTTTGTTTTTTTAATAGACTATCTGAAGAGCTCAGGCTAACCTCTTCTAATTTCCTTTTTATGGAAACGTCTTTCTATAATCATTGTAATTATCATTTAACTTTCCTGGTTTTAATTCAGTTCTGTGTAATACCTTTTATATTTTGAATTAACTTGCTAACTTGCCAATTAAAATATTTTTAATGTTGTTAGTTTTTATGTCCTATGTTATTGCAATATCCTTTTATCTTTAATATTTTTTTATTTTAGTGGTCCTACAGTATATAACCCCTCCCCCTTTTCTTTTCTCTCCCACTTATTTTTAGCTCCTTTCACAATCATCACCTTCCCATTCCTGTTCGCTGTGATGTTTGGTGACCTAGGTCATGGACTTATCATGGCTCTCTTTGCTTTCTGGATGGTGCTGTATGAGAACAACCGCAAACTTAAAAACACCAGGAACGAAGTGAGAGAGCACTCCAAAGCATTTTTTGTACCCAATACTCATTAAAACGCTCTCTTAAGTAATCAAATGACAGTCTGTGGCCCTACATCGTGTCTGAAGTGTTACTGAGTGATTTGATGTATCTGTCCAGATCTGGAACACATTCTTTGAGGGGCGTTATATCATCCTGATGATGGGCCTGTTCTCCATCTACACTGGCCTGATATACAATGATTGCTTCTCAAAGTCCCTTAACATCTTCGGTTCTGGATGGAATGTGACGGCCATGTTCAGTGCGAAGGTGTGGAGGTGAGTATTTCATGACAGGAAGGACTTCATTATAATATTAAAAGCAGCTTAGCAGACCAAGAAGTGCTTAAGTATTATCCTTACTGTTAAGAAATTTAATTAACATCCTGTTAAGATATAAGGACATGTGATGATTTGTATATATTGACACACAATATCATACTGGTGGCTTTATTTTTTTGTCTAACAGCCAACAAGATCTTCGTAGAAATGGATCTCTTACTCTGGATCCAAATATTACAGGAGTTTTCATTGGACCATACCCTCTGGGAATTGACCCGGTGAGTAGAGAATATTGACGAGGAGTCGTCGGTATGACATAATATATCATATAAGAGCTCATATACATAGATATTTATCGCCATGGCATATTTGAAGAGCCTTCATCTTCATCATACTTACAATCACAGAAAAAAGCAGTATAAAATGTATTATTTCACCAGGACATGTGCACTTTAAGTTACACATGCATACATACACAAGCATATTCTTTTGTTCATTCATAATAGCAGAAAACAATAATAAATTCTAATTTGCTTCCTGGTTTTACCACAATACTCTGCACTCCCCTGAACAATGTTAATAATTTGCTCCATAAATTACATAATCAAGCAAGAATCTGAAATATACTTAACAAAGTATTTCTAGTTTAGCAATTAGGCAGGATCTTTTTATGTACTACTAGAATTCAAGGTAAAGAGTTCCAGATGCACCAGCCATACCTGTTTGATAATACGATACTGATCCTATAGTCATTATATATGCTAATTCCAATTAATGATCAGATACAGTGCAATTTAAAAGATTTTAGATATTGCTATGTGGAATCGATTAGGATCATCCTCTATGTGCAAGGTAACATGGGTGTAAATGAGTTTGTTTGAAAAAGTTATATCGTTTTATATTGTAACATTCTTCAAGGGCTAATCAGATTTTTTGAAAAAGGTTTATAGACTTGTCCTGCTATAACCAATATGAAATAGCCAATAAGGTGGAGCATTGATTTTCGGTACCAAAACAGTAAATTGGAACATTTCACCACTATTTACCACATTAGGTTATTTGCTTGATTAGTTGTATGTTGCTCACACAATTTGATTATTTAGTTAAAAATAACATGTTCATGTCTCCATGAACAATAATACCTTAAATCCTTACATGGCCGTTCTTCATGCGATTTCAAATAGTATTGCTGGAGTGTAACTTCTAGCAATCAAATCTTCCCATTGTATAACACGGAGTATGTTGTCTTTCTGTTGATTTGGAACTTGGCAGATTTGGAACTTGGCAGTAAATCGCCTAACATTTCTGAACTCCTATAAGATGAAGATGTCAGTGATATTGGGAATCATACACATGAGCTTTGGGGTCATCCTCAGCACATACAATTACTCGTGAGTACCAGCTAGTACTTTTTAATTCTTTTTTTTTCATTTTTAAGATGTTATAGTTTTTAATAACCTGCCTTATTTTTGTCAAAAAACAGGCACTTTAGGAAAAAGCACAACCTGTATTTGGTATTTCTGCCCGAGCTCCTGTTCTTGCTGTGTCTGTTTGGCTACCTGGTGTTCATGATTTTCTACAAGTGGCTGGTCTTCTCTGCTAAGGACTCCAGACAGGCCCCGAGCATCCTCATCCACTTCATAAACATGTTCCTCATGCAGGGTGATACAGTGCAGCCCCTCTACCCTGGACAGGTGAGAAGTTAATGTAAAGCTCGAATCCTGCAACAGTATAACTTATGTCCCTGTTCTTACTGAACAGATTCAATCTAATGTTTAAATTACACTACAGATGTCACTGAGACAGATCATAATGTAATGCACTAATGTTTTTGCTTCTTCCAGGCTGGCCTGCAGGTATTTCTATTGGTCATTGCTGTTCTCTCAGTGCCTGTCTTACTGCTAGGGAAACCTATCTACCTTTATTGGCTTCACAATGGAAGCCACCGCCTGGGAATGTACAGGGTGAGGGTTTGAAATGCATCTCTCCAGATATTTGTTCTGTGTGTGAACATGCAGATCTCCTTAATTTGTCTGTCTGTGTGTTCTCAGGGATATGAGCGTGTGCGGCGTAGCAGTGAGGAGGAGTTCTACCTGATGAGGGCTCATGACATGGAGGAAGGCAGCAGTCACAGTGATCTCTCCACAAGCGGAGAGCACCAGACGGAGGAGGTCAGGACAGCCAAAACAACTGCATAGTTACCCACTTATCTTAAATCTCATAAGCAACTATTGTTATTTTTTGCCGTTTTCTGTCATTCATGCTGACTTTTGCCTTGTTGTTGTAACAGTTTGACATTGCAGATGAGTTCCTGCATCAGGCCATCCACACTATAGAGTACTGCCTAGGTTGCATCTCTAACACAGCCTCTTACCTAAGGCTCTGGGCTCTGAGCCTGGCACATGCCCGTGAGTATGATGGGTTTTTATTACCACACACAGGTAGTTTGTTCCTTCTACAAACCAGTCTAGATACACACTGAATACAAAGGGAATTTGTTAAATTATACATAACATGGGTTTTGTTCCAAACCAAAGAGCCACTTTACATTTTTCTTCCCCCTTTCCACAATGTAACGATTTAATTTTGTTGTTCTAAATGTGTACGAGATGTCAAATATTGTTAAATTAGAGGTGATTGCCATTATGCAGTTATCCCTTGTTTACTCATAAATATACAGTATTAGTACATCATTTGTCATGCCGTCTTGCATGAGAGTAACTCTGTTCTCTCAATGACCCAGCATGGATGGACTCAGTTCATTCTGCAGCCTATTGATGTTTAATACGTGAATGTACCGTTTTATGCCCTATAGATCCTCCAGTACATTTTCTCATATATTTCATTATGTACCAGATTATCCAGAATTACTGCAATCTATTTTCTATTATTCAACAGCACCCAAGCATGATCTAAAAATAACATTAGGCTGTGTTCTTTTTTTCCTCTTCCTGCATTTGCCAACATTGTGGTTGATAAGTGATTCTCTCGATTCTCAGCCTGTAAGAACTGAGGTCAAAAATTAACATGAACTTATCTGATAGCCTGACAAAGTTATTTTAATGTTGTTGTTTTTTTTTTAAATGAAAGCAAACTTTAAGGCATCTTGTAGAGAACATCTTGTAATGTGCTCATGAACCATGAACAGTATGTCATGGTATTTTCAACTGATTTAATACATTAATACATTAATACATTTTTTGTAACAAATTGTAATTAAATGAAGAATTGATTGCACGGGGGTTTTAAGAGGGCAAAACCAAACAGCCATTTAATATCTCTAGTATGATGATATAAGCTTGTGTCTGCTTTGTATCCAGTCTTTTAGTCTGACTTCCAATCCCATTTTAGCCATGATGGAAGTGCTGCAGAAGTCTTAATGGGTCATATCTAGTCAGATTACTGGAATGATTTATCCAGGAAAATAGGCAAAAAGGCCTGATGGGTTGATTAGTCGCTCAGAACAAATTTAACCTTTAAGTTATTCAACAATAATGCCAAACGCATTCAAACCATTTTGCAACCCTGGTCGTGACCATGGACATTGATTGGAATCTAGATCAAAGCCAATAAATGTAGATCAATGACAAGCCTGAGGTCAGCCTGATTTTAGTAAATGGTCTATACCCTCTGTCTCCTTTTATGATAATACCCTAACTGGATGGTCCACATCCTATTTTTCTGCGTGCACAGAGCTGTCAGAGGTGCTGTGGACAATGGTGATGCGAGTGGGACTTCAAATGGACACAGGTCTAGGGGTTTTATTCCTGGTGCCTGTATTTGGCCTGTTTGCCGTTCTCACAGTGTCCATCCTTCTGGTAATGGAGGGACTGTCTGCATTTCTTCATGCACTCCGACTGCACTGGTAAGATAATAGTAACTCGTAAAGTGCCTGTGCCATTGAAAGGGTCAGATTATCCCTGTTTTATAGTGATAGCAGTGTTTGCTTCCTCCTCAGGGTGGAGTTTCAGAATAAGTTCTACAGTGGGACAGGAGTCAAGTTTTGCCCCTTTTCCTTCTCTCTCCTGCCCTCCACCTTTGATCATGAAGGCTTACTGTGAAGGGACTATATGGTAATACTGTTGAATGGAAAACAGAGCCAAAAAAAGCCAGCAGGGTTCTGTGCACCTACAGACATGTTCCAGACATGTCATGAAGTGATTTTGATTTTTCATTTTTTAATATTTTTTTCATGTAAAGAAATTGTATGTTTGGATTTAATGCTCCCCTCCAAACTGTTTCGAGATCAGACAGTGCAGAGTGTACTGTTGAGAAATTACTGTTTTTCTAATTGCAAATTTACATAACACGGGGTATTTTGTACTGAAATCAGTATGCTTCAATGCAGAACATGCTGTTAGGTTGAAGTGTGAGGCTCAAATTAAGAATGTAACTCGTACACATAAAATCATCAGTTTTCTTTTAAGGCATTAATATGATAATACTTGTTGATGCTGCTTGTATGGAGAACCAGATCCCCCGGACTCAAAATAAACAAGTTGAAAATAGAGCCCAAGGTTTGGCTACGCAGACAATAATGGGTAGGATAAATTTATTGCTGATTTTCATGGGATTTGCAGATCAAATACGATAAAAAGAGCATCAATAGAGCATCTGTCTTTATCATTTATTTCTTTATTTATTTTTATTTCTATCCATTTCTTCTCTGTTGTGTCTAGTTATCTTATCATTAATTTTAGCATAACTGTGTATATTAATGACCCCCCCCCAGTTAGATTTTAGTTTGGTCTGATCTGGTTTCCATACACTGGGTAGTGAGCCTCCTTTCAATTACATTGTTCTTACTCAAATTTTCATTGCACTGACTGCCTTATTGAGGTTCAACCAAATGACAGCATACTGTATCATTCTTCAATTTCCTCGTGTATTCCTACCTTGTGGTACCAAAACGCTGCAAAGGATCTTTGACCTTTTCAGTATTGAAAAGTGCTTGGGCAGGGTGATGAGATGTATATACTTCTACAGATTTATTTTTTAAATTTATTATATTTTAAACTGTTGCATCAGAATTAAAGATAAATGTTAATGGGATGTGATTTTTACTTTCATGCATTCACAGTATTGCCTATGCGTCCACTTACTGTTCAATTTAGCGTTCCTTGCATGATAAGGTTAAATCATTGAAATGCTGACCCAGCTCTGCTGGTCAAGAGGCCCTTACTTTGATGGATCTTTATTTGTATTCAACACACTGACTGGGCTGTATTAAATCTTATCTGGAAAAGATTGAAGTATGTACTAATATCAGACATAGGTAGTTTTTGCTAACTTTGTGAATTTGTTAGTATTGTATGGAATTGGAATTGGGATTTTTTCCTAAGTGGAGAAGACTTAATTGTCATTGTTGCATTATTGAAATTGCTGCACTTTTTTAATGACAAAGTTTGCTACAGTTACATACTGCTACATGTTTGACAGTCATGACCTTGTGTACCAAGTTTTTAAAGTGGAACAATATGGTTTCATTATTTGTTGAAACAAGTGGCAATCACTTTTTTTTTGGGTGGAGTGATGTTTGACTAGCGACTATTTGCCTTAATTACCATTAACTGTTATGGGTTGGTTGAAGCGGTATTCTAATTTCCTCTAATGCAGCCCTAAACTTGCATTTCATTTCAATTTGAGAGTTGCCTTTGTTTTCCATTGTCAAACTCCATGCTCCAGTTCTTTTGGGAGAGTTTCCTTTTCATCATCATGCCAATAATAAATTATATTTGTTTGAGTCTTTTTTTTTTTTTTTTTTTTTTGTCCTCAGAGCCCAAAACTGTATTTCTAATTGTATCTGTCTTTAGACCCATGTGAAATTAAGCTTCATGGAAGTAAACACCAAATAATTTGATTCACGTCATGTATCAGCATTATACATTTCATAAATGTTTGAGCACTTCAGCACAGAATGTGGTTCTATGTCATTTATATTAAATGTACACACACAAAAAATTTGACTATATATGGAAGGTGTGGTGCACTATACTGGAAAGAGACTGCTAGAAAATATATATTTTAAATTATTTACCTGAAACCGTTACTCATCTTTTTATACATTTTTGGTTCGTTAATTGATCACTGATAAGTCAATTAAACCAGCTGATCGAGGGATTTGATTGATCAATTTTTTTGATTATTTATTTGAATATCACCCCATTAGAAGCACTCTGTGCATTGAACTGCCATTATAATAAAGAAATTATAATGAAACACATACAAATCAGCCAACTAGACAGTGTTACTTTGTTTTAAGGCAGGGTCAGTGAGCTGAGAAACAATAGTTTTTCAAAGTTAAAAAAGTAAAAAGATACATCACATGTAATTTACAAATCAAAAATCCCATTATTTGCTAAGTATAACCAAATTATATGAATGACGTTTTCATTATCATGTATCATGTATAATTTTTCCACTAAATGCCCAGTTATTTACCTATGTGTTTTGTTTTGTTTTTTATTTCATAATGATTGCAGATTGATCCATTGATCGAATGACTGATTCGGTGGTGGTCGATAAAGTGCAGCTTCAGCGCCATCATGCAATTTAAAATAGTAAATTTCAGATTTTTCATATCGCAATGATATGCGGGCTAGTTCCCCCGCATTAGGTTTACGATTTACGTATGAACTGAATGTCAAGGCGTTAAAATCCCTGACTAAAACTATCTCACAGGCGCAGGGTAGCGGCCTTCCAGTCAACGCTCTGGGAACCAGTTTTACACGCGGGACGTAAGCGGGGGACGTTTGGTGGTTGCCAAGGCAACGTGAGTCCGGTTGCACAGTTGGTCGTTAAAGCTACTGTCAACCACGAGTCAGTGCTGATAAAGTGAAATGGCGACGCGTTAACCAGAGAGTAGCGGAGGTTTTCGGAGATCATTTAGAGAAGAAGATGGTCCACGACGATTTAAGAGTGGAATGGATCCTACAGCGGGTGTCCGCCGGTTTCAACTTGACGGAGTGTCCCACCTGTCTCGACGAACTTCTCGGCCGGAACGATGGAGAAGAAGAGGAGAAAATCATCAGTTACTTGAACGTCGTCTGTGAGGAAGACTGGCCGTCATGTCTCCTCTTCTTCAAAACTGTTAGAGAGGAGGAAATTGAAGTTGAGGTCCCAGTCGGTGAGTTGGCTGAAGTCTAGCCCAAGTTTCCTCCTTTCTTTGTTTTTTGTTTTCAAACTTCTCTTATTCAGTGGTAGATGAATGCAGTTACAGGACAAAGATAAACAAGGGCCACATGTATATATGAATTACAATTCTTCAGCCATTTTAGCGTCTCAAATTACAGTTGCATTTCACTCTCGAACCGATGAATGTGCCAAGATGCTGCATCTTTGTTAATGAAGGTCATGAGTCTCTAGTTATCAAGCGGTTACTGATCCTAGTTGAGTTCAGGCATCAAGGTATTAAAACCTTGGCACATAGTTGGTGGAAGCTTGTGAATTTATGTGGCCTCCCTAAAAACTTAGAGTAGAAATTCTGAGATATGATCTTGAAATAACTTATAATAATTGACCGTCATTACTTGTGCATTACTGTCTTTCAGTTTACTACTATTCCTTTTTAGGTCTTCTAGGGACAAAGCTTGCTCATAAGCTACTTTTTTGAGTTATGCCATATAAGTTTTCTTCTTGAGCCTTCCCTCAGTTTCCATCAAAGATTTCTATGGCTTTGAAATCATTGAAACTTAAAGAAAATATTTTGTAATTAGTAAATATTGATGTATTTTTGATGTATATTTACTTTTTTTATTTTTGGTTTTTACTCAGTCTTTAAATTCAGTGACTATAAGGATCAATCTTCCAGAATCATGAGTGATATTTTGAAGCATTTTTCACTAAAAAGGATCATTTTAATATAGCTACACCAGTAGAGTAACTATTACCATTAGCCATCCAAATGATATCTCCCCACTGTTTTTCCAAAAATTACAGTCTGCAGCTAAAGTAAATTTTTGTTGTAGAAAATAAAAATCCAACTTAAAAATTTAATTACATTTTTTTTTAAAAAAGCCTTCCTCTTCATCTGTTCTTAGATATCTATCACATTAGATGAACAGAATGATAAAGACAAAATAAACAGCAGAAAGATAAATTAACTCAAAACATCCTGAGTTTTAAGAAGAACAATTGTGCAAAATGATATTATTCCCCATTTTCACTAATAATAAAGACATTTTGAACAAACAGACATGGGATATTCCCTAAAATTGTATTAATTTAACCTTTTGTTTAAGTCAGCCCTAGTTAGTCCATCACATGTATTAGCATGTATATACTAGGGTTACAGAAGAATAAGATAAAGCAAATTTTAAAAAGTAAAAATGAAATAACTTATATAGTTATATATACAAACAGTGTATTCATTATCATGTAATTCTTATCAAATAATTGCTTTAAATTTTTGCCAACGTTTTAGCACTAACCCTATTTTTAATTTTGTTAACATTCAAATAATAAGACTGCATCTAACTAAAACTTTTATAACCTCAGAAAGGAGGAAAGGTAGAGATTCTTCAAAACTCGACAAGAAGTCCCCGACCCAAGGTGGAGCAGAGATAACCTCGGGCTCAGAGGAGACAAATGAAGAAAGTCCCAGCCATGTGAGATCAAACTTTAATATATACCCTCTTGTATTAATGTCTTTCACACTTTGACCGTGTTTGAAATCATCTACTAGTGTATTAGCAATGGAGCAAATAGAGATAATTAAAAACTTTAAACCATTTCTGGGGTTATCTTTTCAGATGATTGAGGTTCAAGTGATCTATCACATTGAGCTTCATGTAACATTAAACAAATACCCAGAGAGATTTTTGAAATCCACTGTCTTCTACTTTCTAAGGAGCACAAAAGGTGAGAAGAAAGTTCAGTATCATTACAATGAAGCATGTTCAAACCTCTACTGCATATAAGAATATAAAAATGATTAACCAATAGATTATCTGATGTGTTTTAAACAGAGACCATCATTAAACCAGTGGACATGAATGAAGCCAATATCCTGATGCCCAGGCTATTTGACATTGGCATGCATACTGGTGACCCTCCTCTTGTGCTACAGAACAAACTTGCCAATGTAAAATGAAAAACAATTCACAAACAACCAAAAACAACCACTATCAATCAGACAAAAACTTAACCTAACATCAGCAGAAAAGCTGTCACATCAACCATGTATTTTAAAAAAAAAAATCAGATTTTTTTGAATAATGAGTACAGGATGCATATTTCCACTGTGCTTCTTGTCAGGTGTATATACCCTTGCTTACTGTCCACCGGATGAAGGTAACCAGTGCAGGTTATCAAAACGGGGCAGTTTCCTCTCAGGAGGAGACCAATGAAGAGGGTGAAGAGGAGAGTTCAGCGAAATCAAGTGAGCAAGTCGCAATTCGTGATGAGTTACTCAACAGGACACACAAGTTTTTGGGAGTGGTCAGCACAACTCTCCAACAACTTCAGATTCAAGGTTTGTTTTATTTGATATATCGAGGGCTTGTTATTTTTAAAATTCAGGAATTTATCATGATCGGCTATAAAAAAGAACTAAAAATGTTATTGAAATCTGAAGAATAATAAACAAGCCACAAATATACTGCTCTTGCTTATTTAAATACTCATTTTATACCCATTCACAATTACAAGTACCATCTAAAGATCACTCTTTTTATTGCAGATGAGAGTATGCTGCACATCCCGGAGCTAGACCTGGAGCCAGATGTGGATGTGCTGCTTTCTGATCCAGAGACGGTAGAGAAGTTGGAGCAGTGTGTAATGAACTGGCAGACTCAGATTACCGTTCTTATTGAGGAGCAGCAAAATAAAAAGCCAAAGGTTTGTTACATTTAATGTTTTCTGAGTTTCAACAGAGGCAGACTTGGTTGTATTGAAGTTAAGTAACATATACTTGAGCTGAAGGACTAGAGGCATAGTTGCTGGTGAAATATCTGAACTATTACCAACAGGATTAAATCCTTTTCAGCTCAAAATGAAATTTTTTGGTGACAGAAATCACAAAACATACGTAGTGATATACATATACTAATGCAACACATTCACTTTCCATTTTCCTGCAGGCACCTGGCCCTATGGCCGAAATAGCTGTTTGGCAGGAACGTGCCTCCATTCTCAGTGCCCTGTGTGAGCAGCTTAAACAGCCTGTGGTAAAGAAGATCTTGGAGGTGATGACCAAAGCAGATGCAGGCATTGTTCATATCCTGGAAGGAACAGTTACTGAACTTATTAAAAACCATGAGGAGTCAGACGATAATTTACGCTTCCTCAGAACACTGGAAAGACACTTCATGGTGAGCTGCACTTTGTATAAATGCACGCTTGCCAAATATTCTTTATATTGACATTGTTCTCTGTTGACACTGAACAGTATAACTACCAAGTGCTGGTGGTTACATAAAACCCCCTTGCCAAGATATATACTGTGTATTTATGTATATATATATATATATATATATATATATATATATTATTATTATTATTATTATTGATTTTTTTTTCAAATTTATTATTATTTTTTAAATTGTTCTGCTATCCTCACCTTCACTTCTTTCAAAGTTATCATTTGTGTTGTAGAATCTGGCTACTGGAGCAAATTTTGATGTGATCCTGGAGAACATCCCTCCTCTGATGGACAGCCTGCAAATTGTGTGGATAATCTCTTGCCACTATAACACAAATGAGCGTATGGTCCCTCTAATGGAGCGTATTGCCTGGCAGCTGTGTGAACGTGTGTCTCAAGTAATTGATGTCCGCACGTTATTCAGGTTTGTGTGGATACATCTAAATTTTACATTGGATGTTCAGATCTTAGATCAAGTTAAATGTCACTACATTTTATAATGTGAATATTGTTCAGTTATCAGTCAGAATCATTAACCCAAATAGGTCACTTTGTAGTATAACTTAACAAGGTGATGTGCCCTGATCAGAGATAAGAGGGAAGTGGCCAAATCCAAGGTGCATGACGCTAAAAAGGTTCTGGACCAGTGGAAGTTATCTTACTTTGAGGTGCGTGCTGAAATTGAAGAGTCAGGAAGGGATCCACGCTGGGAATTCGACCGGAAGAGACTGTTTGAGAGGACTGACTACATGGCTTCCATCTGCCAGGATCTGTACAATGTTTTGCAGGTCACTGTACATAAACTTCATAGATACTGACCTCTCACACAATAACTGAACATGTGTATATATAAAAAGCAGGTTAGTTCCTCAGAGAGTTCTCCTCGATTTGTTTTCTGCAGATTTTGGAAGAGTTCTATAGCATCTTTGGCCCAGAGCTAAAAGGTGTGACTGGTGACCCAAAATGCATTGATGAAGTGCTGTGCAGAGTTGATGGTCTGGTTTTGCCTATCGAGGAGGTCAGTTTTAATCCTTTTAACATCTGTAAGATGAGCAGCTGGAAAATGATTATGCAAGACTACAACACTACAGTTCAGGTGAGTTTAGGACATTTCAAATGCAGAAATTGTGAAAATTTGAGTTCTGGATCTAGATAACTGTTTAATTAAGCATGGTAGTGTCAATGTATTCGTCAGCTTGCACCCAAAAAATTTCTCTGTTCTGTAACTCTGTCATCCATCTGACTCATTTTTACAAATGTTTGCTCAGGCTATTGAGGGAGAGGCCATCAACTTCATTAATCTGTCATTTAAGACACTGCGTTCTTCAGCCGCTGCCTTTGACATGCTCCTGAAATTCAAACACATCCGCTCCAGAGAGGCCATCAATAACCATTTGATGAGAAAGTTTGATGACATCCTGGTTCGGTATTGCAAAGAGGTAGTGCACTGTGAAATCAAGAAAAAGTGCTAGATGATATTTGACGTTGCAAGAAAATTTGAATTCCTCTCAAACTATGTGAAAACATCAATCATTACAAAGATTCTGTTGAGAGGATACATCTAGGTACATTTTATTAATCTATATAAAACCTGGAAGTTACATTGCAGGCAGCCTTATCATTTAACACTGTTTAAAAAGATACAATTAAAAATGTACTTTATTATTATAATTTTGAATAGAGTTACATGGTCTGCCGTAAGTACTTTTGTAGAATGCCTAAGTCTTTTATGTCTTTGTTGTAGGTGGACAGCATAAAAGAAATTTTTGAGGCAATGAAGGATAAACCGCCACTAGATAAGAATGAGCCTCCTGTGGCAGGGTCCATAAGATGGGTTCGATTTCTTCTCTGCCGCATAAAGAACACTATCCTTCCCTTCCTGGAAGTGCCAGAGATGCTGGAGAGTGAAAACAGCAAACTGGTGAGTTATTTCACTGTTGCAGAGCTGTATAGGTGAGTGTAAATATTACCCTGTTTAGACAGCATAATGTTATTTAAACCCTTCATGTGGCTTTTGCTGCATTCTGCTCAGGCCAAGGACAAGTATGTGGAAATGGCACTGCAAATCAGGGACTATGAGAAATTGAAGTATACCCACTGGCTGGCTGAGACAGAACGCAACTTGCCATTACTAATGAAAAAACCTGTGCTGGTCATGATTTCCACTGAGAACCAAATCCAGGCAGAACTGGTATTTATCTCTCGCTATTTACTTACTTGGAAACTTTACTCAGTGTTGGGCAAAAAATAATCCAGTAACTATTTTATTATCTTCTTCTCTTAAATTCCCTGCTCTTGTTTGATTTTACTCATTCTCAGGCTGTCTCTAAAGATGTCTCACCAACTGAAAGCAGCATAAAGAGGGGTATGCGATACCTTGTGAATTTTGGACCAGAGATCAGAGAAATTATTTCTGAGACACGCAACCTTGTGGCACTGGGCTGCTCTGTGCCTTATCTGGCTCAAAATGTTACTCTACAGGAGGACAAATTTATTAGGTAATTATACTCACCAGTAACTGCTTGCAGAGTTAATACCAAATAACAAAACAATTTATTGCTGCAATCTCTAGCTGACCTGTTTAATCCTCGGTCTTAGGTATGTTGATGATCTGAACAACCTTGTTAACCGCTACCACTCTGTAATGGACAGCCTGAGTGAGGCAAAGTTCATTATGTTGGCTCAACAGATCAAGGCAGTCCAAAAAGAGATGCATTTTGGGTGCAAAAGACTCAACTGGAATTCTTTGGGTATGCTGCAAAAAGAGGTTAAACTGTTTGTGTAATCTTATTTATGACGGCTTGTAATGTGGTGAAATTGATATTTTTTGTAAAACTGAAGTCAGATAATATGTCGTATTTGGTTGTAGGTATTCCCGACTTCATCAACAGAGGCATTCAGGTTGTCTCTAAGTTTGAGTCGGTTGTCAGTCAGATTCAGAAGAACGAGAGGGATATTGAATTGAAGTTGCAATCCATAGCAATGGCCAACTTACTGAAATTTCCAGTTCCAGATAAACCAAATGACTTACCAGGTAAGACAAATAAAAAGATATCATTTATTGGGTATAATAATAATTGTAACTTTTCAGTGACTTTACTGTTTTTTTTTTCAAGGTGTCAAGGAGTTCTGTGAACACATTGAACAAGAACGGGCTAAAACTGTGAACTTGTTGAGTAGGAGGTATGCCGACATTGGACCCGTCATCAATAAAACAGAACATTTGATAATGGAAACCAGCAGTGGAAAAGCCAAATGTATGGCAGATTATTACAAGTACTGGGAACGCAAGGTGCTGGATTCCCTCATAAAGATGGTTCTGAGGTAATTACATGGTGGTAATGTTTTTGAAGTTATCTATTTTGTGAGAAGTATTGATCACTGTTCCTTTGAAATCCAGTACAATATCTGTCTCAATGATTATAACATCCCACTTGATGACTTTCTTATTTAGGAGCATTCAAACCTTCAATGGGGCCCTGATGGGAAGTACTGTGCTTTTCCAAATTGATGTCATCCTGTCTGCACCTAAGATTGTGTTGCAGCCCCAGAGCAATGAGATCTACTGGCTGATCATACAGTGTATCAGAGACTGTGTTGAGAGCACCAAGGTGGAATTATCATGATTCTCTTATGTATAACTGCACTTAAAAAAAATATTAGTTGTAATACTTTAACATTGACATTGTGACTTAATTCTGGGCAATTTTGGCTTTCAGAATTTTTTGCGTTGGATGCATGGGACATGCATTGTGTGCCCTCCACAACGTGTTGTTGGTGAAGATGAACTGGTGACTTTTAGCTTCTACAGTGACTTGTCGCAGCATCCTCAAATAAATGAAAGTGCCATGACAGTGTCCCAGAACATCCAGCGGCTGCTCCTTTCTGTGGATCGGTACCTTAACAACTGGAAACGCTATCGGCCTCTTTGGGAAAAGAACAAAACCATTGTCAATGAAAAGTTTGCTGCAAGAAAACCAACCTGTGTTATGTATGATGATAAGCTGCAGTTCCTTGCTCATATCAATCAGGAGGTGATGCTGGAGCCCCTTTTCAAGAATGAAAACATCATTCATCTAAACCTGGAGCCTCTGGCTCATGCAGTGCATGAAACTGCTGAGTCCTGGATCAGTTCACTAGGAAGCCTGCTCAACAAGCCCACCAAAGAGAACCTCTTCCACCTGAGAGATGAACTTATGGTACTGAATCATGCCACGCAGTTTGTGCCTTAAGTTTTTTTATGTTAAATATTCTTTATTTTTAATATATGACTTATCCTCGGTTATTTTATGCAAAAGCAACTCTCTACGAAGCTGAAACAGAGCCCTGACTCATTTGAAGACCTGAAGTCTGTCCTTGGTACCATCTCAGACATCAGGGACATGTCTCTAGACGTGGAGCTGAGATTCAATGATATCAAGGAAAGATATCGAACACTGGCCATGTACAAAGTGGAGGTACAGTGTGTTTAATTTTTAATCATTGTCCACTGAAATCACAAGTTTTTATTGTTTCCCTTACTGAACTGCTTGTGCTTTATATTCTATGCAAAGGTTGGAGAAGATGAACTGGAGCTGGTTACCAGTATTGACAAGGTGTGGAGTGACCTGTATATAGAATCCAGACGAGTGGATCGAAATTTGACAGATGTCAAGAAATCATTTACTCAGGTAAGACAACAAACTCATTCAGCCTGCTCAAACAGAAAATGAAAAGTATTGTTTTTATATATTTACATTTACAGTTCTCTTCATATTCTCTCTCCAATAAACACATAGACTACAAAGGAGAAGACTGAAGAGTTTAAGCAGGATTTGTCTATTTTTGCTGAAAGCTTCAACATGCATGGCCCTGGAGCTGTGGGAGAGGATTTGGAGAAAGGTACTTGAACCCTGCCTTTAGTTGTTATTTCATGATCAATGATAAATGGTGTTAAATCTTGAAATCTTTTGTTTTCTTTGCAGGACTGACCATTTTCGGAACATATGAGGCAGACCTTGCCAAGATACTGGAAACTCGGCAGGAGCTAGCTAATGCTGAAAAGCTGTTGGACCTACCCGTCAGTGTGTACCCAGAGGTTATAAACATGCAGAAGAATATGGAGGGCTTGAGACAAATATATGATTTATATAAAGCTCAGAAGGTGGGATGTTGTGGCTGTCAGTTAAAAATTTAAATTCAGAAACATAATTCTGGTCATCATGGTTTTTCAAGTATTTAATTTTTGTCCCTAAATCTTCCAGGATGCAAAGACAGAGTGGTCTCAGACCTTGTGGGCAGATTTGAACATCCAGATGTTACAGGAGGGTGTTGAGGGATTCATCAAAAGCTTGAGGCAGCTGCCCAAAGATGTGCGGGCATTGCCTGTAGCCTTCTTCCTAGAAGGACACATGAAGGAATTCAGAGAGTCTCTGCCCCTTCTGCTGGACCTGAAGAATGTAGCCGTAAGAGACCGGTTAGTCTTCAGAAAACAAAATGCCAATTAATAATAGAGTATGAAATATTGAAAATGTATTTACATACATATGTTTTTATTTTTGGGGCCACAGACACTGGAAGGAACTGATGGAAAGGACCGGCACTAGCTTTGAGATGAACTCTGACAGCTTCACTCTGGAGAACATGTTTGCTATGGAGTTGCACAAATATACAAATGTAATAGGTGACATTGTCACCTCTGCTGTAAAAGAGCTCAGTATTGAGAAGGCAAGCATCGTTCTTTGTGAATGATCATAAACTACAGTTAGGAATCATTTTATAAATTTATCAGTGAAAACATAAAAAATTAAGCACATTGTCCATGTTTGGGTGTTTGTGTTTGTTTCCAGGGAGTGAAGGAGATGGTGGAGAGCTGGGAAAACATGAAGTTCAGTGTGCAGCCCTGTTTAAAAGGGTTCCAGGAAGGTGGTTCTGTTCTGGGTGCAGTGGATGAGATCCTCCTGAATGTGGACAATGATGCCATGAACTTACAGAGTATGGCGGGCAGCCGTTTTGTTGGACCCTTCCTTGGCACAATACAACAATGGGAAAAAGACTTGTCCCTAATTAGGGAGACAATAGAGGTCAGCGGGAGTGACCAAAGCTCTCATCACACTTTAGCTGATCCATAAAATCCCTTCTGAAAAAAATATTTCTTGCACAGGTATGGCTGCTGGTACAACGAAAATGGATGTACCTAAAGAGCATATTCATTGGTGGAGACATTCGATCGCAGTTACCGGAAGAAGCCAAGAAATTTGATAACATCGACAAAAAGTTTAAAGAAGTGAGTGTTACCATAATATTAGCCTGATGAAATAAAAATACTCTAACTGGATATCTAAAAATAATATAATTTCCTTAATTTCTTGTGTAGATAATGAGTGATACAGCGAAAGGCCCAAACATTAAGCGCTGCTGCCTCGTTCCCAACCGGCTAACAGACCTGCAGGCTCTGAGTGATGGTCTGGAGAGGTGCCAGAAGAGTCTAAATGACTACCTGGACTCTAAACGTAATGCGTTTCCTCGCTTCTTTTTCATCTCTGATGATGAACTGCTCAGCATTCTGGGGAGTAGTGACCCTGCCTGTGTCCAGGAGCACATGATCAAGGTACTTAACATATCATTTACTTCTTCAAAGTAAGGAGGAATAATTCTGCCCATTTGTGTAAAACACTTATCTTGATATTTTTCTTTTCTTTGTTCCACAAGATGTATGACAACATAGCATCTCTGAGATTTGATGTGCAAAGTAATGGGGAGATAGTGGCTGGAGCAATGGTGTCTGCTGAAGGTGAGGTGATGGAGCTGAGGAAGCCCATCCCAGTGGAGGGCAGAGTGGAGGAGTGGATGACGGGCATACTACTAGAGATGAGGAGGACTAATAGACTCATCACAAAGGAAGCAATCTTCCGCTACTGTGAAGACAGGAGTAGGTGTGTGTACACTGATTTTGTAGATGTGAGCAATTTTGTCAGTGTCTGTGTGTGCAAATCCGCAGTAAATTTGTTATTCCAATGTCTCTCAGGGTGGATTGGATGATGCTGTACCAGGGCATGGTGGTGCTGGCTGCCAATCAAGTGTGGTGGACCTGGGAAGTAGAGGATGTCTTCAAAAACGTGAAGAAAGGAGAGCAGCATGCATTGAAGAACTATGCTAAGAAAATGCACAAACAGATCGATGAGCTGGTAACCCGCATTATGCAACCTATGAAGAAAAATGACAGGAGAAAGATTAACACTGTGCTTATCATTGATGTCCATGCAAGAGACATTGTAGACAACTTTGTTCTAAACAGGTAAACCCTAGATAGTTTTAACTTTATTCATTGTAACTGACAGTGGAACTCATGTTTTTGAAGACAAACTTTAATTTAAAAAAACATTATTAATTCCCTTTCCAGTATAATGGATGCACAAGAGTTTGAGTGGGAAAGCCAACTAAGATTCTACTGGGTCCGGAAACATGACGACCTATTTGTGCATCAGTGCAGTGCTTCGTTCTCTTATGGATACGAATACATGGGGTTGAATGGTCGGTTGGTTATAACCCCACTGACAGACCGGATCTACCTCACCCTCACCCAGGTTTAAGAAGCTTTGCATAGTTGTAGCATCAAAACAAATTAATAAAACTCCCACACAGACGCATATAAATTTTTCTGTCAGCTTGTTTTGAAACAGGACATTTGTGATTGTAGGTGTGTTTTTGTGATACAGGCCCTCTCCATGTACCTGGGCGGAGCTCCTGCTGGACCAGCTGGTACAGGAAAGACAGAGTCCACCAAAGACCTGGCCAAGGCTTTAGGCCTTCTCTGTGTGGTTACAAACTGTGGTGAGGGAATGGACTACAAGGTAAGATACCTGCACTTGAAAAGCTAGAAGCTACTGAAAATACTATCTTAGTACCGTAAACCTGTTCTGTGATGTTTTCCTGAGAATAGAAAATCAAATTGTTCACATTATAATTCATTTAAGACATTAGTGTGTTCGTTTTCCCCAGGTGATAATTAAGTATATCAAATTTATAAAACAAATATATTTAGAAATACCTTTTGGGTGTCTTTTGTATTTTTCACAAAAATACAATCACACCATTTCAATAATGGAAGGCGACTTTTATCATTAGGCATGTGTGCTTATTGTATATTCATACACTTGGGGCCTGTGCATGAACATACATACACATGCATCAGGTACACTACACATACATTTTCTTGTGTCCCCAAAGTTTTTCCTTGAACCCTTCTCTCTTTGTCTGCAGGCCATGGGTAAGATCTTTTCTGGCCTTGCCCAGTGTGGAGCTTGGGGCTGCTTTGATGAATTCAATCGTATTGATGCCTCAGTGTTGTCAGTTATCTCCTCCCAAATCCAGACCATCCGCAATGCTCTCATTCTGCACCTCAAAAGGTTTAATGTAAGTCTGTTGTAGTTATTCAGAACCAGTAATGAATGCATCGAAAATTTTTCCAGTTTGCATGTAAATTCGAACATATTAAAGAATAAAGGTTATTTCACTTGTTGAACTTTATTTACATCAGTTTGAAGGACAAGAGATAAGCCTGGACAACTGCATGGGCATTTTCATCACCATGAACCCTGGTTATGCAGGACGCACAGAGCTGCCAGAATCAGTCAAAGCCCTCTTCAGGCCGGTGGTGGTCATTGTGCCAGACCTGCAGCAGATTTGCGAGATCATGCTCTTCTCTGAGGGTTTCTTAATGGCAAAGGTGAGGGACACACACGCACAAAACACAAATGACATTTTTAATATTTAGCTGAGGCTCTTATCCTGAGAAAGGTATAATTAACCATGTGTTCAAAATATACTATAATGTACAAGATTTATTGCTTATCTACACATGTACATCCCATGCTGAGATTTTATCCCTTTGTTTTTGTTCAAATCAGGTGCTAGCAAAGAAGATGACAGTTCTGTACAAGCTGGCTCATGAGCAGCTGTCCAAGCAGTCTCATTATGACTTTGGTCTGCGAGCTCTGAAGTCTGTCCTAGTGATGGCAGGAGAGCTAAAGAGAGGCTCACCAGACCTCAGTGAGGTGAGGCCAAAGAACCTTTTTCATCTTTCATTATGATTTAGCATATAGAAAACTTCTCATTTCGGCTTCAATTCAACAAGGAACTAAGTAGCTATTTGTGATCTCAGAGGTACAGACTGAAGTTTGACGAATTTGTTTCAGTTACAGAGTGCAAGTTTTAGATGAGATTTTATGAAAAAGATTCTGCTCCACCATTTTGTAATGTTTTGTAGTCTTTTTTTTTTCATTTATTTGCTGTTATTTCTGTATTATACTCTTCACAGGATGTTGTGTTGATGCGTGCTCTCAGGGACATGAACCTTCCAAAGTTTGTGTTTGAGGACGTACCTCTGTTCCTCGGGCTGATCTCAGACCTGTTCCCTGGGCTGGACTGCCCTCGTGTTTGCTATCCCGACTTCAATGATGCTGTGGAAAAGATCCTTCAAGAAAACAAATATGTCGTACTGCCTAATCAGGTGTTTCATCTGGCTCTTAGACTCATTTCCTTGAGATTAGGGCTTTCTTACAGAAATTAAAGACTGCTGAGGTTCAGTGGCAAAGACTTATTATAAGCATATGAGTGGGAAGATGTATATACCCTATTCTTTATGCCATCTGTTGTTTCAGGTGAATAAAGTGGTGCAGATGTATGAGACAATGATGACCAGGCACACTACTATGGTTGTGGGCCCGACGGGTGGAGGGAAATCGGTTGTCATCAGCACGTTATGTCAAGCTCAGACCAAGTCAGTGTCAGTTTACATCACTACCTTCCGGTTCTTTTGTGTGGGAAATTGTAACCTTTATTTATCTGATCATCAGATTGGGATTGCAAACCAAGATGTATCCCCTGAACCCTAAAGCCATGAGTGTCATTGAACTTTATGGTGTTCTGGATCCTGACACTCGAGCCTGGACTGATGGAATCTTATCCAACATCTTCCGTGACATCAATAAGCCTACTGGCAAAAAAGAGCGGAGGTCAAATTTTTTTTTTTTAAAAACTTAAAGGAGATATTTAATCAGTCAGTTGATTAAGATGTGCAGTATACCAATGATGCCATTCATTCATTCATACATTGAGAGAAGAAGAAAGAACTCCTTTGAAATAAAACATGAAGACATTAACTTTGACTCACAGGTACATCCTGTTTGATGGGGATGTGGATGCTCTCTGGGTAGAGAATATGAATTCAGTGATGGATGACAACAAGCTCCTTACTCTAGCCAATGGAGAACGGATCCGTTTACAGAGTCACTGTGCCCTGCTGTTCGAGGTTTGTCCCAATTTCAAAATTGCTGTCAGCAGAATAACTCAACTTACACTTTTCTGCAAAGCAACTTTCAGCACATATTGTAAGAAAACTTTACCATTACAGGTTGGAGATCTGCAGTATGCTTCCCCTGCTACTGTTTCCCGCTGTGGGATGGTTTTTGTTGACCCCAAAAACCTGCGATACACCCCATACTGGCGAAGATGGGTGAACAACAGACCTGACAGGGTATGGGAAAAAAACGTATGCAGCTTGAAATAATTTTACTGTCTTATAATTTGATAACATCTCAACACGATCTTTGTTTTTGCTAGGAACAAGAAGTGCTCAACAAACTGTTTGAGAAATATGTGCACTGCTCTATTGACATGATTGTGGATGGTATTGTTGATGGCAAACAGGCTCAGAAGCTGAAGACTGTTGTCCCTCAGACAGATCTGAACATGGTAGGTTAATTTCATCCATCTCACATGTACTCCTGTACATGTAATGTTGTTTTTATGCACTAAGAATTGAAAAAAGATTAGTATAGTGCCATCTTCAGACTACTCGCATTAATTGCATACATGTTGGTGGTATGTTGAGGTGACTCAGCTGTGCTGGACACTGGGTGCACTGCTTGAGAGTGGGAGCAGCAGTGCTGAAGTCCTGGAGTGTTACTTCCTGGAAGCTCTGTACTGCTCACTGGGGGCGACATTGCTGGAGAGCGACAGGATCAAGTTTGATGAGTTCATCAAAAGGCTTTCCTGCTTAAACACAGTGCATGATGAGAAAGCCCTGGCTGGACCTGGGGAGATCCCAGGTAAAAGCAAGAATTTGTATCTAGATGATGTATCCACTATTATGCTTATGCAATTTTACTACATCCTAGGTACAGCTTAATTGTGGGTATTGTATATATTGTATACCAGAGAAACGGAATGGGGAGATATAACACTCTAGTATACAATTCTACTATATATAATATATGAGATTATTTTAAAAAATAATGCTTGTCCATCATACACTTTTGAAAATCATGAGCAGGATTGCGTTATGGTTTTTGGTTGAATGAATAAATATAATGATGAAAAGAAACTTTTTAAAACTTTTTGCCAGTTTTATTCTAGACCTGAATATGTGCAAATACATTTTATTGTGTCACTATTCTATTTTATTACTGATAACAAAATGTCTGCATCCATACAGGATACCTGCCAGCTCTGTATGATTTCCATTTTGATGGCACACAGGAGAAGTGGGTTCCCTGGAGTTCCTTGGTCCCCAAATACATCCACAACCCAGAAATTAAGTTTTCTGATATCCTAGGTAAAGATCAATTCTGTGAGGACAGATGAATTGTCCTGCATACATGCATACAGATTTAAAATCTGGGGCCCACCCAAGCTCCTTCCTCCACTTGATTTCCTTCTCCTCCGTCTTTGCTTTAGTGCCAACTATCGACACCACGAGAGCTAGCTGGATCCTGGAACAGATGGTGAAGATAAAGAGGCCAGTGCTTCTGGTTGGAGAGTCTGGCACTTCCAAGACTGCCACCATTCATAACTTCCTCAAGCATCTCAATGCAGATACAAGTGTGCGTGTACTATCTACCCATGTTGTCCAATTTTGTCATTTTAGTTTCATTTCTTTAAATTTCAGTTTCCTAAAATTTTTCCCTTCTGTTTCTAGATTACTCTGATGATCAACTTCTCATCTAGAACGACTTCAATGGACCTGCAGAGGAACCTGGAGGCTAATGTTGAGAAAAGGACCAAAGAGACCTATGGGCCTCCTATGGGGAAGAGACTGCTGGTCTTTATGGATGACATGAATATGCCAAAGGTATCTGCTCCAAGCTCTCAGACATCTTCTTTACTGTAGTGAGTGACATTGCTCGCATGTTTGACATTATTGTAATATACCATATGCTCATCCAGGTAGATAATTATGGCACACAACAGCCTGTCGCACTTCTGAAGCTGTTATTGGATCGAGGGGGGATATATGACAGAGGGAAGGACCTTAACTACAAAATTCTAAAGGACCTTGGCTTTATTGCTGCCATGGGAAAGGCAGGAGGTGGTAGGAACAATGTGGATCCTCGCTTCATCTCTCTCTTCAGTGTCTTCAGTATCCCCTTCCCTGCAGCGGAGTCTCTCCACCTTATCTATGCATCTATTATCAAAGGCCACACTAAAGTGAGTATCTCTTTCCCACAAAAATCAATACGTATCAAAACCTCATTAAATGAAACCCAGTAACTCAGAATTAATAATCTTGAGCAAATATTTTAGCCATTTGAGGATGCCATACAGAAGGTTTGTGATAAAGTCACCTTCTGCACACTCGAACTGTACACCAACATCATCAAAGACTTGCCACCCACTCCCTCCAAATTCCACTACATCTTCAACCTGAGGGACCTGTCAAGAGTCTACAATGGACTGACCCTCACTAAACCTGACAGGTCTGATCTAACACATTCACTCTATAAACAGATCCAGAAGAGCTTGGCAGTTAGAGATCTGTTTCTAAATGCTTTTGCTTTACATGATTTCTCTCTAACAGGTTTTTGACTGTCACTCAATTTGTGCGCGTCTGGAGAAATGAGTGCCTGAGAATCTTCCATGACAGACTCATTGATGAGAATGACAAAGCCTTGGTAATGATAAATAATAAAATAATAGCAGTAGATATTTGCGGTATATTCCTTCTAATGACTGCAGGGACAAATGTAATATGTGTAACTGTTCCTTCAGCTCTAATTGCAGGCTTAAAATCTACTGTATATTAAATAGTTTTACAGGGTTGTATTTCAGTCTTCAAATTTGTGTTTTGCTATCAGGTCCAAGGCCACATTAAGAACCTGATTGAGCAGCATTTCAAGTCAGACATGGAGGCAGTCATGAGGGACCCAATTCTTTTTGGAGACTACAAGACTGCCCTCAGTGAGACTGAACCAAGGGTCTATGAGGACATACAGGGCTATGATGCCTCAAAAGCCCTGTTTCAGGTATTGTTAATTGTAATAGTATATTAATACGATAACAGATTTTGACAGTTGTTACAATTATTCATTTTATTATTGTTCATTTTATTCATTTTTGCTCTCTGCAGGAAATTCTAGAGGAATACAATGAGAACAAGACAAGGATGAACCTAGTACTGTTTGACGATGCTCTGGAACATCTGAACCGGATGCACCGCATTATCCGCATTGATCGTGGACATGCACTGCTTGTTGGGGTGGGGGGCTCTGGCAAGCAGTCCCTTACCAAGCTCGTCGCCTTCACTGCGGGCTGTGAGGTTGTAAAACACATGACGGGTGTGAAAAAGGGCTAATGATTTCCAATGATGAACCTTCATTTCTTTCATTTCTTTAGACTAGCAGTTAAGCAGAGTAAGTCATAAATGCTACAGATATACTCATGGCAGAGGAAATAAACTTTTTATTTATTTATTCAGGTGATGAAGGCATTGCAGCAATTGTTTCATGCCAAGCAATGGTAGAATATGTAGACAAAACACAAGATGTCTAGAGTGTTTCCATTCACTGCCATAAGAATGTAGCATTTTAGTTTTGTATATTTGTCTCAGTACAGTCATAACTTCAGTGAAGCTTTGGAACAGTGTTAATTGTAGTCTTCTGACCCTAGAGCTGCTAAAAGAGAGAAACTGAAAGGGAAAATTAGGATTTGACAGGTTAATCAGTATTAAACTATATTTGAAAAGAAATACAAATTAGTAATGCAATCTGCTTTTCCCAGGTGTTTGAGATAACACTTAGCAGAGGATACAGTGAGTCAAACTTCCGTGAAGACCTGAAAACACTGTACTTGAAGCTTGGCATTGAAAATAAGAAGACAGTTTTCCTCTTTACTGATGCCCATGTTGCTGAGGAAGGCTTCTTGGAACTCATTAACAACATGCTCACTTCAGGTTGGATATCACTCTAACCTCCTGGCTGACAATACATTTGTCTTTCTTCAAAGCTACCACTGTAGCGGTCTGATCATGCTCTCAACAGGCATTGTTCCAGCATTGTTCCCTGATGATGAGAAGGAGTCAGTTCTTAACCAGCTTCGCGACGAGGCTCTAAAGATGGGAGCAGGTCCCTCTAAAGAAAGTGTGTGGCAGTACTTTGTCAACAAGAGCGCCAACAATCTACACATTGTTTTAGGCATGTCTCCAGTTGGAGACACCCTGAGGACCCGCTGCAGGAACTTCCCAGGTAAAATACGGTGTTGGGCTTCTTTTAATTGTAATATAATTTTGGATCTTAACAACTATGTGTACTTTTTGCCTCAGGACTGATGAACAACACTGTAATAGACTGGTTCCTGCCATGGCCTCCACAGGCTTTACTTGCAGTGGCTCAGTCTTTTCTCGGTGTGTAATTACACATATTTATATATTTTTAAATGCTTTTGTTATGGAAAACATTCAAGGGCTTTTTTTATTTTACTCTATTAGGTGTGATGAGACATACAACAGGAGTATTATCCCTAAATACAGATTTATTATTTCTTTATTTCTTTATTTATTTTTTAAGAAGTCACAAGTTTTTATTTTTACTTTTTTCGTTTTACAGGTGAAAGTCCAGTGATTCCGGAGGCACACTCTGCAGAAGTGATAGCTCATGTATGCATGGTCCATACCTCTGTGGGTGACTACAGCAAGCTTTTCCAGCAGAAACTCAGACGTAGTAACCACGTTACTCCGAAGAATTACTTGGACTTCATTAACACATATTCTAACCTATTGGAAGAAAAGGACCAGTATATCCTGGGTGAGAAGATGGAAGATATATATAATTTGGTGCCTCTGTGGGAAGTGTTAGGCTGGTGCCATATGGCCATGCATTAACTTGCTTTGTTACCTTGTTCTCTCCAATTTCCAGCTCAGTGCAAGCGTCTAGAGGGAGGTTTGGATAAACTGAAGGAGGCCAGTGAACAACTGGCGGAACTGAATGTCAAGCTAGCAGAGCAGAAGGTGGTCCTCGCTGAAAAGTCCACAGCTTGTGAAGCCCTGCTGAGTGAGATTGCCACAAACAAAACTGTAGGTCAGTGAGTAACTGCATATATTAAATTAGGGTTATAATAAATACAGTGTACTGAAGGCTTCCAAAAGTAAACACAGCTCTGGAAAGAAATGTATCAATAAATTTTCCCTCTAGCCGAGGAGAAAAAGATGCTGGCAGAGGACAAAGCCAAAGAGATTGAAGAGCAGAACAAAGTGATTGCTGTTGAGAAAAAAGAAGCTGAAAGTTCCCTGGCTGAGGCTCTGCCGGCATTAGAGGCAGCCCGCACCGCCCTGCAAGACCTAGAAAAATCTGATGTCACAGAGATTCGGTAAACTCTTTTCATTACTCAGAGTATCATTTTCATCCTGTAGCTGAGAAAGTTAGCAATGAGGATGAGTAAGTAGATAAAAAGAGATATCTGTAATTTGTGCACATACTGAACCCCCAGTAGAGAAATAGATGCTAGCCAAAAACATACTGTATAGGTTGCTAATTGATATTCTAGAATTTTTATTTGAGGACCAATTAATTCTGAAAAACCAGGATTAAACACATCTGACAGAAAAACAAACTTACACCATCTTTTTATCTCCTCTACCTTTCTGCTGGTCCATTGTGCAGATCCTTCGCCAAGCCACCCAAACAAGTGCAGGTGGTATGTGAGTGCATCTTGGTGCTGCGTGGCTACAAGGAGATCAGTTGGCAGTCAGCCAAGGGTATGATGTCAGAGGCTAACTTCCTGCGCTCACTGATGGAGATGGACTGTGATTCCATAAATAACAACCAGGTCAGGACTGTCAAAGGTAAGTCAGCTTCATGATCAATGGAAACTTCCCATAAAAACTGAAAATGATAATACCCATGTAGTGTATATGATAATACTTGCCTTTGTCAAGTATTCCTCAGTTGTATTCCTTCCATTTCCTATGGCTAGGCTTCCTGAAGAACCTCCAGACAAGCTTTGAGGAGATGCAAGCCATCAGTAAAGCTGGCTCAGGAATGCTGAAGTTTGTCGAGGCTATCATGGGTTACTGTGAGGTTGCGAGGGAGATAAAACCAAAGAGAGAGAAGGTAATGTCAAGTTTGAAAGTACTATTAAATCATGCTCTATAAGAAGGAACACAGTTTAAAAGGCCATATTTCCATTATTTTTTAGGTGGCACGTCTAGAGAAGAACTTCTTTGAGAGTAAGCAGGAGCTTGAGCACATTCAGAGTGAGCTTAGCAATATCCAGAGAGAGTTGCAGGCTCTTGGAGAGAGGTACCAAGCTGCTGTGGAGGAGAGACAGCTGCTACAGGAGGAGGCTGAGCTCATGGAGAGGAGGCTGATAGCTGCTGACAAATTAGTCTTGGGCCTGAGCTCTGAGAATGAACGGTGAGTGTAAGAGACGCAACACATGTAGTCACAAAACTTGCCACTATGCGCCAAACCTAATCTGCTGGTTAGAGTTGCTTATTTTTCTCCTTTTTGTCATAACTTCTCCACCCATCCCTCTTTTACTATGCACTCTTTTCAACTATCCTCACTCAGATGGACACAAGATTTGGAGGAGTTGAAGCAGAGCAGGGTGCGCCTCTTGGGTGACTGTCTGATCTCTGCTGCTTTCCTGAGCTATGAAGGGGCCTTCAGCTGGGACTTCAGGAATGAAATGGTATACCAAGTATGGGTTAAGGATCTGCAAGAGAGAGGCATCCCCTTGAGCCAGCCTTTCAAAGTGGAAAGCCTTCTTACTGACGAAGTAGAAATCAGTAGGTGAGAAAGAGTATGTGCATACAACAAATTTTGAAACTTGAAACATGAGAAGACAATATGAAATATGAATTTCTCCTATTAAATGATAAAAGTTAGGTGTTATGGTAATGGGGCAGGTGCTTATCACAAATATGTGGATTCATCTTTATTTTGGCTGTACCTGACTCTGTCTAAAGGGACTGTGGGGTTAAGTACTTGTCAAATAAACCCTGTATGATGCTGTAGATGGGGCTCAGAGGGCTTGCCTCCAGATGAGCTGTCAGTGCAGAATTGTATCCTTGCAACCAGAGGCAGCCGATTTCCATTGTGTATTGACCCTCAACAGCAAGCCCTCAACTGGATTAAGAAGAAGGAAGAAAACAATAACCTCAAGGTACAAAACATTACATGCTGGTACAACTTATGTGTTATTACCGTTCACAAGTTCGAGAAGGACTGCTTTAGAGAGGTTCCCACTGTTGACAGCCATCAGAGTCAGCACTTTGGAAAGACTCACGACCTGTGCTCCTGACCCTGTGATCATCCTTTTTTCCCCTAGATCTCATCTTTCAACGATCCAGACTTCCTGAAGCAGCTAGAAATGGCCATCAAATATGGTTTCCCATTTCTTTTCCAAGATGTGGATGAGTACATCGACCCTGTGATTGACAATGTCCTAGAGAAGAATGTAAAAGTAGTAGAGGGCAGACAGGTCATCATGCTGGGTGATAAGGAGGTGGACTATGATCCCAACTTTAAACTGTATCTCAACACCAAACTGGCTAACCCCAAATATTCCCCATCAGTGTTTGGAAAAGCCATGGTCATAAACTATACTGGTAAGATCTTTTCAGATGGCAACCATAAAGTTGCCTACAACATTTGAAGAATATGTGCTAAATCCTTTGTCTGTCTTTGTCTGTTCATTCTTTGTATCTGTGTTTGATGTAGTGACCCTTAAGGGTTTGGAGGACCAGCTGCTGAGTGTTATCATGGGCTTTGAGAAGAAGGAGCTGGAGGAGCAGCGTGAGGATTTGATCCAAGAGACCAGTAACAATAAGAAGCTGCTGAAGAACCTCGGAGACTCCCTGCTCAGAGAGCTGGCCACATCTACAGGCAACATGTTAGATAACAGAGAGCTGGTTCACACATTGGAGGAAACAAAGTCAAAAGCCAGGGAGGTCAGTCTGGCTACAGCAAGCATGAGTGAACTCAGAAGAACAGCATTCTAACTGAAATCATTAATCCTAGTTTTACTTTGTTTGATGTTGTGAACCTCAGGTATTAGAGAAACTCAAGTTGGCTGAGAAGACATCTGTGGATGTTGATAACCTCAGAGACAGCTACCGACCTGCTGCCAACCGCGGAGCTATTCTGTTCTTTGTACTGACAGAAATGGCTTTGGTGAACAGCATGTACCAGTACTCTTTAGCTTCCTACCTGGAAGTTTTTGACTATTCACTACGCAAATCTCTGCCAAACTCTGTTCTGCCCAAAAGACTGAAAAACATCATTAACACCCTGACATACAGTGTTTATGACTATGGCTGCACAGGTAAAAATAATTAACCATGAATTATAGATTGCATGCAAAAGGGTCAGTTTCTTAAGATAAATCACAGTATGCATGATTATTTTATAGATTTCATAACCTGAACTGACTGCATATCCCCAGGTCTGTTTGAGAGAGACAAGCTGCTCTTTTCCTTTAACTTGACCATCAAGATTGAGCAGGCAGAGGGGAGAGCACCGCAGGAGGAGTTGGAGTTCTTTATCAAGGGTGAGATATCCAGAGAAGTTGAACTCCTCTTAAATATTTAGGTACAATATCTAAGTGATTACAAATACAACACAAAAGTAAATGCACACAATGTTCAAAGCAAATTTTCATATTTTTCCACCACATGTGTGAAGGTAATCTATCCCTGGAAAAGAGCAAGCGCAAAAAGCCTTGTGACTGGCTTCCAGACCAGGGCTGGGAGGACATAGTGAAACTCGCAGAGCTCTTTCCTGAGAAGTTTGGATCTCTACCTGATGACGTGGAAAAAAATTCCACTGACTGGAAGTCTGTAAGTGACCACAGTGACAGGAATCACTATAGACATCTTCCTTAATCAGTTGAGAGTTTAACCCTCATTTATTTTTCACTTCAGTGGTATGACTTAGATGGACCAGAACAGGCTCTATTTCCCATGAAATTCGAGGAGAACCTGTCAGCCTTTCAAAAGCTGCTGTTGCTGCGCTGCTTCCGTGTTGATAGAGTCTATAGAGCTGTGACTGACTATATCATTGTCACCATGGGCGAGAAGTGAGATAGTTTCTATTATAGTAAAACAGCTAAATGTGTGTGTGTATATACGAGCCCTGAGTTTCCTCATGTTTTCTTGTATTTTTTTCAGATATGTTCATCCTCCTGTGATCAGCTTTGATGGAATTTATGAACAAAGCACACCTTCCTCCCCCATTGTCTTCATCCTGAGCCCTGGCTCTGATCCAGCCAGTGACCTCATGAAACTAGCTGAGAGATCAGGCTTTGGAGGCAACAAGTTCAAGTTCCTCGCAATGGGCCAGGGCCAAGAGAAGGTACTGAAGAATTATTTTAGCTGGAAATGAGTACAGATCTCTAAGTAGTCATAATAACTAACAATAAAAATAAAGGAAGTTGAAGGTAATTGTCTTCCTTCCCTCTGATAAAGGTGGCACTGCAGTTGCTGGAGAGAGCAGTGTCCCGTGGTCAGTGGTTGATGCTACAGAACTGCCATCTGCTTGTAAAGTGGCTAAAAGAATTGGAGAAGTCCCTAGAGAACATCACCAAGCCCAATCCTAACTTCCGCTTGTGGATCACTACCAACCCAATTAAGGATTTCCCCATTGGCATTCTGCAAAAGTCTCTAAAGGTGATAACATTTTCTCCTTGTGTTCAGCAGTGCTGTCCTTAGATTGCATGTAAGTGGCAGGGATAACTTTCTCGGATCCACTAGTGGGAACCAGGAGTTCCATAAAAAAGGTTTTTTTCTTGCATGGTTTTAATCCATATGTTGGGATTAGTGTAGCTCTGTGCTATATCATTTTCAGTACAGAAAGGTGATACATTATCTTTAAAAACTGTTCACATTCAATGAGCGTAGAAGAAAACTTTGCATTGTTTACATGCATATCAAGTTGTTTTTTATAAACTGGTGTGATCATCTCCTTTAACCTGTCTTGTTTAAATATATTGTCACTTATTTGTAAAAACAAGGGAAACTTGTTATCTTTATAAATATTTATTTATTTCTAAGTAAAGACAGAATTTAGGTTAAATATGAAACCACATGGCTTGCTGAGACTGATCGGTGTGTTAACATATAATTTACTATTGTGTTCAGGTAGTGACAGAGCCTCCCAATGGACTCAAGCTCAACATGAGAGCAACATACACTAAAATCTCCCATGAGACCTTGAATGAATGCCCACACCCTGCCTTCCGTAGCCTGGTGTATGTGCTGGCCTTCTTTCATGCTGTGGTGCAAGAAAGACGCAAGTACGGCAAAATTGGCTGGAATGTCCCCTACGACTTCAACGAGTCAGATTTCTTTGTAAGTTGCAGGGGAGTCACAAAATTTTTGAAATAACTGATTTTGTTTGATTTTTAGTCTCTCTTTAAGTGCCATAATATCAGTTGTATTTCACTTTTCATTGGTTTAAATAATGTAACTGTGCTCAAAAGGTGTGTATGGAGATCCTGAACACCTACCTGGCCAAAGCTCACAACCAGGGAGACAGCAATATTCCATGGGGAAGTCTTAAATACCTTATAGGGGAGGTTAGTCTGAATTCATTGTGTTTTAATAAACTATACATCAATTTTCCTTCTGGTTCAAGCTCTAATTTTACGATGTGTGTATAATGTTTTATAGGTGATGTATGGTGGGAGAGCCACAGATAGCTTTGACCGCAGGATTTTGAGTGTCTACATGGATGAGTACTTTGGAGACTTCCTCTTCTACACCTTTCAGTGCTTCCACTTCTTTAGCAGCAAAGATGTAGATTACAAGATCCCTCCAAATGGGCCCAAGAAAATATACGTCGGTCAGATGTTTTTTTTTTCATTAGATTACATTCTCTTACTTTAAGTAAAAGTTAATAGTCTATCACCACCCACAGATTTACCCTGTTATGTGTTACAGATGAGATAGAAACCCTGCCACTGGCAAACACGCCAGAGGTATTGGGCCTTCATTCTAATGCAGAGATTGGATACTACACGCAGGCAGCTAAAGACATGTGGACTCACCTAATAGACCTGCAGCCTCAGATAGGTATGATTTGGCATCTTTCATTTCTCTTGCCTCTTAATTGAATTCAGAAGAAGAAAATCTATGGTTTCTTTCTCACTACCACATTGAACTTTGAGTGCCAAAAACCCTCGCTGGATGTAATATTTGTTATTTTTCAGAGGGCGAGAGTGTTCCATGCTGTTGGAGTATGTTTTCTTTACTCCCATTGCCACCATGCTGCTGAATTCTTTATCTGTTTTTGCCTTTATGCATTCTCTTTTGCCTCAGGAGAATCTGGTGGAAGCATCAGTAGGGATGAGTACATCAGCCAAGTGGCCCAGGACATTCAGAACAAGCTTCCAAAGTTATTCGACATGGACGTGATCCGTAAAAAATTTGGCACAGACATATCCCCGACCTCAGTGGTGCTGCTTCAAGAACTAGAACGCTTCAACAAACTAGTGATCTGCATGCAGCGAGCTCTGGCTGAGCTGCAGAGGGTGAGGAGGAGGCTCAGACGATACCAAGATATTTGGAAAACAAACCAACATGGTGTTGCAACACTTTGCGCTTCAAATGGGTTTTGATTTGTTCTAATTCTCTTGTGTCTCATAGGCTTTGGCTGGTGAGGTTGGTATGAGCAGTGATTTGGATGAGGTCGCTCGGGCCCTTTTCAATGGTCACATCCCCGCCATTTGGAAGAAGCTGGCCCCTGACACGCTTAAGTCACTTGGCAACTGGATGAGCCATTTCAATAGGCGCTATGAACAGTATAGCTACTGGGTGAGGATGGACACTCACAATCAACTACAACCACAGATAGCCCTCTGTAGAGTTACAGAATACTTAACAAATTAGCATATATATTTATGTGTGATGTATTTATGTATCTTGTGTTCACTAGGTGGATGAGGGAGAGCCAAAGGTAATGTGGCTGTCAGGACTTCATATCCCAGAGTCCTACCTGACTGCCCTGGTCCAAGCAGCATGCAGGAAAAATGGTTGGCCTCTAGATCTTTCCACACTATACACACAAGTGACCCAGTTCCGCAGTGAGGAAGAAGTCAAAGACAGACCTGGACAGGGTAATGAAATGACACTTTCCATTTGCAGCACGATTATTAAGTAACAAAGACTAAAAGTCTGTTTCCCTGCAGGCTGTTTTGTGTCTGGCCTGTATCTAGAGGGAGCAGACTGGGACATGGCCAAGGGCTGCCTAGTGAGGAGTAAACCAAAAGCTCTGGTTGTTGAACTGCCCATTCTCAGAGTCATACCCATAGAAGCACGTCGCCTCAGGTTACAGGTGTGGACCACAGGCACTACAGACCTCCATGCTATACTTTACTTCACTATTATTTTTCCTAACAGTTGTGTGTATATTTCTCTCTCTTTTTTTTTTTTTTTTTTTTTTTAACCACAGAATACGCTGCGGACACCAGTGTACACCACGTCCTTGAGGAGGAATGCAATGGGTGATGGGTTGGTGTTTGAAGCAGACCTGTTCACCACCATGCACCACTCCCACTGGGTGCTCCAGGGAGTCTGTTTATGTCTAAATGCCGACTAAAGCCCTCAGCCTCACCTAGCTGGTTGCTTTTCTCGCATTCTGTCCCGACATCTTAATTAATAAGGATGTTGTCAGATGTCTGCTCTTTTAGAGAAAAAAAATTCAGATTACAGGAAAACAAATAAATTATGATTAAAGATGTTTTTAAAAATAAATAGATTAGAACCTAGATGGCATTTTTGACTCATCTATATCGTTGCTTTCATTATTTCCTCACTAGATGGCGGCACACAACAGTACAGAGCTCTTCGCTCTGGTCAGTGTCTCTAGGGATTTCTCTTTGGTGTTACAGGGGGCTCAAGTGCCAGTAAGCTGCAGTGGGTCAGGATCTTTCAGACCTCAAAGTCCAGTACTGTTTGGTAATGGGTAAATGTTTGTTATTATGTTCAATCTTTAATTATTCTCTTTCCTTGACAAAATTCTTCTGAATTCTGTCTATTCTTAAAAAGGACAGCAGATGCTGAACATTTCAGCTGAGGGTGTAAGAGGAACATAATCCGCTGCCTAGAATGGAAAATGTAACACTCACCAAAGGTTGCTGAAGTTTTCCACTTTACCCAAGTAGCTTTTCAGCTTTTCCCTGCAGTATAGGTAGTAGTGTATGCTTTACTGTAACATTTTTTAATCCAGGACTGAAAAATTGAGGCTGCTGAGGTCAGCTCGCCAAAGCAGGTTATGTTTATTCTAAAGATCAGGCAGCCCCTGGAGGATCATGCAGCTGGTGTGATAGTGAGGTCACTGAAACACAGAAATAAAAACTACAACAGTTTTTAGCCATAACATGTACAATATACATCACATGTAGCCTGAGTTTTGAGAGTGCAGTTGTAATCAGGGATGTGCTGTTTTTGCTGTTTATATTAAACCTACCGAAGTCTCTTTCTTAAAAATTGCCCTCATATGAGATCACTGTCATCCTTTTTATTACTGTATTGTATAGCCTAAACAGCCCCCCTCCGAATGGCAGAGGGGAAAGGTTAAACAGGTCCCTTCTCAGCTTCAACTGGTCAGGGTAAGAGTGAAGATCAGGACATGTTTATGACCAGACACAGCAGGGGTGGTGTTGTGTTCCCCTGATGAAAAGGGGGGAATGGTGTGTTGTCTAATGAACTTTATACGAGTAAAACAGATCGTCAGTAAAAACATGCCTACACCGACACGGACGATAGGTAATGCAGCTCTTACTGTTTGCACAGCAAAACGGAAGGAAATTATGGGAGCAGGAGAGTAACTACTCAAGAAATGAGAGATAAGAAATAAAATCCTCTCAATGGAACCAACCCCCATCTCTCCCCTCAGAGGTCAAATTATTTTCAGCTGCTTCGAGACTGGAGGGATTTACATTGACCCCACACCGCTCCAGTTCCTGGCTTTGCACCGTTGCCTACACCCACTGGCCTCGTAAAATGCCAAGTGTGCCCTGAAACAAAAAACTCAGGAACGATCCAAACCCCCAATCCGAAGCAGTTTCCGTTTGCTGTGATTGAGAGCAGGTGGGCTTGGGCTCAGTCCCATTCAAGTGCATGCACTCTTTGCTGCTTTCTCCCTGTGGTGTGGTGTGTGTGTGTGTGTGTGTGTGAGGGGGGGGGGGTGATTAGTGCCAGTCAGAGTACAGTCTCTGAGCCGTGAGCGTCAAAGTGTTAACACCATCTCTCATCAGCTGAGGACTTCACCAGAGCTACAGTAGACTAGCCAGCTGCACGAGAGCACCCTTTACAGTCTGCAGCATCCTTTCGCAGCTGTTAAGACTTGATGCTCAGTCCATGGGGCCCGAGAGGTGTAGTCACTCCAACCAAAGATACACATCTGGGTCCCTTAGTTTTTGGTTGCAGTGCCAGGTGTTTAGATTGGAGCAGGACCGCAGCCCTGTGGTTCCTGGCTGCTTGTACTGTAAACCTAAATTTCCCACATCCATGGGCAGAGGGAGGTTACAGTAACCTCAACTACTCTCCTGCCAATCTCCACCAGCAACCACTGGTCAAAAACATCTTCTATCTAAGATAGATGGATAGATGGATAGATGGATGGATGGATGGATGGATGGATGGATGGATGATAGATAGATGGATGATAGATAGATGGATAGATAGATGGATAGATAGATGGATAGATAGATGGATAGATGGATAGAGGGATAGATGGATAGAGGGATAGATGGATAGATGGATGGATAGATGGATGGATGGATGGATGGATGGATGGATGGATGGATGGATGGATGGATGGATGGAATGTTGAAACACACAGCGTGGTAACAATACATTGAGAATTCTTGTGTTTCCCCCAAAAATCAATTACTCATCTCCGACTTCAGAGGAACCTCGGAGAAGCAGCCCGTAATTCTTTTAGAAACAAACACCGTGCGTAACGCGTTGCCCTGAGCGCGCATTGTCCTCTGAGAGAGGTCGGAACGGGGCAGGGTAACACACCCAGCAGGCTGTACTTTTAAAAAAGACCCAAGGAGACTATAAAACTGGTCTCATGCCCGCTGCTGCAGAGGCTCGGCTCGATGTGCGCTCAGAGGGACGGAGGTAGGGGCAGAGCAGAGGGAGGAAGAGGAGGACAACGCACACTCACACACACGCACACACACACACTCTCCGAGCGTTCAAGGTCTGTTTTCAGATGTCGAGTCTCTCTCACAGGTAAAGGCTCAAGAGAGGCGAGGGTTTCGGGGGGCGGCGTTTTTTTCTGGAGCCGACTTGGGCTTTGGAGAGAGGCTGTTTCGCAGAGAGACGAGAGCCAGGAATCGTTTGGGGTTTTTTTTTCTGTAGAAGTGCATGTTTGCTACTTCGGTGAATAAGATGCGCGCGTTCTCGACCGGCGCTGTTTGACACAGTCCCTCCACCACCACCACCACCACCTCCACCACCTCCACCTCCACCACCTCCACCTCCACCCCTCTGATCCCCCCCTCCCCTGCGAGCTGGATCCACTAACCGGGAGAAGTTTGGCTCTTTAAAACTTTTTTTTTTTTTTTTTTTGTGTGTGTGTGTGTGTGTGTGTGTTCCTGCCTGTACTTTTTGATGCCATGGAAATGGGACCGCGCCAACGGGAGAGCGTGTCCGCGCTTTGCAGAGAAAGTTTGCTTTGGACCGTGCTCATACTCTGGCTGACCACGTTTGTTGACGGGACCTGGAGGACGGGACTTTACAAAACCTACTCAGCGGGGACCCAGCTGAGCAGAGACCAGTCGGCAGCCTCTCACGCCTCGGTCTATCAGAAAAGGTGAGGAAAGCGTCCACTTCGTGGTCACTTCATTTTATTGCGAGTCCTACACATGCTGCACTGTTATTTAATCCGCAATAATGTCTTGTTATATGCACGCAGTAACCCCTTTTTTATTGCTTTTAGTCTATTTTTAAACCCGATGCCCTCACTTCTTGTCGGTGCATGACCCTGTGCAGCTACTCCCATCTCCATCCATCTACCACGTCCTATTTTCTTCCTGACAGTTGGTTTCCTTTTTCCTGTGCTGGCGGCACACATTGCTCTGCTGACTCCCGTCGGTGCCCCAGCTCACCCGCACTCTCTCCGTGCGTCTCCCTGAGGGTGGCTTGTGTTCTCTGCATCCCCACGGCAGCAGCAGCAGCAGCAGCATCTGCCTCCCCTCAGCTGTCAGGGTGCTCTTCAAGGCACCACCTTTAGTCCCCAGATCTGCCCCCCCCCCCGAACCTGCTCCCATGAAGGTCCCAGTGGGGGGAAAGACAGGATGCATCTTGAATAGTGTTGGACAGTGAATGTGTCTGCAATAAAGTGATAGTTTAAAGGTGTCTGAGTGAAAAGGGGGGATGAGATGGTTTGGTGAAGTGATTGATCCTCTCTGAGTTGTTGACGAGGGTGTTTCCAAAGGAGAGTCACTAGACTAAACACACAGACAAGAGCGCTAACCAGCTCTGCTTCCCTCCTGGACAGGGCAAGTGTTTACCTCGGACACTAGCCAGTGCTCAACGACAAGGGGACGTTTCCCGTCTGACAAATATTTATGCTGTGGGGTCATGACTGTGTGTGCAGGTGCGAGTGTGTGGGCTAAACCTGGCTGGAGGTCGGAACCCCTATTCTCTGGTGAGGCCCTTTCTCCTGGGTGTGTCCAGGTGGCTTCCAGCCTCTCCAGAGCCTCGCTCAGCTGGCTCACCTACCCCACTCAGCTCCCCTGTCACTCATGGCTACAGGTTTGTGCACATGTTTACTAAACACAAACAGCTGGAACTCCACGGCATCTGGGCTTGTTTGGGGAAGGGGAGGTGAGTTTAGGGTCGGTCCGCTGCTATTTGTACGTGGCGGTGGAGGAGTGACGGGATAGACAGACGGAGAAGCTGATCTCGGTGTGAGTGAGCCACCATCTTTAGAGAGGTCAGCGGGTTTGAGGTGACATGCGAGGAGCTGAGAGTGGCGGTCCACCTGCTGCCTGGCCTGAGAAAGCAGCGGTTTATGGTGCGTCAACAAAGCCAAACAGTGGCAATGGGATTTCAGAGAACAGATGGTTCTCTCATGGACATTAGCAACTTGGTGTTCAAACTTAACTTGTAATTGTGTTTTAGGTAGTTAAAAGGGAATAGATATTACTTTCAGCAGACATGGAAAGGATTCTGTCACAGGGAAAACCTCCACTACGAATGTCCTCCTTTACTACCCTGTCTTCACACAGTGATTATCCAAATCAAAGGGGATTAACAGCTCTTGAGTAATTTCTTGACTGGAGTGGTGGCTCTGTAGAGGAGCTGATAAAGTGTTCGTTCACCCTTGGTGTTCTTAACAGCTATATGAGCTCAGTGCACTGAGGGGTTACCGAGGTAGCCGCTTCTTTGTTTCTTGTCTCGCCCACTTCTTTACCCTCCCTTAGAGACTTGTCATGGTCTGACAGGCAGTCTGAGCCCTGTGGCCACCCTCATTCCTCACCCATCCTAACCACATCCACATTTTCTTTAAGCATGGGAATGAAGATGATAGAGATTCCAGTGGGCTGAGCCCTGAGTGGCTTGAAGCGGAACGGCTTTATATTTGACCGTTCAAATAACCTCAATTAATGTTTGTGCTCAAGGAGAAGTGTTCATGGATATTAAGAAGCAGTCCCAAGTTGTACAGCTTCATCAATAACTATTGGTGGCTGATATTTAATCAAGGTGAAGCTAAGGGAATGAGACCTTATACCAGTGTAGAGCTTCAACAATTAATTGAATATAGACCGAAAATTAATCTACAACTATTTTGATAATCGTTTAATTTGACTCGCTTTCTAAGCAAAACATTTGATAGTTTGAACAACACATTAGACTCTGTTCTTTCACTATTTTCTGATGTTATATAGCATAAACTATTAATCAAAAAAACAATTACGAGATTAAGTGAAAACATTCATTAATTTCAGCCTTACTGGCTTAATCAAGAAAACAATCAACAGATTAATTCACTGTGAAAGCAATTGTTAGTTGCAGCCATACGCCATTGCCCCAGTTACATTCTGTACACTGCAATGAACAGGCCACAAAGTCTCATTCATGATCAGCAGAGTAGCTCTTCACTGCCTCAGACACTTGAAGATGCACATACCCATCACACACAGAGACACGCACTCAAAGCTCACAGCTGTGCAGACAGGAAAGCTCAAAACAGACAATGACAAATGAGTTTTGCTCCAAGGCTGCTGTGAAGAGTCACTTGGCCTTGACCTTCAAGGCCTCGCTGCAGTGCTTTCGTGATCTTCACTTTCCTCTGCACATGGAAAACACACAGCAGCTTCAAACCTGCAATATGGTGTCCTTCCAGCACCAATGGTCTCTATTATCTTATTGAATAATTCTTCATTGCAAACTGAACATACATCCTGTCAGCTTTGTTTTTCATTTTCTGCTAGAGTTTGTTTTACACTGTTCTCTGATAGGCTGTAGATTGGGACTCCATGGAATGTTGTATCCCTCTCTTCATTAATTTCACTGTGACTGTCCTCTGTATTTCTCTCTTTGTCTGTTGTTGTTTCACCACATTTATCTTACGCCTCTTCTATACCCCGTGGGACCAACACTGCTTCATATTCGTCTTTCCTTCCACTTCCCTGTTCCCATGAGAAACTCCCTTGTGTGACCCTACTGATAAAATGACCTTCCTCTCCTCTCCTCTCCTCTCCTCTCCTCTCCTCTCCTCTCCTCTCCTCTCCTCTCCTCTCTCCTCTCCTCCTCTCCTCTCCTCTCCTCTCCTCTCCTCTCCTCCTCTCCTCTCCTCTCCTCTCCTCTCCTCTGTCTGGCTGTTTGCCACATTTGTCTTTTGTCCTTTGTTCTCCCCAACTCTTTTTCCCACAGACAGAAATCTAGAGAAATTCCTCTAGATTCCTATCCATAGCTGCATTTCAAACATATCTTTGACTATTCAGCCCTCCTCCTCCCACAGTACATGAATGGATGGGTGGATGGAAACAGAGTTACTAAGACGTTTTTCATCATAGTCTCACTAGCGTTTTTGCCCTTGTCAGCCCTCTTGTCAGTTCACTTGGCTTAACTCCCAGCTTCTTCCTCCCCATGCAGTCTGCTGTTGAAAGTACATTAACTCAGTAGTGTGGTAATCATGAAAGATGCAGAAGGTACAGTGAACAAGGAGAAATGAGGGCACTCAGACAAACTAGAATGCAGCGCATAAGCCTTTTGACAAGTTCATGAGTTTTCTGTCAGCATTTGCATTCATTTACTGTTCAGCACATTTTTGTTTCCCCCCAATGTTTTACTGTCTTGGCATCTGTAGTGTTGAGGAACAGATGGGCCAAAGCTGTGATTTTTTCTGTCCCATTAAAATTTGGGACTTCTTTCTTAACTGTTGGCTGTGGTTGTGTGTGACTGTGAGAGATGGTCGATGATTAATTTAGCCCCGAGTTCGGAGTGTGCCATGTGTGCTTAGGGACCTGATACTCACTGAGTGCCGACTTGGTGCTTTTGCCAGTGAAACAGCATGGTGCTAGTGGGTTTCACACATTATAACACAAGGGTGCCTCCAACAAGAAGAAGGTGTTGACTATGAAACATTTTAGAGTGATAGACTGAGTGCACCATACACCTGTGTCCCTTCGCATTAAAACCAGACAAAATTCAATAGACCATTATATAGTAGTTTTAAGCAGCACTACAAGGAAAGTTATTGTTGTAGGGCTCTTAAGTAAGACATATTTTAATCTTTAGTCTTTTACTTTGCAGAGGAGATAATTGTATTACTTGTACCCAGTTGATGCAGATATCTTTAGGCATCCAGGGAATATATGTGTACTCTCTGCAGTGGAGAGAGTATTGTACTTGCAGCCTTGTAATTACTATATAAATTGTGAATCAGTTTTAGCAAGTTATGTAGGTAACTCAGGTATTAGTTTTTAAGCCACTTGGGAAATTGTAAACTCTGTTTTGCCAACTGCTGTTTTTATTTTATTCACTGAAGCAGCAGTGGTTGGCATTTCCTCTTAGGTAATTGCATAAGTGCAATGCAAAGAGAGTAAGTGAGACCATAAAACTCACCCCTGCTTCCCTCCTCATGCCCCCTGGTGACAATCTTAGCTGTTTCCAGGTGAAACCTCCTCTAAGCCTGGGAAACTCAGATGTTTATCTGTTTGGTCTGGAGGATAAATGATGGGGAGGGTCTGGGATTATTCCCCCCTCCCAGTTCTACCTGGCCGCAGCTCCTTCAGTGTCTGAAATTTTCCACCGATGATTAGAGCAATTTTTTCTGGGAAAGGGGAAAGCAATCATAGGGTAACCGTTTAGAGCCACGTTCATTTTTGTAGCCTTATGGCTGATAGATATATATAGAAGAAGGGTGGGTCTGTATTCATATAGCGTGTATTGCAGATGAACTCCTTACTCACTTTCCTCGCTTTTCTTGACAATTTTATGATTAATTCAAACTGTGACATACTTTCGCACAGACCCTTTTACTTTTTAATAGCCCATGGAATATGCTGTCTTAGACTCGAGTCTTTTTTACTCGTAACATCTTCTGGCTGAGTAACCTTTTTCAAAATGCTCCGATAGCTGCAGACATTTCTGCATTTCTGCAGACATTTCTGCAGCTATTGGTGTAGAATAGCTGCATCCCCTGGCAGGTGATGCAGGTCTGTGTGTGCGGCCACCACAACATGTGGAGATGGTAACGGCTGCATGTTCAGGGCTGCTTAGCATCCTCCGCCTTTGGCAGTTTCCTTTACTATAAACTGTCTCTCACACAGACAAACATATGGTCTCACATATTGACAAACAGACTTTGGTGGAAGCACCCTCCCACTCTTGCAAACACATTGGCAGCGGAACACACAAAGTATGGTTTTGTGCTATGAGCTACAGAGTGTCCTTTGTGGTTTTTAAATAGAGCCCCGTTTCTATACATCTATTGATTGTGTAAACACAGGCTATAGCAGTTGTTTTCTTTATTTCTCCTCCAGCTATAGCCATATGATGGCAACCAGGGTATTCATAGTCTACATTGTAAAATAAAATTATAGTAACATATGGTAGCTCAAACAGCATCAGTGTGTTTTTCATATATGTAACCCTTTAGTCTTTTTCCTAGTTTGATTAGTAATGGGATGAGATGATACTGGCCTCTCATGCTAAACTTTTCCCATTTCACCTCTGCTATCGGGACAAGTTATGTACTCGTGTTAGAAAGCTCATTGAGCGCTTGGTTAGGATTAAACAAACCTATTAGCTCTCAGTCTCCTTAAATGAATCCCACTTTATATAAGTTATTGGTTTTCAGCCTCATGGTGTTATAAATGTGCTATAACAGGAAGCCTTTACTGAGAGAAATATTTAGTTTTGCTTCTAGAGGCCCTACAAATAACTTGTTGATGAATGTAGGTGAGTACACTTGACTCGACCTGCCCTCAATGGCCATATCTTCACTATCAAATCTTAACCTCTGACCTTTACATAAGCAGGTCAGTTTCTTACTCTTTACATAGGCAGCCTCAGTAAATCCCCATAACATCTTGCAAGGCCTCTCTGGAAAGGGAGTGGACTCATGACCCAGCATTAACCTGTACTGAAAATCTTGAATCTCCGTTATGAGACCTCGTCTTCCTCTTTACTCCCTCCTGAGGGACCCGACGTCCTGTGAGAGCTGAATGCAAGTGGATGTGTATTGACAGAGGACAGAGCCCAATGTAAATGCAGCCCACAGTGCATTGCTGCAAATCTGGTGGCTGATTAAAACCGTGTAAACACCACAAAGAGGTTCAAGACAAAGGGGTAGGGGGAAGGGAGAGAAGAATCCAAACCCGCAGGAAGACGATGAATGTGACTGCATGGCTAATTTACTTTTGTGAGCATGCTACAATGTGAGTGCAATCGTCCGAGGACGTTTTTCAAATATACGCAGTTCTTCTTTGAAATATATACTTTGAAAATGGGATTGTTTTATTTATCTAAAGATAACAAATTGTGGCAATCTTACTGTTTTTTTATTTGACACAGCATTTATGACTTTTGTTCACTTTATTTCTCCTCCAGCTATAGCCATATGATGGCAACCAGGGTATTCATAGTCTACATTGTAAAATAAAATTATAGTAACATATGGTAGCTCAAACAGCATCAGTGTGTTTTTCATATATGTAATCCTTTAGTCTTTTTCCTAGTTTGATTAGTAATGGGATGAGATGATACTGGCCTCTCATGCTAAACTTTTCCCATTTCACCTCTGCTATCGGGACAGGTTATGTACTCATGTTAGAAAGCTCATTGAGCTCTTCGTTAGGATTAAACAAACCAATTAGCTCTCAGTCTCCTTAAATGAATCCCACTTTATATAAGTTATTGGTTTTCAGCCTCATGGTGTTATAAATGTGCTATAACAGGAAGCCTTTACTGAGAGAAATATTTAGTTTTGCTTCTAGAGGCCCAACAAATAACGTAGGTGAGTACACTTGACTCGGCCTGCCCTTAATGGCCATATCTTCACTATCAAATTTTAACCTCTGACCTTTACATAAGCAGGTCAGTTTCTTACTCTTTACATAGGCAGCCTCAGTAAATCCCCATAACATCTTGCAAGGCCTCTCTGGAAAGGGAGTGGACTCATGACCCAGCATTAACCTGTACTGAAAATCTTGAATCTCCGTTATGAGACCTCGTCTTCCTCTTTACTCCCTCCTGAGGGACCCGACGTCCTGTGAGAGCTGAATGCAAGTGGATGTGTATTGACAGAGGACAGAGCCCAATGTAAATGCAGCCCACAGTGCATTGCTGCAAATCTGGTGGCTGATTAAAACCGTGTAAACACCACAAAGAGGTTCAAGACAAAGGGGTAGGGGGAAGGGAGAGAAGAATCCAAACCCGCAGGAAGACGATGAATGTGACTGCATGGCTAATTTACTTTTGTGAGCATGCTACAATGTGAGTGCAATCGTCCGAGGACGTTTTTCAAATATACGCAGTTCTTCTTTGAAATATATACTTTGAAAATGGGATTGTTTTATTTATCTAAAGATAACAAATTGCGGCAATCTTACTGTTTTTTTTATTTGACACAGCATTTATGACTTTTGTTCACTTTATTTCTCCTTTTCAGGAACTGGTGTCCTCATACGGTCACTAAGACAGTGACGTGCCAGGTGCAGAATGGGACACTTCTCCAGCGGGTCTACCAGACATGCCGTTGGCCACAGGGATGCACAGGAGGCAGGTGAGAAAGCGGAGGGACCTTACCACCACTGCTACTTCTGTACCACTGAGATGTGAACCCTCTAAAGGCAAAAGCCATGTAAAAGAAAAACTTTTCTGAGAAATTCTGAGGAAGTACAGCCTTTGTTATTTGTAAAATTGAACCTGTAGGTAAAGTTTTACTGTAGTGGAGTTTAATAGCAGAAAAACTAAAAAAAAAAAAAGATACCAACAACAGCAGTGTTTTATGATATTATTTTCTTGTTCTGTGAAAAAAAAAGTTTTTTTTGGCCTCACTATATGCCGCATTCAAATCATATTGCTTAGACCATATTTATGGGCAAGAGAAAAATTGTTCATGTCAGCCTTCATGTCAGCCATGTCAGCCAATGGCTTTAGAGTGTGTGTGTGTGTGTGTGTTTTCCAGTTACAGGACCGTGGTCAGACCTTCCTATAAAGTGGTGTACCGCACAGTGACCTCTCTGGAGTGGAAATGCTGTCCAGGATTCAGTGGTGCTGCCTGTGAAGAAAGTAAGTCAAAGAGAAGGAGGCTTTTCATGGATTCACAGGAACATGCCAGGGCTGTGAAATGGTTTAGACAAACGAGTTCCCTCGACAAAACAGACTTCTGTCAGTATTCTCTTTCTTTCACTGTGTCCTCTGTCCTTTAACTGCCTCTCTGTTTACTATTCTTTTTCTCTTCAAGCTCATTCATTTCCGGCCATCTGCATCCCCCTGTTCTGCATTGCCATCTTACAGCCTGCACGTGGCTTTCCAATACACATGTAAAAGAAATACTTATAAACAGGAGTCCTTTCCATTAGGCTTACATAAGGCTGCTTCTGTCTTCAAAATGAAGTTAAGAAATAAGATCCCTCAGTCTCTCCAAGGTGAATCAGATACCTACCTATTAATCACTTTTAATGTGTTCATGCTGAGAGGCTTTGTGCTAAGTAAGGGTTGATTCTTTAGTGTGGTTTTGAGTTTTATGGTCCAGCTGAAACCAAGTTCTCATCCTCTTAAAGTGCCATGCTAGCATTGATGTTTTCATTTTTCAACTACAGTAGCTGTCCAGCCCACACAAACACACACACACACACACACACACACACATGCACATGCGTGTGCGCGTATACATACACTCCCCGTGTATAATGGCTTCCCCTGGCACTGGCCCCCATGTCTCCACAGTCTCGGGAGAAGGGTGGAGCATTTGTTTATGCCAGGACACAGGACTGAATGGGGTGTAACATAAATCATTGGAATCTGCGACACAAAGGACAATAGATATTTACAGTGGTTGAAGTTGTCACTTTTTGTGCTTGTGCTGAAAGCAGAGGCTGTCTTTCCCTTTTGTGTTCCCATTCCCAGGTGAGTGAAGAACAACTCTAGCCTGCCACACTGTCGTGTCTACTGGAGAAATTTCTCCAGGTTTCCTGCCTGTTCACCGATGGCATACATCAAAACTGTCTGAACATCATGCTCAATTCAGACCTTGCCCACTCTCAAAGTCAAGAAACACATTCACAGTCAGACACACCAGACTTTACTTAACAAAAGCAGGGGAACACACAGTCAAACAGGGAGGAAATTATCCAATTAAGTTGTTGCTGGAGGAGATTCCCCTCTGGTTGTCATGGCAGTAGGGGGCTGTCGAGTTGACAGGGATGCTGGGATTAGCCACTTATCTGGGCGTCGTTCCGGATGGCTCAGATCACAGGCGGCACTGAGTGGAAGTGACAGGTCCCATTCATGGGGCCTTTACTCTCCAGCACCATGGATGCTATCCAGGGCCACTGGAGCTTTGTTCTGCTCCTGCCACGTGAGCAGAACCTTTTGCCAGTACAGAACCTGATACCCTTGCTGTCTGCATCATTTGCCACTTTAAGGAGAAATTAAAAACGTTGCCAAACAGGCAAAGCAGGAGACTGGCTGGTGCATAAATTTGTTGCTAAGTGAAGTTAATGCTGCATTTGTAGTTCAGTGGGTGCAAGTTTCAACTCCAGGGTCTTAATATTTGTGTGTGGCTCCATCTGAAAACCTCTACACATTTCTCTGTGGATTTCCAGACGGCTGTGAGCACTTGTTTGACCTTGATTGAGTCTGAATATTAACAGGCACAATAAACGATGCACCTCTGAAATATAAACGAACAAACAGCTATCATCCCACTACACTTTTTACAGATCCACTGTCTAGGTAAAAAACTTCAAGAACATATTGGTTTTGATCTCATAAATCTCATGAAAAGCTAAGAAAGCATACACATCTTTAAGAGCCTCTTTTGAAGTTCCAGTGTTGGTCATATAGCTTCGTTCCCACCTTCCCATTTCCTCTGGTTAGCTGCTTTTCACAGACTGTGGAAAACGTGTACGATCCACTCCTTTCCATACATCGCCCTGCTTTTACTTCCACTGTTCTCTCACCAGGCCACCACAAAAGCCCCTGGCCACGTCTGACTCCCAAGGCCAGTCTGCTTTACAGCAGATCTCAACAATATCCTTACCAGCAGGACTCTGGGGCTAATTTAAGGTGCAAGAGAGGAAAGGAAGTGTGTTATAAAGCATGGTCACTGATATCGTTATATTTTAAATGGGGATGAGAGAATTGTGTCCCTCCATTCTCACCCCTAACCCTAAACCCCCTTCGCCTGCCAGTTGATTGGTCAACATCTAGATAACCAGATAATATCTGTACGTATGTGTGTGGTTTTTTTTGTGTGTTTAAGTTTTGGATGTCCTAAAACAAAGCAGCAGAGCGCAGATATAAATGAGAAAGCACTGTGGAAAGAGATCACGCCATGATGTCATCGAGTCATACACAAGCTTGTGAAGATTTTTGGCCTTTCACATTAAAACTGAGGTCTCCAAAAGAATAGCATTACATCAGACCCAGGCTGATAAACAAACTTAGTCCAAGCAGAGTAAGATAACACTGCATCAAACAGGCACCTTTCACATTCACTCTCTTTTTTTTTAAATTCCTTAACCCTAACCCAGGAGTTGGCTGGAATTCCAGGCCAATGGTGTAATTACTAGGCCCTAATTGTTTTCTATGAGGTTTGGGAGATATTGTCTTCCTTCTGAAACACAATGGTCTTTATCTTTGATTGAGCCTGAGAAAAAAAAGCTAAGTATTTACAGATGGAAGCACTTTCATAGCCTGCCAGAAAAAGGGATTTAATGTATGCCTGGTTGGCTTTGGCATTCCAAGTAGGTAAAGGCTTGTTTACAGATGGGATATCCCAACTTATGCTACACCACACAGAAATATGAAAATTAAACATTTAGGGGTAATTTTTTGATATGAGAACATCAGATGTAACCCATAAAAGCAACATTATTCCATAAGAGCTGGCTCTCAAAGTCCCTGTCACATACGGGCTGCATCAGCATCAATATACAGAACTGCAATAAAATGTGATTGCACACTCAGCAGTCATGGAAATCTGTAAAACTGATAGGCATTTTGGACTTTTGCCCTCTATCTGCTAATTTTAATGGAGTCTTAAAAGTGTGAAGATTACACAAAGAGACAGCAGTTGACATCTCTGCCCGGACTTGATTTATGGAGCAAAGCACTTAAAAGAAAAATAGCTGAAGCTTATCGGGAGGGGTGTGCAGCAAAACATATGGGGGTACGTAGACTTGAATTAGCATGGCTGTCAAAACCCTGCTGCGGGGGTCCCCATCAAGCCATATCTCGCAGCCAAGCGGAGGCTGCGGTTTTTTGGGTTGCAATTATGGTATGGCTTCGAGGCAGAGGCACGCTGTCTGTCATAAGCCGCAGAAATGTAATCTGTGTTTTCACAGCTCAGCTCAGCTTATCACAGGCCTACACACTAAACCCCGCGCTTCAAACATCAGTTGGCTGCAGCTTGCCATTAGCAAAGGAAGAGTGGGAGTGTGTGGATGTCGGTGTATCTGTCTGTGTGACTGCCAGAATTAATGTGGGTGGGAGAGAGAGGCGTTGAGGATTTGTACAGTGAGGGATGCAGCTGTTCAGTTTGATTAGCTGCTTTAATGGCAGCAGGCTTTAGTAGCTGTGAGTGGAGGGACCCCAGCCCCAGGTCAGATGGGAGGGAGCTAAATAAGAGCATGTGACCCCCACTCCCACTCCTCTTAGACCACACAGAGCAGCATAATCAAAGTCATTACACTGACTAAACACAGTCAACTTTGCAGTCAGCTCGCCTCTTTTCTTTCAGTCACATTCCCCTAGTTTTGCCTTAGCAGGTGTTGAATATAATAGTTTCTCTTGCTCCAATTCATTAACAAAAAAATCAGGTTTAATTCCAAATTTAGCTGCGTTCATACCCACTTCCAAATTATTTATGCATTCAAAAGAAGAGATCTACATAGACACGTAATTTGTACACATGAAGGGAGGCAGGCTTGCAGCTACTGTCAGAATAGGCCACAGCAGCTGATATTCGTGGTTATGTAAATGGCTAGCACAGCACAAGTGCTGAGACCAAATTGGAAGCAGCTGAAGTTAAGGCAAACTGGGCTGAGGGCCCCAGATGAGATTAGACATGGGAGCATCCAGCCCTTTCAGCACAAGCTGCTCTGCTCAGGAGAATTGTCATAATAGTCATTAATTAACAAACAGCACCACTGATAATACCGACCGGCCGACCTAAAGTTAAACAAACCAAACAGTAAAGGGAAGTTTTTCATCTCTTCTCCTGTCTGACCTTCTTTCCATACTTTCTTCCTCTTATGTAAGTGTGTGCTGGTATGTGTTTCAGGTTTATGGAAAATCCTCAAATTATACTTCATAGAGGGGGTTGTTTATTTAAATTGGAGTATAAAGTAATAATTACAATATTATGACTAAGCAATTATTTTTAAATGCTCCATGCAAACCACATACAGAGCACATGGTGCACAGCACAAACCTTGCAGGCTGTGGGATAAATAAAAGTAGAGTCATAAGAGTTATAATTATAACTCCCTTTATGGTATATGTTTGTCTATTATATGACAAGGCCAAAAGCAAAAGACAGGTACAGTAATGGTAGAATATTATTTTGCAGTACAGTCAGATTCATTTAGACTTGCAGGAAATATGATAAAAGATTCTATCTATCTTAACATATATATTATTTATGCGATATCCTGTCTACGTGTAAAGAACCATATTTAGTTCAATGCTTTGTGTTGCATTTGTTGACCTGCGTTTTCTGGTGTTTAGTTTGTTTGTCCATTTAAGATTTGTCTTAAATCTAAAACCAATGGCAGTGAACTTCAAAAAATACAGACGCAGTGTCCTTTCACTGAATCTTTCATACACATCTAGCCTTGAATCCAAGTAAAGTTTTATGTATCTGGCTCCTTGACTGGAAATGCCTCTTCTGCTTACTGATTTATTTATTATTTCCCAGGAGTTCCCCCCACGGGAGTGCATTGAAAACTATTTTTCCTGAAGTCAGAAGGATATAAGGTGGCGCCAAATCAGCAGTGCAAAACAACTTTGAGGGATGATAATAGACACATGCACACCGACGCCATGGCAGCTGTGGCATACGAGTGTCCCCAGTAAAGCAAAGGCATTTGCCATCAACTGGTAGTTTAAGTGGACTGGTTTGCTGACTGAGTGACCCACAAACAGACAGGCTATTTACAACCTGACAGATCATGCAATCAGGAGCGGAGAGAAGAAAGAAACTCTTCCAGGCCAAGATAAGACCAAGTGAACTGATAACAGTGCTTCTATCATGTATAAAGATAAGGAAAAACCTGCAAAATCCTGACCTTTTTAAATCCTTCTCACTGGTAAAGGTGTGGGCTCTACCTTCTTCCCTCACCTCTGATCCACTCAGCTACTGATATCACTGAACATGCATTAACCCCTCTGTTCCCAGTCCTTCAACATATCACCATCTCTCAGCTCGCGGCTAAAGAGTCACATGATGTATGTACTTTGTAACACAGAGCTACTGTCTTTAGGTAGGCTATGAGAAGGTAATGAAGCATATTTGGCATTTTGAAGTCAGCGCTGAGACAATAGCAGCATTGATGGAGCGGGAAGGCTTAGGGTCCTGTTGCTTCTTTATTGCTGATGAGTTCAGTGAACCCAACTGCAGCCTGCATCTCTTTCACAATGCTATACTTTTTGAAAAACACCATCTCTTGACTAATTTGTCTGAACTCCAGTCACCTATCTATTTTTTTCTTTCTTAATCTTCCTTCTCCCTTTTCATTTAGCTTCATAAAGCTGTACACTTTGTTTTTCTTTAACAATATATGCTTTTACCTTCTGATCCATTTACTTAGCAATGTAACTACAGATTGTATCCTTATTTTTAACCTGATAACTATTTTCTTGATTAGTTGATTGATTGAATTTATTTGATGATTAAAAATACAGAATAACTCTGTATAGCAGTATTTACAGTCACAAAGTGTTAAAAAAAAACATATTGCAATTGTAGGGTAGCACAGCCTAGATTTTCCATGGTCTTTTAACAATATAAATCAGAAAAAACGCTGATGTGATCAATTTTAGGCTTGATGGAAGTTTATTCCATAAATCGTTTTATGCTTATGGCGTTCTAGTCACATTACTTGTTTTGTGGATAAGCTTTAAGCAGCAAATGTAAACCATGAATTGATCATCAATTGTTGCTGACTGATTTTCTCTGATTTGGCTTGGAAGAGTTCCAACTCTGCTTCTACAAAGATTCGCTCTGTCATTCTCTTACCCCCTTCTTTTTCTATCAGTAACACTAGACCTCGTAAAATTTGGTCATGTCTTCTTATACTGTTATCTAATCTCCAGTTAAATCCACATTCTTTTCTACAAAAAACATTAAAAATACAATGAAAACTGACGCTTTTATGTTAGATCTTCCTTTCTTACACTGCATTAGTCTGTGGTCTCTGTAAACTCTCAGTAGCCCTGATGATCTAGCTGCTCTTTTGTCAATGTTATGAGTTTGTAAACATATACAACACCACATAAGTGACGCTTAAGCGTTGTGGCCCCGTTGGTGGGGATTTCATGGAGCTGACCTTGAAAGCTCCTCCACTCCCATGTACACTAAACCACAAACAGACCACCACATCACAGAGATCTAGTTGTGGTGCGCTTGGGTGACATCATTTTATGGCCTCTCATATCACAGACCTCCCAAACATCCCCCCTCCGGCTCAGTCTCAGTTTCTCAGCCATTAAATGCTTCACTCTTGGATAAGGTGTAGAATTTAAAAGTCGTAGCCCCCTTCTGACTTTTAAGCTCTACTTTTTGCTGGCCTTTGCATAATTTCCATGTGCTCATGTGGTTGATACAGCAGAATTGAGGGGAGTGGCGCTGATGGTTGTGATTAGTTCTGGACCGAAGACGAGAATGGAGAGGAGGTTTAGATGAACTGCACCAGCAGTTGGTCTAATTAGAGACATGCGTGGTTGGCTTTCAGAGCTCAAACCTGACAGAGTAGCAGGCATTCCCCTCAAGAATCCAATCACCCTGACCAGAGAGAAATGACCTCAGTTGATTGGCTAGAAGACAAAAGAGTAGATGATGATAGAACTTGTCTCTAAAGATCATAATTCTGATATATAAAGCTAAAGCTATACACAACTGAAAAAAACCCTCCATGGTTATCATAATTCAAGGCAAACTATCATACATACATTAAAATCCAGACTGTGGGGAACCAAGAACAGAGTTTGCAGCGTATTGGCTATAGAGCTTGTGTATGCCAACTGTTTGTTCCATGGTTCATACCAGATCCACTGGTTGACCCCCAAGTAGACTGCAGTGGGCTCCACCTACGTACAGTTCATTATGCTGGTTACAACAAAAACTAGCACAGAACCAGATAGTCCACAGGTTAACCATACCAACCAAAGGTTGTGAAATATAGTCCTAAAAAGTCTATAGAAGGCTGTGAGTCGCAACAAATGCTATCTCACAGGATCCGAGCAGACGTGTGATCAGGTACTGCAACTATTTACAAATCCATCATTAAACCTTAAGCATTCATCATTATCTGGTTTACTGTCTCATTTTATTTTTTATTTAATGTATTTAATACACTTTGTAAAACATGTTGAATTGCTTGTGCGTATAAAAATGTGCTATTTAAAACAACGTTGTTTCTCCAGATACAGACATCTTCAGCGCCACAGTGTTCCACAGTGTGTGTGTGTGTGTGTGTATGTGTGTGTGTGTGTGTGTGTGTGTGTGTGTGTGTGTGTGTGTGTGTGTGTGTGTGTGTGTGTGTGTGTATGTGTGTGTGTGTATTTCATGTAAGTGCAGTGCTGTTTACGCTGCGCAAATAGAGCATGTAAGACATGCATCATTTACGACAGAGCTGGTATCTCCTTTGCACACATATGGGCCTTCAGACACATTGAGACATATTCATTTTGCAGCGCTTTACAGGCCATTTCAATATGGCACGGCACTTCCTTTGACCATCCTCTAGTTCACTTTGGAGTCGCAGACATATTCTTGAGATCATCTCTGGGCCAGAGATAAATGCAGGAAGTTTGACATGCTTCGGTGGTCCAGGTCCGGTGTTTATGGCTGGTTGTGGCAGCGCTGGTGTGGCCGGTGAAGCAGTGTCAGGGGCTCGGAGCCAGAGAGGCCCAGTGAGGTGAGCTCATTAACAACAGGACGTACCCCTGAACCTCTAAACCCAGGCCTGCATTCCGTCCGCTCCAGTGCCCCCTGGGACTCATCCAGGGGGGCTTTAACAGCCCCGGTGTTTTGGTTGGACCCTCGCCACAGCCAGAGCTGAGCTGTGCATGACGACTCCCCCCCCTCCCCGCTGCCTCAGTCAGGACCATAAATACAGTCCAGAGAGAGTGTCTGTGTGTTCCCGCTTCCTCAGGTGTTTATGGCTCTCTCACTCATTCACGCTGAGCTCACAGCCAGGGCCTGGCTGCAAATAGTCCTGCACGCTCGCAAACATGTGCGCATGTTCGAGGCACCAAAAACACCTGCTCTCTCAAGCACATGCGCATACAACACGTTTGTATGTACAGATGGACACGCAACTCCTACTAAAATTGAATGTATTTTGTACCACAGATGACTCGGGTCGCACAACGAAAAGAAAAAAACAAAACAAAACAGTGAGTTGAAATTATTGAGTTGCTCTAATCTATGGGTCGATATAGGGCTCAGACACACTCACCGTCTCTCTCTGTTTCTGCAGGCGTGCACACTATATATCACTTGCATGTGTGTCTTATGACAGACAGGCTGCCAGGGCAATAAATCACTGCTACTGTGCCAGAGCTAGAGCTCTGTCTGCTGCTGTCATTGACTGTGGGTTGAGGGACAAAGGATGATGTCATGGTCCTTTTACTTCTGTTGGCTGCCCGCCATGTTGTCTTTCCTAAAGGGCTCTGTCTCACCTGACTGGGGCCGCATGTGGCCCCATGAGGCCATGTCTGGTCAGTCTGTGGAGATACCAGGGCTCACTGCCAGATAGAACGATCATCAGATCACGCAAAATAACCTGATACACAACTTTTTAAAGTTACATTTCTAAACTTTACTTCAATAGCAGCAAGACTTTCCATCTTAATGTGGATCTACATATACTTGCATATCACGTGGTCAGTTTGTGCTTTAACTATATTCCCTAATGTAATTGTGTTTACATTCTTTCATTCACTGTGATAGGAAGATATGATCATGGCCAGTAGAAAGTTTGTTGTAGAAATGGCCTCTGCTCAGTGTATGTTAATGAAAAGAAGAAGATTACTGAGCCTTTATATCAGCTTGTTTCATTCTGTCTTCACTATCAGCAATCTCAACTAATCGTTTTAACAACTTTTCAAGTAGAAAATACCAAATATTCCCTACATCTGGCTTCTCAACTGTGAGGATCTGCTTTTTTTCTGTGTCTTATGGGGTAATAAATCCATGAATTTTGGCTTTGTACTTTTGGTTTGACAAAAAAAAAAACGAAAAAAAAAAAAAAAACCCAAAAAACAATTTAAGGACATCAGCTTGGCTTTTAGGATATTGTAAAAGGCATCTTACCAGACAGGTAGTTGCAGGTAGTGTACGAAACACTACCAACACTACTACAATCCACTGTCAGGTATTTTAGACGAAAGCATTGCACCAAATGCCATATCTTTCTCATTTTACACATTACAGAGGTTAAGAAAATGAGGAGGAAAAGTATGGGTTAAGTGTGATTACAGAATTGTAGTTTTTCTCATTTGTGTACATTGAATAAATCAGTATCCGAGATTACTTACATGTTGACACTAATATGTCAGAAACCACAGTTTGTACAGTTGAGAGGATCTGGTGCTGAGCCACTGTCTGCACACAAATTGGCCTCTCTGATCCATTTCAAAAGGGTTACCCTCTCTGGACATCCCCCTGCATTACATCCTATTTACAAAAGACCAAAAGGATTACTCCCAGTTAATGCGTTTTATATGAACTCTTCGCTTTCCCTGTGTAAACCTAGCTACTTGAGTAAACAGAGCCCTATTGAAGCAGAATGACTAAATCTGTGGCCAGATGGGTTCTTGACCCCGAGACAAAGTGGAGAATTACAGTTTGTCCTGAAAGTCTGAGCTCAGCTCTCGCCCCTTTTCATCCCTCTGGCCTTGCTTGGGGGGGGGGTCTATTCATTCTCTCATAGATGGAGAAAGAGATCAGTGTGTAAAACAAGAATGGCTACACTAGTGAAAGAGTGGCACGGCTCCAGTGGGACACGATTCCCCAGGCGCTGCCTGGTAGAAAAGGCAGAGGATGTGTTTTTCTCCCTCTCCTGTTGTCTCAAGCTGACACTTGCAAAGAAATGAGATGGCACTGTTGTTTTAAGCCAGACCGAGGAAAAATATCACAGGGCACATGGAGAGAGGGGGAAATGGTTTTCTTAACTGGAAAGGTCTGTTCATGTTACTGTTAAAACGACAAAGAACAGACTTGGGTAATGACCATGATGAGCATCATTCATACTTTCTCTGCAAGCCATAACCACAATGTTCCTTTTAGGTCATTTATCTTTTCATAATGTAACTGAACTTCAGAAGTGAAATTAGATTTGAGGCTCCTATGTCTTTGTAAACTCTGTCTTGTGCTCCCACAGTCTCCTACCCCCTGGGTTAGGGTGGGTAGCCATAGGGACGCCAAAGGGTTGAAAGGGCAGAGAATTAAGGGGTGCGGGGTTTCTGCTTTGCTCCAGAATAATGGCAAGTATTGTTCCCCATGTGGTAGCACTGTATCAAGACTATCATAGAAAATTTCTTGACATACTCAAGTGGTGTGAGTGCTAAATTTCTTTGAAACTTCAGAACAGCATGTTGTGAACTGGCCATGCTATCACAGTACAACGTGTCCCTTTTAGTGCCTGAGTATCAGTAAATCAAAAGAATGATTAAAGCCAAAGAGAGTGCTGTGCAAGTGCATCAACATGTAGGACGATAATTGAGAGAGTATTCAGGGATAACTGAGCGTAATTCGTATTACCTTTCTTTTTCTTTAGTGTTGTGGTGTAACCATCCTTTGTTTCCCCTGTTGTCTATTCATCTAAGCTGTTAGACTGAAAGCTGGCCAACATGGATACCCACCAGAGATGCAGAGACTCCAGAAGTCATTAAGAGTTAAAGTGAAGTCTCAGCTTTGGACTAGCACTTTCACTGTAGATTTGTATCTTTGATGGAGGCCTCACACACTCCCTGATCCCCACACGGACAGGAGAGGGCATGCTGGGAGATGAATTACAAACACTGCTCGGGATCATTCATCCATCAGAGGTGCTTTTCTCGCCAAGCTGGAATTCCTTTCCCCTGGCTGCACCTGAGAGTGCAGAAACCTTAGCCTGAGCTACCATCCCCTCGCTTTTTGTTCCAAAAGTGAAGCTAAGTTTTCTGGAGCTTTTCAGGAGGTTCTCAGTCGAGGCTGAGGCAGCCCCTTGTAGCAGCAGGGAGCCAGCCTCATCTCTGGAAGTGCCTGAAGGATCGATCTGAGAGGCTGTGCGTCAGACTGGTAGAGGGTGGGAGGCTGTGATCAGCTTTACTGTTGATAAAATACGTAGATGCTGAAAGGGAATGGCTTAATGTGTTATAGTTCACTATGCAGAGGGTGTGGTAAAAAGAGACTTTCTCATTGGCCAAGGAATGTTGGGCCATTTTAGAGGACCAGGTTCATGTCTTAGACTGAAAACTTTTTCTTCCATATTTCAAGATGAAACGATCCCCAGAGATGGTGCTAAACAATGTGTTTTGATCACCACCAGGAAGTCATCCACGACGCCCCTACTCACAAAATCTAAACATCACTGAACCTGTTTGGGAACTTGTGCAACATAAAGTTTATATTTGTCTGCGTCATCTCTTTTGTAGAATGTTCCAGTATCCCACGTACAGTTTAGGTCTTGTATGAGAGGAAGGGAAAGGGCTGGCCTTATGTAGCTGTTGGACGCTTAATGGCCAAAACTGTTTGGCTGTTACAAATGTTTTTGCAGTTATGAGTCACACAGTGGCCATTTTGAGCCCCGAAGTTCACCACCATGAGCAGGGACAGCCAGTATTGTTGCAAATGGTCATTTCACTGATTCCTCACTGAAAACATAAATACAGAGACAACTGCATCTGAGAAATTAGGCAGATCAAGAAGAAATAGGCTCAGATCTTATTGCATTGGTTAAATTGTACTCTGCATGCTTGAATATGGCAAATTTTGACATTTTTGTTACCAGAGTCTGTTCTAGGGAGGTCAATAAATTTATCATTGTGGTAATTGTTCAAATTCATGTTTGCAGTTTGGATGTGGAGCTGGTGGAGTTTTCGAACTGACCCTTGAGGATTGTCCTCTCAAGAAAAATGATCGCTTGTTCAAAATTGCTAGTACTTATATGCCTCTTCTCTGTCAGGAACAAAAGTGGAAATAATGTGAGCTTATAGTGCTACAAAGACTTGTAGGGTCAGGGTTCGTGGATGGGGCAACAAAAGCATGAGACTTTGACACAGGACACTTTTGTTCATGTTTTGTTTCCAGCTGATATTCTCCTACAGCCTTCACCATCAGCTTATTCTGTGGTTTTTGTGCCTAATGTTAACCACAGAAGTCCCAGATCAGAAAAAGTCATGTGAATCATCTTCTAGCAGTCATTTTTAACTGTTTTGGAGACGCAAGGAAACCATTGTCCCGTCATCATCCTGTCATCAGATCGGAAAATGCTCAAATCATTTTTTTTACAAGGCGGTGATGGATGACAGATTTTGTCTTTTAGTTTTAGATGACCCTCAAAAGGTCTGCCTAAATACTATTTACCCATCTCACCAATTCTCCAAGTATTTCAACTTGGCTGTGCAAAATGTCACATGGGTTCAGTCTCCATGAGTCAGCCAGTCCACAGATAAAGGGATCATGACTGTCACTGTGAAACCAGATCTAAGGCTCCTTGGCTGTATCTCATGTATGAATTATGATAATTCGTAGCACTCTCTGGGTTTTCAACCCCATAGCTACATGGGAATAGAGAGGGGGACTTGAGTACTAAAACAGCATGAAATTACTTTGATTTTCCAATTGTACTGAGCCTTATCATCCCAACGTCAAGTATGTCGTGTGTAGTTCTGAAGTTTTCACAAGGCTTTAAATTCAAATTCGTTTTTATAATGGTCTGGTGTATAGTTTTATATAAACGGGTGTGTGATGAGTTTCAAAGGTTGATTCAGCCTAAATTGTCAGTTGTGATTTTTATAGCTTTCATAAGTAGTTTAACAGTCAGCAGATAAAATAGAAATGGCGCCCTAAGTCAGCACAATTAGCCTTCATGCTTTGTCTGCAGACAGTGAAATTTAATCTCTCTGTATTGAATTTTATAAATCAATTAATACACAATAAATAGTGGGTGAGTAAGAGGATTAATAGCTCATTGCCATTGATGGTTTTGCTTGACCACTGCGTCTTGAAGTCCTCAATAAGTCTCTGCTCTGTACTTTAACCTTTGTCTGCTTTCTAATATTATAAGAGGAGTAGATGGAGAAGGAGCTTCAAGTGCCACAGTTTGATATACTGTACCTCAGACATTTCAGGGCTTGGAGTCAGACAGTGGGACGCATCCATCCATCTTTACTGCAGCACCAAATGTCTGGAGAGATCAAGTCAATCCCAGCCAAGGTCTGCACAACTCACACTGCCAGATATCAGTGACGAAGAGGGGAGGACAGTGGAGACGCACACATCACGTTTGGACAACACACGTGCACACACACACACACACACACACACACACACACACACACACACACACACACACACACACACACACACACACACACACACACACACACACACGCACACACACACACACACTGTACATTTACATTAAAGGCAGACAGACACTACAAACACACACACACAAGTGGGAGACATATTTAGAGACAGGCCAGATGTTTTATCTCAGCATGTATTTGTCAGGGCGCTCTGCTCACTATGACAGAGGAGTGTTAATCTCTGGAGGTCCAAGCTCGGCATGTTGCCACAGCTGCTGTGATCAGAACCGCTCTGACAAATTACACCACATTGATCATGGGGGGTCTCGCCTGTATTTGATTTAGACCCGAAAAGCCTTAAAAGATGCCATACACCATGTCTTTGATAACCCCAGTATTACTTCTCCCTAGTGAGTCACTTTCTCAAACTTGCCGACAAAACTTTTTCTTCACCTTCTCTGACAGTCTAAATAAGACCTGTTATCTCTAAATCACTTTTATACTGGCGTAATGATTTCATCATTACTGACATTAAAATATTGTGTTTCAATGTTGCATGTGATTAAAAAGCTGTATAAATACTCATCAAATTAATCATTTTATGCTGTCAACACCTGAGCATCCTCTTATTCCTTTACAAGACTTGTATGTGTCGCACCCTGTGAAAATGTACAAGATGCTGTAATTTTTAATCTGTGACTTGGAAACACTCCCCCAAATCCCAGAACAACTAGAAGCCACATCTCAGATCTATACTTACTACTATTTATAAGTCTAATTTTATAGTTAGAATATAAATGATCAACCTAATTAATACATAAATAAACTGATGTTTGTTTGTTTGTTTGTCGTACATAATTTATCAAGCAAAGATTCTGACATGCTCTGGTTACAGCTTCCCAGATGGGAAGTTTTGCTGCTTTTCTTCATTCCACAGTATTATAAATTGAATTTCTTTGAGATTTAAATACAACAACCATTTGTAAAATTGTGATGGACTGACTATGGGTATTGGTCAATCAATAAGAAGAAAGAAAGAACAAAGACTAGCTAATCACAGTTAGTTGCCGCTGTGGTTTCATAATTTGAGGAATATTGGTTCTTTGGTTTTTATCTCTAAATGGTTAGTTTTATATAATGCTGAAACTGATAGATTAATCATCATTTTAAGCAAAGGAATGCCAAGCAAAAAGTTCCACCCTCTCAGACGTGAGTATTTGTGTTATTTCTTAGACTTCTATGACAGTGATCAGTTTTGAGATTTGGGCTGCTGATCAGACAAAATTTGTGCTTTGGAAAACTCCACTGGCTCAGTTTCTTTTTATGGACCAAATTCTTAGTTGCTAAATCAACCATGAAAAATAATTATTTACAGCCTTAGTTTTTTAGAGGTATGACTACAGAAAAGACTGATGTTACTGAAGTTATTGCTGTGGAGTTGCTGAGGTTTTTTTCCTTTCCTCGATCAGCAGTTTCTCACAGTGTGGGTGTGAGGGAGTGCAGGGAAGGCAGTTGTTGAAAAACTTTGCGAATGCCAGTAGGGAGGAGTTTGAAGGGAGTCTGTGTTCCTTTGTAATGTGCTGCTGAGATAAGGGCCACATCCACCACGTCAGCCCCTGCTGGAGCCCTGCAGGGTCCGCCGACCCCCGTTGACCTGAAACTGTGATCTCACAGTCTGCTTTATTGGCCGACAGGAGCAACATGATTGATGGCTCGGCATTGTTCGCTTCTCGTTTGGCCTGTTGTTTCTCTTTGCTGTAAAGGCTGTGATGGTTCTGTTTCGTTTTGATCTTTGTTTCCCTGCTCCTCTGATCCTGTAATTTGCTTCCACTCCCCTGCATGCAAGCCTCTCCTCCGTATGTGTGTGCTTTCATCCTTGTGTACGTGTATTCACAAAGTCAGCTCTGTCTGTGGGCATGTTGTGTTGAAGTACCTTCCCGAGATAAGACCCTCATTCTGGTGTGATGGCAGAAGGGTAGAGGATGTAGGGAGTGAAAACAATGTGACTAGAAGCGTCACTTCTTCTTCCCTCTTCTCCCTTTTTCTTCTCTCCCTTTTATCTTTACACCTTTTTTCATTTTTCCCAACGGTATTCTCATTTTCATCTCTGTATGAGCTGCAGCAGAGGCAGCAAATACCAGTGCACTGACAAACTGTGGGAGAGTATGTGGATCCCCTTCGCAGTCTTTAGCCTGAGAACCATGGAGAATGGATGTCACATTAACACTGGAGCACTCCATCACCTAGCAGCATCATTGCCTTGGCAAACTGAGACAGGGCAAGAAAAGCTGGAAGTAAAATAACATAAAAGGATGAATAGTGTATCACTGAGAGGTTTCCTAGACTGAATCATCCAGTGGCCTCCCGTGGTGTGTTATAGCCAAAAAGCAAGAGAATCCCAAATCCCACATCTGCTCTGCAACCTGGAGCGCTCGTTCTACAGTTAATAAATCTGCCTTTGATGCGTAAAATACCCCCAAGTAAAACACTGTTGATTTTAATGTTTCAGCTCATTTCTTTTCCCCACATGAATTTTTTTACATCATCCATCGTTGCTCCACTTATTTCATGGTAGAATTTGAGGTAGTATTATTTTGATTATGAATGGTATGAAAACTACCAAATGTCATGTCCTGATACACAGTGCATGACAATTCAAACTATATTGTTTATATAGAACTTTTAAACCAACAAAATAGCCGCAGTGCTCATACTGCAAAAAAACGGCTGTCAATGTTATTCAGATTTTTCATGTCTGAGATTTTCAGATGACTACATAATTCACACACACACAAGAGTCCAGCAAAACTTGAAGATTATTAACTTTTAGCTTTCAGCGAGTGGATGTAACACTTTGTACAGTGTTTTCATAGTATGTTATATGTAAGAGGTACTGTTTTGGGAAATCTCCTCCTCTATCATACATCATGTGTCTGTGCTTTTATCTTTAGTGAACTTTTTTAAAGAATTCTTTCATGCTCTTCCAATGTTAATATTCTTTGCAATGTGTTGTACAGTATGATGACCCAAATAAAGGTGTCATCATACTGGAATCATTGATCTTTTCTATTCTTTTCTCATCTGGTCTTTTTCCTGTCTTGTCTTTTGCTCCCGTGCCCAAACCGTCTAGGACCCTTTGTCAGTATTTTTGTCCTTGGCACTGCTAAGCCCTGGATGCCCCCTTCTTAGCTTATCAGCCCTTTGTAGAGAGCAAAGAGAATGCATACTTATCTCCAGTGGTGCAAAACACAAGCAAACCCCAGTCTCTGCGCGCATGAGGGCCCACTTTATTTCCATCTGTCAGAGGAAGCAGACATGAGACAGAACCACATGTTGAAGAAACACTGCCCAGACCTCAGGTGTCGTCACTTGGTTTGGGTGTGTGGGCGTGGGGGGCTGATGTTACTCTAGACAGAGCAGAGATAGAACATGTAGATGCAAAGAGACACCTATACAGAGGGCACATGAGGCGCACAAATGGCCTTCATGGAAATTAATCTTCCATCTATGATGATAGCACAAAGAGCAGGAATATAACATCAAGATAACGCACTGCAGCTCTCATAAAATCAGCATTTTTTTTGTTTGGTTTTTTTTTGTTATGCGTGTGCTTGCCAGACCATGTCTATCATAATTATGCTCATCTGCAGGGTGCTGAAATTTTCTGAAGATCCATTTGTTTACTTCTTAGGAAGTTTACAAATCATGCTGTGTGTAGGCTTTGTCATCGGGAATGAAATGACAAAGATAGCTTTGGCTCTTCATGGACTAGCCTTTAAATTCCTACATGCAGTTGTTAGTGTCATCCACTGCCTGTGCCGTGTCTGCACTTTGGTTTCTCTCCAAGTACCGCACATACACAGACACACTTCCCATTATTATCTGAGTATATTTGAGGATATGTTCTGTTTATTTTCAGTATGCCCAGAGGATCTCGCCATGTTAGCCAGATTATTCCTGCTGTTGTATCTGACAGAAGACCAGAGCTCTTTAGCATCTTTGTGTATTTGTCTTGCTTTGGGCTGTTTTTGTAATTCTTTAATACTTTACACGTTGTAGTTACACGATGAAGACTTCCTCCACTTTCTTGGCGTTGTCTTAAACGGATTAAAGAAAACCTCCTGTTTTTTTTCCTGCCAGGGTAAAGGTCAGATGCTGTATGGATCTCTTGAGGTGTTCTGAGAACACTGCAGATCAGTCATCATATCTATTTTGTCTGTTTTCTATTTTGCTGGTTGTAAGTTTCGCCAGATTTAAAATCTGCGGTGGTGTGCGAGTGATCAGGGGGATGAAGTTTAGATTGCTGCCCAGTCTTTCACATACATGTTTCTTCTATGTCTTCCCCATGGGAGGCTTCTTTTACCCTGTAACCTCTAGGCAGGGGAAAGCAACGATTAAAAGCTCCCTCATCTGTGATTTGTGTTTTGTGTTTTTGTAACCTCAGTGAGCCGAGGTGCGGCATACCTGCATTACTGAGTATTACCTCCCGCAGGCCAACCATCAATCAGCGCTGTGCTGGTTAGTGCTGTGCTGGATTAGCGCAGGTTTGACCCCCACCTGGTGTGTGTGACCTCTGTCAGTGTCTCATATCTCGCCTTAGGTGTTGTGTTCTCTCGATGGCTCCCTGTGACTCTACCTGAGTACAGGCTCACTGTTCCACACACTATCACCCTGAACCCAAAAAAGCCCAATAAGCTTTGATCCCTCCCTGTAGCTGCTGGAAGTAAGTGGGGTCTAATCCCCAGAAAGCCTTAGAGAGACACAGAGGAATGCCTGGCACACAGCACACCATTCACCCAAGGATTAGACTGAGAGGAGCTCAGCTTCACACAGTCATTTACTCCACTCGCTCTGTGTGAGTATATATACATACAGGTTTGGGGTGTGTGCGTGCATTTGTACATGTCTGCAAATTCTGCACGCATGCATGCACGCAGGGTGACAAACTAATCCCAAAATCTCAAGAAGACTTTGCTAACACTGCCAGAAAGCTAGGTCATATTAGGCTGAATGCTAATTAGCAACATTTGCCAGTAATACAAGAGGTCTGGCAATCAGCCCTTGGATACTTTAGGCCTATGTGAGTTTTCGGAGCAGCAGGACCTCCACGGGGGCCAAATTATGTGTGCCAAGGCTGAGTGGGCACTGGGTCTGGGTGACATAAAAAACCCACAATATATATCATGTTAATAAGATTGTTTATCCAATATCAATATACAGACCAAATCACACATAACATAATCACATTGATGTTCAGTAGAATCAACTGTCTTCTACTGTTTCATTACATCAGACGAAATACAAACAAAACCTTCAGTTACTAATTTGTTAGTTTATAACTCTGAATCATTCATTTGCACAGCAGAATTTTGTAAAATATTAACCTGATAGAGTCCACTACAGCTGAAAAAGTATGATGTTATTCAGTTTTAGCACAGCCCTGTTGCAAATGATGACAGTATAAGCCAAATACTTACAAGGAGGAACAAAGACATTGTGGAAATTTTGGCTAGTTAGCCTTATATCAGGTTTTAATCCCTGTTCCCCATTAATGAAATAACTGTCTGTTAATTTGTCAATCTGGAATCTGAAGCAGTTTTATAAACACCTATAACCCAAAAATTAACTGCAGGAGGTTGCCATTATGATCAGACCAGCACTCTTCTGAACAGATTTCTCAATACTCCATTGATCCTCAAAGGAGAAAACTGAGAGCTGAAAACGCAAACTCGCTGCTTTCAGTCAAAGTTTCATTTTCTGCAGCAGCAGGATTATGTGTGTCTACAAGAAATACTGAGTGTGGAGGCCCTGTCTGTCACCACACTGAGAGGAGGGAGGTATTAGTATCAGGTGCATGACTCTGTTATTCAAACTCACGTCACAGATGCACAGTAACGTGGTCAGTCTCCATCCTGTGTGTGTTTTAACAGGTGCACTGTTGCACAGAAATGTATAATGATGTAAAGAGTGATGCTCAGATTTAGCATTAAGTCGACGGTGAAGACAATGAGGCAGCAGTGTGCAGCAGACTCATCAATCTTACACCGAACCTAGAGTGTGGAGGGAGTGATGTTGATCCTGGCACTCTGCCACTTCTTTGAGAGCTTACCCATATGTGACTGTTTGTATTTAATAGAGCATCGGTAGGTGGATTTCATATGATCTAATGGAAGGGATGTGCGACTGATGTCAGTTCAGTTTATGATTTCTTCAGCTCTTTTACCGGTGAGTGTTCTGCTCCATGCTATGGTTTTCTGAGATTTTACTGTTGTTCTGCACTCAAAGCGAAGTTTTTATTTGAGAAGCTGATATGAGCCTTTTAAATAAGGGGCTTCGAGACCCTGCTGTCAGGTCTGTGTCTACAGTAATAGACTGTATGTGTCTCAGCCAGGTCCACAACAAAGGACATCTTCAAACATGCAGCAGGTTGGACACACAGACACAGTTGGCCACGCTTTGATCAGCCAGACTTCCATGACTGCTTTCCTTTCATGCATGAATGTATCTGCTGTCAGGGAACCTATCATGGCACGGAATTCTCCAAGTGTAAATATCAGTGTCTCTGTAGTGTTACATCGCCAGAACCTGTGAACCCTAACAGGTTTTGGTATACTTAAAACAAAATTGTTTGTACAATTTGTTATCTGCCAACATCCAAACACTTTAGTGTTTGTGGCTGTTTTGGATTGCGGGGGTAAAAAGCTGGCCAAAAACAAAAGTGTTAAGAAGAATGATGATACTTCTATATGAAGGCATTCATGGTGTCAATTCCTGTTTACCTTTCACCACTACATATCTTAGAAAATGCAGCAATAAAGGTTCGCTGTGGATTTTTGCTGTAAACAAAGCTGTATTTACATTCTCTGTTTCTCACCAAACTAGATTGTATGTTTATAGTATGCAGTCTAACAAATGTTTCGAATCCATTTCTTACCTCATAAAACTGCAAAACTTGCAAAGTCAGTTTTTTTAGGATATCTTATGACCATTGTTTACATTCATGTTTGCTAGCGAGCAGTCCTTTTCTTTCTTAACTTTTGATGAATAATTGCTGCATCCCTATGCTTATTACTCCCATTAACTGTCAATCTGTGGATGGTCACCGTCTCATGTTGGTTACATACCTATGCAAGTGCATGGGTGTCGTCATATCTTTAAATGAGATACAAACAAAACAGGGACTCTTAAAAACATTTATCCATAATGTTACTAGTTGTCAAAATTCCTTTAAATGGGAAAGATTTCTGGTTTCAAAAAGTGGCAAAAATTGTAGGATGTGGCCCCCTCAATTCTCACACTGAGGGCGGTTCATGTGCAGTTTGACATCCAGCAAACAATCCCCTCATTTGAGGCATAATGAGCCCTTAAATTCTGGTCATTTTCATAGTTTTATAGCATTGAAACATAACATGATCCCCTTGTGAACTGAGGAAATTTTATTTTTTCACCTTTGAGTTTCTATATCAAAATCCCATCACCATCACTTCAGATCAACACAGTTCCTAAATTTCAACACCAGTTAAAAATGACAATAAACGAGTCACTCATGAAACTGTGACACTTACATAAAATAGTTTTTACTCAACAGTTTATATTTCTACAGACTGTTTATATTGGCAGGCAAGCTTATTTAAAATGATGAAGGGAGTATCTAATGAGAAGAGGTTGCAAATAGAATTTCCTCTCACAGACTCCTTTGCCTCGGTCCAATTTAAAAGTATTTGGTAAAAACAGTGGTCTTCAGCTATTTCAGTATTTTGCATCTAACATTCTTTACCCTCCACAGAAAAATGATCCAAGCTTATGACGGCAAAATGGAGATTAGGGTGTTATATGAGATATCCCAGAGGAAACTGACAAATCAAATGATTTGTTATGGTGGAGGAAATGGACGATGCTCTCCGAGAGAAGCTGAATCATGAGGAAAATTGAAACAATAGTGTAGAAAGATTTGGCCTACTTCTTACCACACATGTCTGCTGCTCTCTGTTCATTTATGGCCCTGCAGAGTGAGGCAGGTTTATGGTTTGCTATTGAAGCAGGATATCGTCCTAAGGGGAGCTGGAATGGCTACAGTCTGGCAATCATGTCTTGGCTCTGGATGGACGAATGCAGTCACTATCACACAGTCATTGTGTTCGACTGGAGCTTTTTTGTTTGGTTGTCATGGATCCTGCTGCACAGTTGCCAGCGGGGGCTCAGTTGTTTTTATTATTTACACGGGTGGTTAAGGAAAAATACAGGTTATTGAAACCTTTTTCTTAACAAGATGTAGTCTCATGTGTACCGGTTCACAAATCACACCGCAGGAGGGAAATCACATTTGGCTGGTGTGGCAACAGGCCCCTGAGCTGTAATAAGTGAGTGTTCAGACCAGCCTTGAACAAATAAATTGTGTGTTGGACTGGACATGTCCTTCAAACACTGAGGGCAAAGGATTTACTCACCCAGCACTGAGTGTGTATACCACAGGACATGGGGCAGGATGTTTAGCTGAAGGTTTGTGGATTGGCCTGCACTCTGCTTGGCTGCTGCTGTGGGCAGAGAGCTGGGGCGCTTGTCAACCTCTGTATGGTAATGAACAGGGTAAAGGGTCTGTTGGCCAGGAATTCAGCAGTATGTTTTTGCAGAGAGCAAAAGCAGAGAGTGTGTAAACCCTGCTCCTCCACTGCTGTTCCTATTGCAGTTGGTTCAGTTCAACAAACTTTTATTGTTTAGTCTTTGCAACCTCTTGTTTGGATATTTTTGATCCCTCAAAACTTTCTTTTTGTCACATCTCATCTTCCATTTTATCACATCTTTGGTCTTATTCAGTGTTAGGCAGTAACACAGAAATTGGGAAAAAGTTAGTCTTTTTAGTAAAGAGTAAGGATTTACAACTTGAAATTGAGCGATTGCCATACAATTAGTAATGCAAGTAACACAGCATTATTTTGACATTTTAGTCGTAGACTTGCTTGCTGTCTTACCAGGAGTCGGATAGAGGGGTTGGATTCAGTGGGGAAACCCGTGTCGGACATGTTAGCTTGGTGCAAGGGCTTGAGGTGGGGAAATGCAGCTACCCTACACCAAAAGAAGAGGAATATGCCCCCTTGTTGGATCTTCTTAGTTGGTAGCTGGTCATCGGAAAGTCCATGTTCAGCAATTACCATAATGTCTGGTTTTCTATTTGCACATGTTAAATATAGAGCATGTGATGTGTGGAGGATTTAGGTTTATTTTAAGGCATTTTTTAGGAGCTGCACAGGAAAATGAGCAACATTAAAACTTTTGTTTCCAATTGAATAATTATAATGTAATAACCTTTTCAGTGAGTAAAAGGTATTAAGTAAGTGATAACATTTTAAAGTTGCTTCCCCAACACTCTCATTAATGTAGTTTTGGCAATCATTTATTTCAGATCTAAGATTGCACTCAATTAATAGCTGAGATGTCTGAACACGACAACATTGCAAAAAATAAAAGTCTGATAATGATTATGCAAACCTATTTGGATGACAACAACAAAGGGGAACTTTAAAATCCTTTCTTAAACTGCCCATGATAAACACCTATCACAGTTTACAGACTGACTTTTCAGCTGTGACCTACTGGTTTTACTTCCAACTAAATTTTTCTAGAAATTCTCAATAAAGCTTGTTAACAATCTGTCTACACCCTTAATGTTTGTTTGTTGCCCTCATTGGTTTTCATTGCAGCAGTGCTGCCCTGTTCTCAGATCACAGCAGTCACTTTAATGAGTACCATGATGTCACCATTGACAGAAATTAAAACCAAGTGTAAGAAAACAAGTACCAAATTGTAATAAAGTAGAATTATCCTTTAAAGGAAACCAGCTGTATATTATATTGATGGGATTTTCCTATTTTTGTCACATAGGCCTATAAAATGCAAAATATTAAACCGCTCATTGCACGATATTTAAAATTTGTGGAGACAACAGCAATGGCTTGCATTTACTTAGTTATCTTACATGTATGTTTATTCATGGAGGTCTAATTCTGACCCCAGTTGTTTTTTGAGCTATTGTTTGCTAGCCTCTTGCGGCAGTGTGTTGGCTCAGAGGTGTGGTGTTCAATTACTGCGGTGTGTGGGGAGGGTTTTATAGGGGGAGGTCAAAGACAAGACGGACCCCTCCCTGCCCCACTAAAGCATTAAGAGAGGAGTATGTGGTTTTATCCAGTCAGTCCTGACCTGCAGCTCTCCAGTCCTGTTTTCATTCGTTTCCCTGGTGACCGCGGGAGAGACAGAGATTGAGAGACAGGGGAAAAAGGTTGCACATCACGGGACAAGGTGCCAACCAAGCCTATTGAAAGTGAGAGGGTTGCCGAGGAAAAGTTTAAAAAGAGGCTATTATTTGGTTTCAACCTGGGTCATTAGGGAGGAGCCGTGTCTCTTCGGGCCTCTGTGTTATTGTGTGTCTCCCTTAATAAAAGTGAAGGTTGTGAGCTGGATCGTCAGCCTCTGCCACGCACTTTTAATAGACATCTGCCACTTTCAAGTGGAGGAAATGTTTAAAGACTGCTGGTGGATTTGTAGGGCAGCCTGCCAGACCACATACTATCTCGAATCAGTACGCTGCAATTCAACAGATGTGCCCACCACTAAGTTTAGCCACTTTACACAGACCACAGCATTGTTTGCTTTCATGGCAAAGAGAAAATGGTTTCCATTTTCCATTTACTGAAGGTTTTGTTTTTGGATACTACTGGTGCAGCAGCACACTGGAGTTATTCCACTTTTAATTTCACTCAGAATTCTTGGGGGTTTTATTCTCTCAAGTTTTATGTAAAGACCACATTCTCTTTCCTATTTTGTGGCTCTATTTTTGAAGACAAACTAACTCCCTTGCTGTTGTGGACATTCAGGCAGCATGTTTTCCACAGAAATGGCCAACAGTCACTCAGGCTTTTGATAAAAGGACAGAACACAACTTGCTCCTACACCCCAAATTTAGTGTTTAACAAACAGTGGAGGCAGGTCTGCTCTGCTCAGTAATTAGAGGTATAGGTGTTGAGTGATTGTGAAACAAAGCTCAATTTTCCTGTAATTAGTATCTACTAGTGCCTTGTAGGTATTACCGAACTAGATAGTTGTGGGTCTCTTGTGATGATCACACACACACACACACACACACACACACACACACACACACACACACACACACACACACACACACACACACACACACACACACTCAAAATGCTCTGGAAAATACAATAAGCAGGAAGCCTGATGGGAGGGAGCTTATGGAAATGAGCACTGCATCCTGTGCAAGAGAGGTCTACCCAACAGCTGTCTGTGCCTACCAAGGCCAATCTGAAGTCCCAGAATGTCAATGAGAGAATATGACTTTAGGCCAGACAGACACCTCAGTCAGCAGACCGCAGTCACCCCACCAGTCAGACCGTTCAGCTCGGTGCTGCTCTGTAATTACAAACCACTGCCTGCTGGGGAGGTGGTGGGAGGGGTGGCCCGACTGTGATGTAGATCTTGTCACTGCCGTCGCAATCACTACAGGAGTGTCCTGGAAAAACAGAGGGTAAGAGAGATAGGAAGAGTGAGTGAGGGAGGAGGTAAGGAAAAGACAGCCCTGTATGGGACAGAGAGGCGGGAGGAGAGGCGGGAGACCCTCCTCCTTCCTGTGAAAGATTAGAGACTGTGTGTGTGAGCACATCTGGATGGTCTGGAAGAGCTGAAAGGACTGATGTGAGTATTGACAGAGCCAGAGCCAAGCTGAGGAAGATTAGTGAGGCGACAGTGTTGGTCACACTGAACTGGCTGCTGCAGCATCTATCTCTGTTTGTGTGTATGCGTCTGTGCACCAAAATTATTTCTACACACATTTAAAAATCACTAGTTAACAATTGAAGTAAGCCTGATCACAAACCTTACTGCCAGTTTCAGATAGCGCCAAGTAACCAAAAATACTAATTTTTTATATAATTTCCTTCCCAAGTGAAAATCTGGTTTCTTATTTATATACTGTATATATTCTTCAAGCAGAAGTAAAAGTAGAACAGATTTGCACAACTTTCTAGATTAACACAATTATTGCAACTGTAAAACGGGACTTGAGTTTGCACTGGTGCACAGCAGACTCTCTTATATGACAGTTTTGTAATTATTTCAAGTAATTTTTCTGCATATGTCAAACAGGGCTGACAGCAAACCAAAAATTTTGCTGTGCTGTCTGACTTATTCTCTGTAACAATAAAGCTGTGAAGCTTGCCTCTTTAGTGTTAAAAAGCTACTAATAAGTTTAAGTGTATTGTCTTTTGTGTTATTTATGTAACAGCCAAATCATGCAATGCAATGCAAATTTTAAAAACAGGATATTTTTACTCTTAAGTTTAATTGAACTACTTACAGTAACTAACTAAGTAACTCGTTAAAGTGAGTACTAAAAGTAGAATTACTGAGTTTATAACTACAAGAATGTAAATCATCTCCTGAGGCGCTTTAACCAGAGTAAGTGTTATTAATTATTTTCACCCTTGGTAGTGACTGATGGAGGTCTTGCTCTGTGGAGGGTGTGGGTAGGGTGGTGTGGCAAGTGTGCGCCCTGCCCAACACTGCCTTGGCCTTGGCTTGGGTGTCTGTGCTGATTGATGAGGTGAGATGTGTGTGCGTGAAGTGAGAACCTCTCTGACCCTTCATGCTCTCACCTCAGGGTCCTAGAGGCTATAACATGGTTTCATTTGCAGCAGGTCTTTGCAACACCTCGCCTAGACTTGTAAACCGGGGCAGATGTGTACTGGCTACCTCGGTGCACTTGTTTTCACCATAAACACAGTGTGGAGGTGAGGATTCAGTCTCACTGAGCTTACCCTTTCTTCTGGGATGAATTGTCCGACCTATTGTCATAGCACGGCTGCACTTCCTTCTCACCTGTAATTAGAGTTGTACCTGTCCGGTGTGTGGGCTGTCCCACGCTCAGGCTGAAGGTGGGGAGGCAGAGTGGCAAAACCAAAGGGAGAAAATGATGAAGTGTGTCCCACCCTTTAAGTCAGTCACCTAATAAAAGAAACCTGTGACCATGGGAAAGCGCAGTAAACACTGGGATTCAGTTGCAGGTTCTCCACTGGGCAGAGCACCAAGCACTGACCAGACTAAGACCTGTCAGCTTCATGTGAGGTCGAAGCTGATTTCATACACTTAAATATTAGCTGAGATTGATTTGAGTTGACCATCAGTAAAAATGAGTTTCCCCCAGTCCAGAAACCTGTGTAGGTGGGGGGGTGCCTCCATCTTTTTTGAGCTGAAGGTATCTGCTGATACGAAGTACTGATCTGATGCCAATGCTTTATTTTTCCAAAATTTAAAACCTGTACACTTCACTGCAACAAACTCATTGGAATGTTTTTTATAATCAGTGACTGCACCCTACAGTGATTGAACGAATGTAACTTATTGAAAAAGTACTGAATAGTTAGACTAGTGGCACAGAGAGAGACAAAGTAGACAAAGGAAAGGGCTTGTTCAGGAAACATATGTTCTGACTGGACACTTTGTTCAGCTGGCTTATTTTGTGGAGTACAGTGTTCTCTACGTGTGGACTGTGTGTGTGTGTGTGTGTGTGTGTGTTTATCTGAAGGCAGCAGTTGCAGTCCTCAGTTTGTCAGAGGCAGCGCAGAGACAGAGACAAACGCCTGCCCTGGCTGGCTGTCAGCACCTGGTCACTAATGATGCTGCAGCGCTGAGCTCAGCTAATTGACCAGACAGAGATGGATCAGGTCCTTGCACTCTGCTGTGTCTGCTCCCTGCAGTGTGTGTTTGTGTGTGTCTGTGCGTTTTGATGTTTGTGTTCACAGCTGCTACCAGGCCCTGTACTGTATCTTCCCACAGTAACTTCAAACTTTGAGATAACACAGTTACTCAAGAAAACTGTCCAGATAAGCCTTTAGAGGCCGTGCAACACAGTTTTTCCCTCAAGCCTGTCTTCATACTGTATATTCACCCACACTCTGCTACACACTATATGAGATAACAACAGAAGTCTCCCTCGCACTCTCACAAAGCTCCTTAAGGCCTGTCTGCAAACTGCTGAATCTTTCTGCAGAGACAGCGGACAAATAAACCTCAGTAGGTGATGAGCTTCAAGGATCAGACAGTCAGTGCAACTGAGTGTGAGATGTGTGTTTAAGGGCTCTGGTTGGCAGACCTAACTGGGCTTTTAGCACGAGGGCTCCGGTTTATTTTCACTGGGAGAGTATCACTAAAAGAATAACCTTGGCCCATTAATAATAAAACCACTGTGTGTTTGTGTGTGTGTGTGTGTGTGTGTGTGTGTGTGTGTGTGTGTGTGTGTGTGTGTGTGTGTGTGTCACACATGTACTCTCTCTCGCTCTCTATCTCACACACACACACACACACACACACACACACACACACACACACATACACGTGCACATGCAGGTTAGTTTGTGAGAGGTGCAGCTGCAGTCCTGTTCACTGGGCCCTTGGCTCTCACCTTGGTGGTGCCAGCAGAGCCCCATGTGCTCTGTTAAGGCCAACAATGATAGGTTTGGAAGAAAGCCACCACAAAAATAACATCATAATTTAACAAGAGTAACAGGTTTGAAAATGCTGCACTCTGTTCATTACAGGGGGTTTCCCCCTTCTGCACATGGCATAAATGTGTCCACTGATGTTGGCACACATTGACTCTCTTTCTGGCAGAATTGTTATAACCCACTTTTGCTACAAAATGTTTGGAATTTTTATGCAGCAAAAAGCCATTTCAATACTGTGTATGTTGTTTATGGCAGAAATAGGAGTTTGCCTATTACTAAAATGTGAGTGGGAAAGTGAAAAATGACATGTGATCACTCTGTACACGATTAAGGCGAGTTAATCACCACATGTGAACTGCAATTTGTCTCAGCTGGATCTGGACACTGTTCAAGATACAAAGTCTGATCAGAAAGCCAGTGCAATTCTGATGCATTATACAATGAAATTTAATTAAAAAAAATTATATCCATTACATTATGGTTAAGCTACACAGAAGACACAATGTTTTCTCTTCATTTGACAGGCAAGTGGTAAGTTACTTCACCTTCAGAGACTGTTTTGAAGCAAAAGAAGGAGAGAAACTCCCGTCTGGGTTTCATCTGAGGCCCACGGGGCTACGCGTGTGGCTTGGCAGACCTATTGTCCAGATTTCGGGAAACAATTTCATTGGTGTGTCTAACCCTAGCCCCCAGCTACATGCTTATAAAGACTGTATGCTGTAAAAGCTCCCGTAAACTTTTGGATGGCTTCAGAGCTCCATAATAAACTTTAACTTAGATAAATTAAATCTAAAATAGCCTTTTTCAGTATCTAATTTGCTTTTTAGATGCGTCTAGTCACTTCCAGAGCCTTTTCCTACTGCTACAAAATACCTTTATGTACAACAAACAGTGCGCGTCTTTATGTGCTCGAGCAAAAGGAATCCCTTAAGCCCTCCTACATAACCACCTAAGTTCACACTCTCATTATGGAAAAGCAAAAGATAACCTCCTCACTGTGACCTTTGCTTGTATCTTCCTCTTTATCTAAGAGATTATCTAGCAGGAAGGGAAAATAATCAGGGTCAGAATAAGAGACAGAGCTGATGTCAAGACAGCCTCTGGCCTGCTGAAATCTCTGCGGGGGTATTTCTCTAATGAAGAGCACTGACTCAGTCAATGATTAGGGCGCAGTGCAACATGGGGGCAAAAGGTCAAATACATTCACACATTTTTTTGACACCCCACCCCACTCTGACACACACACACACACACACACACACACACACACACAACTGAGGATAACCCACTGAGAATGAAGAGTTGATACAATACACCGTGTCCAGCAGGGGGCATTCTGTAACTGTGATGATGTTATTGTTGGCTGGAGAGCGATGGATCACACTTCACACTTGAGGCATCCAAGTCATCCTCTGTCTTCAGGTTGTACTTAAACACAGCCTGGATGCACACACATGGCAGCCCTTGTAGTCAACAGACAATGTCACAGGAGAGAGGAAGAAAGGAGGGGTTTTGCAGGATTTTAAATTTGTTTGTTGCAAGACAGAGAGCAGGATTGTGTGTATTTGTATGTGTGTGTTTGCAAGACAGTTGTCCTTGTGCCAGAGCTGGCTTAATGCTTCATACAATAGCTCAAGTGTGGGTGAGGGGATCTTGGTGCTTAAATGTTCTTTTCCCTTAGAGAGAGAAGAGGTGCTGTTGGGAGGGGAGGGGCGAGAGCTAGGTTTCCTATCCACAGCCCTATTTGTAATTGAATGCAGCCATCTACATGAGCTGAGCTCCGTGTACATGCACACACATAAGCACCTCTCTTTGTCTCCGCAGTCCTCTCCCGTTTGGACTGAAGTGAGGTACAGACGAGTGAAGAGCAGATCAAAGTGTTTGTTCTCCTCGTCTCTTTGCAAAGTTTATTTTGATATCAAAACGTGGAAGAGTTTTCAACAATGTAGAGCGCATGCCATAACATATCAGTCTCCAGTCTTACATGGTTTAAATCCATCTACACTTGTAATCCTCTGAGAAATACCCAGAGCCCAAAACAGTGAAATCATGAGCATGGAGGTTGAGGAGGGGGGGATTATTGGAGCAGTCTCAATTTACCCTAAACCATGTGGTCTGTGTGCTTTTCATACTCTTCCTTTGCCCTCTCTCTCCCTCTTCTTTGGGTAATCACTCAACCCGTTATGCTTTCCTGTCTTAAGTTCCCCAATGTTTATTTTTCCTCAAGACAATAAGCTCTCCATTTTCCTTTCCTGGGTCTGAAGTGAACAGAGATAGATCATGACATGTGATGTTAAAAAAAAAAGTGAGAGGAATATCGTTCTCCTGCTTCAGTTCAGTGCTGTGGGTGCACAGCGATTGGCGCTGACAGTGGCTGCTGGCTAATGAATGGAGAGACGTGCATCCCGGTGGCTAATGAGCTGCTGAACCCAGCCTCTTGTTTGTATCAGGAGCACCTGGGCCGACCAGAGCCAGACCAGGCCAGAAAAAGGAGTCAGTCTCGCATTTCCACCAAGGTCTTACTATTCAAAACATCCAAAATCCAGGGACACAAACTCTCACACTTCATAAAGTGAAGGCAAGACATAATGTGAGCCGAGACTTCCCATTCTCTCAACACAAGGAAGCTATTGTTTATCCTGAACCGCCCTCTCTCCCAGGCCTTTGCGATTTTATATTCCATAATGAAACAAGGCAAAAGGAAAGCAAGTTGGCAAAGATGCAGTGCTTACAATGTTTGTCTCCTGGAAATGTATGAGAGAAAAAGGCTGCAACGGGAGGTGGTTTCTGGTGAAACATCTTTGTGCAACCCACAGCGCAGTCTGTCTACCTTCCATATTACTGGGGTGATGACATTACAGTAAATCAAACATGACATACTGACCCCTGCAGCCTATCAATGAGTATTAGTAGAAGCTGGATCAGTTGAGAATTTTTTCTTTTTTTCGTTAGACTCAGTTGATTTTCTGTTCTTGTCTGTTCAGAACCCTAGCTGCTGTCCAAAGTCATTGTAAATATCATGTATCATGAATAAATTTTCTGTATGTTTTTCATATTATGTCAGTCTGTCAGCTCGGGCTAGGGCTGGAACTAACCATTATTTTCATTATCAAATTATCTATTGATTGCTGCCTGTATTCTTGATTAATTAAGAATTTGTTTTGTCTATAAAATGCCAGCAAAGATTGAAAAATTATATTTTCCCAGAGTCTAGGGCGAAGTCTTCAGATGTCTTGTTTTGTCTGACCAACAGCCCAAAACCCAAAGATATTAAATTTTCAGTGATGTAAAACAGAAAAAGCACCAAATCCTTTGGATGGAATGATCCTTCCAGCTCTAATGTCGGCAGCATACTGTGTTTGAACTGATTTCCAATAATGTGGTGGATAAATAGCTACTGGGCCAACAGATAACTGAACAGTTCCTGGCGGGGATTTAGATTTGTGATTCAAACCATTTTATTCTCATTTTATGTATGAATGGAGATGAAGACTTCCACAACTAATTATGAGATTTTCAAGATCAAAGAATATATGTAACTTAAAAGCCAAGCCATAGAAATTAATTTTTTCTATCATTTTATTTTCTGTTACAGATGCAGGGAACCAGTTTGTGGCTCAGGAGGCAGTGAGGAAACCATCTACGCTTCGACGGCCACCTGCGCGCACAGGAGAGCCAATCTCTAGTAAGAACTGTTAACGTCTCACCACTTTGATTATACAGCACAACGGCAGAGATATATGACACAACCAAGTGTCTGATTCCTGAAAGTAAAGAGGGCAGTTTTCTGTTTTTTAGACTGTCTCAACTGCAGCCGAATCACAGCTTTGACTGACAGACTGAACACACTGGAGGCAAGGGTGAGAGCTGATGTCTGAAAGATGACTCATACAATCACACAACGCGACTGAGAAAAATGACGGGCCTCCATTAAAGAAGCCTATGTTTTAATTTCCCACACTTGTTTAAACACTTCCTGTACCAGGTCCAATTACTCACTGCCCCAGCAACCATATCGCATCGCCACCTTCAGGGTCAAGGAGGAACTGCACCAGAGGCCTCGTTACTGATGGGGGCCATGCCTGCTCAGGGAGCTCCTGGTGAGCAGGGCCCTGCAGGTAGGTATACCATGCTGTGATGCATAAATAAGTTTTAAGTTAGGAAGTAGTGCATTTATTGCCATCAAGGGGAGTCCAGGGTTTTGTGTCTTGATAATTGAGTCAGAAATCACTCTTTGACGTTTTCCAACACGGGCAGCAACTCTTTTTCTGCCCTCTACCTGCTCACTTCTGCTCATATCCTTTTTCCTCCTGTGCACAATCTCATTTTCTTTTGCAAGAGCGAGAGCCCGGTTTTCTGTGCTGCTCGCTCTTGGTGCTCTGTGGCTGTGTGGAAAGCAAACACATCAGAGCATGAAAGTCCTCTCCTTCCCTGGCGTTGAGCCCAGCGCTGGCTGCAGCTAAAAACACAGAGTTCATCAACCCTTCTGCACTGTCAGAAGACGTTTTAAAAATGCATACCAGTTGTTTCAAAATGTAGCCACTATATGAAAGAATTTTGTGAGATTATATAATATTTCACTCTATGCGCAATAACTCTGACTGCATAAATTTTCATTTGAAGAAAAATGAGATAATCCTGGCAAAACCGGTGCACTCTATGTCAGTGTCAGAAATTATATTGTGCAAAACATACAGCAGGGAATATCCAGACCCACCCTACGTGTTGGAGGGGTTTATGGCACTCAATTCATTCTGCTACAGTGTGCTTTTTAAACCACCACTTGATGGCGCCATAATTTGAAATTTTCCACTATTACACATAGTGGCCTTAAACTCCGTATATCAGTAATCATGACTAAGCACAGCAAAACAGTTCTGCATGAAATGAAAATATGAAAATAATGAAAATAAGAAACAGAAAATTAAAACAGCCAATTGTAGGGAGCACATTCTTTCTACTCAGAGGATAAACCTTTTCCATTTTGGGCATTCTGTGTCAGCTTTCTTCTAGTGCCACTCTAGAAGAAAAAGTGCATTTTTGCACACAAGATAAAGCATGTTAAAATCAAATGGTCAAAATAAATTTGCGGAGTATATTCATGATCCCAAGGGAAGAAACCCCTTTGATTTGAATAACTCTGGTGCTGTTCCTCGAGCACCACTACATGTTAAGGCTTTAAGAATATTGTCAAGTGTTATTATGTTGTTTTTTCTAATGTGAGGTAGGTTAAAAATGTTGCCTCTAGGGACTGCCAGTAAACGCTGGCACTCAGGTGAAATCACTTCAGGCAATTTACTGAACATCACGCTGCTCTGCAGCCACAAAAGCCTAAACACATAGTGACAAATCTTTTTGCTCCTATACTTGGAGAGAATTCAGACAGTGGCCCCTCATCCCTGACTGGATTTTACACTACATCTTCTCCAAGTGGTTTAACCCCAGTTTTGTTTTGTTTTTTCAAAGAGGTAAATCTTTCAGTTAAGTTGTCTCTCTGTTTTCATTTCAGGTCCTCAGGGTGAAAAGGGGAGAGATGGGCTTCCTGGCAGAGATGGTAAATTGTAATTATAGTTGCCTTTCAGTCAGTGTAGAACCATTTATGATGTAAACCAGTTAAGGCTTCGTGATTTTTCCCTCCTTTTAGGAAAGCCAGGGTCTCGGGGGCTGCCAGGTCCCAGTGGGCCTCGTGGGGAAGCCGGGGCAAGGGGCCCATCTGGAGCTCCTGGATCGAAGGGATCCCAAGGACCAGCAGGTAAGAGAGGACTGGAGTAGAAAGACACATAGCTGACTGGTAGCAGAGAAAGAAATGGACTTTGTTGTAGTAGATGTTGACACAGTTTGACAATATGCATGTTCTAAAGATTTGTCTGTGTCTGTGTCATTGAGAGAAATGGAGGGTCTGGCAGGGCAGTTGTATACTTGCTTATCAACTTAACCCATTGTCTGTAGAACAAGACATTTGAATGGGATACTATTGACAAAAGACTTGTGGAAACAACAGTGGAAAAATCAAGAGTGATCTCCTACGTCAGAGTGTTTGTCTTTCTCTTAAAGCACTCAATCAAACCACAGACCCTCCTTACTAGAACCGGAGGCATTTTGTTGGTTGGCTTTTAAAATAATATTTTTCTAAAGAGTCCTGTGTCAGTGGGCAGCAAAAAGCATTTGTTTTCAGACTAAATATAAAATCCTCAACATGTGCTGCAGCTCATGATCACCTGCCAAAAAGAAAGAGGCATATACTGTATCTGTTAATCTATTTAGATCTCACTGCTTATGTACAAATAATAAATGACCTGACAGAAAAAAAAAGCAAATCCACGGGCAGCTGTGACTTGAATGATAGTAAAGTAAATGGCAGTGTACCTTTGTCACCACATCTGCTCCAGCTATAGGCTGTTATTCTTCTGCTCTGGATCATGAAGGGAGTGGTGCCTCTCCTTTCAAGCTAACATATGACCCCTGCTCTGCGCCTGCTGCTGGGTAAAGATGAGATTTAGAGCAAAAGTTAAACTACAAACCCACTTTCTGGGAAGCACCATGTGACTTCAATCTGAAATGAACATGAGCTATATATACACAAATCCCAGGTCCTTATGATTTCCATATGCCTGTGGTGTTATTGTTTTTTCTATCCCCATTACCAAAGCCAATACTATGCCTTGCATTCAAAGCTATGTTTCCTCATTGTGCTGATTTCTTTCATTTTAAAGAGAAAGATACACACAGGATTGGCATTTGTCCAGTGATGGGGAAAATGTAGACAAACATATTTTTGAGCCAGGGGTTATGGGAAACATGGGGAAAATTTACCTTGTGGTTTTAGCAGACAGAGTGACACTACGTTATGATGAATCCTAATGAATTACAAGAGAGTTGTATTACAAACTGCGATTCATATTTTGACAGGGCATCAACCAGCTTCTCTAGGGAACCATTATTCTGCAGGAAAAAAGAAAACTGTTTTCCCAAATATGTCAAATAGACTCTAATGGGCCACTTTGACTGGCCATTTTAGCCATTTTGCTGCAGACTGTAGTGTAGAGTCTCTCCAAAGCAGCCAAAACACAGCCGGTCATGCTGCAATGTTTACCAAGGCTAAGTGGAACCGGCCCACAGAGGTGTCAGATCAGAGCTGTAATAACATTACCTAGGAGAGCAATAATTATCAGACTGTCATTGTTAGTTGCATCCTTACATAAACAGAAAGGTGGTGAGCGTAGGTCTGTCGGAGGGCAAGAGGTGGTATTTAGGGGGAAGCATCATCTCAAGAACAGTCCAAATAATGAGGTCAGATGCAATTGCGCTGGTGCTTTTTTCCAACCTTCGTAAACATGCCTAGGGGAGGAGGAAGGACATTGACCATACCATAGCTACAGGCTGTTACTAGTTCACTCACATGTGCAAAAGCTAGCGGCATGTATGGAGGGAGCATTTAATTTACTATGAACCAGTGCCAGTAACACTTTGCAGAGTTTAACGGTGTTTATTTGAGTTACTGAGTAAGTTCCCAGCACCAAGCCATTAAAGACCCTCCTCCTGTTAATTACAGAGAAAAGTTGGCCAGTTCATGCACTTCTCCTCCTCTTTCCAGCTGTTGATTTTACTCCACATGTGCATGCACACAGACACAAAGGCACACTCACGCCTGCCAGACACTAATATGATGTATCAATCAGTACATATTTAAATCTGTTTCCTCTCTGGTCTTTCTCATAATTTATGCTCCTATTGTCACACCCCCCAAACACATTTATCATTACCAGTATGCCATTGTGCTTTTCCTCTCCAGAAGATGCTTTTAAGATCATATGTTGCTATGACATATTTCTGAAGTACAGCATGTCTGTCAGTGATGTTTCTGCCATCCCTCCTCTCAGGCCCTCGTGGTCCACCAGGACTGCCAGGAGAGAGGGGTCTACCAGGACTGCCTGGGCCTCCAGGCCCTCCAGCGCCGGCCAGTGCCCACATCCCAGAGCCTGACCACAGTAAGACCCTGTACAACTAACAGACCTCATACAGTCACCACGACACACATTCCGCACCAAATATTTGAAGGACTCGCATTTGTCTGAAAAGATTACTTTTCCGTGCATTCTTCTTCCTGATCAAAACCTTGCACCTACATTACCTACAATTCACCCCGGTTGCCGCCAGTTTAGTCCCTTTATTCGGGTATGTTATGCTAGTGGTGGTTAATGTAGCCTAAAGCCACCAGCCTCAAGCAAAAATGAGGAGAGGGCTACAGAGGTCGAGTAAGCTCAGTTCTTTCGAATTCCACACCTTCAGGGGGTTTTTCTTTAGTTTTTAAACGTGCAGTCTTCAGACTCAGCCAGAATTGATGTGAAAGTTTACATGTAACTGGTGTTTTCATATATACAGAAGTATTCCCCAAAACCTAAAGGCAGACTTTAATGTATCTTAGAGGTTTGTCAGTCATCCAGATCATAGTAATCCAAGAAAAATAAAGTCAAGGGCAACTGGAGTTGGTTGCAGACAACCAAGTCCAGTTGATGTGTAAAAATCAGTGCAAAAATCTTTACTTGCTCAATATTTAATTTAATGACGTTTTTTTCATTCTGTGGGTTTCTAAAAATTAGAAGATGGCTATGGTGCATCTTATAATTCTCACACTTTGTTTTTATTGACTTGGAACTGTCCCAAAGGTCAAAAATCCAGATGGAGAGTACATTCAAACACTCCAACCCCTCCTCCGTGAATGTAGGGGTTTCTCTCTCGGCCAAACCAGGCAATATGATCCCATGTCCAAGGAAAATCAGCTTGCCATGAACCTGACATGAGTACATGTACACAAAAATTCAGTCAAAGCCTTTGTTCTCAGGCAGGGTGATATCGGTTTTACAGACTTCTAGCTTGATATTCATGCATCTTTTTGCAGCCTCATGGACATGTTATCTCCTGCTGCGTGAGAGCCCTTCACAAGTTTTAAGACTAATGGTAAACAAAAGAAACAAAGAGAATCAGAAACAGACAGGATGACGGTTATCCTTTAACAGCTACTTGCTCTGCATTGTCTACCAGCCAAGTAGAACAGAATCAAAGAGCATTAAATGGAGGCAGAGACAGTCTGACATTGACACAGGCTTCACATGCTGGGATGAGAAACCTGTCCACCACTGATGTCACTCAACAACTTCCAGATGTAGGCTGCTCAGACAGCTGAGGGGGAATGTGAGAGACAGACGGGGGCCTGCGCTGGCCTTTTCAAGGTCAACGCATCAGTGGGTTTTATATGTGGATTCAGAGGCAAAACAAAGTATGCAGAGCACGATTTTTTAAGCTCTGGGTTCCTGTGTGGAGAAAGCTGTGGATACATTGAGGTTGGCATGGGGATTTCTGAGACTCCGAGCCATTTCTTGCACATCAAAGTAACAGCAGGGGGCATAAGGGGTGGGGTGGGGGCCGGGGTGTTCTGTGCTGAGCTTCCTTTGGAAAACACAAGGTTATTTGGTTTTTACGTCTGCATCACGAGGTTGGAATTCCCTTCTCCAAAACAGCAGAGGGGCCCTAGACTGGCAGAAGCCAGAACATTAGGCAGTGAAGAGCAGGACTGTTTAATTGTTTACAACTATCATTTCAGTGTTCCTGAGTACCCCCCACACACACACACACACACACACACAGACACACACACAGACACGCATCCTTTCCTGTCATGTTAAGCCACAGATTCCAGTGCGTACTTAGCAGGGCATGAAGAGACTGTGTAAAATTAGACACAGACACAGACCGAGCGAGCGGCCCTGCTTTGGATGTCAATTCTGGTCCTGATCTATTAGTGGTGTGCTGCGATCTGGCAGCTGGAGGATGTTTCTGGCTGTCATCCCCTCCTCCTCCTTCTCCTCCTCCTTCTCTCTGTATCTCCTGAAGTCTCATGCTGCGATTGGGTCTGTGTTTCCTGTCAGGATAAAATGACGCAATGACTGCTCACTTCCTCAATGGCTCATATGTTCACCACCCTCTACCTCTGGCCCTTCTTCTGTAGACTCATGACTCATATATTTGTGTGTGCATGGTCAGTGTTGTTAAACAGTGTATACCAAATATAATTTTTTTGATGCAATATTACATTCCTTTTTTTAACTAATGTGTAACTGATGTACTACTGACAGTGCCTTTGAATACATTTTCATGTAGTTTACTCCCCTGCTGATGTCTTCAGATGAAGTTTGAGTATTTGTTGGATAACGCTGCCCTCTAGAGGTACATCTAATTTGTTAAAGAGGCAGTGTATCACGCTGAGTTGAGTTTTGCAGGCAGCATCAACAAAGTAACATGAGCTTCAGACAGGAAGCCCATGACACAATAATCACAAATGTAAAACAATGCCCACTAAGATTTGTCTCCACTAATGGCAGCCATGGACCTAACCCTCAACATCATCATCTATAATGTAACCAAAACAGAACCATTTGACAGGTGGAGCGTATTGAGGTTTGAGTCCCAATGTTTCACTGAAAGGCAAGATGAAATCAGCAATAATTGATGAAATAATACACAAATAATAAAATTATACATACCTCATCTGGTGATTGAAAAATTGTTTGGAATATGAAGCTGCAAAATCAGATTTTCTGTCATGGAAGCAGCACTATGCTCTGTGAAGGTATGACACATAGTGATGAATCTGTCTTTAGTGAGGAGAGCAGCTTCTACCTCCCATTAAACACACATTTTGTTTCAACTCCAGCTCGTGTAAAAGACCCCTTTTTCACCAACACGTTCCATGACTCACGAGGGTTGCCTGTCCCAGGACCTCAGGGACCCCCTGGGCCTATCGGTGAGTGTTTATCAGTGTTTTATTGTTTTCATCTCTAAATACACACAGAATGTCTGGCTTATGTTTGATAAAATTCTCTCCATAGACTTAAAATAGAAAATGCTTTTTCACAAAAAATATAGTAGATGACCACTGTAGATTGCCTTAAACTGTATACTGTTTACTTTTTCACTCAGCCTTCCCCATCAGATGTTATATGGTCTCTAAACAAAGTAATTTTTCCTCTTTCAGAGGGTTGTAGGTTCAGTTTCTGTGATTTTGTATGTAAATATGCTCATTCTTAACCAGGGTACCAAAATCAAATCATCACTCAGAGTTCAGTCTGCACATTGAATACTGCTCTTAAGCTATATAAGCTACAGGTACTGTGTATATGTCAGGTTAAAAACCAGCACCACCTACTACTTAATGCTAATATGAATCTTTCTATTTTTCATGAAGGTCCCCCAGGTCCCAAAGGCCCTGTAGGACCTCCTGGCCCACCAGGACAGAACGTAAGCTTACTCATAGCACAGTGGTGCAATGTTGTCACTTACCAAGTTTTGTAGTGTCAGATGTTTTTGCCTTACAAATTTATCTTTGTGATTTTGAATTTCGTCTCTGACTCAATACAGGGGAAACTAGGAGCTCCCGGAACACAGGGCCCTGTGGGGCCAAAAGGAGAACGTGGGGAGAGAGTGAGTACACTCAGAGCTGGAAAATGTTCAGTAGGTTTCCTTTATTGAACCTTACATCCTCAAAAAAAATCTCTCTGAGACATGCATTTGGTTTTTCAGGGTCCTTTAGGTTACCCAGGAGAGAGGGGCTTCAGAGGCGAGCCGGTAAGCCACCTCTACCTTGCTGCCATGAAGATTATGGCCTGAGTAAATGAGTGTATGAGGGAAACATCAACACATGTCATAGTTGGGTTTTTTTTCTGTTAACTACACTATCCAGCGGTGCTAGAAAACACATTGAGCAGTGAGAACACAGTCTCAGAGAGAATGAGCTCTTTCTTTTGGACTAAACTGCTGCATTGAATTCATTAATGCTTAGAAGTCAAACCCAATTTTTTTTTTTTGTTATTATCTCTTCACAGGGAGCACCCGGTCCCAAGGGTGAACCAGGAGAGAAGGGTTTGCCGGTAAGAAAGTAGTCGGTGGTAGTTCACAGTTCACATGGTGACACAGGGCACGGACAGGAAGGGTAGTTAGAAAAACAAAAAAGTCTTAAGATTCCTTTGTTGAGCATTAAATGTTTCCTATGTCTATCTAACCCTTACTTTTCTTTTACCTCTTTCTCATTTTACAAGAGCAATCTAAATGTAAGATAATTTTATTTATGTCATCATGTATTCACTTTGCAATGCTATGAATCTATTCAGTGACCTCAATTAAGTCTAACCATGACCTGCATCAGAGGTTATGGTTTCTCTCAAGTCCATACTTTCCTACCTGTCGATAATCATAGTGTCTGTTATACATTGTTGTTATTGTTTGAATATATATATATGATTTTAGCTGTCGATCTGTCTAATTTTGTGTGTGAAATCTTTTGGTGTTAATTGTTTTTTTTTTGTTTTTGTTGGTCCTTGGGGTGTGCTCTGGACTCCTGTCCCCTGTCACAACACTGTCCTCTTGACCCTAAAGCTGTCTGACTCCCTCTGCAAGCTACTGTCCCCATGGCTATCTTTCACAGTCACCTTTTCAGCATCTGACTTTGGCATATACATATAAATATACAAACTACAAAAAACAATGTCAATCTTGTAACAACGCCACACACCAGCTGTGACAGAGTGGAAGAATGTAGCTGTGCTGTTTTACATCCAATCAATTTGCTTGATTTTAGAAACTTTACAGTTTCAATTAACCACAGAGGAAGTGTGTGAAATGTATATGCCAAATAACTCCATATGCGTCAGCGGTGGGTCCTTTGGGCTTGGAGGTGTTGTGCTTTGATGTGAGTGGAGTGGATACAGCTACCCTCTTTTATCTCACAATTTAACCTTGCATGACTTCATTTTTAAGTACCGACTGCACCACATAAACATTTCCGGATGTGAAAATCAGCTAAAAAATGCATCAAAAATAACACAGTGCCATCAAAACAGAAATAAGGCAAAGTAGCTCTAAATTTCCAATTGGAATGTCATTAGTTTTGTGGGTATTTGGCCATAAACCAAAGACTTAAAAATTAATGAAATATATTTTTACCCGATGATAGTGCGGGACAAAAAGTCAGAGGATCGCCAGTGTCAGTATTATTCGTCCACTGGGCAAAATGAATGTCTTCACAAAGTTTTATGTCCCTCCATCCTAGAGTTGTTGAGATGCTTCAGTCTGAACCAAAGTGGTGGACTGACCAACAAACTGACACTGCCATCCCTAGAGTCTAAAAATAAAATGTAGCCCGTAAATGTATAATGCTGTGAAACTTTGCCTTTTTTCTTTAAACACTTGGTGTTTCCTGGGTTTGTTTTAGTAATCAGAGAATTCTATAGTATAATCACTCCCCTGGGCACCAAAAGCTTCAGCTATCCTCTGCATGCCTTCTTTTTTAATGGTGATGCTTTCAGGTACCTCTGTCTGCTTTACTTCTCTTGCTCTATGACTTTGGTTATTTCTGAAGGTATGACTTGTGAAGCCAATGCCTTACTCTTAACAAAAGAAAAATCAAATTTCAATGTAGATCTATATTTGCTTCATTCTGTCAGATAACAATGGGTAACATTTGTGACCACAGCCTTGAGAATGAATGCTGTGAAGCTTAAATTACTTGCCTGGCTTAACTGCTACCCAACAGAAGGAATGCAGATGGCATGATCGAATCGAAATCCTCAGAGAATGTAATTTAGCCATGTTATGCCACCAACGTGAGCCTGGTCTGTAGTGTGCATGCTGATGCTGCCTGGCCCAGCATGGCAGAGTATGACTTCATACAGCAGCATGGCCAGAGAATGAGGGAGTTACAGAGAAATACAGGGAACAGATCATGTCTGAGAGTGCTGGGCAGATATGTGGACTGTTTTAACCTTCTAACTGCTGAACTGTATTAAGAAAAATTACTTGCATCTTGGCGAGCAGTTCTTTGGCTTGTGCTCCTTACCTTGACAGCTGTATCTATCTTCACAGGGGGATGGAATACATCAGATCAGAGAGGCGCTGAAGATCTTAGCTGAGAGGGTTTTAATCCTCGAGACTATGATCGGTATTCATGGTGAGTAGGAGGCCTGAGGCAGGGTCAGCTTTAGGCAGGGGTCTAAGGGGGGGGTGTGGTCAAACTCCCACCATACCTTACTGCTTGGACAGGGAGTGGAAACAGTCGTGAGCAGCCCCAGGACTCTGGCTGGTGTTTCCACCCCCTCACACAGTCCCCCTGTCACTGCTCTCTGATAGGACGTTAGCTTGCAGATGTTCCACGACTTGCAGGCAGACCTTGAGCTTCTGGCCCGCAGGGTGACACTGCTGGAGGCTATCATCTGGCCAGGTAACGCTGAGACATCCTCACCTACAGCTCTGCCGGCCCTCACTGATATTTACAAAAAGTTGATTGAGTTTTAGCAGCATAAAATTTCTGATTACCACTTGTCACTGAACTGTTGAATGGTTATCTAGTCACTGAAAGTAGATGTCTTATAGAAATATATTATTTGTCTGAATTGTTTTAGTTGTGATGATCCTACAGTATGATGGCAGCGCAGATATTACTTAAAAGGCCCCGAAAACCTAGTTTCTCTATCAACTTCTCAATGTTCATGTTCATAACTCCTGTTCAGTGTTCATAACTCCTGTTCATGAAGGAGTTATGGTCCTTCATGAACAGTTTTCGTTGAGCATTACTGGTTATTTCAGATGTGCTATTTCTGTGTTTGTGCATTTTTCTGTGCTCTTCTCACAGTGGATGGGGCTCAATTGGAAAAAAATATCACATAATTCTGGGCATCAAATTCGCATTTAGCAATATTTGAATCAAAGTCAGATGACAGTTTACTTGTTTGGTATCTGATGTCGCAAGCACCATTAATTCAAACCCGCCCACCAACACAAACCATCTGAACAAAACTGAGTTTCTGAGTGTCAAACACTAAATACACTCAACTGACTAAATAAATAACACCTAAGATTGTTTTTTTTTTGTTTGTTTTTTTTAAACTTTAAATGTTGTTTTGTCATTAAGATTTTAAACCAAGTTTTCAGGAGCTTCATTTTTAAGATTTAAGATTAATTTTGTATAATCATGCTTTGGAGGTTAATTTGTACAGTACCAATGAATGTATGTTAAACTAGCCAGTAGTGCTGCAGTGATTAGTCGATACAAGTACTAGTCCAATGACAAAAAATAAATCAAACACAATTTTGATAATCAATGAATTGTTTAAGTCATTTATTAAGCAAAAATGCAAATCAGTTGACGGTTTTAGCTTCTCAAATGTGAGAATTTGTATCCTTTAAATCGCATATCTTTGGGTTTTGATCATTTGGTCGGACATTAGTCATTTTGAAGTCCCTTGAACATTTTGACTATCTAGCTGATAATTAATTAATAATTCTAGTATCAAAAAACTGGACAACTGGTATTGAGGTAAAAAAAAAAAAAATGCATGACATAGCTACATCAGAGTAGACGTGGATTAGGACTACAGAGTGCACATGTCCACACACACACTGATGGACAGGGTGGCCCCGTTCCAACTGCTGTCTTTCTTCAACAGAGCCTGATCTAGGGTCTGGGGATGGACCGTTTGGCACAGCCTCCCCTAGTTTCTACAGGGATAAACGAGCAGGTGTGCTTCCATATCGACTATCTTCTCCTCTGTCCTCCGACACCAAGGTTGAAGGGAAGTAGCTCCCCCTGCTCACCCTGAGGATCACAGGCTGGGTTGACTCCCCCTCCTAACGGTCTCATCAGCACTCAACAGATGTAGATCTTATCTGATACCCTCTCTGGGCTTTGCTGTCAGATTTAGGATGGGGAACACCTCAGGGAATCTCCACTGATACTCCATAATGCTCCTCGTCCGTCGGGAAACTGAGAGCTAGTTTGACCTCCACCCACTGCCATAAACCAAACACCTAAATATACATCATACACCCAGCAGCTCCTTCTGTGTCTCATTTCTTTGGCTACACAACTAAAGCCTCAGATGTTGTTTGAAAAATTTGAATTTTCTGTTGCGCTCCTCAGGCTACAGACAGCTCTGGACAATAAAGGTCATTTAGACTAATCGATTGAGGGAGAAATCAGATGTGAGAAAAGAGACTGGATTTGAGTTCGTATTGCTTTCACAATGTAACTGCAATCTGAAGAGATTCCATTATTTAAGTATATTGAGCATGTACAGTTTGCAGGACACAATTACACACACAAACCTCTTCTTCTAGTATTAAATTTGTTATACTTGTATCATAATGTTTAACTCAATGTTATGTAGTGCACTAAAAAATGAAGTCATCTCTAACTGAGATATGTGTTGCTAACAGTTATTTGTAGTTTTCTAGTGTGAGTCTTTTCCCCGTTTAAGTACATGCTGATAACGTGATTTAATAAACAACAATATATTTACATTTAATCCAATCCTTTTAAACATGTGCATTTGGATTTTGCTGCCTATCAATGGAAATAATCATAAATAATACATGCTGATATGAAACCTTGCTGTCCATTTCATTAAATCAAGCACCCCCCCCCTACATACACACACACACACACATTGAGGGAAGAGCAAAACTGTTAACAGAACTTGAACATATTTTTACCACTACTGTGCTGGTAAACTTTGACTGCTTAAACTGTCCAGATGAAAAGACTTGAGAATTGTTTTTTCATCTTATATCAAACTTATTTGTGAAACTATTTAAAAATGATCAATGTAGTTTATTTTGTATGCTGTTGTGTAACCATTTCATATTTTGAACTTTTTTCTTGCAAATGTGTTATTGTGTTAAGATAATCCTGCCTAGATTATTGGTGTAATAAAATAATGTTCATTGTTTTTTAAACATGTCATCTGTCTTAATTTTTGTTCCAACATTACTCATTTAAACATTGTCATAATGTAAATATATTACATTCACTCTGATGTACATGAGTAGATACAGAAGCTATCTCAAATTGTCAAGTTTACATTTACCCTTAATTATACTCACTCACATGGAGGAAAAACAACTAAAATCTTTTCTCCCCACTTTTCCATGGGAATTCTGATAATTATAATGGTTCAAGGAGAAGCCCACAGGGTAAATCCTCAGTATTGAAGCTCAGCAAAACCCAAGCATTATTTATGTCCAGTTTACTGCATAAGTGCAAATACTGTTAAAGACCCAGTCCGAGAGTTTGAGGTCGTCTAGTTGCTCTGTGGTGGCAGAGGGCTCTTTCCCTTTGAAACCACCACTGCTTGTTCACCAACGCTCCCATCAATAAGCAAAGAGATGGCGCCATCTAGCTGTTTTGAGGCTGCTAGTGCCACTACAGCTTTCTCGGTGGGGAAGCCCATCTTCTCCAGCTGCTGGAGTCTGAGAGAAAACGCTGGTCTTTTAGTCAAATGTGAATTATTACTTGAAATCACACAGATAAAACTGTACTTCTGATGTAATGTGAAAAAAACAAGTCTGCCCATTCACAGAGAGTGCAACAATGTACGTGGTAATAATAAATTATTACTAACCGCAACGAAGAAACTGATGATTTAGGGACTTCCACTTTTGCATCGGGGTCATTGGGAGCTTCCTGTAATGAGGCCAGTATCCCTGCTCTTAGCATCTGCTCCTCCAACACCTCTGCCTCAGACAGTGCAGCAGACTCCTCGATCATCCATGCAGGCATAGGCTCGATCCATGGGTGGTTGTTCAGAACAGAGGGGTCCCTTGAGGGGGGAGCAGCTGCCTGATTTAGAGGTGTCATCTGAGAAAGTGATCTAGATCTGTGACAACAGATGAATTTGAAATGATAAAATCTGCCACTGTGGACATTCAGTAAGACTTTTGTTGTGAGATGAATCACACCTCTGTGAGGTAGTGTAGGTGGGCAATCTGAACCTCGCTGAGGTGGAAACATATGCCCAATCAGGAAGGAAATCCATGAACCTGGCCTCCTCCAGCTCCTGTAACATCCCAATGAAAGGCTGATGATCTGAGAGGTGTATTAAGTAATATAAAAAAGACTTAATGGAATAATTGTGTTATTGATATGGAAATACACTTCATTACAGATTAACTAGGGAAGGGCAGATTTTGGCTCAAACCCTCAGTAATAAATAAGACATGTCTATTATGGTTTATCTAGATGATTACAATTTAATTTAATTGAAATATGATTAAAGATACATAAAAGGGTGTCTAGGAATTACTAAAACTAATAATCATGGTTAAATACAGTAAAAAAAAGTATTCTATCTAATTGTTCTGAGGGGCAAAGTTGAAGAAAATATGAGACATATAAATTTGTTATCCAGTACCTTTAGTTACCCTGCACATCCACTCTGGTGTTTTCAAATCATTCTGGCTGACTAGAACTCCAGTACAGTTGTTGTTTGGAGGAGATTTGGTGGAAGTTACAGGAGGTCCTCCTTTTTTAAATACTAATAAAATTGATAGAGTTGTATGTCCTACCCTAAAGAGTTGAACAAAACTAACAGGAAAAAGTGTCCACACCCACACAGTTCTCAACTGATGTCGAATTAGTCAGAATAAGCGAAAACGAGAAGTGTGTGGTTGTACACTGGGCGTTTAGCAGCTTTAAGGCATCCATCAAGGGATAAGCTAACATATTTGCCTGAGTAAAGATTAACTATGCATGAAGAGGAAAGGATACAGTTATGTCCGATGCATATTGCGCAAAAATGAAGCAGGGCAGGTGTCCCCGGCAGCAGCAGCAGACCAATCAGTAGGAGAATCCAGGGGAGAAACCAGACTGGCAAACACCTCAGCACCCTCCGCTGCGTCACCTGCCGGCACTGTGCTGTAAACAGAGCCAGCTGGGTGGCAGAGTAGCCACAGATCCGACTTGCCTCACCGCCACCTACGAAGAGGACCAGGGTGTAAAGAGGAGGTAATATGGTCATTGTCAGGATGGAGAGGGTGAGGAAGGCGACCGTCCCCCATCGACGCTCCTGACACGGTCCGAGCAGCAGCAGGAGGGCAACGCTGACCAGCAGGGAGGGCAGCTCATCGTGACTGAGGGCATACAGGAACAAATCTGAGGACAGGGGGGGAGGAAAAACCTGTTTTATGCTTTGATTCCACCAAATCTGAACTATCTGAATGTAAGAGCACACAGGACGGTTACCTCTGAACCTCGGGAATTCTCCACCTGGACCTAAACTGAGACTTGCCTGGACACCCCAAGCATACACCAGCAGCATGAGCGTTAGTAATGAAGACGTCCCCAGACAGAACCCCGGGTAATCTGATCCAAACCAGGACCGTACTGACAACATGCGACCAAGCATTATTTAAGATAGTGTAGTTCCTCCACTCACTCGTCCAACATATGTTGTTGCTCATTACACGCACGGCGCCTTGACAGAGGACTGATACAGAGCTGGAGTCCTTAAAAGCAGCATAATTCTGCAAGTGGCTGCAAAGTCCTCTAATATTTTTACTCGTCACATCCTCTCTGCCAACGCCGCTGGACTCGTACGAAGAGCCTGCGGGTTGAACTGATGCTGTAAAATGATTATATCCTAAAAACAGGAGTAAAAAGTATTTTCTATGTGAGAAAACTCCCAGCGTGAAAGTGTTTACGAGGCTAACGGGGCGGCCTCATCCTCACCACTCTTCTTCCTTGTATCTATTGGCGGTTGATAACTTAGCGTAAAGGCGCATTACCGCCACCAAGAGGACACACTGCGAGTAGGTACATTTCTCGTGCGTCCTCTGCATCTTCGAAACAGTTAATTAAATGACCTATAGTGCTATGAAAAAATTCATGAATAATATTTTTTGTCAATGGGAAGAAATTAAATTTTTATCAAGCACAATCTCTAGCTGGTTCCAGCTTCTCCAATGTAAGGATTTTGGTGAATTTCTCTATTTCAAATGGGAGAAAATCGAATATCTTTGGGTATTTGAGTGTTGGTTGGACAAAAAAAAAACATTGGATGGAGTAAATATATAAAGCGGGCCCGGACTACAGGTAAAATGAAATACTCAAATCAACAATGACACTTCAAAAATGTACTTAAGCGTAGTACTTGAGTAATTTTACCCAGGCCTCCGCTTTTCACTTCTGATATTTTCTACATTCCAGGGGACTCTCTTTTGAAATCTTATTGTATTTTACTTATTTCATCGTTACCTAATTTTCTCCTGTACGGTCGATTTCATTCCCCTGTTCAGTTTAAACCCCACTCACATCAGCACCTACATGCATTTATTCTTTACGGAGATGTCAGAGTCGTAGTTTTATATTATTTAAAGTCTTAGGATGTTAATCCCAACGTGAGAGTGATTATCATCCAGGCGCCCATGTCACCGTTTAAGTAAGCGCCCGTAGATCTCGCGATATTTTGTGGTCCCCGCGAAGAGAAGAGCACCTCTCAAGCAACCAGCTCTATCCAGTCGTCTTGCACAGGAGAACTGAAATGGCGTCGGCTCCGGGTGAGTGCACAATTCACATACTTTACGCCGAGTTTAAAGAATTCGCGGCGTTTCGATTAAAGATAAAGGCGAGCGGATTTATTTTGAAATGGATTACGTCCGAACAATCCGTCTTTTTTCGGTTTACATTCAATGTAACATCGTGGGAATTTTCCCTAGCGCCAGGCGCAAGGCCTAGTCGCGTTAGCTCATTGAGTCGATGCGATTTTTTTTTTTCCCGCCGGACAGTTTATGCATGCGGAGATCGATAATTGAAACCAGATTATCGTTTTTAAAACACTTATTTTAATAAATCCACGCATACGCTACGATTTCTGTCCGGTTTCGAGGCGCCGTGGTGCGTGAGGAGTAGCGAGGCGACCGTTGCCCCGGTGCCGTTGAATGGCGACCTACGACCGGTCTGCGTAACGTGCTACTGGCGCGCAAAGTGTGTTTTGTTCTGGTGCGGAGTCGCTGCCTAACGAAGCTTTTTGCTTTTTTTTGCTTGTTGTTGAACAGATTACACCTCCTACAACCAGACCAGCGCTCAGCAGGGGTAAGACTCACTGGATGCAAAGTTGTTTTATAAGAACCAGTTTAGCTAAAGTGGATAATCGCCAGTACATTTTTCTCGAATGGTGTATTTGAGTACAGTTTTCCCGGTATTTGCCTATTCACGTACTTGCTACTTTATACCTCTACGCTAACATTTAAAAAGTGAATTAGTGTACTTTTTACTTCACTAAATTAATCTGCTGTAGTGTCTTAATTATCATATGGAGATATTGCAGGAGGGGGGCGGTATTTATTGAAATGTATTGTTTAAGATCGTGGTTCCTAACATGTTGTGAGTAATCCAACATCTCACGAAAATCCAAGATTATAGAAGCCCAAAAACTTAATACAGATTTGTTATCAGAACTTTGTTTCTGTTTCGTCTTTATTCTCCCATCAATCATTTCATGTCCTCAAGATTTATTTGGTGACCCTTTGGAAAGGTTCCCAACCTCCTAGGTTAGGGCCCAATGGATTAACTGGTTATAGCTATCTATCTCTATCTCTCTATCTCTCTCTCTATCATATATATATATATATATATATATATATATATATATATAATAAAAACTAGCCCCCTCAAGCAATTACAACAGCAAAATGTTGCTTATATCTGAGTTTACAATCTAGTAATGTCAGGTAGAATAGAGTAAGTACATTTGGCTGATATTACTTTCCTACCTTTACATAAGTATGTTTTTGAGTGCAGCACTATTACTTGTAGTGGAATGTTTTTATATTCCTATATTGTCACATCTGCTTCACAAAGAGCTCCGAGTAATCCCTCCACCCCTGCGGTGTTATTGAGAGAACACACAATATTTAGGTCCACAGAGACCCAATATTATCTAATGCTAAAACCTTTTTGTTTGCACAGGTATGCCTCATATGCTGCCCAGCCATCACAAAGTTATGGGCAGTCAGCACAGGTGAGAACTGATTGCCTTGTGTGGATCAAGTTATTTTTAACTATTTATCTATTTATATTTTAATATACATTTTAATTGTAAGATGGTGGTTATTCTTTTTTAATATGTTTTAGATCTATTGAATTTTCACGTAAAAATATAGATCAAAGCACACTCTGTTGACACATCAATAAACAGGGGAGTATTAGGAATGGGAAATTAATATAAGTTTAATTCAGATCAGCTAAAGCAAATGTGATGTTGGTCTGATTAAGAAAGTTGTTTAAATGATTATAGATATCAATATTCAAGTTTAATGTTTTTTGTTCATGGTAAATGATTACTCATTTTACTTCATGTTGATGTTTATTCTGCCTGGCAGCTAAAGTATTTTGTTTCCCCTCAGCAGAGCTATGGCCAGCAAAATTATGGATCATATGCCCAACCTGCTGCTGCTGACAGCAGTTATACCCAGACAACACCTGCTGCTGGAGGTTACCCTCAGCAGCAGCAACAGTATGGGTCCTCATATGGCCAGCCAGCTTCAGGTCGGTTAATTAAGTTGGGTCATTTGACTCTTACATGGTGTGGGCTGTGTTGGACTGAACAATAGCAGGCCCAGACACAAAAAATCACATTGAAAATGCCTAGATGAAAATCAGATGAAAGTCATTTTCGTCAACACTAAGATTGAATTCTAGTTCATCATGCGGTTTATCTGGAGTGTGGTTAGTTTGTTGTTTGTTTGTTTTTAAAAGATGTACCCTTATCTTTTTTTTTTTTTTTTGGCTACCCTGCTGCTGCTGCCCAGTCTACCACTCATAGCTACTCACAGTCAGCTCAGCTCAGGGCCAGTGGGAGCCAGTGGTTATGAGAGTACCCCAGCTGCTGCAGCTCCAGCTGCTTCCCAGTCTTATGGCTCTCAGCCAGGGTATACTTCCCAGTCTGCTTACCCTGGTTATGGACAGCAGGCTGCTCCCACTGCACCACAGAGGTATGTACTCCTTGGATTTGTACCAAATAACATGTGAATTCTACAAGAACACAGTTATCTTTTCAATATATACTGTCCTACTGTGTCTCAATCAGCTACAATTCCAACAGCCAGCCGGGTAGTTACAACCAAAATAGCTACACCCAGCCAGCGGGATATGGCCAGCAACAGCCTGGCTACCAGGCCCAGCAGGCAAGCTACGGCCAGCAGCAGGGATACCAGCCACAGACCCAGCAGCAGCAACAGGCTCCTCCTGCCTATCCTCCTCAGGCTGCTGGTTCCTATGGGCAGCCTCCATCCAACCAGTACGGCCAGCAAGGTGGACCACCCAGTTACAATCAGTCCAGCCATTACAGTATGTTCTTGTTTTTTTTTCTTTGCATCTGTGCTTTGATGTTCATTCACACTTTTAAGCTTAATGTCACAGAAAAAAGCCTTTGATGACCATTTTGTTGCATTTGTGCTCATCTTTTGTAGATAATTACAGACAAGATGGCCAGGGTGGAGGTTCTGGTTACTCTGGCTCTGAGCCTTCAAGGTACCCAGGGGCAGGGGAGAGCAGGGGCCCTGGCAGGGACGGCTTTGATCGAGGTGGAATGATGCATCGTGGGCGTGGAGGCATGGGCCGTGGCATGGGGTAAGTGTCTCTCCTTAGCACTTAACTTAACTTAAGTATTTTGACTCTACAGGTGCTGGGGCGACTTGGAGCAGGGCTGAGATAAGTCCCTTTCAGATATAGTGGTGAAAATTAAAAGTAATATACCATCAATTTATACAAATTTATTCATTTAAAAATAGAAAAGATGATTAATTATGAGCCTCTCCTGTAATGCCCAAGGGCTGTGATGGCAGGTGTAGTATATGCCTACACTGGCAGCAGTTGTAGCTATTGTACAGACTCTCTCAGCCCTGCCTCTCATTTGGTCAAAGGTAAGAAAAAGGTTTGTCCCTTTTTTTGATAAGAGACCTGTGCATAAACATTTTATAGTGAACAGTTGATATTCTAGAACATGATTTGACTAGGAGCCCAAATCAAAAAGTTTTAGGGTAACTGAAAAGAATTTGATTGTTCAGGAAAAGTGATAAATGTATTGAAAGGATATCATTTCTATTATTTATGATAAAATTATAAACAGTTTCCTTTATGGAACATTCAAAAACTGTGTCAGCAATACCCTTTAATCAGTTTCTCACCATGGTTGATTATTCCACACTTTGAGTTGATAAAAGAAGAATGCAATTGGATGTTGCACAAGTCCTGCAACCAGCTATTACGGAGTCCTTATCTAAACTTTAAGTTTGTCATAGTAACGTTCCAACATAGCACTGATATTTTAAGCAATTTATAAATAGACACTGGCCTCATGCAGTACATTCTGTTGGATTCACATTTATGCTTACTTGAGTGCGATATTTGGGTCAATGTATTTCCCCTTGAAAACCCCCCTTTTTTTTTACTTAAAAACACATTCATTGTGTTTTCAGTTTGTGGAATCAAGGCTGTCACTGGCAATAAGTATTTGTCCTCATTTGACTGGCCCAAGGAATTAACACAAATGGGAAAATTACACGTTTAAAAATAGCAGAGTCAGATGTGGCAATGGAACTGAAAGACCTCAGATAAATTGCAGCAACTACAAAGGGACAGAAAAAATGAGGAACTATCTGTTTTGTTAAGGTCCTTAGTGGATTTTCTGCTTGTAGCTTCAACATTGGTCGTAGAAGATGATCAGAAGTCATCACTTTATACCATCTCTTGTACTACAACAAGTTGTTGAATCACTTAAATGGGTTTTTGTGGTCCAAGTTTTAATAGCCAGCTGAGCTGGTATTTATCAATGGTAACTGTAAAGTTTCATTAAGGTCAAAACAGATTGAAAAGTAAATTTGATACATGTTACGCATGTTTTTCTAGCTTTGCCAACCATGTAGTGGCATTCCTTGACATATTTTAAAAGGAAAAAAAAACTTGTTTTGGTTAAATAACATGAAAAAATACAGGACTTTTCAAGACTGTACACAAATGTACAATATTGTTACTTGAACAATATTTTAGGAGTGCTCAAGGGATTGTCCTAGTCCAGAGACCTTTAGTCCATGGATTTTGGTGTAGTGTGATCAATTCTAATCTCAGCCTTGCTACAAAAACTGGCGTTCAGGTGTATTATACTTTTTTGTATTTTATATCTTCTGTAGAAGTGTATCCCTCATAATAGTGAGATTAGAGCTCAGTTGAGCTGGTCCCTGACACATTTACTTTGTTACCCTTGACATACTACTCAAATTTGCTCTTAATGCACATTTGGCTTTGGAACAGTTTATTCACATTGTCTATTATCTGTATAGCTGGAAATGTTTTGACCCAACTCGAAATCAAATTCACTTACATTTAACTCTCCTAAAAAGGAATGAAAATGGTTACCAAGAGAGAGGTCAGGGGTATTAAGGTGATCAGAGGTTGTGCATATGTTTTGGTATAGGGTTATCACTGCTGTAAAACTAAAAGATTAAAAACTCAGAGCACTCTTTGGTATAATTTTGGAGCGAAATTTCATTTTTTGGTATTGGTAAAGATCTGTCTCTCTCTCTCTCTCTGTCTCTCTCTCTCTCTCTCTCTCTCTCTCTCTCTCTGTCTCTCTCTCTGTCTCTCTCTGTCACTCTTTCTCGAGACAGGATTTGGGTCAGAAAGGGCATGTGAATAATCAGTTCTTATTTCAAGTGTTCTTTTCTTTTTAAGATGTTTTAATATTAGTTTTTCACAACTCGTTTTTGGTTTGTTTTTTTAAATTAATTTTTGTACAGTGAACACAATTATATGTAGAAATGCACTCTTTAGATCTGCTGGTGAACTTTATACCATAAAGGACTTACCGAGCAACTCTGTAGTCTTACCAAAGTAGCAATAAGTAAAAGTGCATAAAAACAAATTGCAGGAGTAGGAGTACAACCCTCAATACATTTATAAATTCAGGTGTAGTATAGATGTTTTTATAACCAAATTTTCATTCTAGATTAATTTTAGCTTTGCACAGGTATATTTGTGTTTTTGGGGGGGGGCATCATGTCATTTTGAAATGTTTAAAATTGTTTTTGTGGTTTGGAATACAAATGTTTGATCACATTCTTTTTGAGCACTTTTTAACATGCTTTGTCACATTTATACCGTACAGGTAACAGTGAGAGCCATTTAAAACCATCTATTCTCTAAAAAGTATCTGTACTCTGTACAGAGCCGCCAGCTTAAGCAGCAGGAGGGAGCTTAAACAAAGATTCGGGGTCTGCCTTTTTTCAAGAACTGAGGATGGTGGTTTTTATAAGCATGATGGGTATATTAATCAATCAAGTCATTGTTTTTTTTTTTATTGAACATAACCTTGGTAAACACTGTAAAATTTTCCTTTTGGTGATGATTTGTCTTAAACATTGTGTAATTATTTATATATTCATTTATTTTTAATACCTGGTGAATGTGATCACCTGATCATCTTGTGAAATTTCAGATGCATTTTGTTTTTAAACTTGTACATATCTGATTCAGCTGTAACTTTGCTACAACTAATGTTATTAGGGTGTTGGCTTGTGTCTGGGTACATCTGTGTATGCCATCGATGCATCTGAAATCTTTCTACCTGTGTACAAATGTCTGGGTTTTTTCACATTTTAAAAGACAGTGAAAATATGTTAGTCAAAAATATTTTTGCACTTGTATCCACTAATGAAAACTGTCACTGAGATTGTACTCAGCTAGCTAAGGAATGGTACATAGTTAATACACTTTTCCCCTCAATTAGCTTGTGTATTTATAATTTTGGGGAGTTTTTAGTTGCTGTTCGACTAGTTAGAATGTTTTGATTACTCCCTCAATCAAGCCACTTTGCTCGAGCCATGGAAGTGGCTGTAAAAGGGAAAACGCCTTCATATCTCCATTTATTCCCCCATAGCGGCGCTGGAGACAGAGGTGGCTTCAGTAAGCCTGGTGGTAAGTTAACGAGTATTACACTGGTTAGTCCTTTAAAAACCTTAAACTTTTTGAGCAAATATGCTTCGAGTATTGATGTGTTATATATTGTGGTATTCAAAATTTATTTACATGAAAATATTGGGAAATTTGTTTCAATGCCTGAGACCATTTTCTCTGGGGTACTTGGTAAAATTCAGTCACTGCTTATGGTTTGACAATGAGTCTTTGACAGGTTAATGGCAAATTTTCATTCAGATGTCTGTTACTGCTTTAACAAATCACATGAGCTGAATTCTTGTTTCGGTTTTTTTGTTTTTTGTTTTTTTTTTTTGTTTTTTGGGTTTTTTTGAGGATTTCTTACTGGTCTTAGAGGCTTTTCAAATGACACACCATTACTTGCCAAAGGGTCTGAGGTGTTCTATTTTCAATTCAGTATATCACTTGTGGGAATTGTGGTGTACCATAAGGTGCCATTTTCAACTTCCCAATATGTCCTCTGCGTCTATAAGGGAGTGTCTGGATTATCTGTTGTAGTACTCCTCAGGTGTTGTACACGCAACTTCAGTTGCTCACACTGACTTTTATCAATCTGTTTTTCTCCCTTTCAACTGATGGGACTACAGGACCTATGAACAGCGATGAGCGTGACATGGGTGAGTAATTGCTCACTTGATCCCCTAATAATACTTGACATCACTGGTTCACAAACTGGCATTTTTCTTGATGTAATATTAGGAAAGGTTGCATTTTTACTGCATATTTAGTGTATTTTGCATTCGTTGTAGGACGTCCTGAAGAGCAGGATGACTCTGAGAACAGCACCATCTACATCACAGGGTTGACTGAGAAGGCTAACCTGGAGGAAATGGCTGAATTTTTTAAACACGTTGGCCCAATTAGGGTAAGATTAGTTCTTCACTCTGAATGTTGTTGTAAGCAAAACTAATGTGGGAACTAAACAAAATACAAAAATAATTCTCACTGTGTTTTAAGATTAACCGGAGACTTGGCCAGCCAGCCATTAATATATACACAGACAAAGACACAGGAAAGCCCAAGGGAGATGCCACTCTGTCCTATGAGGAGCCAATCTGTGCCAAAGCAGCTGTCGAGCACTTTGATGGTGTGTTTTCTTGACTGTACATCAGACCTAAACAGAATTGCATGGATAAATCTATGAAATTGAAGGCACCTGTTAAAATGCTTCAAACTAGTAATTTCATAATATAAACAACCAGAATGGTTATTATATTATGTTTATATTATCTTTATTTGTTATTTTAGGAAAGGAATTCCAAGGCCGAAGGCTTAAGGTATCCATGGCACGCAGAAAGCCCATGATGGGTGGAATGAGAGGTGGCATGCCCATGCGAGATGGCATGATGGGCCGTGGAGGTAAATCTTATTCTTATTTGTTAGTCTTAGATCATTTAAGGGACTGTTCCCACTGTTCCTCAAACTGTCAGGGACTTTTTATTCAGAGCCCTTTCACCTCTGATATTGGTCCCCATAAATCATCTGGCTTTTGGCTCTGTAAGAAAACACCCATCTAAGAAGATTAAATAAACAGTATAAAGAGTATCAAAGATGTTGTGTAGTGTAAAATTGTCAGTGAACTGTGTCCTAGTTTCTTTGAGACCTGAAAAATGGTGTAAATACAAACAAAAGTGCTATCTTATTAGGTATGATGGGCCGTGGAGACCGTGGTGGGTTCGGCCCACGAGGTGTGTGGTGGGTGGGAGGAGGGACCAGGGGCTGCACACATGCAAGATGGAGAGAGAGGGAGGGAGTGTCATGAGACCGTGTGGGTTTTCCCCCCGGAGGTGGGCACGGGGGGGGGGCAGGGTGACCCCCCCAGGCGCACACATGCAGCAGAAAGAGCTGGAGGGAGGGTGTCCAAACCCCATGTCTTCTTTTTTTTGTAGTGCAATGTTTCTCTCTTTTCTGTATCAAAGATGAGTTTGTAATTTAAAGGTCTATGTTACCAGGGGTTGTGGAAACCAGAACTTTGCTTGGAGAATGGAGTGTAACCAGTGCAAAGCTCCCAAACCAGAAGGCTTGGGTGGTGGCCCTCCATTTCCCCCTGGAGGTGACCGAGGCAGAGGTGGAATGGGAATGCGTGGAGGTAGAGGTATGGACCGCGGTGGACCAGCAGGGGTAGGAGGCCCAGGTGGCCCTGGAGGTTTTCGTGGAGGTTGGGGAGGTGACCGTGGTGGCTTCAGGGGACGTGGTGGAATGGATAGGGGAGGTTTTCGTGGGGCTGGACGTGGAGGACCGCCCATGGACCGAATGGGTGGCAGAGGTGGAAGAGGAATGGGCCCACCAGGTGGCAAGATGGATATGAGGTATGATTAAGTTCCTTAACTAGTTAACTGATTGAATGAATGTTTTCTAAGGCTTACCTTTGAGTAATTTGAAGACGGCCAGCCAAAATTTAATTTGTGTCCAACTGGGGGAAAAATTGCAATTGACTGAAACCTGTGACCAGAACTTTGGCTATCAGTATTGCTGTGAAAACCAAATGTGCAAATGTAGAAAATAGAATTGATTTTTTATATATATATTTATATATAAAGGGCTGTCATTTAAAACTGTTCCGTCTCTTGTTTTTTAAAGGGACCATCGCCAGGAGCGCAGAGACCGACCATACTGAAGTAGAACTTCATGACTGTTCCTCTCGTGGAATTTGATTTTTAAGACGAGAATTTTTAATTTATGATTCCGTATTTTGATGGTTATAGAACTGCTGTCAAACATCCTGTGCAGTTTAATTCTACTCGTGTTTCCATTGTTTTTTATTTTAGTTTACCCATGTTTATGCTGCATCTTGTATTGTGCATGTTTTTTTGTTGTTTTTTTTGTTTCTTGGTTTTGTTTTGTTTTTTTAGTTTCATTTTTGGGTTTTTTGCTTTTTTTAAAATGTGCAGATTAGGTTTGACATTGTATTGTAAAATGCAATATTTTTCATTCATTATCGTAATCCCCAGCCCATTCCCATTACTGACAATTGTATGATGACAAATTTGGGAAATAAAATTTTACCGATTTGATGTCTTTTGGATGTGGGCTTTACTCAACTTGAAGTCCTCCGGGAAAAGCCAGAACAGATTAATGCAGTGTCTTTTGAAAGTTATGTCAACCCTTAAAATGAATCCCAAACTAACAGCACTAGTTTGAAGTATTTTTCCATCCTGTCCAAAGGTGTTTGTGTGATTATGTTGCTGCTTAGGGCATATCTATAGGTTCTTATCACTTTTCTTTTTAATTAATGAAAGTTAAAATCGGGATCAAAGCCGCATCAGTGGATTGGGATCTGCAAGGATATGGACTTGGTATGGCTGAGTAACCTGAGAAATGTTTTCTCTGTTCCTGCTACCATGTCCTGAATCCATTTCATCGTAGTGATATTTTTTTAATGCATCCACTTTCTGCCAATTTTAGACCCAGAGTACTCTTCTACTTTTTTTAGGATTATTTATTTAAACCATATATTTCTTATCTGTAGCAGGAGCAAATCTGCAGGTCTAAACAGCTGCTGATGCAAGTATTCTTGTCAATAGGTGTGGCAGGTTTGACTGAAACTTGTGGTGCTGCAGCTGGGAGTCAGCTGATACTGGTTGGACTGGAGCTCTGCATTGATGAAACTGTCCTTGTCAAACAAGTCTGAAAGGACTGACCCAACTAAGCGGTAGTAGCATGCAGGACTTAATGAATTATTGAATATAATTTTCCCCTTTAGAGCTAAGAAACGGTCTAAACAAAATTGGTAGCCATGCACAGCAATAACATTGTTGTAAGCAGAGACAAAATACACACTGGCCTGATCTTTATGCTGGCCTCAACTCTGACATATAAATACCTTAAACATGTTTCTTTTTTCCCTCAAATTCCCCCTTTAATCTACATTTGATTGAGCTGTATTGCCCTATAAGGATATCAAATTGAATTAAGTGCTATTATTAATTGCAGATGTTGATCCCCTGGCATAATTTTAACATCTGTCAGGCATATGGCTGTTAAGCCATCCTACATCACCTTGATGTTTTTCATACATCTATTGGATTATTACTGGATAATCCTTACTGTTTTTCTCATTTTTTGAAAAAAATGATATATCCTTTCGAATATTCTGTATCCAGTGGTTAGGATTTTCTACACATTGCTTAAACACCTCAGCTTCCACTTTGCCATGGCAAGTAAATATGCCCGCATTTCTATATGTGAAAAAAAGCATTGAGTACAGGAGCGGCCGAGTTTAAGCCCCTGGAAAGTGTTTCAAGCAGGACACAAAATCTTTTACAACTCCATGACTGCTGTACTCTGACCCCCCCCCTGTCAGAACACTGGGGAGAAACCTAGAATTAAATACTCTTCTTGATTATAAAATGCTGAAAGTTCTTTTATGAATCACTCTAGAGGCTCATGTCTTTGTGCACTGACCTCACAGTGTTCTGATTGATGAGATGCAGTAATTGAGGTTCATGTCTGTGGGCATGTGCCTTTGTGTGGTTTTTGGGTTTGGTTTTTTTGTTTTTGTTTTTTAACTTAAGACCCTCTGAGTTATCCCTCAGGGAAACCTGCTCACAGCTGACATCTTGAAGTGCTTCTCATTTGCTGGGGCCAGTTGCTCATGTGGATTAACAGAGCACTGAATTCTGTCCCTCTCTCTTTACTGACAGAAAAGCTGATTCATCCAGGCCCAGAAAATGATCTCATCAACCCCCACCTTCTCCCTCTCTCTCCCCCCTCCCTCTTTTTCTCTATCTCTCTTCCGTTCCCTCCCTTCCTTTCTTCCTTTCTTCCTTTCTTTCTTTCTTTCCCTCTCTCTCTTAAACAGGCACATGCCTCTTTTTAAATGAAAACAAGTCCTCCCTCTTGGCAGTTGGCTTTGCTTTAATTCAAACAATCACACATTAGGAGAGTACATGAACCACACCAACAGAGGAGAGCCCACGATTTAAAAAGATTGTTTAAAGGGGAAATGAGATGGTGGAAAAGATTTTTAAAGACACAGTCAGAAGTTTTTGAACATATAGTTTACAGGCTTATCCACACACAATTGAAGAGTTGATGAAAAAGAGTTTCTGTGCTTCCCATTCCAATTTTCAGAATAAAAGACTATATAAATAATCAAACCTTCAACAGTATCAGAAAAAATTAAAAACTTAAATTTGGTTGAGTTTGTTTGGAGACCTGTTAGGATTGATAGTCGTTTTGCATCATGTGATTAAAATTTTGTGTGGAAGGCTACACTTTTGTTTAGATTTAGTGCCTTTAAACCCCTAAGCAAGTTACCCTAAAGTTTGCAAAATTCTAAATAATCATCAAAACCCGAAAGTCAGGTCTCTTGTCCCAACATTTGACCTAAGTTTCAAAACTTATTTCCGGATGAGACAATAGACCTTGTTATTAAGAACAGTCTGTCTCAGTTGTAATGTGGTGTTGGTCTTGCACTCATTGGTCTTTGATACTTTTTAGATGAGATAGAAGAAGGAAAGGAATCTAACATGTTTTCTTGAGTTAATTTAACACACAAGTGACTTACTATCTAAGGGCCCCCTAAAATTCATCTGCTGCCCTGCCCTGCACTAGCAACAGCACTGTTTTACTGTGACAAACACACATTTCCTATCATGTACACACAAGATCATGTGCTCTTGAACTGGCTACTTTGTCAACAGCCTGTGGGACTAGACCCGATAACACTGTCCATCAACTGTATATCTCACTACCTCCTCTTTAATCCCCAGTCTCCTGCTGTTTCAGGGTTTATAGGCTCTGTCCTCCCAGGTGTGAAATCTTTGATTTGTGCAAAGCCTCTTACAAACCAATAATCATTACATTACATTCATTACAAAACTTGCAAGAATTCAAGACAAGGCTGCTAAAGCTTATCTAACCTAGCAGAGTTTCCCTTTCATCATATCCCTTAATCACTGGTTAGATTATACAGTTGGATTGGAATTCCTTGAACTATGCACAGTGGCTGTCTCATGATACTGAGATGCAGACTTTAAACGCCTTGATCACTTTAGGCTATTTGGCAAAGAGGCCACACAAAGAGGGACTATGAGGCCAGTTTAAGTATTGACCTAAATGGAAAAAAAAAAAGCCATAAAAATATTTTTCTCGTTTTCTCACAGATGAACAGGACACCAGTAATAGTTGATTCACCATCCATAACAGTCCGATCAAAAATGGAACAAATTAAGCTTCACAAATATATAATTGTTATCTGCATGGAATTACTGTGCTCAGTTCAGGTTTGAGGTGTAAGGGGTAGCTGAGAATTTCTATAGTACTATTAGCTTTTCAGAGGGAGATCGTCCATTTTTTTGAGGACACAACACTTATTTGAGAACCTTTCAAATATGATGCGTCCTTTTAAATTAAATGATCCATTATTCCGCCTCGACCAGGCTGCAATTACACATTAATGCAGCAAAAGTTGTAGCCTAATAACACAATGCGCAACCTGAAAAGGGCCATTCTACTATTGCCTTTGGTACCAAAGTATATTTGAACTTTTAAATCGCGCTACCACTTCTTGATAAACAATAATCACTGGTAGCAAAGGTGGTGAAGGAATTGCTTTATTTTTTATTTATTTATTTATTCATGCATTCATTCATAAGGGTACATTTTCAGCTCTTTAAATTTTGGTTGGCTTGCTTTGATTAAAAAGTATGGTTTGATAACCACAACCGATAATCATTTCTGGCTTATTGAGATCAAGCGTATATGCTGAGTTGGTGAATATGGGGTTAAGTTTTCCTCTTCTGCCGAGCGTTTATCCCTCATAATGGGATGTGCCACCGAGTCGCTCTGCTGGTCTAAGCTACAGCAGGTCAACATATTCAGCGCAAGAGGCGGTGCAACATGGGCTGAGCCTATTTGCGGGGAAGATGAGCCGTGGATTCAACGCTGCACAGTGGTCGTGATTACATCGACGAGGAGCTGATTTGACTGACCGAGTCCGAGACGCGGACATGGTGACACGTGGATTTTTTTTGCGGGTGAGAGGGGCCACCGGCCGCCGGGCGGATTAACCGGTCGACGCATGGGTGCGTGTCGGCGTCCCGCACCGCTCCGATTTCACTCCCGCTCCGGGACCAGGCGATGCGTTCTTTAGAGGAAACGGGTTTCGCAGAGACATCCGGAAAACGCATCCATGCGCCAGCGCCACTCCGCATCCCGAAATGCTTCTGACAACACAAAGCCTGGCTTCAAGGAGCTCCGATAAGAAACCACACATGCAAATCGGCATGGGTGCGTCAACACGGCTGTTTCGCTGCATTTTGCGGATGGGGCTTTGGGGCGCGGTTGTGCAATGAGACAAATTGGGAATTATCAAGTGGACTTTATTGATACATAATCCGACAATATGGCTGATCAGAGCAACATCCAGTCCGCCGCCTCCAAGAGTATCCGGCCCTTTAAATCCAGCGAAGAATACCTGTACGCGATGAAGGAGGATCTGGCTGAATGGCTGAACACCCTGTACGACCTAGATATCACCGCGGACACCTTCATGGATGGGCTGGAGACGGGCTGTGCCCTCTGTCGGCACGCCAACAACGTGAACCGCGCTGCGCAGGACTTCCAGCTGGAGCACCCGGAGGCTGCACAGTCCATGAATGTGCCGCGTAAAGATGTTGTCTTTCAGTCGCGCAATGTGGTGCCCGGCTCGTTCGTGGCGCGGGATAACGTGTCCAATTTCATCGCCTGGTGCAGGCAGGAGCTCTGGATCAAGGACGTCCTCATGTTTGAGACCAACGACTTGGTGGAGAGATGCAACGAGAAGAATTTCGTCCTGTGTCTCCTCGAAGTGGCGCGACGCGGGTCCAAGTTTGGCATGTTGGCCCCCATGTTGATCCAGCTCGAGGAGGAGATCGAAGAGGAGATCCGGGACCAGGAGAGCTTGCGGATCGATGCCGGGGAGCTACCTGAGCAGAGCCCGCCCAGGAGGCGCTTCGGTCGGAAGGAGGGCAGGCAGCGTGAGGAGGATGAAGATGAACCTGATCCAGAGCCGTTCATCTGGCAGCAGAAGAGAGTTTTATGCGACATGCGGAATTTGGATGAGTTGGTGAGTTGCCAGTGAAAAGATATTAAAAATAAATAAATAAATAAATAAATAAATAAAAAAATCAAGCCGCTGTATATTAGTATTATGATTTAACTGCTCTAAATAACTCTAGTTTATTCCATATGAAGCCAGAATGTTTCATCCCACATTATGATGCAGTTAAGTCGTCCTTGACTATGTAGTCATCATCATCATCACTACTCACTACTGTGAAATACAGTAGATTTGCCTGAACATCATGCTTCCAGGATAAATATGACTCAGTTTCGAACACATAGCCTTCTCATCCTCTGGCCTTGGTCAGAAGTAAATATCATCCAGTGTGTTTTGTCTGGGGCTAAATAGTGTGAAGTAGCTGATGGAAAACTAATCACTCCCAAAGTAAAACACAGAAATGTGTCAAAAGTGAAGCACCCTCTCTGGAAAGGTCACACGGGTGCTATGAGGAAGACAGGCACCATATGGATTCCTTGTTATGTGGGTGTGTGCCTGCATGTATGCATGACTATGTTTTTAGCCTGTGCTGTTAAATTCCTGCTCACCAGCAGGGTCAGTGTGTGTTTGATGCCTAACTTATTTGTGTTCTCCGTCAGGGGATCAATTCAATGACATTTGCACTCTTGTAGAAATGTCAGCTCAGCCTCTACAGGCGGTTGACAGTGATTTAAATTTTTTCATCACTGATGACGGTCATCTTCAGCCTCTTTCATGTAGCTCGTCCATCAAGAATAATCAATACAATATCCCGCAGGTGACGAAGATTGTTAATTGCGTGCCACTTCTGCAGCTCCTTCACCTGCACTACTAAAAATGTCTCTTTTGGCATTTTGCTTCTAATTCACTACCCGGTCCTGTGGAATTCACACCATCAACTCTTTGTCATGTGTCTGGCTGAGCTGGTTGACCTTTGCCAGGCCCTGCCAGACATGACCACAGGAGAAAGCCAAAGATCTCGTTAGGGCAAAGCTGATGAGCAGACAGACCAGAGGACCGCATGTGACCCGGGGAGAAGTTAATATTTTCATGCTGATGAGTTGAACAACGTCTGTCATTGACAATCAAAGATTTGGCAGACGGCGCTGAGGGAGGAGGGGAGATGGTTGACAGTCATTCGTATGCTGGTCAGGCAGCAGAGCAGAGCGCCCCTAGTGTGACCTCTGTGGACAGAAATAGGAGAGCACGAGGAGGAGGATGTGCACTGTTGGTATCCAGACTGTCTGAGTCCACGCACTCTCACTCATATGACTGAGTGCTGAGGATTATACAAGCCGACCACATCTTGGGACGAAATTAACGCAGGAAAGCTATAGAGTGTATGCCTGTGTTACCTTCTCTGCTGTCCACACTAGCATATCCCAAAGCATACGTACACACATTTTATATACCATTTGGATAGTGACACTCTTTGACCGATGTAGGATGTGGCGTTCCCCATCATTATGTGTCTGATGAATAAAATCTCCTCCATCCTCCTTGTCAGCCCTTAGGAAACCGCTTGCATGTACGCTGCACAGAACTGTCCACATCAGCAACATGAGCCTCTTCAAACTAAAAACCACAGCAGTGGTAGGATGAGAGGCGGCAGTATTAAAATAGTATGGGATTATCAAGGGTATTTTACAGTGTTTGCTAAATTGCACTAACACATCCTGTCTACATGACTTCAGCTCTGTGAGCCAATATATCTTAATTTCCTTGACTGGTGTATATATTTACCAGGAAAAAATTGTAGTGTGGTCATCTTCTGTTCTTTAAGTAATTTGATCGATATCTGCTCAATCAGCTGCCCCTTAAATTCTTGCCACAGGCCTCTCTGTCCTCCATGACATAAGTCACAAGTTTACCCTGCAGAATACTTGTGCAATTTTCTTTGTGTTTCTGTCTGAAGTAGTGGCACTGCGAGAGATTAGTGTCTTGTAATTACTAGAAACCTCATTGCCAGTAGACACAAGTATCTGACAGCGTAGAGGGGAACAAAGTTAAAAGGCTTAGTTTCATTGGTCCACAGCTATGACAGAGACTAGACTCTGTGTCCCTCATTCATGGAAGCAAAGGCAACTTTACTGCATCATTCAAGATGGATTTAATTTCACAGGATGGTTTGGCCCTTTTTTAAACAGCTGATGTATTCATTTTATTCACCAATTTGTTTCTGTAAAAACCTGTTGACATACCATCCATGATGACAAAAACAAATACACACACACACACACACACACACACACACACACACACACACACACACACACACAAAACACATAATTTCCCAACCTATTTGTGCACTGTTTGCTTACTCATATCCAATAATTATTGTTGAACTGTCACCAATTCATTACCAGTCAAAAAACACTCACAGAGATGTGCACAGCAGCCTCAGAGGTTTGTGCAAACTGAAGTGCTACAAATGTTAAGCTTCCCTTTATAACATTTTCTTTGCAGATACCTTATATGACCCAAAAAATGGTGAAGGATAACATCTACCTACTATCACTTTTTAAAAGTGAACTCAGGACGTTGTCTTTACATGTATAGATGCCAAAGATGTTCATATCTGATCAAAACTCAAGTAGAAAATCTTAGCTACACTTTGCATGCATGACCACCAAGTATTTTATGTTGCAGTCTATCAGGAAGGCAATTCCATCAGACAGTTACTGTATATAGGATCATATTTATTTATTTTTAGATTTTTTTTAAATATTGTGAATCCTACATTAAGAGCATTGTTAAATTATGGTGTACTATTCTGAAAAGTTTGGAAGATTTTTCCTTGTGCAGCTCATAACATCGCAATGAGATTTGCACATTTAGCAACATTGTATAATTCTATGCATTGTTTGTTTGTTGGATAATCAAATTAATCTTCTTGTGTAGACTATACAAGCATAGTGATAATAGGATTACATGTCATTATTCTAATTAGTATACTAACAGACAGTCATCTCTTAAAGTACAACTCCTTCTAAGGACATCTGGCAACTCAATAATCACAGTAAATATGTGTCACCTGTCAGTACCAGTTATGATTTGACCCTGAATACTTGGATTATGTAACAGCAAAGTGACTCACTGAACTAATTCTGAGGTATCATATCAACTAACAGCTGGATAAAAATGATACTTAATCCAAAGTAAAGCTATTGTCTATTTGGTTTACTCTCTCGGTTACAAAACACCCTCATATAAATACCTGCCACCGCTGTGTCTCCCACTGATCGGCCACCATGTTCTTACTCACCTCACCGTGGGTTGGCTTTCCACTCTAAAGTTGAGGAAGTGGCCGGTGTCTCGTTTCCTTCATCACTGGTTGAGTCAGTCATGCTTGTGAGTCTAACAGTTCCCTTTTCCCATTCCCCGGCTCACCTTTTCTCGTGAGTTGTACAGACAGCAGCTGGTTTACATTGCTGTAATACAGTATTTCAACATAAACATGAAATTTATCCCTTGCATTAGGGGATTTCTCTCACATATGAGCTCTAGAGAGAGATTATGACCGCAGGTTTGAATGAATCGGTATTTTACTATATGCTGCGCTGAGCAAAAGAACATGGTATACATGGTAACTTTTAGTATATATTCTAGATCTTGCACATAGGCCCTGGGTTTAATTGTGAAAACACAAGCAGCTTTACAACTGACATATATATAAATATATAAAATTAATATTAGACTCACTGACCCCTTAACACACCCTGTAATTGTCCTCATGTTTACTCCATGCATAGGCATCTGTACAGTACAATATTTGAGCTTATAAACAAGAGACGATAAGAGCGTCAAAGCCTTTGTCGGCTTTCTTCATTTGCCATCTTTCCTTCTTCCTGCTCACTCAAATAAACTGGTTCATGTCTCTTCTCACCCCAGGCTGCAACACTCAGCCGTTGTTTAGTTCATATACTGTATGTGTGAGCCCTCATTTCCCATCCCCCGCCTCTGTCTCCATGCTGGAGATGATAAAGGCAAAAGAGCAGAACAATATGTCGTGTTGGTAGCATAGAAGAGAGGAAATAAATAGACCGCCACTCTTGGCAGCGAGGTAATCAAAGGCTGACATCTCAATCTTTTGATGGAAACACCAGCAGAGCAGAGGGGAAGGTTGATGTGTGTATTATGTCTGTATAGACACTCTGCTCTATTAAACCTTATGGTCCAATTCATGCATTCAGGAAATAAAAAAAGAGGAGTAGAGCAAAGATAGTGTGCCTAGAGTGACTTTACTGTACACTCTGTTAAACCCGACTGCAGTGGATGTTTCTATGGGAGGGAGAGCTACAGTAGAGAGAGTGAAAGGGAAAAGTAGGTCATCGTGCTTAGCATTGGGTCACACTTGTACGCTTTGCTAAGGGAGTGTGGCATCCTTCAGTGTTTCTCCCTGTTGTATCACATGCACTCATGTTTGCAGGAGTTTAGCATTTTAAAGGATATTTTACCTCTAGACTTACCACAGTAGCGGTACAGACCTGGCCTTCACTCAACTATTTTCTATGCAGCCTGTGCATGTGGAAACAGCTGACTTCACAATTTGCATATTGTCCACTTTATGTCTTTATTGCAGCGTTTGATGCTATCAGCTGATCTTTTGCATGATTATCTTTTAATATGGTTTCTATCTGAGCAGGCTTCTGTCTGTGTGAATAGTCTGGTCATTTCCTGCCGGCAAGCCTCTTCATGCTGGTCTCAGGTGGAGACTGTCAGATTGAGAATCGAGTCCTCATAAGGATATCAATTCATCTGACCTTGTCTGTCTGAGGGAGATTGCTGAGTGTTGTCGAGCCCCATCAGAAAAAACTGTCAAATGAGTAAGACGCTTGCCTGATATTTAACGCCCTGCACTGAGTGATTACATTGCTGTACAGACTGGAGGAGATGAATAATGGAATTATTCACCTTGCTCCACTTGATGTCCATTACATTCCTCTGCCCTCCCAGCCCCAGATGGGTTGTTTGTCATGTGACCAGAAGACAGGCATTGATTTTCAGAGAATGGTTTTCTAGAAGCAGTGGATGATGCCTGCCCTGGTGCAAGTTTGATCACATTTTTTGATCACATAGTCAGTTTGGGTAATGTACTTATATGCATTATTGCAAAGAGTTAGATGAGAAGAATGAAATCTAACCCATATCGGCTCAGTAATATTTTGCTGAGGCCAGCAGCTGTTTAGCTTAGCTTAGCATAAAGAATACAAACAAAGGAAAACAGGTAGCCTAGCTCAGTTTAAATGTAAGAAAATCCATCTAGCAGCACCTCTAAAGCTCTAAAGCTTTTACATTGTCATGTAAATAGTCAAGACTCCAGGAAGTTGCTGCTCCTGGCCAAGAAATAGTCTGGCACATAATCCACTGTAAAAAGAAAAAAAATTTTGAATGAATTTAATAAACGAGACACAACCGATTACTTAGATTTAGCAGTGCTAGTTGGAGGGTTTTATTTTTTTCTTTTGACAGAGGCAGGTTAGCTATTTCCCCATTTCCAGTCTTTGTAGTAACCTAAGCTAATCCGTAGATCCGTAGGCTGTAGATTTATTTTTAACAAACAAATATGACAGTGGTATCAATCTTCTCATCTAACTCTACAAAAAAACAAATAAAAATATTTGCCAAATTGTTGGACTATAGCTTTAATGAATTCTTCATTTGTGTTCAGTGCTAAAATATAATATTATTCTATGTCTCTCCTGTGTTTTCTCCATGCTACCAGCATTAACTACCATACCTGACCCTGAGGCGTTCATGCAACTCTGTTTTTCCATCTTGTCTTAGCTAGTCTGGCCTGTTGGACCAGCTGCTAACAGCCTTTTAAATACTTCTATATACATGATCTCTCCAGTTCATCCCCTTGGGCTCAGACATAATCAGAAAACATAATTATGATTCATTCAGTCATTCATAGCCTCCCTCCACCCCTCAGGTTGTTCAAAGAGATAATTTGAGCAAAGTAGGCTGTTCCATGTTAATGAAACATAGCATGGTTGTCCACAGAGGAGTTGTTTATACGGGCTTTCAGGTCAGCAGTTTACTAGGAGGATAGAGTCAGATATGTTTTCAATGTGCATTCACAGGCTCAAGGAATGCTTATTGTGGGTGGTGGAGCAATGGCCCCTCAAGTTCCAAAAATCTCCAGGCGCCCCCTCTGGCCTAGTTTTCTTGTCTCTCTGTCCTTATCTGGTCGATTCATCTTCCTCTGTCATATAAGCAAAGAGGTCCTTTGTTCTGTCATTTTTTGAAAGTTCACCCTGAATGTACTTTATGTGCAGTGCCATATCGTCTTCTACCCTCCCAAGCTTCTTTAACGATGAGAGAGCTGTGCAATCTGTCATAAACTTCTTCCACCCCACATTGTCTCACAGAATGCACAGGAGTCAAGTCCTGGAAACAACCTCATGTAAATTCCTGTGGAATGAGTTGCTGTAATGATCAGTTTTTTTATTGTTGGAGTTCTACAATAATTATCCTTCACACAGCAATCATAAAAAGAACCAGTTGAAGCAGGCCAGCACACCTATATTTGATGAAAGCACTAGAGTAAACTGTAGTTTTACATGCCTTGTGGATACACGAGGAGAAAAGACAAATAAGGAGATGGATGTGGGTCTCCTTAGTGTGCATTTATGAAATGTGGATGTCAGTCTGAAAACCTGAACAACAAAACCAGAGAACTTAAACCAGAACTATATTTTTTGTATTCACATGATAACAACCAATAATTCAAATGAGAGGACAGAAAATACACTTAATAAAGTAAAACAATATTGGCAACATTGTACATTTCCTTGTTGTGGTACAATTATATTAAGATACAGTATCTTGTCGTTGTGTAGCATGTTAGTCCACATTACAAATCGGTAAAGAAAATGGGTAATAAAACCTAAACATCTTTATTTCTCCTCCTCCCATTTCCTCTCTTCATCCCTGGGGTTTGCTCAGCCCTTGGTCTCAGCCTATCTCTTCCATGATTGTCCTTTCAGATGTGTGCAGATCAGGAAGGAAAGGAATGAGGAGATTGTTGACTCACTCTGAGCAGATATGATGTGCTTGGAGCAGTAGGATCATTAAAGGAATATGTACTGTATATGTTCTTGTACATTAAACTGGACAGATGCAACAGATTCCCAGTATAGGGGTGTGCTTTGGATTTTTCAGTTACTGTTCCTTTGTCCCGCTTCTCCTTCTCAAACATCTGCAGCTCCTGCTGAAAGTGTCTCTCATGTGACCGGCATGCATCCATAATTCATCCTTCAGTTTTTCTCAGTATTCAAGTTCCACTTCCGCATGTTTCCTTTGTGACCATGTCTCGTTCCTCCCATTTTATCTCTTTCTGCAGTGTTTGTGTGTTTGTGTGTGTGTGTGTGTGTGTGTGTGTGTGTGTGTGTGTGTGTGTGTGTGAGTGAGTGAGTGATAGTGAGTGTTTCGGTTTCAATGTGTCTGGGTGTACCCCTTGTTGACACAGTGAAGAAAGTTGGGAAGTTAAAACATTTCATGTTCAAGGGACGATAGAGTAAATACTTCAGATGCCAGGGCTGCTGATGATTAGGTTATTGTTAAAACACTTCATGATTTGACTACATATCCTGCTCAGTGTTTCATATGAGCGACAGTGTGTGAGTCTTGCACCTTCCCTCTGGAGAAAAACTTATGACCTCAGCTGAACAGCTCTGGGGGGAGGTGTTTTGGGGAGAGAGAAAGGCTTTACTATAGCAAGAATGAAAAAAAAGAAGGCAAACTGTACAAGTAAAAAGGGAAGGGTAAGGTTATGTGTGTGTCTGTTGCCATAGCAATCTTTCCATTAACTCACTGGCTGGGGTTTTTCCAAACAGGGCTTGTCCATCTACTGACAGAATGAAAGATGGAGGGACAGAGCGAGGGAGAAAAGAGAGCGAGCAGGCAGATGTAGAAATGTAATCAAAACAAAGAAAGACAAATATAGGTCAGGTTAGCTAGAGCACAGGCTAAAAATAAAGGCTGAAAGACAGCAAAGCACTCGAGAGAGCACTGGCTAAAAATAAAGGCCGAAAGACAGCAAAGCAGTTGAGGGAGACAGAGGGCTTGACAGAGGCAGGTGGGAGCGAGAGCAGAATGGCAGGTGAGTTGCCGAGGCTTAGTACCGATTCCTCCCTCTTTAATTTACACTGGGAGGAAAGAAGGGTGCTATTTCAAGAAAATAACAAGGTGCCTCCTTAATCTTCTGAGTTCACCATAATGTGGGTGTTGCAGGGCAGGCACATACACATGCCACAAACAAGCTTTAGTAAAACCCCTTGAACCGTGTATACAGCATGAAAGCTGCTCTAAAGAGCCAACGGGTGGGAGCTCTAAACCTGAACTGTTCCCCTTACACATCTTTTTGATCACTCCTGCCTTTTATAATAGCAGCCCTCGCACACAAAGTTATCTGCTCCTGCGCCTTCCTTAGTCACTCTGCTGCTCGACTTTCTCTCCCTCCCTGTCGACAAGTACGCACACGCTTTTGTCTGAGGGAGACGCCAGGAAAAACATCAAAGTTGTCCAGTCCTGCGAGAGCCCGGGCCTGTGCAACACAAGCGGTTCTCGCTCCACCCTGCAGTTGTGTCTGACCCCAGCTGCCTAATAAGCATCCCCGACCGCAGCAAGGGCACCCGGCTCGCGATTCAAAACCCAGCTGGCAGCGCAGGCCTGCTGACATCATCGCCGCCACCAGTCTGGTTTCTCTGAAATCTTTCTCTCTCTTCTGTTTGTGATGTCACACACAGAAACATTGTCGTGTAACAGCCGAGAGAACTGGAGAGGGAGGGTATTTATTAACATGTCCACGTGTATTTTTGTGCTTTTGTGACACTTTGATGTGAACTAAATTACCAAAATGTCCTCGAGAGATGCCTCGTGGCGAGGCTTTTAATGTGGTAAGAGAGAGGGGCGGGGCATTTCATCACTCAGTAGTTTCTTGGAGAGAAAATCTGACAGGAAAATGACGCACGCACAAACACACTCCGACATCCTCCTACACTCAGGCAGCTGAGACTGCTCATTTCTCACACCATAAAACAGAGGCATTCAGTTGTTGACACATAGTGCTCAGGACCAGCGGGGCTTTGGTCAACATTACAGATATGTGTCCAAACATGATCTCATGTGTGGTCACTGACCCCGAGAACAGGAAGGGATCACTGTGAAGTTCCTGTCAGAGGTATGTGTCATGTTCATGTGCTCTGTTAAAATGTCCTGTTTTGTTCTCCTCAGGTGCGTGAGATTCTGGGTCGATGTTCCTGTCCAGCTCAGTTTCCTATGATCAAGGTGTCGGAGGGGAAGTACAAAGTGGGAGACTCCAGTGCACTGATCTTCATTAGGGTGAGCCGTCGCCACCAGGAACCGTATCATCAAGTAGAAATATTACATGTCTGTGTGTGCTTTACTTTTTATTTTTACAGATAAAGGTAAAGTCTGCTCCAATTGATAAAAACCTGCACATTATTTGTAAGTGAAAGGTCTAAATTCAAGATGTCTTCCATCATGGCAGCTTTGACTATCAAACACATTGCTTGTTTATTGTAATGGTAGTGTTGACTTTAGCAATTAAAACCTAATGATTAGCTACTTCATTTTTATTAGATTTTTTTAACTAATCCAGTTTTTTACTTTCATTATCTTTCATTGTTTTAAATTTGAATTAAGTTTGATTTTCTGCAATATCATCAAAACAACAAACAACTAAAACTATCTGGGATTAGACCATCTCAATTTACTCATAGCATGAATACACAAAATTCAAGAATAAACGTTCCAACAGACTGTCAGATAAACTTCCTATATCAGCTTTGAAGAAGAAGTACCCACCCATTGCTAACTTCTTTTATTCCAAAGTGAAATCTTAGGACAATTTGTGGTCAAAATACTGTCATGTTAGTTTAGAGTAAAAACAGAAATGGGAATGTGATGCTAATGTGTGGGTACTTGTTCAGTGTTCTTCTTCAGGTTACTGTTATCCAGCACCTGCCAAACATTCATGTGCACACGTGTGCCCCTCCTTAATTTCCTAAATCAAATCTGACCCACTGTATTTTCTGTAGCTCTGAGTTCAAGATTATCGTGATCAATAAAAATACTCAAAGTACAAAAATAAAACATTAGTTGTAATAAACCTGAATTATCCTTATCCCTTGAGTCATATTTACCCTACACGTTCAGCTGAATATATACATAGACTACTCTGGCCAATAGCATTGAAGACTATTTGGGCTGGGATAATTGCACGGAACCATACAGTGCAGGCATATGGCATCACATGTTGTTTCACAAAGAGCCAGATTATGTACAGTAGCAACAGAGAAACCACTGAGCTACTCGGCTGCATCACAGCCTAGTGAACTTCACTGTGTATGTAACAGCATTGTGATTTCTCTCCCTCATATGTGTGTTTACACACCGCCTTCATCTGGCCCTCTCCCAGGACTGTACTTTTTTCCACTGAGGCACAAATAGAGCTTTAGGTCATTTCCTGAGTTTGTCCTTATCTTGGCTCTAGCCGGTTTCTGCTGGACTGTTTTTCTCGGATTCAGTTTAAGAGCTGCTACTTTACCCACGCCAGGCCTCAGAGGACTGGCAGGGAGGCTGGTTGATACCAGACATCGATTTGGTCTCACTTACCTTAGATGTATCTCAGACATATTAATGGACTCTTTTGGATGCCTTTCCAAGTTGCCTGCATTTACAGGGTCTGGCTGCCCAACTGCCAGTAATGTCAATATTTCCTCACTCTGAGTGGCACCACTTTAGCCAGACAGGGAGACATGATTCTTCCATCCTGCTGAAATGTCTAACACACCCCAGTCTTTTTCTCCATTTTCTACATAGTGAGCTGTACATTTACTCAAGAAGCTAAAGTCTGAAAAGGTTTCATGATCCTGAATTAAGTAGAATATATAGCTGCGGAATTTTTGAAAATTACTGGGTTGGGGATTATTGATATATTTTGGAAAGTCCCTTTGACTTAGAAAAAAACAGCATCCTCCTTTCAAGAGCTCATAATTCAGTACGAAGCTGGTACACACATAAAATATTCATTGTGACTATTTTTTTCCTTTTTTAAAAAATTAATCCTGTAAGGGAGGGCTGAAGTATAAAAATATCTCAGAACACTTCTGTCCACATTTTTGTATTTTTTATCTTATTAAAAACAAAAAACAAAAATACATAATCCTCCCCATCATCTGACCTCCACTTCACCTCTTATAATTTTCATACTGTCCTTAAGACAGAGTGCGAAGCGTACATTTGCCAGTTGGAGCAGCCACTTTAATGTGGTAGCCATATCTAAATTTGCCTCTCTGGGGACAGACTATGTGTGTGTATGTGTGTACATGCATGTCTGGTAGCCTTTGACTTGTCAGATTAGCTCTCGTCAAACGGTGTCCACCCCCTCCTAATTCCTAACTGGGGATGACACCGATTATGCATATGCCTGACCAACTACGAAGGCACCCTACACACTTCCCTTAGTCTTCTGAGGGCAGAAAGCAAGCAGCCGCTTTGAAAGCCAACAAACCCCCATTCAGCTGCCAAAGCTGTGACAAGGATCTCAGGCTGAACAAGGGGATGAAGTGGAGAAGGCAAATGAGCAAACCCGGCTGTATGAACAGAGAGGGGAGTTAATAAGGCGTCTTTGTCCCCAGGGAGGTCGCTCCCCTAAAGGGAAGAGATGCCTTCAGACGTGAGGTGCAACAGCTCAAATGAACCATGAGCATAATTTTTAAACTCATCAGCAAGATTTAAAGAGAAACTGTTTCCATACGCCCTCGTGATGATGACAAGTCTTTCTGTTCACTGTTGCTATAGAAACAGGTACTGGGTCTCTACACTGGTGAAGACTGTAATATCCCTTCAGTGGTTGGGAAATCTTTGTAGCTTTGCCGCAGATTTAAAGTGAAACCTGGTCCCAAGACATCTATTCAGCCTCAACAGACACTCTGTGGTGCTGCAGCTTTATGTATAAAATATGACATGCGTAATAGGCTTTTGGGATATGGAAACAAGGGATACAGAATGCAATAAACACTTACTTAATCATACAAGCATTTGTACTGTAATTTTGATTAACTGATCTTTCCATTTCTGATTACGCTGCAAGCTTAGGCTGTTAAAAATTTATATTGTGGTACCTTTATGATGTAATATACACCTGCTTTTGTCTTTTAGTCACCTTTTTCAGCAATGTTTAATGTTTATGTTGTTTTCTACATTCACTGTGATCACAGAATTTGTTTCCATATGTCGCATCACAAAAAATAGGGATTATCATTAGCAAAGATTGTCTTGTGTTAGATGACTACCGGGAATTGAATGAGCTGACAGTCTGGAAATTAGTACTTTGTAAGTAGTGTTTTATGACCTTCAATAATTCCCTTTATAGCTGTGCAATTATCACACTGCAATAAGACATTTGTCTATTTGGAGTCCCCGCGGCTGTTACCGTCGAACAACTATTCCTCTTTCATAGTAAAAAAAAAAGACAAAATCATTATATTGAGATATGAAGCTATATCTTCACATGTCCAAACAACAACTCCTTTGTAGTATCCTGTAGACTCTGAAAGCAAAAGGCTAAAGTAAATGGTCACAGTGAGAGTAAGCAGTGACAGCAGATCTGCTCTGTTAACTGCCTCAGCCAAAGTGTGTCTCCTGTTCCTGTTGCCCCTTTATACCTCTACAGCATGTGGTTCTTTTTTAGCAAACCTTTATGATCTTTTCTTTTATTGGGAAATTCATACCAAAACAATGCTAAGAATATGACCAAATACTTTCAGCTTTTCACTGCTGGCCCATGATGGCCATGCAGCATCAAACAAACAGTAAACCTGTTATTGACATAAGGCCAGAGCTGTGGGCAGTAAGCAGTTTATACTCTCAGGTCTGATAGAGATAAGCAGCTCAGCTGTTTTGATGGATTTGATGTAGTAGGGGAGCAAGGCCAATGAAAAGACTTGTCATATTAGAGAGGAGGTGGAGGTCAGACTTTGATGCACATGCCGTGACTGTGGCCTCTCTCTGATCATTTGCTTGTCAGGGACCCAGAGATGAGACACTGTGCCACGTGTGATTTGGTGGAAATAAACCCCTTGCCAGCCCAAACAGATGTACCATCACAGCTTTGCCTTGCCAGCCCTCACAGACACGGCTACGACTTTTAAAACATGTGGCTGGCAGACTCTATTACACAACCCAAGGCAGGGGGTGAATTCACCGGGCTGTCACATCAGCCATAGTGTGCCGCTACAGTGATGGCAACTTCTGCCTGGAGGGAGTGAGGCTCTTTGGTCTGATCTTGTGGATGTGTGTGTACTTCAAAGACCAGAGGAGAGTAGGAAGTGACACATCCACCAACCCCCCCTCTGTTATGCATATCCAGGCCCCATCTCCTCTAAGCTCCTCTCCCTGATAACTGAACTCTCGGCTACCCTCTGAAAACGCAGGGAGGCAAGCTGAGAGGCATGAGAGAGAAAGTCCAAAAAAAGTGTGTCTTTCACAGCACTTTGGCTCTTTATTATTCTACTGTACTCTGTTTAATTGTGAGTTGGCATGGCAATGAAAAGCCCTCATAATGGCAGCAGCTGGGGGTGATGTGGGAGAAAGAGGAGTTGCAGGGAAGGTAAAGGCAGGGGGGCACAGGCAGGGGTGCATCTAGTTGTTACGTAACATTGAGGGCCGGCCAGCCTTAATCTGGCTTCCCCACCAGTGGCATTTGCATATCCATTGACTCGTGCAGTTTGTGTGGTTGTGCAAGATATCAAAAGGTTTGGCCATTTTATTTATGCGTTATTGTGTATGTTTCTTTCCATCCGCTGAAACCTTTTCTCTTTTTCCTGCCACAGGTCCTTCGTACTCACGTGATGGTGCGTGTTGGAGGGGGCTGGGACACATTAGAGCACTATTTGGACAAGCATGACCCGTGTCGCTGTGCTGCTTTTGGTGAGGTCACTTCTCATCCCCCATCAGGCCCTTGCAAAACCAATTCATTGTTGTGTCTCAGCGTCAATTATTTATACCACATGTAAGATTATAAACAAATGATTCATGTCTGATGCACTATGCTCAGAAAGAAACTATGAATGTCAACAGTATTGGGAAATAGTGTTTGTCATTCAGTTCTAGTAGATATGTCAATATGATTTATACAAGTCTAAATCCTGTCATTTTACTTTATTCTTATTTTTGCCGCTAATTGATTTATCACCCAGCAACAATCAGTATGCATCATACTAAGCCCTAGACAGTATCACATCCAGCCAAGAAAAGTAGGTCTGGAAAATGATGCGAGTTGGTAATGGAAAGTTTGTGTTCACTTCGACTCCATAATTCCTCTACCTCTACCTGATCCTACAACTCATCTGTGTAGAAGCTCATTTCGACACAAAGCCTTTTATTTTTTGCCTATGAACTGGACACCTAACCATTTGACGTTTACACTTTCTTTGATTAGCAGCACAGCTCATATGCTCATACACATGCCCATAACTATGTTGGGTGAGACCGTCCCTCCCTATCCAAACCCCTGCTGTGGTGAGGCTGACCATCTGAGCTGGGCAGCTGACAGTAGCTGAAACCATAACTGTTGTTACATTTCTATCCACAAGAGGACATGTTGATGATCATACAGTATTAAGTGATTATGGAAATATGCCTTTTGTGTTCTATAAATGTTCTAGCTAAATGGTGGGATCAACAGTGTTCCTCTGATTGGCTTGGCTCACAAGTAAAGGTCATCTCTTGGGTTCAGGGAAGCAGCAACAGTATTTTGTCAACTGCTGCTATCTAAGAGCTTAATTGACATTGATGTGGTTAGCTATGATGTTCTCCTATACTTCCAAGTGACCTATATCCTTGATGATTGTACAGGCTGTCTGTAAATGTTAGTTAGAAGTCTGTCTTAACCACTTACTATCGATCTATCTCCCCAGCCCACCGCTACCACCAGGCTAAAGCCAGTGGCCAAGGTCAGGGGGCCCATAGCAAGTCCTCGAGCGCCCACTCCTCCCGCTCCACTAGCCCAGGTCCACACTGGCGAAATGATGGCATAGCACCTTACAAGCCCCCAGACAGGCGCCCCACGGAGCCCCCCTCTGCTCCATGCGGCCCTTCCTCCTCCGCACGGACGGGCCGATCTCTGAACACCTCTGTCCACGCTGAGCTTGACTCCGGCGCAGCTCGTGCTCTACTCCCCCGGCCTCCGCGGGATCGCTCAGAACCCCGCCACTTTAATCCTCTCAGGTGAGTGTGTGTATCTATGCAATTTTGTGGATGAGTTTGTGGATAAGGGTGATACCATGATAAGAAATTAATCTCTCGCAAGTAGCCTGGCTGGGCACGCTCGGTTCTGGCCACTTGCTCTTTCCTGCCCACAGACGGGCAGGCAGACAGGGCTCACACACGTACACACAATCACAAAAAAATGGGCATATACACAATAAATACACATGCCAGAAAGCCAAAGATTAGACCATGGCAGATTTATCTAATCTCAGGTGACATTGCCCTGATAAATCCGTCTCACACAGCCACCCTATAGCACCTCCCAGTGGCTACAAGGTAGACACCAAACACGTATACTCTTCTCTCCTCTCTTCATACTCTTCTCGCGTCTACTTTCATTCAGTTAATTCGGGTATTTACAGTCAATCAAGCCTTAGATCATGTAAGAGCTGTTGCTCCAGCCTTTCTTCTCTTGCCCTGGTGAACACATGGTCTGAATCTATATGAAACTAGTGACAAATGAAACCACACATCAGCCTTCTCTGAAGTGCTTCTGAGGTGGTGTAACCAGTGATCAGGTTGTGGGCAGGCTGGGTGAATCAGAGCGAGACTAGTGGCATGTTAAGGTCTTTATAGGTAGCTGCTTCTCTGGGATTTAAAGACAATGCTATCCGTGTATGCTCTCCACAAAGCTGGCAAAAGGTTTACTTGGTCACATACCTTTCCCCCATGTCAGAGTCCGAGGGCACCATTGTTCAACACAGTTAGGAGCTGAATGATGGTTTATTTTGGCTTGCAGCCAATGTGTGGCTCATTTCTGTTCTGAGAGATGGCTCAGACCAGACGTCAAGGCAGCAGCTCATTTGAATTAACCCTGTGTGGGTGGGGCATCCTTTTTCAAGTGCGCCAGACTAGATAAAGACTAATCTGACCGCTATCCCTAAACAACTGTTCACAGCTAACTGGGGAAGTAGGTCAACAGGTGGGCTCCATGAGAGCAAATTACCATGCCTTACTATATACAAATCTAATATCTGAAGATAACTTTAGAAGTTTGGTGTAATAAATACTCTAATTACAGGAGCTTCCCAGAATCGAAATGAAAACAAAACTTTATCGTCGCCACCAAAATTCCAACCACAGGAATGTCGCATGCTTTCATTCCTAAATCGACCGTCATGTCTTTTAATACATAGAATCCAAACAACAACTTAATACGCCATTTTCTGAAACTCTTGTAATATTGAAATCATTGGTTTAAAACAGGCCAAGGAGCACAGTCATCATTAGTTGAGAAACAGATCAAATGCTATTTTATTACCTACATATAAAATGGTATATTTCAGCACACCTGTAATTTTCACACAGTTAACACAGACTCTGCTGAAACTTTAAGTATCCAATTTACAATACAAACTACAATATTGACCTGTACTGCTCAAAACTATCTATGTTTTGGTCTCATTGTAGGTGAACTATGAGCTGATTATACAGTTAAAACTTATGTTTCTTTTGGTGCGTGACAGTGCAGTGGTGTCTGGTTGAAGAATCCCAGTGCTGTGTGTGGGGTTAGAAAATCTCCCAGACCTGTAATCCTGCCCCCACTTGTTCTTATCTTCTGTGTAATCCCCCTGGCTGTCACTGCCCACTGTTCCAAGAAAGCTAGAGCCTCAGGTTGAAAACACTCTGTGTGTTTGTGTGTGTAAGTGGTAGGTACGGAAATTCTCACAAATTCTCAACATTGCACATTACGTGTCACCTCATGGCATGCAAGGAGATCATTTTACCATAAATCTGTTGGAGCTGAGTCAGAGGCAATATGTTGCCTCTGTATCATCTTTTTAATCATGAGTAATGAGTGCAAGCTGGAAAAGAGAAAGTTGGGGCTATTTCTTTTAAGTATGTGGTATTATTATAAATATAAATGAGTCTTTGTCTCCTCCCTTCATTCATCAGGAACAAGGAGACAATGTTGCCATTGTCAAGACGTCTGTCTGGAGACAGTGACTCTTCTACAGCTTCATCTAAGGGAGGTGGAGGAGGAGGAGGAGGAGGAGGAGGAGGAGGAGGAGGAGGGGGACGGTACTCTCTTGGTGGTGCTTCACGGCGCTCTGGTGAAGAGGTGGTCCTGCTTGTCAATCGCAAGGAGGGGAAGCATGTCATTGAGAGGCCTGGGGCGGGAAATAAGACGCCATCCCTGCGTCCCTCACTGCCCCGTGCACGCAGTCAATCTCGGGAACGTGCTGCACTTGCTCCAATACTCAAACCCAACCCACCACAGGGATCCTCTGATGGAACACGTACGTCTCGCACGGAGAGGGGCCGCTCCCTTGGAAACGAGGGCCCGAGGAGGCTCCACGCCTCGCGTTCCCACAGCCAGAGTAAGTTATCTAGCCGTACTCGGTCCAGTGATGCCAGCCCGGGTCCCGCTCCCTGCTACAGAGACCCTCAGCCCCTACCTTTAGACAGACGAGAGGACCCTCGGGCCAAACAAGTGCCCCCATCCTCTCCCAGAGTAGGTGGTGGGTTCTCCAAGAGGCAGTCATCCTCATGCTCTAACTCACCTGCCAAAGGGGTCCAGAACAACAACAGCTGCCCCAACAAGAAGACTGTAACTACTCCTAGACCTCCTGCCCCTCGCTCGCCCTCCCTAGGAAAAGGCAGACTGCTGCCACCAGTAACCTCAGGAGGTCGCCGTTCACCACACTCATCTCCACGCAACTCTCACCATCACGCCCCTCGCTCCCCTCGGCTATCACAGGGCCCTCGCTCTGCTGGCCGTGGCCACTACAGGAACTGCTCTGGCCTGGAGCACCAGGAGCCTGAGGAGGAAGGACTAGGCTTTGGCTTCCAGATGCTGCCAACACTTGATCCCCAGAGGGAGCAGGACCTGTATCGCAGCTTTGAGGCTGAGTTCCTGGCCAATACACAGCAGGCGAGAGGAGTGGTTAGCAAAGCCCCGAGAGGAGCAACCCTGCACGGAGCTAGGACACATTCGGTGCCAACAGTCACTGATCCCAATGTCACTGACTCTGCCTATTCCTCCTCTAACTCCTCCACTTCTTCCCTGAATGTGGGGGCTAAGATAGGAACTCTGCCTGATCTCAGGGAATCCAAGAGAACTAATGCCCGTCATTTCCCACTCGAAGACCCCTTAAATTTACTGTATGGACACAATTTTGGAGGACCACACAACTTTGGTCAACGTGAGCCTGAACACTGGGGGGAGCGTGGAGGGGGTCTCAAGAAACTCCCAGCAATCTCTAGTTCCATAGAAGAGAGGGAATTCCCATCTTCCCTGCCTGGCCTTGGGGACACAGAGTCAGAGAGTTTAATGAATCAGGTCCCTTCACAACCTGCTTTCCACTGTAGGAATATGAATGGAGACCATGGAGGTTGTCCTCCTGCAGTGGGGCTGACAGGTCAGACGGGTCAGCTTTGCTGGAGCATAGGGCCTGAAGGAGATGTTCCTCTGGAGAATCACCAGCCAAACTTACCATATGACCTGGAAAATGGTGACGGGAGTGATGACCTCCCATGCCCAGAGGCTTGTCCGTCACCTGTGCCCCTTCCCCCCTCTGAGGACTGCTCTTTCCAGGATTCCTCAAGTGAAAACTCTTCCATGTGCTTCAGCTTGAGTGAATCTCGCTCTGAGTCCCCCCCACCATCTTCACCGCTGGCCAATGGGGACACCGATGGAGAACTGCTACAAACTAATAAAGGTCAGAGGAAGGCAGGCAGGGTTGCCCCTATCTCCAAGCACAAGCTGAAATCCAGAATCAGGCCTCGCACTGACAACAGGCCCGAAAACAGCCCCTCACGTATCCCCACCCCAGTTAGCTACAGAGATCTGCAGGCTCACAACACTCTTTCCCCCTGCCACACCCCACCGTTGTCCCCTCAGAGCTCCCATTCTACTGGTCGTCCAGCCACATGCAAGAGCCTACACCAGGCCTTTGCGGATATGATCCATCCTCAGCCACGTTCCCCCGCCATGGGCAACAAAGATTGCTCCTACCCGGGACAATCTGGAAGCCTGGACGCTGAAGCTTGGATGTAGCAAAAAAACTGATGGGTATGGCACACGGGGTTGTTGTCATGAACTTTGACTACTGTGTAAAAAACAAACTTAAGACTGGGCTAAAGACTGTTTTCATTGCATGTCAAACTCTTTCTTTTTCACTTAGTTTCTGCCCGGAATAACTACAGGGGGTTCACATTGCTTTTATTTTGCACTCAAGCCAAATTATTTATTACCAAAGGAATGGTCTTTAATACTACTTTTACTGTCTTTTTAATGTATGCATGGGGAGGCTTTTGCCAGTCAGGAGGGTTTTTGGGTTCTTTTTGCAAGACACTTGTGAAATTCTAATGGTTGATACAGAGAGAGAGAGAGAAAGAGAAAATATGTGTTGCCATGTGCCCCACTGAAGGGTATGGTAAAGTGCCAGAGATTTAAAGCTGCAACTCCATAAAAAGTGGAAACACTACACCTTTAGTCAGATCGATTAGCTCCCTCCTTTGGTTTGTCATTGATCTCCGCTTGCCTTTATAGTCAAAGTACTGGTATGATGATGACTGTGATATTTTCAGTCTCTCCACATTAGTGGTCTTCATGTATGCCTCAGTATACTCATATTTACAATATACTAAAAGATAACATAGACAAAGGTACCCCCATCATTCTTGTGACTTTATGAACACTACATGCACTACCAATCTCTGTACAGTTGTCTGATGGTATTATTAATCTATGATGTCAGCTTTTCACAATCAGTTAATGAAGTTTCGGTAGATCATGTGTTTTTAATATGTTTAAATGTGTTAGAGGTTTCATTGGTCAAGTTTAATGCAGTAAAACATTTTAAGTTCTACTTTTAAGTGGATTGAGTGTAAAGATTCAAGGAGCAGTTAAGGTTTTATTACTTTTTGTCATTGTCACTGAAACACATATGTGGAGTTCTTCCTCTGACCAAACTGTAGTCTGGAATACCATGCTGAGTATATATGTGCAGAAGTCAAATGCTGAGGATGAATGTGTAAATACCTGTTGATGTGCTCACCAAGAGATGTGAGTATTTTGTATATAAAAAAGGCAATGAATATACAGTTTAATGTACATATTCACTGTATTAAGTTCTATGCGGCCTTAGCTATGCAATATTGGTGTTGGAAATGCCTTGACAATTCCCTTTGCCTTAAAATGTATTCACAGGTTAGTTTTTGAATGTTTTTGCTCAGCATCACTAAGACCTATTCGGTTACACTACATTGCCATCATTAACTGTTTTTGATGATAGAAATTGGAGACTTTGAGTGTGAATGTGGGAAAAAAGAGAGGATCATTGCCATTTTTTAAAAATTATAAACTATACTTGATTTAGGTGTACAATTCATGATGAAGATATATTATTTATTGCCTCTGAAACCTACTAGCTGTTTTGAAACATGAGAAGCCAGGAAACCCACTTAGCGGATTGATTTCAGACATGACAAAATGCATGGTGACATCTAGTGGCTAAAGACAGACATGTTTCTTCCACAGTAAAAAGAGAAACTGTTTTCTTGACATAGTAACACCTCCTTTTGTACATTTAGAAAGACATGTTCTGGGGCTGATTAGAGCCAATAGAGCCAATAACAAGGGATTGATAAGTTGGAGTCTGATGAATGAAGAATGATTTTGACTTGAGTGACTGTATGTGTGCATCAGTGCATGAATAATAGATACTGTAGCCGGGAATCAAGGTTGTCTTGTTAAGCTCTTCCAAAGCTGTCATCGGTAAGAGAGGTCAGAGTCCAACTACAGTACTTCAGTGTTTGGTATTTAACTGGTGTGGACTTTGTAAAATATAACTGAAAGTGGAAAAGTAGGAAATGTAATGTCAGTGCCCTGAAGCAGCTCCATAACCTCAAACAAAAACATCTTGTTGTTAATTGAGAGAAATTGGTTGCCATTTGATTTTGAAGTTTTTCAGAGGTTAGAAATTTCTGATAAGAATTGAGAAAGAAAAAAAACAATTTGTGATAAAATCCTTGCTGCAGGACACTGACACGGTGAATGGGGTAAAAATAGAGGATGTGCATATCTTGGTGTACATACAATATGACAATATGTACAGAGTTGGAGTGAAGAAAGAATTGATGTTGGTCTAATTTATTTAAAGAATGAAGTGTCAGTGGACCCAAAAAACATCTGTGTAAATCCAAATGAGTTGGGGCATTTTTTAAATTTCTTTTTTAATTTTTCAATTTTCTCAACAAGAAATCATCCTTCGAAATGTTGCCAGTTAAAAAACTACTGTCAAAAAAATCCATTAGACAGACTGAAAATATTTGGGCTGTTTTGTAGTATTCAGAGATACAGTAATTTGATTAATGCCGACTCCTTGTTGCTACAAATGAAGACGTATCAGTATTTTCTAGAGCTATATTGATCCAATGTGTAGCTGGTTATCAGTTTCATCTTTACAAACAGATATTTACATGTATTCTATTTGTTTTAAAATCTAAATTTGTTTGACTAATTTGAGGATCATCTGGTTTTTAAAATCCACCAGTTATGTGAACCGTGACTTCATGCAAACCCATTGCATTCGGTAATCAATGACAAAAACAGTGGTTACCCTTAAATACTACGCTGTTTTTCCTGCATAATTTTGTTGATTTCATAAAACACTTTTTTGTCTCTGTCCCCAGCCAGTGAAATCTGAATGTTTATGATCAGACATTTTCTTGTTTGCGGATGTAATTTTCACTTAAACTTCAGTTAAATGTACAGATTGCTTGACATTGTTGAATTCATACATATGAAATAGCAATACTGCAATATTTCACTGTTTTTTTGAAGTTGAAAATGCTGTTGAGTTGTTCTTGTAATAAATATTTTCCTCTTAAGTCTTCTTGACTTAGCTCTGATCAATATTTCATGTTGGGCTTTGGTCACAGCACTGTTGAGAATGGATTTGGGGGTAGCCCTGCATCACCGGTTCAAGAAAAGCCAAAATGTGAACTTTGATAATGACAATATTATATTTCATGCTTAATGTGATTTACTAGCTTTTTGTATGGGAAAAACCAAATTTCCTTGTTATATAAGATCTAAGATACTGTGTGTAATCATCCAATTTGTGCAGTATGCTGATATCTGATGAAGTCTTTGTGCAGGTTTTGCTGTCCTAAGTTCTGACTATGTTCAAAAATGCAACAAAACTGCATTAGCAATCAAACTGCTCGCATACAGCGAGATTTTCAGAGGATGGAGTGAATCTCACATGTGAACGATTTATTATATTTTCAACCCTTGTAAGTCAGTCTCTTTGATAATTTCTGTCTTTTTAAACTTCACAAAAATACTGGCAGATCTTTACAAGGAGAACTTTTCAAAAATTTATTCAAACAAGCAACTGCAGAGATGGTCTCATATCCCCTTATCATTAGCTTGTGCAACTGATATAATTAAAGTGACCATCCTTCCGCAATTTCTATCCTTATATCAATGTATTCCATTATACTTCAAGAAATAATTATTATTGGAGTTCATTTGGGATAAACACACACACACACACACACACACACACTCAGAATTAGGCAGGAACTCTTACAGAGACCCAAATCAGCTTGTGGAATGGAGTTGCCAAATTTTCAGCTTTTTTACTAGGCGAATTATATAAGGATGAGATCCTACTGGCCACAAAAAGAACCTCCATTATGGCTACACAGAAAGGGCACGTTTCTCCTTCTCTTCTCTTTCAGTTTTCCTATTTTCAGCTCTACCCACTATAAAACCTGAATCATTAGATAATCCAGTACTTTCTATTCAACACAATTTTTGTTTCAGCTGGTTCTCTCCATAGCTCTCTCATAGAAAATTCCTCTTTTTGCACCCTCATTTAACATACACAACAACAATATTTGATGATTGGTTTGGAAAAAGAATTAATAGCTTGAAAGATATATTTATTGATAAGGTATTTCCATCACTTGAGTAGGCACAAAAATTTGACATACCTTTGTCACATTTCAAAATATATTTGCAATTGTGAATTGAGCAAAATACTCCATCATCAAGGTTGTTACATAGAATTATAAAGCCTGTAAGATAATATACCTTTTGTAATATATATATATATATATATATATATATATATATATATATATATATATATATATATATATATATAATTTTTTTGAATAATAAGTTTCCCATATGTAAAATCTATATTGAATATGCTTTTGACAAAATATATGGCTAAAATAAAATAATAGACCACTAAAAACAACAAATATTCATAGTTTATTCTATGCCTTTTAACCTAATTATTGTTACTGCATTTTATCTGTATGGGTGTGTAAGTGTGTAGAGGTTTGTATATACTGTTTGTACACTATATTTGTACAAAAAGACCCAGCCCTCTCTTGGAGTATGAGCATATGCTTCCCTTCAAAATTCTTGAGTGTGTGGAAGGTAATGCGATTTTTGCAACTAAACCATTTACTTAGCCAGTTCATTCAATAAAATAACACAAAATAACACAGCAGTCTAATACAACAGCCCTACAATAAATATCCCCTTTGTAAAGGTTAAAGGTTTCACTTTTTGTTGAGACTGCTTTAGAACTCCTCTAATTTTAACACAGTGCAAAGTGATACACAATGCACGGACAAAACAATAGAAAAAGTATAATACAGTTCATTTGAAGGATTTTGACCGAATTCTGTATAAACGTAAGGTCAATGAACGAGTATCAGTCACATCACCGCCGCATTTACAGAACAACTAACAGCTTCTGTGCAAAGATCGGACGCTTGTTCCATTAAAAAAAAATAAATAAAGTTAGACTTTATATTTTGCATCGTGTCGTTTCTCCTGCTGTCGTCCGACGAGCGGCACGTCCCGACAACCCGCCGACGGTTCCCCCACCGACCCGCCTCGGCCGCCGGCGCCGCCTTCGGCCCGTCTCTCGACGAGAACCGACGCCGCTCCGCTCGGCGGAAAGACGGAAGTAAAACGGGTGGGAGGGGACGAAGGCCACCCCAGCTCCGGCTCCGGCTCCAGCTCCAGCTCCAGCTACGCCTGTCACGGTAAGGTGTCTGCGGAGGGTTTTCCTCACCGAGAAAAAAACCCCGTTGTTGCGGCGGGTCTAATTTTAACCCCCAGAAGGTACGTTAATTCGTCGGCGGGGGGGAGGTTTAAACCGGGCCGACAGATTAAGAGCTTAACTATCCCGGCGAAGGCTTCCTTAAGCCTCTGCTCAGAAGGTCATGCCTCAGCTGCGCTAGCTGACACTGACAGGCAGCCTGCGGCACGCAGCTAGCACCTAGCGCCCGTTTCATTCATCTGACGCTTAGCTACCGCGAAACATGCAGGAATGGGCGAATCAGCTATGCGTGAGTAACCGATATAGCAACGTCGTTAGCTGCAGAGCCATCGGCACCGACTTTACGTTTTCCTTCGCGTGTTTTTTTTTTTTTTTTTTTTTAGGTGTAACCCTGGCTACGCTAACGTTACCGTCGCTGTAGCCCGATGCTAGCGAGCTAGCGAACGTTTCCTGCACTTTGTGGCGAAGTCGGCGTTTTAAGTTAAAGTCAGACGGCGTGATTAAACCGCACCGTCGGTTTAGAAACCGTAAAGGATCACGCCATTAGTTAGTGGTCTAAAGGGCTTTTAACGCCCCGAAATGACCCGAAAACGAGCCGTAACCAGCTAGTTACCGTCGGTTGTTGACGAGGCTTAAGTTAGCTGCCGATTCGGTAGTTAAAGAGAAAGTCGGGGGAAACTTAACTTCTCCTTTTCTTGCATCTCGTACTGTTGCGAAAAGACCTTCGGACAGTGTAGTTAAAGTCCTAACGTTGTCTGAAAACCCACTTTCAAGCTTCTGAAAACTTTTATTATATTTATGAAAGCAACAAAGAGCGATATTTCTTTTTTTTTGGCTTTATACCACCATCAATACATTTTGTGTGAAAGAAAGAAGCGATACCTCCCTTTTCTGTGTTTTCACAAATACACCGAGGGTTTCGATAAACTGTGTTTTAAACGTGCTTTTGCTCGTCCTGATAACCAGGTTCAGATTTGACCAGTCTAAGTGTAACGACCTGACCCGTCGGGTCCCTCCTTGCTTTCACGAATAAAACCCAAGTTTTCCACAAAGTGGGTTTGAAAACAGCGTTAACTACAACGTCTGACCCACTTATACCGAAATAAGATTTGCAAAAAACGCAAAAGTTTACGTTTCCCTTAACTTTAATGCCCAGTTGGAAGCTAACTTCGGTGTCGTTGTTGTTTCTGGCTACGTCGGTTTAGTTAACGCTTCTTATCCGTTTAACTTGAGTCTGATGTTTTCAGCTCGACTAATGAGGAAACTGCCACGTTAGCTAAATGCACCGTTATACGGTTCTCGTTCATTTGCAATTGTAAATAACAGCATTTTAACGTTTTTAAATCACAGCCAGGAACCTAAATTGGGTATTAATTAAGGGTTAATTAATTAATGAAATTATAAGGGAATGATCCTTTTTATTTAGATGCTGTCTGCGTTTTATTCTCTACAGACAACCGGCAAGGAAATTATTTGCACTATTATATTAAAATATCATAATCGTCATGCGCACCCAGATAAAACTAATGCAGATTAATACAGCAATCCTGCAATAAATCCTCCCTTCATGAATGTTATAATTTGTTTGCATTTGGATCGTTTCAGGAAAGTGTTCTTTTAGCTTTATGGTATGTTTGTGCAGCCGTTGAATTGTTTTAAACGCATATGTGTTTCTGTTATTTTGTCCACCTCATCTATGTCAATCAAATAAGAGAAACACAGATCATTATAATGTAATACAATTAAACATCACCCCCACAGCTTCCCCCAAAAGGATCACACGGTGGAATCAACACCTCTCCGAAACACTGTCGACATACAAACTGAACATTCATGGAGTAGGATATATTGTGGGACTGTTGTTCAAGACTACATTTGTTTTAGCTTGGTGAACCCAGTAAACTGGCAACTGAGTGTATAATTTCAACAATATATGATGGACCCCAGTAAAAAAAAAAAAAAAGAAACATCACAATTCTCTCCAGTATCAGCGTGTTGCACTGAAACCATCAATATGCACAGTATATTCAGGGCAACACTAAGTTTTTTTAGAGACATCAACTCTTAAAGGAGTCAAAGGCAACATAAAATGAATTGTAATGATTGTCTGACTGTCTACGCAAGCCACATGAAAGTATAAATTAAAGTAGACTTCACATGCAAAAAGTACACTTCAGTCCATAAGACAAAAAAAGTCTCAGTCAAAAATCCAGCTTTTATTTTTCCTGTGGCACGAGAATGTTACACCATTTATTTCTACTTCTCAAATTTCATAGTAGGAAGTATTATTATATTAATGCGACAATATCTTTTGCAGAGAGGTGCTTGGTCGAGTGAAATTCAACAACAGGAAATGCCCTAATATGTTGCTCATTAAAAGAGATAGTGCTGACCAAGAAAGAGGAAATATTACTGTCTTTTATTCACAAGAATCCATTGTTTTCTGTGTTGATAGATCACTGCCATTTGTTCAGGAGAATACAGGAATTCCTTTTATTCCCCTCTGCTTGCACTTCTAGTATTTCCTGTTGCTCCCAAGTTTCCATTCAGGAAAAGATTTCACAATCCCCTTTTTCACTCTGTGTCTTCGGTAGGAGAATCGACAATTTGGATCCAAGATGACGGACTCCAAGTACTTCACCACCACCAAGAAAGGTCTGGTTGTTAATTATTAAGATAAATGGTTTAACCTGTATAACATCTCAGTGTGAAAATGTTCATATTATTTTCAGTTCTCAGGTAATGCTAGCATCCATGCATTGTTTTAAGCAAGTGCTCTGTGGATTTTGTGTCATAGGCAGCTTGATGGTGCTGAATTACTTTTTTCTTTCTTTTTTTTTCTTTTTTTCAGGTGGTAATGTTGCCCAAATAACTTAAAGCTTTGCAGTGATTTCAAAAGATTTATTTTAATTATATTCCCAGTAGCACAACCCGATACACATTCATGATCATTCAGTCAATGAGAGCTCTGAAAGAAATTTAACCAAGATTGTTATCACCCGGCTTTGTATCAACATTATTGCTAAGAACTTAACAGTTTTGATTACTGTAAGTTAGAGAAGACATATTGAGCATTAACTCTTAAAGAATTAGGGGTCCTTCTTAGCTCCCTGTTGTATTTTTTGTGGCTACTCTCACACAGCCCAGATCTGTGCACGTGCATACAAGGCTTAGAAAATGCAAACAGATACTTATGAGTGATCGTGTGAGTGTAGACTCCTTCTGTTTGTGTAAGATATCTTGACCCATACTGTAAGAGCATGTTTCTTTCAGTATCTGCTTCTTCTGTCGATTTGCCTAGTGTTGCTGTGCACAGTCTTTTGCTGACATTTTAGACGAGATTGGGAGTGATTTAAGGTTTGCAATTGCTGAGAAACTCTAAGCAGATAGATTCAAATTCAAGCCCAAAATTGACAGTGTACTTACAGTGTATGTTTTTATGGTCTAACTATAGTCTAGTTTGTGCAGATAGGCCCTGTAATAACACTGCACTTATATGTCAACTAAATAAAGTGTCTTTCAGTTTAGCACGAAGCAACACAAATGGATCAACAAGCAAAAAAAAAAAGATCCTTTTGTCATCCTTCATGCGGGGTTCACTGGGTGTTGTTATTCAATTACCTACACTCATAGTTCAGATTCCTCTTTATTATATAAGACAGTGAGGGAATAAAGAAAGTCAATTAAATGTGAGAAATTACCAGGTAATAATTTATTTTCCAGCGTTTTAAGATAATACAATTGTGTCTTTAGGCAGCCACAATGATTGAGTTCAATGAGTGACCCTGCACTAGCTCATCTTTACCACCTGCTCAACAATACCAACAAGTCTAACTGAGCTCTCAATGCCAAGTTTTGTTTTGAAAGTTCTCAAAAGATAATAACTCCCCAACCCCACCCATTAACGGACAACTAACATGACTTGTACTCTCCCATTTGCTGTTTTATTGGGCCTCTAAGTCTGCTGGTGTTCAGCTACTAATAATGCGAACATGCCATAATTGGCTTATTATAGGATTTATAATAAAAGCCTTCTACCGCTGAACTGCCAGAGGGTTTATAGTGTGCAGCAGTTATTGGAAGTGTGTCCTCTGTCACCAAAGTCAGTGATGTGTTAACTCCTTTTTAAATAAGATATGGAAAAGTTTTTGTTTTTGATATTGCAAGAGAATAATGGTAGAGGAAGGGGCACTTGAACCCCCGATAAACCAGTACCACCCACCAGTATCAGAAACTGCCGGGCGAGTCAGTGTCCCCATTCTATATTTATGAGAGGTTCCTATAGGTGAGAAAATGCTGTTCATCACATGTCATAGTATCCACAGCCCAGTTTGCAAGTTGTGATGTGTGAAAAGAGAGTACTGCTGAATAGTGCATCACAAATGGATTACATGACGAATAATTCTCCTTTCCCTCTTGTGTGTGCAGGGGAGATCTTCGAGCTCAAGGCAGAGCTGAACAGTGATAAGAAAGAGAAGAAGAAAGAGGCTGTAAAGAAGGTCATTGCATCCATGACAGTTGGCAAGGATGTCAGGTGAGCAAGGGGAAATGATATCAGAAAAATCTACCCTGGAATTATGTACCGTACCTCATCATTTTTCATTGTGAGTCAGAATTCGCATAACAGCCTGTTCCTCCCTCAGCGCTCTGTTCCCAGATGTTGTGAACTGCATGCAAACGGATAACCTGGAACTAAAAAAGCTGGTCTACCTCTACCTGATGAACTACGCCAAGAGTCAGCCAGACATGGCTATCATGGCTGTTAACACCTTTGTAAAGGTAAAGCTCAGTCTGTCATGCATGTGTAGAAACTGTATGAAATTAATTAACAGTAATTTGTGCAGTTAAAACTTGTTTTATACAGTGATGTAAAAGGATATGTGCAGTTGTTGAATTTAAAAAAAATTGAATTTATACATAAAGGATTTAGAAAGTTTATTCAATTTTAATTGGAAAATTATCAGGAAAAAAAGAAAATATTTAGAATTTCACAATTTAGGACCAACTCTTTGTATCAGGAAGTTTCAGATTGTGTTCATGTTGTTTTATACTGGTGCTCTGTATAGCATTGTATGATTGAAAGGATAGATATTATTCTTGTTAATTCGAATCTACTTATGCATGCAGCTGTTTAACGCAATTTCCCTCTTGAATATCTGACATCAGTGAGATAATAGGTAAACCTCAAGGTATCAGTTTACGTTGAATACAGACATCCATAGTCTTCAAAGATGAATTTAAATTTTCTTCCCTTTCATCATCCTACAAAAGCAGCTACACCTTAATGTGTGATAACTTTATTCTTAGGGAATGCTAATGCAAACAAATGAAGTAGGAATGTCTCTCAGATAATGTCGGATGAAACATAAATAAATCAAAATTTAGGATGTAACTTATCACCTCTCTGATCCACCCATCTAGGACTGTGAAGACCCCAACCCTCTCATCCGTGCCCTCGCTGTTCGTACAATGGGCTGCATCCGTGTGGACAAGATCACTGAGTACCTCTGCGAGCCACTGAGGAAATGTTTGAAGGATGAAGACCCATATGTGAGAAAGACAGCTGCTGTGTGTGTAGCGAAGCTTCATGATATCAATGCCCAGTTGGTGGAGGACCAAGGCTTCCTGGACACCCTTAAAGACCTCATCTCTGACTCAAACCCCATGGTAAGAATCTAGCTGGCATCCTGCTGGCTGGCTATCAAGCGAGCCATATTTCTGAGTCAGGTTGAAACAGCTGGTTACACATCCTATCTCTGAATTTCACTGTTAAGCCCTGTGCTGACATACAAATGCAGTATGGTGCCAGGATGGTGTCGGCACAAATACTTGTTGTTTTTATCTTAATATAGCTTCTGACTCCTACATTTTCTGTCGGGTTTTATCTGTTCTCTTGTCCTTATCTTTAAGGTTGTAGCAAACGCAGTGGCAGCACTGTCTGAAATAGCAGAGTCCCATCCCAACAGTAATCTACTGGACCTGAACCCTCAAACCATCAACAAGTTGTTGACAGCTTTAAATGAGTGTACAGAGTGGGGACAGATATTTATTCTTGACTGCCTGGCTAATTACACACCTCGTGATGATCGTGAGTCCCAAAGGTAAAAGCACACACTGCCTTCATTAACACTGCATGTGACTTAGCATATATTCCCGAATAAACTCTGTTTGATTTTTCTTTTCTTCATTAACATCTGCTAGCATCTGTGAGCGTGTGACCCCACGGCTCTCGCATGCCAACTCTGCAGTGGTCTTGTCAGCAGTTAAAGTTTTAATGAAGTTCATGGAGATGCTGCCTAAAGACTTGGACTACTATGGCACACTGCTGAAGAAGCTTGCCCCTCCACTGGTCACTCTCCTCTCTGCTGAGCCCGAGTTGCAATATGTGGCGCTTAGAAACATCAATCTCATTGTACAGAGACGGTAAGTCTGGGTAGATGATATGGGGAGAAGCTCTCATTAATATTCTTTATACTGCATTTACTGTAGCATGGTACATTTCAGTTTGGATTCCTTTAGCTTTTTTGCTTGTTGTATTATAATCTTAAGTCATTAGCCACAAATGATGAGAAATGTTGTCCCTTTTTAGCCCCGAGATCCTGAAACATGAGATGAAGGTTTTCTTTGTAAAGTACAATGACCCAATCTATGTCAAACTGGAGAAACTGGACATCATGATTCGCCTAGCATCTCAAGCAAACATTGCCCAGGTAGCACTCCAGCAGCTTTAATACATTACTGTCTTAGAGTGCTCTTAAGAGAGAAAACATAATGGTAACAGATCAATTGAGTGATCTGGATGCATGTCTGTTCTGCTGTAGGTTCTGGCTGAGCTGAAGGAGTATGCCACTGAAGTGGATGTGGACTTTGTCCGTAAAGCAGTCAGGGCCATTGGCCGCTGTGCCATCAAAGTGGAGGTATGTGGAGATGATGTAATACTGTTCTCAGGTGCTTGGATGTTCAAATCCTTGTGTCAACTATGTAGTTTAATGATAAAGCAACAGTTTATAAAACATTTACAGGTATTTAGACTCAATCAGATCCCAACACTAAGTGATAAAATGCAACCAGTTAGGTTTAGTGTTTGTGAGGAACACAGGGTAGCTCTGTCATTATGTCGGTGATGTTTGTTACTTTCCAAATGAACTAAAGTTATAGATTACGATGTATAACTTTATTCTAATAATTTCAACGGAACATATTTAGAAGTGACACAAAGCTGTTTACTGTTAAAGCCTAAGTGACTGTTTAACCCTGTCATTAAATACATAAAGCCACTCTGTTATACCTTTAGTAATATGACATTTTAGAAGGAGAGTGATGTGAAGTCTTGAAACTCTTTAAATTTCCTCCTGGGAACTCACATTTGAAAAAACAATAAAGCTAGTTCAGTGCATTGTTGTAGACTTTATATATTACATATATATTTATACATATATTTTTCTGTTTTTCTCCCCAATATAATTTTTCTCTCCATTTCTTAGCAATCAGCGGAGCGTTGTGTCAGCACCCTGTTAGACCTCATCCAGACCAAGGTCAACTACGTGGTGCAGGAAGCCATTGTGGTCATCAAGGACATCTTCCGCAAGTACCCGAACAAGTACGTTCCCTGTAAGGCAATAGAATTGCCTTTTTAATTAATAATTTAATGTATTTGTTCAGGTTTTAATATTTCCACAAAATGCTCAATATAAATGCTTGACTATGTATACAATAAAAGGGACACAATTGGGCTCCCATGGTAGCTAAGGTTGCGGTTTATTGCCATTCTTGATACAAAAATATAACAAATATTTATCATATATTTCACCTTTTACTAGGCACTTAATTTATAAGCTGTCCATTCACATTGAGACATTTTTAAATATGACTTTGTATCACCTATAACCTGTTTTGCATTGCTGTCTGATGTTGTGATTTAGTAGTTGTAATGTTTACTCAAACATACTGTTATTCACAAGCAGACACCGCAACTGTTCCCTTTCACTGTCTTTCAGATTATATACTTATGCTTTTTAAATGGGCAGAGTTAAAGCGTATTGCACATAGTGAAAACATTTCCATCCTGGCCTTTATCCCAAAACGCATGCAAAAGAGTTTTGAAACAAGAAAATTGTCCTCAGTAGTATTTTTGTAGTTGACAGCCCTTAACAAGCTGCCTTGATTACACCTGGTCAAAGGTCAGGCGCATTTGGCTGGAGTGAGACTCCTGCTGGGGTATCAACAGATTGGATACATGTGCCAGACAGAAACCCCTGCCACACAGCAGTAGATCAACACCCTGAGTGTCCAAGGAAGCTTTGCAAAGCTTACACCCTCGGCATGGCTCAGGCCTTGAGCTAAATGAATCACTGCCCATTGAAACTTCTGCCTTTCCTGGTAATTAGATTAAAGCTAAATTGTCCTGCTTCAGCTCTTGTATAAGAAAAGCATTATATACAAGACATCCGTTTTAATTAGGCATTTTATTCAGATTTGAAATACCTCAGCTACAGAAGTTCATCAGCTAGGGTGGAAAGCACCAGCTGGTTCAGCATGTTGGATTTAATTTGTCAGGCTGCCAGACAACAGAGCAATAGTCCAGAGCAATGCTGAATCTGCTGCTGCTCTTGTTTTTGCAGTCCCTAGTGGCCAAAAATATATTCATTTAGCTTTAGGTAAATTACAGTAATTCACACTGCCATTGTTAATTTCTTTGTCTCTTCTAATATATTTGCAAAATTTGATGTTGTTTCATGTGACTGTTTCCAGATATGAGAGTGTGATTGCCACTCTGTGTGAAAACTTGGACTCCCTGGATGAACCAGAGGCCCGAGCTGCCATGATCTGGATAGTGGGAGAGTATGCTGAGCGCATTGACAATGCTGATGAGCTGCTGGAGAGCTTTTTGGAGGGTTTCCACGATGAAAGCACCCAGGTGTGTTTAGCAAAGTGAAAGGAGGTTTTTATCTCAAAATATGTCCATTTTTAATGATTCTGGCACCAATAAGTGGCAGTAAGTTGAACACCTTGGTTTCTGTAGTCTGAAATGGTTAAATCCACTGGTTAGCTGCTGCTAAGAAGTGAAAATGAGGTGCCGTGCTATACATAAATACAGACTTACTGCAGAGAACTGATATTATTTAACCAACAAAAAGAATCCTAGATGAGTAAAAAAAAAATTTTTCTGAGACTAGCTTTGCTTAATGTGAAGACACTTTTTTGTGGCTCAGAGGCCAGCCTTTGCACTGAAGAGCATTCTGCAAAAGTTCATTGTGGGTTTAACCCAAGCTGTAATTGGTTAGATGGCTCCTCCTTATTAATGGCTCAATATTATTCCACTGGAGAGTTGTTGTTTTTTTTATCAGAGTATAACAAGTTGTTTTTTTTTTTGGGTAGAGACAAATTCATTATGCTTAAAATGAGTCCTTATGTGCTGCTATTTGTAACGGCAGATTAGACTAGTAGTTGGAATATTTATTATTTAGCAAGGTGTGGCATCCATGGGAAATTTAAGCCCTGAGAGGTGAAGGAGTTAAAAATTGTTTATTTCTCATGTGTTTGTTGTCGTCCAGTTCAGGGCATTTTTAAAAGATTATTGTTGAGATATACCCTAATACTCTATTACAATTTTAGGCCCTAATTTATTTTGTATTTGCACTAGCTACAGCTGAAAGTAGCATGCGAGTAGTTTTAAAGTACTGTATTTGTTTGCTGTGCCCTCTAGGTGCAGTTGCAGCTACTGACAGCCATCGTCAAGTTGTTCCTGAAAAAGCCTACTGAGACCCAGGAGCTGGTGCAGCAGGTGCTAAGCCTGGCAACACAGGTGAGGGGAAAAAAATGCACACAAAGTTTGAAGTGTGCAATTCATGTCCCTGTCATCATCTTTACAGATGTTTGACCATCCTCACTTTGCTTTTCCCAAGAGTTCCTCATTGCTTTATATTCAGGGACACTTGACTATTGTAATGGCATTATGGATCTTAACCTTGCACTTACCATAGTGATGACTGCAGTAGTTTGAGCTTACTCTGCACTAACTGCGTCTTAATGCTTTTAGGTAATGTGGTGATAACAAAAAAATCAAACCCATTATGCAGAAAATTTACCTAGTATTATCTTAGCAAAAATTTTAGCAGCATCTTTTCTTATGTCAATAATTAATAAAGATTCCAAAATGAAAAAGTACCTGCAATATTTCTGTATATTGCATGTGTGTTTTATTTGAAGGCTTAAATAAAGCTATGCTTATATCTCTTATGTACTGAAGTACATGCAAGGTAGTTCAAATAACCATTTGATGTTTGTATATGTTAAATTTTAAGTGTAGTTCAGCAGACAATAAGCAATAGGCTACATGGTGTGGTATATGAACTACTGTTTAGTTCCAACTGTGTGCATGCTTAGTCAGTTACACCACACAACAAAGACAAAGGAATAGTGTACTGCTGTGACTTAACCAACTCTGCAACTCTTCCATTGTCTCACATACCTTTTTTTTTTTTTAGTAGACATAACATCATGGAAAGGATGAGGTGTTGGTCTTTCTTTTCCTTTTTATTTATATAATTGAGGATTACAAAATAAGAGAAACACCTCATTATGATCCAGTCTAATACAGCACAACGGATAACTGGGGTTTCAAAAGCAACTTGAGTGGAGCCAAGGTCTCTGAGAGAATCATAAAAAAAAAAAAGATAATGAGGTTTACACACATAGAATTTATTACAGGGCTTGTGTATGGTATTTTATTAATTGGTATAGATTTATCTACAGTAAAAAAAAAAAAAAAAAACCCGGTGTATTTGTGCAACATTAGATGCAACAGATGTACAGACAAACATTTTTCTTCCCTGCACAAAGCAGGCAGGCAGGAAGCAGCAATGAGGAGAAAATGTGTGTAATAACTGAAAAAAATTTATAACAGGTTAAATTTTTTATTCACTCAAATTCTTACTTTGAACAAAAATCCTTCATACATATACACGCCAATAAAAATGTTATCTCTGGCTGCCTCATATTCTTTCCAAATCCTAGCACTACCCCAAGGCTGACTCAGTTTTTAATACCTTTAAATCACTGTAGGTTCTCTTATATCAAGGCTAAGTAAGGAAAGAGTGTAACATTTATAACGCATTTATTAAACATACTCCATAAATAATAATCTCTCATCATCATGCCACTATGCCTTTTTGCAGGATTCTGATAACCCAGATCTCAGGGACCGTGGCTATATCTACTGGCGTCTGCTCTCCACAGACCCTGTGGCTGCCAAGGAGGTGGTTCTAGCTGAGAAGCCCCTGATCTCTGAGGAGACTGATCTTATTGAGCCCACACTACTTGAGGAGCTCATCTGCCACATTGGTACTCTGGCTTCTGTCTACCACAAGCCACCGAGTGCCTTTGTTGAGGGCAGCCGTGGTGTTCAGCACAAGAGACTCCCTGGCAGCGCTGGATCGTGAGTAATGAACTTATGCACAGTAATGCAGTGACTCTGCTGTTATGTTTTCCTTCAAATCTGCTGAGTAACACACTTTTAGTTGTCAGACTGAGCACTGCTGCTCGCCATTGTTCTCAGTGCACTAGATGGAGTTATAGCCGCGGTTTAATGACAAATTAGGCTTACATTGCAAAGGGAAATATCTATTTTGCAGAGCAGTAATCAAATAAATGACATCCCCATCAAAATATGTAATCTAAATTGTCTTTCTGTTTTCATGTCTCAATTTTATTTCCCCTAGTGGGGAGAGCGTTGAGAGCCCAGACACTGGCTCCACTGCTGGAGTTTCGGAGGCGCCCCCTGCTGTCATCCCATCCCAGGGAGACCTCCTGGGAGATCTGCTCAATCTGGACCTGACACCTCCTACAACCACAGGACCACCACCCCCCTCCTCTGGCATGCAGATGGGTGCTATGGACCTTCTTGGAGGAGGACTGGACAGCCTGGTATGTTTTCTACACACCTACTGTCTGAGTGAAGCTTTTGAGTTCTGAAAGACTGGTATAAAACATCCTATTTGATTTCAGTATTTGGCTTAATGTCAATGGGACCTAGTGGTGGTAATGTATCTTTGTAGCTTATCTTTTTTTTCCATCTTTATAGTGCTTTTCTTTCTTCTTTTGACCCTTGTGTGTTTTCCTTTCTTTGTTCAATGCTTCACCTGCAGATGGGGGATGAGTCTGAGCCGGTAACTACATGGAGGGAGAGGGCACGTTTATAAACCATGTCAGGCCATTTTAGAGGATTAATTTAACCACGGCTGTTTTATCGTAGTTCTCATGCATCAGTCTGATGTATTCATTCATCGTTTATCATCAGTTAATTATCGTGTTTTGTACAATAAGCATGCTATTCAGTTCTTGAGTCCATCTCTTATCTTATCTCTGGGCTCTGCAATTGTGTTTCATGTTTCAATCAGCCGCCCATTCCCCTGCGGACGGACACTCCTCAGTCACCACAGCTCCCACATCAGTCCCCATCGCCCCCAGATTACAGCCCTACTGAGGTTGGTCCAGGGGACCACACTGGACCTGTAAAGGCCAGCACCAGCCTAGAACCCTCTCTTGTCCCCTATTGTACCCCTGTGTCTCCCTGGCCATCTTACCTATGTTTTTATGTTTTTTGTAAGAAAATTTGTCTTCCATACACAGTAGTTTAGCTGTTATTGTATGGAATCATTGGTTTGTTTGTTTTTTTGTTGTTGTTTTTTTTTTGTTTGTTTGTTTTTTTTGCACCACCATTTTTATTCACTGTAACCCCAACCTCTTCATCACCACAATAGACACATGTAGTGGGTAGCATTTGAACAAAACCTATTGGATTTCAATAGACACTCCACCAGCCAACTTGTGTGAAAAGTAAAGGGCAGTTACTTAAAAGGAAAGATTTTCCCATACTGGTGTCTCCTTGTTGTTGCCTGTTAATAGCATAAACCCCATAGTGATCCTCAATCACTGAACAACACTTAAGACCCTCATGCCCCTCCATCCATCCTCTTCAAACCTCTCAGAATATTATTTAATGTTGCAACAGCATATAACCTGAATTTCTTCTTCCCCCTACCTAGCTTGGTGGAGACCTTGGAGGAAGTCCTGCTGTAAGTCATTTTGTTTTGTGAGGTTGTCTTGAGCTGTGCTCAATACAAGGTTACATTGACTGTGTTAGAGTAACGTGTTGTTTTGTGATCCACAGATGGGGGCAGGTTTCGGTGCTCCACCAGCTGCAATGCCGGCCTCTTTCAATGCCCCTGTTAGCGGTGGTCTGGATGATCTGTTTGATCTTGGAGGTGGAGTCGGTATGCCTATGGGAGCCTACAGCCCCCCTAAAACAGTAAGTATTTATAAGCTTGGATGAGATGGACGACAGAATGATGCAATACAAGTGGTGGGTTCCCTAATTAATTAACTGATCTTGTCTCTGTTTAGGTTTGGCTTCCCGCCATGAAGGCCAAGGGTTTGGAGATATCTGGCACTTTTGCCCGCCGTGCTGGGGTCATCCAAATGGAGATGACCCTCACTAATAAAGCTATGAGTGTCATGACTGATTTTGCCATTCAGTTTAACAGAAACAGGTAAGGCCACCTATGAAGTTACTGATACTGTGATTTCTGTATATTTGCACATTTTGTGACACTCCTTTGTGTTTCTCTGTAGCTTCGGTCTCGCTCCGGCTGGTCCACTCCAGGTTCTCACTCCTCTTAGCCCAAACCAGAGTACTGAAGTGACCCTTCCCCTCAATACTGTAGGACCTGTCATGAAGATGGAGCCTCTTAATAACCTGCAGGTAACACAGTGTTCATTTCTCTTTATGTTATGTGAGTATGCAAATTTTGTTTTGGAACAACAACCTTTATTATGCTGCCTCTGCTTCTAGTTACCATGAATCCCTATGCCCAACTGAAATTGAAAGTGATGTAACTTACAATCAAGATGTTTGTCAGATGTCAAGTATGGACTAGAAGCACAATGTTATGTATGCCAGCTGCTTCTGTTTTTTCAACAATGGCCTTCATAGGATACTGAAGCCTCAAGTTCACTGCCCATGGCTTCCTACTGAGCCCAGGGCATGTAAACAGAGTTAGCAGACATGGCTGCATGCTAAGTTTTTAATTCTTACTTAAATAAAAGAATAAATTTGAAATGAATAAAAATATGACTTTGCTCAGTCTGTGAAACTTCAAACTCCAGTTGCCATGCTGAAACTTCTCGGTCATTTTTCTTTGTATGTCCCAAGTTTACAGAATTGAAACATCAAAATGTTGGTTGAAATGTTAATGGACCTGACTATATCTCTTGGGACATTAAGTTTGGTCATGAAAATATGACCATATGCCTTAACTGATGAGTGATGCATCCCCACTGTTATTTACCTATACTGCTGAGTTCCATGCTTTGAATTAAACAGAACTGAAACATAAAACAGCCATCAGGGTGATATTGATAAGTTCTAAATAAAGAGCAGTAGAGGCAGGCTCGTTTTTAATCAGGGTGGTTCTTTTAACTGGGCAGAATGGTGGTTGGGTGCTGTGTGTAGCTGGAGAGTGAAGATAAGAGTGATGGAGGTGGGGGTGGTCATTAGTGGTCTCTCCACACATGACTCCTTTGTTTCTCCTGGCCCTGCAAACCTTTCTACTCTGTCTACTCTGCTCCCTTTAGGCCCCGCTTTGAAGGGTATAACTGTTTTTGTTTTGGGGTTTTTTTTGGACATAATATCAGTTATTTTATTTTGAGAGGTTTTGCTTTATTTTTGTCTTGATTGAAAATAATGTCCCAGAATATCATTATGGAAACTCTTTCGACCGCTGCTATGTGATTGCAGTTTTTTGACACCTGTACACCACCACCATCACAAAAACCCATCACAAATCAACACATTCAAGGGAAACGCTGTAGTAATGCTAATGACAGACAGCACTTTAAAAATGGCAATCAATCCCAGCCAGCAAGAGTACTGTGGAGCGCAAAAATATTCTTATGTACAAAAGAAGGACGTTACAGTTTGGAATCAGTTGTCTAGTGTCAGTTAATGATAGCACAGGATACCTATAATAATGATGATGATGATGATGATGATGATAATAATATGTCCAAAATCATGCAGTCATTTTTCTCCCCCAGTTGGATTCTTCTTATATTCAGTCTGACCCTTTCTTCATGGTCATCTAACCCTTTATAAATTAGCTCTTTTAGTTTACAAACACTCAGAATGAAGCTTTGTGTAGTTTGTCTATGTCTTACTGGGTTACCAGCAGCACCCGCATTGCACCGAGGAATAAGAAACCCTAATTAATCATTCACGAGTCATTCTTCTGCTATCCTCTGACTGAACTCACTGTCCTTCTGGCAGTGCTTATTAGTTTAGCTGACTGATCAAGATCACTTTTTGCTGCTTGTTACTTCAGGCGTTCCCACAATACCACACTTCTCATGTTCTTATGTTTCCGCGTTTTGTACTTTGAACACACTGTAAAAGGTCCCGCCTGAGGAGCTTGGGCCAATAAATTAATTCTTTTTTTTGATGTGGACCTACTAAGGGCTATTTTTGGTTTTCTCTAACTTTCCAGTCTTGTTTGTGTGCAATTCTTTATGTCTGTTGATTTATTTTTAACCAGTCTGCTATTCTTGCCTCCCTCTATTTTTCATCTCTATTTATATCCTCTTGCAAATTATTTTATAAGGCTGTTTATAGAAATATTTTTGATATATTTAGCTTGAAAGTATACTTTGGAAAATAGAAGCCTCATGCTTACTGTGAGCCACAGTATGAGTGTTGACCAGTTAAGAACATGGATATCAGTGATGATCTTTTAGGACATAGTATTGCCTATATGTGATGGTGATTGAGAGAGAGTGAAATCCTAGAGGAATGGAGCCCCCTTGTTCAGTAAACAGCACACAAAAACCAGCAATGTCTTTCCATGAAGGGCACTTGAAAAGTAATTACCCATGTTTTACCTCTTGTTTCTCCTCCTGTCGTTCTCCTCTACCCCCTCCTTGGATGTAATCACTCTCGCAGGTGGCTGTTAAGAACAACATTGACGTATTCTACTTCAGCTGCCAGTACCCCATCAGCATGTTGTTTGTAGAGGACGGAAAGATGGGTGAGTGGGTCTTGGCTAAATCTCTTCACTCAAAACTGTCAAAACCTCACTGATGTCAAAGACAGGCACACACTTCACTCTTTTAGTGTGAGTACACTAATTTGTATGAGTGAGTGTGTGTTCAGCTCATTCCCATCCTTGGGCTGCACACTTGCTCCTAGATTGTAAACAGGTTCCATTTTGCCGTTTTTTTGGGCGTTTTTTCCCTTTTGGTTTTCATTTGCTATTTGATATATTCTGTGAAAATGTGTTGGCATTTCACCCTGTGGAGTATCCTGATGGGGCTTGCAGCAGGACTGCTGCCAAAGGCTGAGAGCTAATGCTCCAGAGCCTAGTCCACAGCAGGAAACCTTGTGTCTATTGTGGAATCAGATTACACAAATACTACTCACAGTGTGTTCATTTTTAATTTTACCACAAATCCTTTTTTTATCCTCATTCTATGTACATTTGAGTGTGTGTGCTCTGTCTTTGGACTCATCCTGTGATTGTGTCTCTTCGTCTATAGAGCGACAGGTGTTCCTCGCCACATGGAAAGACATTCCTAATGACAATGAGTCCCAGTTTCAGATCAAAGACTGCCATCTCAATTCAGGTAAGCGGCAGGAACAGATGAAAGAGGGTGCACTAGCTGAAGAATACATCCATGTGTAGCAATATCCTGCAACTTCTTCATATGTGAAGATAGCAGAGCAGTTGCAATCTCAAATGCAGCTCTTGCTTATGAAGCAAATTGTATCTTATTAGAATTCCTCAGCTGCAGTTCATATTCACGTGTGAATTTAGTTTTACATGAGTATGAGTACAGCTGAACTGGAGAAGAATTCCTAATGACAGCTTAATGGAGACCCCCTCCACAGATTAAATTTCTTCCTCATGGTCAAAGAAAGAGAGTTTCACGTCTTACTGGGGCACAGCAGTAGGACAGAGGCTGACGAGAAAGTTCATTCCAAATTAGTGACTGTATCTTTGCTGTACAGACTGTAGTAAAATTTTAAGCAATGATGGGAGAAAAAGAAATCCTCCATGGTCTGGTAATTTTAATGACTTTTTCAGCAGACAACCATAGAGCATGGCAGGATTCAGGAGTCACACTCATTCTGAATTTAAAAAAAAAAAAAAAAAGTTTGTTCACAGAAACTGAATACTAAAAATGAGCTCTAGCCTCCTCAGATAAGACAGTATAAATTCAGTCCAGCAGTTAAAATGTTGACTGTATTGTGTTAAATTTTTAATTATGTTCCCTCAACAGATGCAGCATCCAACAAACTGCAGGGTAGCAACATCTTCACCATAGCCAAGCGTACAGTGGAGGGTCAGGACATGCTGTATCAGTCCATGAAACTCACCAACGGAATCTGGGTGCTGGCTGAGCTGAGAGTGCAGACAGGAAACCCAATCTACACAGTGAGTAATTAACTAGATGTATGAGCTGAATTAATGAGTTTTAAGTAACATCTCTATTGTGATGGTGCTTTTTGTTTAATGCCAAAACAAAAAGCTGGTGAGAGACATTGAAAACCTTTAGTTTTATTGAGCGACACCATTAATATACTAACTTATGGTATTTCTGCAACATTTTTATTAAGCCAGCTACTTTACTGTCAGGGTGATGGGGAGTTAAGTTTGCCCACTGATGAACTAAGATTTAATACGGCAACATTTATAGTATTTTTATGTGTTGTAGGTCTGCATATATGTGTTCGTATTGGGCAACATTACCTGCCATATAATCAGGAACAATTCTTTCTGTTAAAATAAGAAAGTCAGTTTTATATGTTGTGAAATCAAGTTATCTCAAGAGACTTTTCATATAGGGCAGGTTTAGACTATACTCTTTCTAATATTAATAGAGACGGACCTATAATTTCACCCATTAGCAAGTACTTGGTGGCAGTGGCAAGAAAAATACTCCCCTTTTAATAGGGAGAGATGATGAGCGAGACAGAGAGCAACAGACAGGGAAAGACAGAGAATGATAGTACAATGCAAGTTCCACATAAGATGTATTATTCTAATAATAGCACTAATCTAACTATAAATGGAGGAGACTCTGTCTTTCAATCTGTCCTTTGTTTTCTCAGCAACCACTCATCTTATTGACTTCAAACTTCACATGTGTATTAGGAAGGAGCCATGGAAGTGCAGTGTTGACCGTTAAGTTTTTAGAATAGTGGTTCATGAGAAACATAAAAAGAGACAGTTGGTTAAGCCTGGGGGTCACTAATCCACCTACCTTATCTCATGATTACGACAACAATACACAGTAAAGATGGCTGTGACTGGTCAAAGCATGGATTCTCTGCAAAAAAGATGCAACTTCAAAACCTCGCACAGGATGAAATCAAGTTAGGGACTATTTTAGACAAACACCCAAAGCCTGCAAATTGGAAATGGCTCATCACAGCTGCACCACAGTCACCTGAAGCGAAGGCAAGACAGCACTGCTTTGTTTACCCCCCCCCCCCACAAGCATGACACATTATGATTATTAACAGGCAGAACAAGTTATTTATCATTAAAATATTCATTTCAAATATTTTCCTTGCTGATGCAAAAATGCAATTGATGGTGAATTTCTTAACTGCATATTACTCCAGTAAAGACATAAATCAATGTCATACCCATTTTAAGTTTCAGGTCAAGTTCTTCATTAAAATACTGATTCTCTGGTTTAGGGAACGTGTTACTGTGACACACAGTGATTAAGTTCATCTACACTCACTTGCCAGGATATTACATAAAACTAGGTAAAACTGTGTTCCTAATATTTTGTAGATCTGAATCCATATAAATTGGATGGACAAATTATTACAAACTCCTCTGTAATAACCCAGTAGAATTTAACAGCACCATGAATTACAGCTTCCAATGATCATTAAAATGGCTCAACATCCTCTTTCAAACAGATTCAATAAAAACTGAACATTATACTCCTCATGAAGGGAGGATGTATTGTAGGCCTGTTGTATTAACTGCATTAGTTTTATCTAGGTATACCTAATAAGTGGGCAAGTGAGTGCATGTGTCACAGCAATCCTTTTGAATTTGTGGTCCATTATTTTCTAATCAGGCATCTGACAAATGAGGTCTACTATTGTTATTGTATTATTATTATAGTATTATTATGGTATTCATAATAATGATAATGATGATGAATAATATCAAAACACATCAGTGATGTAGAAATTAGATGATGATAATGATTACATGATTGAATACATTTTGAATGGACACTTCACTACTAATATTAATGATTAATGAGTCTAATAACCGGGGCAGTAGGGGGCCTGGAGTCATAGCTCCAGTTTCGGAGGCAGATATACCTGCAGAAAGCAACAGGAGGCCAGAAACAAGTAAGCAAAAACCAATGGGAGAGGGAAGAAGCAGAGTAAGTTACAAGCTTTGATGGGATATTAATGTGGAGGAGAGAGGAGCTTGGTGCATTACTGGAAGTCCCCCAGCAGTAAAGGCCTATAGCAGCATAAAAAGGGGATGGTTCAAGACCACAAGTAAGCCTACCTTCTTGGAGTGCAGTGTTCTGCTGGAATAATAGGGTACCATGAGCTCTTTAAGATATGATGATGCCTGACCATGAAGGGCCTATGCAGGAGAGGAGGAGGATTTTACATTCTATTCTGGATTGTACTGGGCACCAATGCAGGGAAAATTACATAGAAGAACATCATCTCTAGTTTCTGTCAGTACTCATTCTGCAGCATTCTGGATTGGCCGAAGAGCCTTTAGCGACTTGTTGGGGAAGCCTGATAATAAGGAATTACAATAATCTGTCTTAGAAGTAACAAAAGTATGTATTAGTTTTTCTGTATCTTTTTGAGACAGAATGTGCCTGATTTTCACAATGTTGTGTGGGTGAAAAAAGGCAGTCCTTGAAGTTTTATATATAGTTAATATCCTGATCAAAGATAACACAGAGATTTCCAACACTGGTTCTGAAGGAGAGAGCAATGCCATCTAGAGTAAGTATATCATTAGATAATGTTTTTTCTGAAATTATAACAACTTCAGTTTTGTCTGAGTTTAACAGTAGAAAGTTGCTGGTCATACCAGGTTTATGTGTCCTTGGGGCATGCTTGAAGTTTAGCCAACAGATCAGTTTTTATCTGGCTTCATTGACCGGTATAATTGAGTAGCATCTTCATAACAATAGAAATTTCATGTAATATAGCCCACGGGAAGCATATATAAGGTGACTAGAATTGGTCCAAACACAGAACCTGGTGGAATTCCGTGTCTAAGCTTTGGCGTACATGAAGGATTCATCATGAACGTATACAGACAGACATTGATCTGAAAAATAGAATATAAACCATCTCGAAGTGGTTCCTTTAATGCCAATTAAATGTTCAAGTCTCTATGAGATGGGTAACTTGATTTTACCTGTCCTTGGTGGGAAATATCCAAGTTAATCAGAATTTTACCAGTTCATAAAGAATTTATTGGAATAGGGCAGGCAGATTTGTAAAATGGTTTTTGATTTTAAAAGATTTCATAAAACAGCTGAGACATTTATCTGCAGAATGATTGAACTAAGTGTTTGTAGTGCAGATTATACTTTTATATTTCTATTTAACCAGGGTTTTTGTATTAATGAGGGTTTTTAATCCAGTGTTTACCATCTTTCTTATTTAAACAGAACATTTTATGAATTCTCATACTTTTATAATAGAAGTTAAAAAAGCCTTACACCCCTTTTTCCCCCCATTAGAAGTGCAAGTTTTAGAAGATGTTGATTTTAAACTGTTGGCACATGCCATTAAGTAGATTATGATATGTCCTTAAATGTTACATAAAAGAAACTTCAGGGACAGCCTCTCTTTGACCGGTGGCAACATTGTGAAAATATGATGCATCATTTCCCCAAAAGCCTAAGAAAAACTAGTTCATGCTTTTATTACTTCTAAGATAGATTATTGTAATTCCTTATTTTCAGGCTGCCCATACAAGTCTCTTAACACTCTTCAGCCCGATCCAGAATGCTGCAGCGCGAGTACTGACAGAGACTAGAGAAGAGATCATATTTCTCCTGTGTAAGCTTCCCTGCAAAATCCAGAATAGATTTTTTTTTTTAAATCCTCCTTCTCACCCTGATACAAGCAGCACTTCCATTTTGCACTTCAGCAAAAATGATAGCTCTACTTTTTGAATGAAGGGATGGAGTTAACACAATACTGTCATCACTCTGAGTCATGGATAGAGACGCATGCCGTAGCAGTTGCTGATTAGAACAAACAGAGACATGATGGAGTTAGAGGTAATGAGTGGTGATTATGCTGAAGGGGGGGGAGTGGGGATAGGGGAGCTGAAGGGGGCAGTGATTGGAATGTGTCACTAGTATTAGTGATTTGCGTGTGCGTTAGTGTGCACATGTATTTGAATGTGTCCTCTATTGTGTTGTTGTATTTTTCTGCATGGTCAGCCTCCCATGGTCATGTGTGTTTAGCTTAGAAATTCTGCATGACAAGTCCAGAACAATGACCTTGGCCTGACTGTGCTCGTCACTCGTTACTCAGTCGTTGTCGTCCCCCAGCCCCCACCCTCAAACTAGTCATTTTGTCAGTCACCCAGCTCTCACTCATTAAGTCTCCTGAATTTTAAAGGAGTTCACACTGTCCTCTGTTTAGTGACATTAGTCATTACGTAGACTGACCTAGAGATTTAAGAAAGATTTGAGATTCAAGAAAACACAACTTAGGTAAAGTGAAAGCTGATTTTTACCTAATGATTATTTGTAGAGGAATTATTGTATTCCTTTTTATCTACTGGAGGTGGGGCACATTTTTCACTCCCCCACTCTTGATTTGTGGCATTAATATATTTTCCCTGTGCACCCTTTTGTAATGTAATGTCATTAATTCAGGAGGTTGTTCTCGCCCACCTTGAGCTGTTTCTCCTCTGTACTCCTGTTTTTATAATTATATATTCAAGCCCAAATTGTTCCTCACTGTGGCTGGAAAGGCTGATCTCCTTTTTGCAGATGGGTCATAAGACAAGAAGACTAGACATGTAAAGTGTGTATTCTGATGCTCGCCTCTGTGAGTTGCTGGCTGCTGCATGGTCCCTGCACTCTCTTGGCACGGCACATTAAAGCCAAGCTGCCAAAGCCTTGCTGGCTATTTTTAGCTTTGAAGAAGGAAGGCCTGCCACCGTGTGTTTTCTGGGTTTTCTTGTGCTTCAGAAGATGAGACGTAAAAACAATTATTATTCATTGCCATGAGTAGAGATGCATGATAGCTTGTTTTACTTTTGCTGTTGCTGACCCATGCTATATTCTTTAAGGTTTAAAACCAAGTTGGCCTCTTTTTCTGATATCTCTAAACCTGATTGGCTTCTGCTCCCCCATGACACCTCACTACTTATGTTAGAGTATCATAGCAGTGCCACAGTTCTATACCTCATCCCGGAGAAGCTCACAGTTGGAAAATTTAAGTGTGATGGACAGTAGCAAGACACTTCATGGAAGAAAACAAATTATTACATCTTTAAAAAAAAACAGTTTGTTTTTTTAATTTAAACTTGCAATATTGGTTGCTTGAGGGCAGAGGAAAGTTGAGAACACAGTATTGACATATAATCACCTTTTTAAATTTATATTGAGAACTTGTTTTTTTGTCTTTACCAACTCCCTAGGGAAATATCTGACCCTTTGGTTGCTAAAAGCACCAACATGGTCTCTAGCTAGACACTAACTGTGTCTATCTCTGGTGCTGGAGAGATAGTGTACAGAGCTTTTTTCAAAAATAACTGCCTCTTGCAACTGAAATGACACATTGAGAGCAGTTATAATAAACCCAAACAGTAATGTTGTGGGATGGACGGATAAAAACACAGGCTAACACCAATTATATAGCTCCATAAAGTCAAGGGGGGATAACGATTTAGGGTAAAGTTCTACAAATGGCACATTTTTAAAATGTTTTTTGATACATTTTTATTATGAAAAAAATTGATTATAGCTACTTGAGTTTTCAAAATTTAGAATCATCAGAGGCTCCGAAATTTCATTTCCCTTCCTCTGAGCTCATGTATACGTTTATATTACTTCCAGCGGGAAACTGGGACACCGGTAATATTTTTTGATATGAAGCATGGTGCTCTCACCTGCCATCTCCCGTCCCCATGGCAACTATGTGGCCAGTGATGTCGGCTGATTTTCTCTTCCCACATTTTGAGTTGGTAATTCTGAGGTTTTTGAAAAAGTGAGTTTCAACATAGAAATGGACACCACAGTTCTACCCTGTACACACACACATCTGCTGTCCCGCCACCCAAGCATAGATTTTCTGTTTTTGTTTGTTTTGGGATTAAAACCTGGAAGATCTATACTGAGGGGCTTTATAAATTTGTTAATATATCAGTAAGACCTTTGTGGGTAGTGTTATGAGTAAATGAGGACTACCATATAATGTGGCGTTTTTTTGAGACTTCTGCAAAAAGATGAACTACCTTGATTTGTCAGGTATCAAATAAACTGGATTAGACAAAACATGCACACACTTGTCCAGTTATTTTATCCAGAAAATATTTCTGAACAGATGTGGCAGAGCATTTACTAAATCACAATAATCAGTGCAAACTACATATAAAATGGCAGAGTGTTTCATATATGTGCCTACTCCACTTAACAAATACAGTTGACTCACTAAATTAAAAATCTAATGACAAAGGACATGGTCTAAAACCATTAGACTCATTCTTGACTTGGTAAATTGCTATTGCCCAGTCAGCTTTCTGTGCTTTGCCCTATTGCAGTGCTGCATTGCTGAGCAGAGAACTGCCACGGATCCAGGTCACTTGTTATAACGGTTCAGACTCCTGCAGTGTTTTCAGGCTAGTTAATTGCTTGCACAATGGGTGATATGCATCCCTGTGTGAGTCTCTCATCAGAGACTGCATCAAGTAGGATACTGTCATTTTTGTAATTTAGATTTAGAAACAGAGTTTTGTAATTGCTTTGGTAATTTGCAGGCTCATTGTCTTGGGATGATGGAACAAAGCTTGATAATAAGAAAATTTTTGTGTCTCAGTCCATAGTAGACATGTACCCTTAGGTGATTACACTCTCCCCCATTATTACTGTAGCTCCCTTTTCTTCTTTTTTTCAATAATGCAGTTTCTTGCTCTCTTAATAGCAGGTTGCACACAACGGTTAGAGCATCCGCATTTTCTCACATCTTACCCCATGCTGACAGGAGCGTGGCTGCCTAAATGTTGCCAGCAGCAGCATGCATTAGTAAAAGGCCTGAGTATACAGAGGCAACACTTACGGAACTGTGTGATATTACAGCTTTATTCCACTGCAGCTCTGTGGTAGCCACCACAACACACTCCACCTCTGTTTGATCTTAATAGTATTTGAGTTGAGCAGGGGTCTGGCGTGAAATTCACATCAGTGACTCTCTAAATCTCTTCTGAATAGCTGATCGCTATAATTATGATAATGGTTTCAATCTCAACAAGAAAAAAAGTTTAGTCTTAATACTGAAAGATCAAACTTAGACACTGTATGTTAAAAAATATTGATATTCCATTTTCTGAACCATAGTGGAAAAACACCTTCACTACTTAAAACCAAAAAAGACACATCAGGGCTCAAAACAAATAAACATACATGGATGTAAACAGTACTTTTATACTAGGTAGTGAAAGGAACAAAAGAGGGAATTAATATTTAGGCAAAAACCAAGAAATCACAAATTCACGAAAACACACAAAACTAGAAAAAATGCTCAGTAGAATGCAGACATCCTCCAAGGCCAATGTCAAAGAACATACACCAGACTTCAGAGAGAAAAAAAATTCTAATTCATAGTTAATCATCCAGATCGGCCCCAGAATTTAATTGGTTCTTTAAACCACCAAGTTAGTGCAAATCAGTTTAGTCATTTTTTGGGTAGTCCTGCTGATAAACAGTCAACAAGACACGAGTGATTACGTCACCACCTTGGCTGACGTAATAAGAGTAACCTGGTGACACTGGGGTGACACTGGGCTTAAGGTACTTTAATATAGTCATTCCAATGTCTTTCTCTCCTCTCTTCCTGTCAACGCTCTACTGTCTGCAGTCTAATAATTGCCAGAAAATACTTGCTAGAAAGTCAAGGGAAAAAAAGATAAATCACTCAAAAAAAGTACAGATCTTTTAGACTTGGCAGCCAATTATACAACTTTCCCCCAGACTGTAGTATTCTTGGATTTAACGTCTTGTCTTGCTGCGTTGTTTGTATTTGTCAGTGAAAACCAGTCATGTACAACTCTGTACTAGTTAACTTTAGCAAGCTAACAGTGACTGCACCATTTTCTTGACTTCCCAACTGCACAGAGACATGAGTTATTAAGGGTTATTTGGATGGCCAGCAATTAATTACCAAAACATTTTGAAATATTAAAAATTTATATCTTTTGTGTTTTATTAATAAATGTTTAATGCAACAACCTGACAGTACAATTTTTCCATGGTTCCAGCTGCTTTGTATTTCCTTTGAAGAGTGTCTCTCTCTAGCTGAGAAAATAATATTTTGATTCTAGTATGATGGGGGAAGAGCCCACTTTGTGAGGCTGTATCAAATCCTAAACTTATTCACATCTGCGACTAACATCAGAGAGTGGGTAGGCCGCTTCTATTTTCTCAAGTGCATCTATGTATCTATATTTCTGTCGGTTTGTCTGTCTGATAAGACTGAAATAAAAGCTTCAATTTTTTTTTCTAATGAACTCTCCTGAGGAAGAGACCTTTTAGAGTGATGAGGATATTCTGATTATTTAATGTGATCTCAGTTACACCCATTAAATCAAGAAGCTGAACCTGAGGAAGACCTTGTAGATCGAAATGTTGCATCATTACATTTTTTGGACATTTTTCTTTTGTAACATCAATGCTCAATAATACAGCACAGTGAAGATAAGAATCAAAAAAATACAAAAAAAGAGGTCGCTACATTAACTTGGCCTGTAATTACTCCGTCATACTGACACTAATTTGATTCTACTGCACATCTTTCCTAAGTTTAAATTATGGCTAATTAAAAAAAATCCCTATCAGCTTTTTCTTTGTATCTTGCTGTTTATATCATAGGGTTGTATGACTTGTTGTTGCCTGTGGCAACTTGCGTACTGTATGTCCAACGTGGGGCATGTACAAACGTGCTGAGTCCTGATGTGTCTCTCTAAACCGTGCATTTTAACAGAGTTGTATACAAACCACCCCATTTTTCCTTCCAGGTCTCTCTGAAGTGCAGAGCTCCAGAGGTTTCCCAGTGTGTGTTCCAGAGCTACGAGGCGGTGCTGAAGAACTGAAAACACCCCCCTGTGTCGACCTGGCTGCTGCCCTCACAGACTCATGGCACCCTCTCTCTCTCTCTCTGCCTCCCCTGACCCATGGACCATATTGCAACCTCACGCGGTGCAGGAGCCACCTCCTGCCGTGTTGGACTTGGACACTTCACTCTGTATGTCATCCAGCTGTTAAATCAAGATGGTTAATCATCTACTGTCTTATTTGGAACCATGTTTTTCTAAGACTGCAGAGATTTCCGTTCGGTTCACAGTTTCAGTTTCAGGACATTGTCTTGTGATAAATTATCTGAATGAACACTTTGAGACTGAACAAGCCCTCCGCTCTTCCCTTCTGAACAATCCTATGACAGCCTTTATTCTTTTGGGGACAGACAGCTGTATGTCTTGTATTCTCTGCATGAGGCTCTTTAATCATTATCTAGCCCCACTTCTCTGCAAATTGGAGTCTATTTTCAGCATCTGCAATCAGCAGCTGAATAATGACCGTGGGCTTATTTATTTGGGGTAGTTTCAATTAAAATGCGGCAGAAAATGGCTTTAACTCTCCTCACTCCCCTGCCTGTCTGAAGTGGAACGTGACTGTGCAGGCCTAACCCTAACCCTTAGAAGAGAGACACATAATGCTTACAAACTACATTATTTTTTTCTATGTCATATGATAGTTTTCTTTAATATCCTTGGTTAGCAGTGGGATTGGATCCCCCGCTGTCCCCTAAGAGCAGAATGTCTGACGTGTGCTGTGTGCATGGAAACAGTTGGCGTGTGGTCGTTTTTAATTTTTACATCAGTATCTGGACATTTTATAGATTAGCAGCACTTGTCCACCAACTGCTCTCTGACTTAGTCATTCCATTGATTTAATTTGTGTTTCATAGTCTTTTTACTGTACATGTGGCAAACTGAGAGAGAGCCTCAGTTGTTTTGTACTTGCTGCTTGCCCCTAGTCAGTTTCAGCCACTCGGGCTCTCTCTGCCACTTGGCTCTCTCTTTATTCTCTTCGCAGCTTTCCAAGTACCATGGCCACCTGAGATTAAGGCTCAGGTGAGATAACTCTAACCTTATGATGTCATGGTTTGTAACACTTGTGAGTAGTGAGTATACATGTAGGTAGCAGACTCTGTCTTTGTTGAAACAAGGCTAGAGCAATCCAATGTCCCTGTTTTGCAGGCAGGCTCTACAGATTAATTGGATTCCATTTCCGAGTCATTACACTGAAGCCCTTTTTATTGGCTCCACAGGATGTATGCACCTACGCTAACACCTTCTAAAGATTACAACAGAGGTAGCTGTGTATTCTGAGTGTGTCTGTGTGTGGTGACAGCTGATTCATATGAAATGCTGTTTAGGAAAAAAAAAAAGTGTTTAATCAGATGTTTTTGATTGCCATGATTTTGTTCATTGTGTGTACATCATTTGAAAACAAACTATTAAAAGTCTTGATAAATTCCCACGATGAGTTTTTTTTCCTTCGGTATTTGCACATTGTGACTGAAGTTAAATCCAGTGCAAAGATAAATATTTTTTGTTGGGACATTCTGCTGATGCCGAAGTCCTGGTGACAGCAGATGCAAATGATATCTGTTTTATTTGCTGTCTAAAGTCCACATTCCCAAAAGTTTCTGGAAGCCAGTGTTTCTGGTTTCCCCACACGGTACTTTATAATCATAGCATGACCTTTGAGGGGTTCATGCCTCTTCTCTCTTCTCTTGGATAAAGTTTAATCCTTATCCAGAGAAGAGGACATCTTTTAAGGCGGAGCAGCTCATCTGAGGTTCAGACTGGGCGTTTTTTGTTTTGTTTTTGTTTTGTGTTTTTTTTTTTTTTCAAAGTCCAAGCTGCATTGGGAAGCCTGACCAGGATTTCAACTGCCTGACCTAATGGGGAACACGAAAACACACCTCATCTGGGAGCTGTCCCTCTGTGAATGACAAAGGTCAGTTGTGTTCTACCGTGCAGACTCGCTGACCGGAGACGATTCGGTAGTGCAAAGCTGTGACAGGTTTCCAACTCTTCTGCTAATGGATGATCTATAATATTGATCCTATATAATGAATGCATAACAGGGGGCGCCACTGCACCGCACAGTTACTGGTTTCCACACCATTAAATAAATTAACACCAAGAAAGTAACCGTTCTAGTTGTACACTTTGAAATAGATTTACAATAGTATAACCAAAGACACAGACATGAGGCAGGACACGGTATTTTTTTACGTTATATAAGTATATATACAGTCTATTAATATTTGTATATGTATAGTTCGTTCAAAAAGAATGGCTAGTACTGTTTTATTCATTTGTTAGCCCGAAAGTAAGCGAATTTACAGTAACTGTACTTACTATAATAAAACGTGGTGTAATCCAAAATGTGCCTGAGAAGCAAAATGTAAACTCCCTCTAGGTTTTAGAAAAGTTATCGAGAATATGACCCCGGCGTCCTCTATGGTTTATCCTCTATCTGATACATTATGATGTTCTGAAGGCTGAGAAGATGAACTACTATACACTACTATGTACCTCTCGAGCTTACAAGCTCATCGTCAGTTATTCTGATGGACCATAAATTGCGTAATGTTTATTTCTCAGACTTGCCACTAAAGTGGATTTGTGGCCATTTGTGTGCGGCTGCCACCCAACAGTGATTGATGGGACACGTCGCCCCTGCCCTGCCCGAGGACCCTCTCCAATGATAAGTCGTGTCCCTCGGAGACGTGATGTTCAGTCTTGCGCTGCTTCTCCGTGACCCCCGCACCGAGATGATGGACGGCGTGTGGCCTATTCCTTTGCCATTTATTCTCGGCGTATGGGAGCCCGAGGCTTTCACACGCCTTGCGCACGACACGATCCTATTGGATGAGCAGGGCAGGGGATACTGCAAGTGATGAGATCGAGAGAAAGAAAAGGAGAGAGAGAGAGAGAGAGAGAGAGAGAGACTAGTCTTCACCAGCGCATGTCTCTCTAACGGCGGACACACAATGCTCCTTAATAGGCTCCAGATGCCTTTACAGAAAACGCGCGTCCGCAGGCCGCGTGGATCGCCTCCTCTCGCCTGAGGCGCCCAGATGTGAGCTGATCTTTCAGGAAATAAAAGAAAAAAAATATTATGGGGTTGTATCAAATTTCAGAACACGTGGGGAGCTTATTTGCGAGGCCGGCGGCTGCGCGCCCGTCCCCCCTGTGATGGAGGAGCGCGGCGGCGGCGGCGGTGCTGCATCGGTGGAAATGTGCGAGAGTCGCAGAGGAGATAATCAATGAAGACGCCGAGGGCTCCTGTGCGCACGGGCAAGGTCAGAGTCTGAGCCCGGATGAGGTTATGTCCATGTGGAGACGACAAGGACGGACTTTTTCTCCGCTTCCTCTCGGGGGACGAGGTCGCCCGGGGATGTCCCCTGGAAAAACCGAGAGTTTCTCTCCCTGTGTGCTGAATTGCAGAGGCGGCGAAAATGCCTCCGTCTGCGTGATCGAGGCTGAGCTTCGTATCTGACCGTCTCCGGGCTGCGCCGCTTCTTTCTTCTTCACCTTCAGTCCGGGGATAAAGTTTCTACTCTCTGGATGGTTCGTTGGATTTGTTTGACCGCACGGAGCTGAACCCAGTGAAGGTGCTTTAAAGGCTGCCGGTTAAAAAGCGGGGTGGGGGTTGGGGTTGGGGTTGGGGGGGCAGTGGTGGATTGAATTCCATCGAAGCAGCAACAGCAGCGGCAAAACAGCGGCGGCCAGCTGTGCTGCTTTGTGTCGTGTGTTTTGTTCTTGTTGTTGTTGTTGTTGTTGTTTCCGCGCTGTCACATCTGCCGTTGCTGTCGTCGCTGTCCATGGTGCTGAACTCGTGCTCCAGGAATGGTGGAGACGCTGAGCATCGCAGTCATCGGTGCACCCGGAGTGGGGAAAACTTCTGTGATCCGCCAGTTCATCTACAACGATTTCTCGGAGTCGTACACGCCGACCAGGACCAGATACGTGTACAGACCCTCCGTCATACTGAACGGGAACATGTATGAGCTGAAGATTTTGGACGTCCCGCCAATCTCCTCCTTTCCGTCGAGCTCCAGCCAGGTACCGTGTCTGAATCCCAGTTCTCCTTTATCGAAGCTCTACTTAATCTTTACAAGTGTCTGTCTGCTCACATGCAGCCAGTGGCATCGCTCAGAAAAAATAAAAACCCACCAGTTTTATTTATTCTTCTGTCACTATCTGATGTCCCTAGGCTACTAGTTGCTATGGAGACCTGACTGACTTAAAGCCTTGAAGAGCCTCACTTTGACGTTGTAAACCCCCCCCAACCCCATCATGTGGAAGGAATGCCAGCTTGCATATTGTTTATTAATCGTAAACTGTCTTCTGCAGACTGCAAACTAAGAGCGGAGTCAAATATATTCACGTGAGTTGATTGTACCGCGCTGGTGCCTGGCGGTGTCGAACCTGGAAATAATGGCAGGATTTGTACTGCAGGCAGAGCCACAGCACCTGGTTCAGGTCTCAGTTTAAAAATAGAAGAGACCGGCCTTTTATTCATGGCCAGGGGTCATATGCCACACCTCATTAGTTGGAGACACATCCTATTGCTGGATCACAGCAAAAATGCAATGTAGCTCTAAATTACCGAGGCTTGTAGTCACTTTGCAAAGCAGATTTGCAGCTTCTTCTTTCTTACCAACAACTGGGGATATTGAGGGATTATCTCGGATACTCCTGCAGCTTTTTTATTCTCTAAAAGTCTTCTTCCTTAAAGAAAAGGTTTTAAAAAAACAACCTCAAATGCTCATATGAAAAGCTTTTTTGATGCTGTAGTTGTCCCTGCTGTCCTTACTAGCCCTGCAGAGATTCCCTCTTGCATTTTTCAGTGCATTTTGTGATGGGTGACAAAATCCACCATCTTCATTCTGTGTAAAATCATATTTTCATAGTTCATCCATAAGTCAACATGCGGCTTCAACAGTCTGAATTAGTTTTATTGAGCGTTTTGTTTTGTTTGGTTTTTTACAATCTTTTTTATTCCAAATGCTTTGTTTTAGTGTTCTCCATTGAGGAAACATAAGGACTTTTTTTTTTTTTTTTACAAAATAACTGCAATGTTGGAAGAAACCCACTTCATTTATCTACCACAGACTGCTGAAGTGTTATATTTTATACAGCTGCTTCATTTCAGTTTACTATTACCTCACATTTTTGCAGAGAATGAGGACTTTGGATTATGTCCCCTGTCGTGTAAATTGAAATAGCTATGAAAAGGGATCCCTGAAAACCCAGTATGATCTTACAACATCCAAAACCTGTTTCAGAGGACGTAGGGGCATATGAGTATTAGTCTAAGGTAGACTTAAAAAAATGTCAACCTAACCTTTAGCACAAAAACACCTTGATAAAATTTCTTTTCTTCTCTTTGGCAGCTGAAAAAGGATTTGTTGTGTTACTGTACGAGTTCGAAAGGTCCTTGGGTATTGAAAGAAGGTGCCTGACTCCCAGGTCTCTGTTGGCTTGAGGTGTGTTTTTGCGGCCAGAATTGAAAGGCTGCGGTTTCAAGATAGAGATCTCCAAGGTCACCACGCCAAGCTGACTGCTGATGGCTCCTGCTGCTGATCACTGCCCTCCTTCCCTCACCTTCGGTGTCACACATATCCCTCCCAAGAACAGCTGTGGTTGTCTACACCCACGAGGTGCCACCAAGAAAACGAGATCAGGCCAAGGAGGGGAGAAAAAACAAAACAAAAAAAAGAGCAGCTTGAATAAGAGGCCTCCTGAAGTGTTGGTCTGCTGTTCGCTGAGAAACCAAGGTGTTAACACATAAAACATCTGACAGACAGGCTGAGAGGCCAGCGCCATCATCCTGTCAGGCTCGGGCAGAATTACACGTAGCCGCTCTGGCGAGATTTAACATTTTGTTCGAAATTGTTAAGAGGTCCATAGAGTGCTTCATCGTTTCCTGCCCACAGAGACCCTCTGTAGAGACAATGTGATTGAGTTTTTTCTTTCTTCTGCTAAATGGTGCTTAACCCCCATTAGGGACCAATCTGGTAAGGTGTGAGCAGGAAGCAGAAATAAGACAGAGTGAGTGTACGGGAGTGTGTGTGTGTATGTCTGTGTCCCTAAGGTAGAGTCACATGAGAAAGCTATTAAACTCACACAGCTTTCATTGGATATCATGTTGTATCATTTTGTGAGAACATTTCATGCTCGTTTTAGAGTGGTAGTTCAGTGAAAAGGTGGCTGTTTGGCAGGCCCTCTGTGGAAGGTACACAGGCACGGAAAACCGTTAGCTGAGTGCTGCCATAACATTTCTATCAGACGGATTTATGGTTATTCATTTCACTGAGGAATGACCCCGCTGTACTTTTTCCTTTTCCGCTCCTGTCGTGTCCCGCTCACTCTGAAGCCTGCTCTCTCGCTTCGCTGGTGACGTCCTCTGTTCTCAGTGAGAGCAGTGAGGGGATATTGGGGTATTTTTGACTCACCACTCCTGCTCAGTGTTTACCCCTTGGGCAGAGAAACGTTACCTGGGTCAAAGGCAGTGGACACCATGAGCAGCAAGTCATGCTGGCACAAAGGGGTGGCTGATTGAATTTTACTTGCAGTATGCAGCAGACTGAAATAAAGCACAATTTCCTGCTGGAATACAGCCGGGAATAGAAGATCAACAGAGGAGACAGTAGAAATTTGCTGCACTCAATTAGAAAGGTTGCACAGAGTTTAATGGACACTGTCGAAGCAAGGAAAACCAGATGAGGTTATATTATGTCCTCTGAAATTTGTGATGAATAAGTTGCAGAATGGAGTGAGTCAGTACGCCTCCATGCTTATGCAGCCTGGCAGTTTCTCATCACTTCATATTATATTTGAAAGAAGAACGATCATGTTTTGGCAGGGCCACTTGTGACCCCATTTCAACCAGAGAGAAAACCATTTTTATCCTCTCCAATTCTGGAGAAAGGCAAGATTTCTTTTTTTTTTCTTTTTTACTGTGAGGCTGTGATGTTGTAATGATTTGTTTGCTTTGCAATATCTGTGTCTGTTTCTCATAGTATTGCGTTTAGAGCATCTGTCACAGTGTATCAATAGGACATAAAAACAGATGGTTTTAAGGTTGACAGTGGATTCAAAGATGATTTGTCTTGTTCTATTATTTATTTATTTATTTGTTTGTTCTTGCTATAATGTATCTCCATGACTTCCTCCCACACAAAATGCTCCCTCTCCCTTTCTTGCTCTCTCTGGACATTTTTCTCAGTTATCTCTAAAAGATGCAGTCCGTGATAACAGGCTGGAAATTATTGCTTTTCATGTCACACATTGTGTTAATAAAGGGCTAGCTGTTTCCCGCTGCCTCCAGTCTTTATGCCACCCAGTCGCTGGCTCTAGAAAGTGAATAAGAGTAGTACTGAAATTTCAAACTATTCCTTTAAAACCATTTCAACTTGTGTAAAATCTCCTGAAATCCACATTTAAAGACTATATTTCCCAAAGTTACCTGGTCCCTTCGATAACTTACATTCTGCGATTGTGTGTTTTCCAGGTACGGGTCACCACTGAAAAATGGCAGTTTTATTCCCAGGGGATCTAATGGGTTTTAATTGCAAATCAGACAGCATGGCCTCTGTGTGACATATCTGTAATTACTAGGTGCCCATCCCCCATCCATATACACCGTTCTCCCTCTTATGGCTGAATATTGATCCATCACAACCGCTCATTACCATTAAGGTATCTCCCCTAGTATCAGTAGACATGACAGCTTTGTCATAGCCTGTTAAAAACTGACCACGGCCTGTCGTTGTCAGGGAAACATGTTCTGTTTGGCTCTCGAGGAGCGAGGGATGAGATGCTCTTTTTTCTTTCTACGCTGTGCTAAGAAGACCGACTGGAGGACAGAGACAGTGGCACCACACTTGGCGTTCACGCTCCCACAAGCACACTCTCACATCCTGCAAGCGCAACACAAATAAACATGCCCACACATGCATTTTAAATTTCTTCGATATCAGTTTATCAGCCTGCGCTGCTGCACTGTGTCGTCTTTCTAGGCTTTCTGTAGTTCTTAATTTCTTTGTTTTGCCTGTGTTTCTTGTTTGTGTTTTAGAGAAGTGCCGTTGCTGTTTTCTCATCCTTCCTCCACATTCAAAAACAGGTCTTGGATGACAAAAAGATAGATGAGAACACAAGCTGCTATTTTTAGCCCCAGGGATATGAGGCTGCATCTGAAGTCACTGTGTGCATTTCATGTCATCTGCTGCCTCAATTATCAGAAAAAAGTGAGCTTCGATGATTTGCTGGGTTACGTTAGGAGATATGTCTTTTTCGGTTTGGCAAAAATTGGTGAGTATTTTCTGAGGCTTGCTTTACATGAGTTTGGATTTTAAATTGTATTGGACACTCGGCAAAAGAAGTGAAATCATACAATCTGTGACATGTTTTTCCCCGTCCCTTGAAAGCTGATTCAACCTGGATAGAGACAGAGAAAATAATCAGACTTTCTGCCAGTTCTCACATCACGCTGCCCCCCCCTTACTTCTTCTCTTCGTCTGCCTCCTCTTTCACTTTTGATGGCGACAGTCTCTGCGCCACGTGTTTGTTTCCATGCCTGTCCGGCCTCATTATCTCCCTGCTGATACACAAGGCTTTTTTTTCCCTCCTCACACTAACCTAGACAAAAACCCACAAAATGCCCTTTTCCAAACTGAATGAAAGCAGGTTATTCCTCGCTGACACAGATTCGTTTGCGTGATCATCATTAGAAGTTCCACTGATCATCGCCTCCTCCCTTCACATCCCCTGTCGCATATTATCAGTTGAATTGATTTGCACAGACTGCCAGTAGCTTCATTAGAAAGTATATTTTTTCCAATCCTTGAGAGCAATGTAAGTGTGATTTCTCACAGTCCTATCTCAAGTTGCATGGCCTGTTGCAGGTTGGAGGTAGAAGAACTAATGTAAACACCACATGGAAAATGGCTTTCATACTTATAAAAATCAATCAACTTTGCAAACACTGCTACTAACGAGGGTCATATCAGTTTGGATACTAATTAGATGCATGATAATTAAAAGAGGCCTGAAAATCAGCAATTTGAAATCTGAGTTTTCAAAGCAACATGATGCAAGAAACAAATCTCCAAAGAGGCAGAATCATCTGTGCCTGAGATGCAGGTGCATCAATCAAAAAAAAAAATCAACAAAGAAACACCCCAAAAAACAAACAAGCAAAAAAAAAAAAAAAACAGAGGCAAATTGATCACTAAATCAAGGAGAGCAACTTAGGAAATCATGTTAAAAATTCTGAGTGTCTGATGAAAAGATATTTTGTGAAATTATATTTCGCAGATAGATTATTAAAGCTTTCATTAAAAAAAAGAAAAAATGTTCTCAAATGCTTAGAATTTGGACACGAATACAATGCCCCAGTAGCAAGGAGACTAGATAAATGCTCATAATTATCTGCTTCAAAGTTTAAGGAAACAGGTTGGGGAATACTTTTTTTAGTTATCTATTGCTGAGAGTTAGAATTAATGACGAACAGTCACCATCACATAAGCTCCTCTGAAACCCTAACTCGACATATACAGTGTGAAATAGTGATGGACACGAGTAATAGCAGACATTCAGTTTCCACTGGATGGAGCCAGTCCAGCTGTTCCGATCTTCATGCTAAGCTAAGCTAAGCTAAGCTAACAAGCTGCTTGCTCCAGCAGCTCTTGTATCGATCTTCTCCTCCAACTCTCTGCAACAAAAGTGAGTCCTTGTGTTTCCCCAAAATGTCAAACTATTCCCTTAATCTCCCCTCGATTAAATCGTTATGCTCTCTAACCTCCATATATCTCTAAACTCCCGCCACATAGTTAAACGGGCTAAACGAGTCTCGCATTGTTGTTTCTTGCACAGAGCGACTGCCACTGTTTGCCCGGTCGCTTTTTTTAAAAAAAATCGATTTGAAAACAATTAGAAATGAACGAAAATACAATAAACCGAATTGATCTGAATCAGTCAAGCCGAACCGAGTGAAACAGGGTAGAACAGAGGCGAATTAAACCGAGCTCGGTTCCTGACAGCCGGTGTCTCCAGACCCTTCATTAGCGGTGTGCAGCCAGACCAGAGGTTATGTTGACACCGTCCGCTCATCCCTGGATCCACCGCTGCCTTTTCTTTCTTTCTTCTTCTTCTTCTTTAATCGTTTCGACATTCTCTTCTCCGGTTTCCCTCCCTCAGCTGATCTCTTCTCTCCCCCCGGAGTTCCTCCGTTTCCTTCTCACCTTTCTAGCAGATCGGATGCTTGGAAATTCATTGCGCGCCGTCAGGAGGCGCCGAGGGCGGCGTTGCTGCTGGATCTGATGCTGGATCTGCTCCTTTTACAAAGTAAAGAAATAAGGTGTTTGCTCGTCTCTTACGAGCTGCAGCCTCTGTGGCCGGTGACCTTGAAGCTGTGGAGCTAGGACACCGTGCGGGGGCTTCGTGCGGGGCTGCCACCGCCACGACTCCGCTCCAGGCCCTGAGACTCCCAGGGCCACGCTGGCGCCAGCACTTCGTCGTCGACTCTGTTCTTTTCCCGGCAGAGGATAAGCAGCCGAGGCCGGCGAACTATTTGTGGGATAATCCCGGACACAGTTAGCCGCTCCCCAACACTAGTTTGTGCCGTGTGTAGGTGCATTGAACACCGGAGGCTCTGTGAGTCTGTGCTCACTGCTGTACTGCTTTGAGCTAGTTGCTAGCATCGGCACGTTAACATGCTCCCCTGACTATGCTAACACGATGATGTTTAGCAGGTAATATTAGCAACATTTACCATCTTAGTTTAGCATGCTAATGTATGCTAATTAGCACCAAACCCAAAGTAAAACCGATTCTTATGTGAATGTCATGAGTTCTTTTGTTTTTGTTTTTGTTTGTAGATATTTTGTCATGAATCAAAGCATTAGATCAATAAGAGCTTGATTTGATGAGGGCTTTATTGATGAAGTTGTTATTTTTGTCCCGAGGGAGCGTGAATGTCTTCACCAAATGTCATGACGATCGATCCATTACTTGTTGAGACACTTCGTCAAACCCACCAATAACCTTACAAGGCTCCAGAAGAGTCAGGGGACCACCACTCATCACCATGAGGGTTCATCCTTTGGGCACCACGAATGTCAACACACAATCATATCATGGAAATCCTTCTAATAGCTGTTTGACCAAAGTGGTGGACTGATTGTCATATGCCATCCCTGGAGCCATGCTACTGGTATGACTTAAACCTCTCCAGGCCACTATTATTTATTTGTACATTTACATTTTCCTCTTTATGTGCCCATCCCATAGGAGTGGCTGGATCTGCGCTGCAGAGGGGTTCGCAATGCCAACGCCTACATCTTGGTGTATGACATCTGCTGCGTGGAGAGCTTCGAATACGTCAAGATGATCAGACAGCAGATAGTGGAGCACAGGTAAATAGCTGACCAAACGGCTGCTGAACACACGCCCACTGACATGCAGCTTGATAACCCTCGCTGTTTAATTTCTAATGACATCGCCACGACAACCCATCTGGAGACGGCAAGCAATTTCACGGCCCTGCCACAAAGCCTGTACAATTACACGTCTGTGACAGTGTGACAGTGATAGATAGTCCTCTGTGGTGATATCTTTTAATTCAGCACCCTCCTCCCTGCATCCTGACAGTTTAGTAATGACATATGAATCTGGCATTCCTGCATGAGAGCTGCCCGAGACGTCACTGGTGATTTAAAGATTATTTTTAGGATATATCAGCTTTTATTGGACAGCGTACAACAGAGAACACAGGGGGCTTAAGAATCAGAGAGAGATAGAATAGTAAAGGTCTACCGTTACAAGTGGGGAAAAAAGACAATATAGAAGGCATCACCCCCTCTATCATCCTCGCTGTTAGGATCCATGCATATACTGTATCATATTTACATATTAAAAGGTACAATGAGTGGCCTCATTTATACTGCTAAGTTGTACATGACCAAAGTGCCACTGCAGAGGTCGACCTGGCGCTCCAAACGTGTTACCACCAAGGTTTATGGCCTATGACAGAAAACCATTATCACCAGCAGCTGGGGAAGGAAGGGTGAATGCAAGAGGAATTGAAAATGAGGGAATTTTTTAATCACAGGAAGAACATCTGAGGCTGCCTGCAGGGGGAGAGGAAAGAGCTGAGAGAGGACACTGCTCATACTGTATATAAACTAAAATCATGAATAATGAAGGCTGTTGCAGCACAGGGTGGCTGTAGACATCACCTGTATAGAAAGTATCTATTTATTGTACCTTTTTTTTCTACTTAAATATGCGTAAAGTACTTGAAATGCTATTTAAACTTCTTCTGACAAAATTTATTCAAAAGTAGAATAGCCTTATTCTTATTGCTCTATTTTTTTTTAGCCCTCCTACCTTCAGTTCATTGCAGCCTATGAAAGTGTTGTGTCCCTCTGTTACCTCTGTAGAGATTCATCCTAAGTCTCACAAACAAATGCATGAACACACTCTCACACATACAGTACATCTTGTTCGGCTAAAACACTCAACTTTGAGCAGAAATGCTTAGAGATATTTTTAAGTTGGTTATGTGAGCACAACCTGTGAGAAAAGGAGAAAAGTGAGATGATTACCGCAAGGATTTTTTCAGCTCCGCATCTTTAAGAACTTTGCTGTGGGGCTTGAAAATTGTACAGTCCATATCTCTTTTTTTGTGTCTTCCTCTCTGTCAAGCTATCTGTCCATCTTTCAAGGCAGGCATGAAAAGGCACATACTGAACGTATGCAAGTCCTTGTCTGAAGATGAGGCGCAATGTGACGAAGAGAAAACTTTATTCATTGTAGGAAGAAGAGATAAATTTTTAACGCAGCAGCTTTAACAATTTATACCTAGCTTACACTGAGCCCAGAAAGTCAGCAGATGTCTTGTGGTTACACACATCACTGCTCCTTCCAAGTTTCATAATGCACCTGATTCATTAGTTGTCAGTGAATTCAACTCAACATACAACAGTTTTTTTTTTCATATAACTCATATACTAATGTTATAATTTTTCTTACGAAATGATAATTAAAGCTTCCAGCTCCAGTGACTTGGGCTCCCAAATAAAACAATAAAAAACAATCTTATCTGTAATTACTATTTATAAAATCAGCCTTCTTTCTTTCATAGTATTCGCTCTACAATCCAATTTGATTTCCTCCAGTGACAGTTTTTTTCTACACTGCCGTAGTAAACTATCATTCCCTCTTTTTAAAGAGGATTTTCAGATTTGATTTAAACCACCACCAGTCATGTGTTACAGGAAAATGGTTGGGCCTGATGACGTCCTCTTGGATGTCGATGCTTTTTATTAGCACTGTAGGAGTAAGCATTACAAACACAAGTCCTGAGCAACTAATTTATGCCTACCTCTAGCTTGCCACACATTTTCACACTTCATAATGCTATAAACCAGCCACTGCAGAGTGTGGTGGGAGGCCCCTAGAGCCCGCGAGCTCTAATCCTCCAGTCCACCCCCGCACACCTCAGAAGGAAGAAAAACTGCACACAGACATCTCGCACATGCCCAGCTAACCACTTTGACAAACACCAGGATGATAGATAACTAAATCAACTTTTTTTCTTCCATTTTTACCTTTCAAATGCTCCTGCAGGGATGGCAGCAGCAGTGATGTGCCAATCCTGGTGGTGGGGAACAAGAGAGATCTGCAGCGCCAGCGCTTCATGCCTCGCAGGGCAGTGTCAGTCCTGGTGAAGAAGACCTGGAAGTGTGGTTATGTGGAGTGCTCTGCCAAGTTTAACTGGCATGTGGTCCTGCTCTTCAAAGAGCTGCTGGGCATCGCCGTGGCACGGGGCATGCGCCAGAACCATACCTCCATCCGACTGCAGGGGGCACTACAGAGGAATCGCTGCACCATCATGTGACCCTGAGAGCTCCCTCCACCCCTCTCACCTCAGGAGTGGAGAAGCAGTGGAGAAAAGGACTTTTTATCTAAATGGCTGGAAAAATACCCTGTGGCCTCCTGCTTTACTGAGCTGATTTTTCATAATAAGGTTTATTAGACTTGTGCGCTGTAAAAGACACTAAAATTTCACACATGGTCATCCAACCACTTCCTAGTTAGATTCTGCCAGATGTTTAGATGCAAAGAGGGAGGTATGAGAGGAAGCAGGTGAAAACCGATACCATTAGCATAGCACAGTTATTTTTCTCACATCAACTAGATGGTTAGGATTCCGAGGCTGTGCTTCCCGAAATTATACAGCAGTGGCTCTTTTTGAGTGTTGTCTTGTGGTTGTAGCTGGGCCTGAAAGGATGAAAGCTGTGATTGTGAAAGTCAAAATGGAGAGGCAGCAATATCATCAAGTCTTCCTTTGAATTTATCATGTTCAGTAAGGTCAACAGTAGATGCTCATACCTGAAATGTTTGGATTTATTTGAATTTAATGTTCGAAAAGATAGAAAAGATAAAGAGGAAAAAATATTAATTTCTAAGGAAATTATCTGGAAATTTACAGTTAAGATTAGATGATGTTTAATTTTAGATTTGTGAGAGGTAGCCTGTTTTTTTTCTTCCTCTGTCCCTGTTACAAACTTGGCCTAGGGTAAAAGCTGTATGTTCAGACTATGGGTGTTTTAAGGTTGTCTTGCAGCAGAAAATACTGCAGTCTCTTATCATGATGTACTGTAGGACTTTAATCTGCTCTCTCCCCTCATTCAGTGTCTGTTTCTGATGAATACATTAAATCCAGGGAACTGGGGACTTGCAGGAGGCTGCAGAGCCTGTGTGTGTGTCTGTGTTTGTGTGTGTGTGTGTGTGTGTGTGTGTGTGTGTGTGTGTGTGTGTGTGTGTGTGTGTGTGTGTGTGTGTGTGTGTGTGTGTGTGTGTGTGTGTGAGTGTGAGTGAGTGTGTGTGAGAGAGAGAGGGAGAGCTAGAGAGAACGATTGAGGGAGAGGGAGTCAGAGAGAGGCAGGTTTGATAGCTGACATTCATGTAAGCAAAGGACAGACACAGCAAGATAAGAGACAGATGTTGAAGCTTCAGATTAGGAAGGAGCAATAAAATCCCACAGGGATATTCTGGCTGACTATATGTACCACCATATTATTATAAATATGCCTCACACACAGTAGATATAATCCACTTGTGCTCAGATATCCTGCAAAAATTACAAAGCATAGCTCAATGACTTCCACAAAACACCCCATGAGTGCATCACAAACACACAGGGAACCTTAAAGCTTTCATATCAGTATCTGAATAGTATCTAATTGGTAATGTCGTGAGATTAAAAGTTGCTTTTTCATTTGATAAGGCCTAGTTAGGTACTTTGTGAATATGGCTGCACTGAAAGTATGCAGACCTATTGTATATAAGAGTGATTCATAGAGTAATTGACTTGCATGCTTTTGTTGGTAGAGCCAACGAGTCAGGATTTAATTGCACTGATGTGAAAATGTGATATTGTGTTTATTTTTTTGTAATACATGGTTTTCTGACATTGTAATGAGCAGCTGAGTGGAGTGAATGTGGTCGTTTTTCACTGGCATGTGGGAGCACAAGCTCATGATTCTCTCCAAGATGTAGTGTTGAACCCTTCAATCAGGGCAGATGGCTGTGTTAGTGTTTTTGTTCATTTTTCTAGTAAAACAAAAGAAATATGTAGCAGAGATACACTAGAAAGCAACTGTGTGTAGCATGAGTTCTCATCAATTTGTTTGTGAGTGTGTTTCCAAATAAAAAGGGCTACAGTTTTTTATCAGAAATATTACTTTTGTTTATTTTTACTGTGTTAGTACTGTGAGTAAATTTGGTTTTGGGTTGTTTTTTTTTTGACACATGATGAATTATTAAAACGCATTTGAGAACAGCAACCTTTGTCTGGTCACTTTTCATTCCTGTGCATCAATTACACAACACACGTTAGGATCTTTTCGACAACATTGCCACCCCGTGGTAAAGCAATGTCATAGGGAGCGAGTCAGAGTCAGATCAGGTATCACCTCTGCCAGTTATTGGATTTTTGCTTAAAATGCACACTCGGCTGTATAGAAAACAACTAGATGATCATCTGGTGATCTACTAGTATTTGAAGGGGCAATGAGATACTGACAATAATCAATATTTAAATCAATTAATTTTTTTTTTAATCATATCAAAACATAATTGTTCCTGTGTCATGTGCCCCACTTTCCTTGTGGGTAACAGAGCCTCATTAACCTGTAATGCATCCCAGGAGCAAGGGATTGTTGTTGGGCCATTATCGATCCCCTTACCCCTCCACCAAAGTCCCAGTTTCGCCTCCAAATGCCCGAGTTAAACATAACAAGTCTCAGTCAGTTTGTGGAAGTTTTTATTACCAACTGTTTTATTTGGGAATATGCACCATACCAGCACAATATAACAAAAATAAGGACAAAAAAAAACAAAGTTCCTAAAAGATAAATGCCAGAACCTACCAATTACCAATCAGCAGGTAATGGTAAAGGGGGCTCCTGGGGGCCTGGGGCCCTGCTCGGTAATCCAGCCGAGTCCCACTGACCTGACCCCTGACGTGACCCCCGCATCGTAATAAATTCAGCGACGGAGTGAAAAGGTAACAGGAACCTCTCACTACTTTTATCGCTGAGCGCATCTACGCGCGTCCCCGTGTCTGCAGCCTCCGCCCGCGTCCGTCCGCTCACCTGACCGGTGTCGGGTCCGGGATCAGCGGCCAAAACCGCGTGTCAAATGTTTAGGAGTGTTTAGATAACAACATCACGTGGCGCGGGTCTGAATCATAGACCTGAATTGATAGAGCGGCCATTCCTATCGAGCGCGTACTACACGACGGGCCGGGCTTGCGGCCGCTCCCTCCATGATCCACGGCCATAAACTGCTTATCTCCGCCGTCGTGGAAATCGCCGCCGGTTCGGCGGCGGCCTTATCGCGTCGCCTGGAGGCCGTGTTGGGGGATTTCCTTTCTATCCGGCGCAGCTCTGGGCTCTGGATCCTCCGCAGTCTGCATCAGCAAAGTGTCTTGGCATCACTTCTCGCCCCCCCCCCCCCCCCACCGGTGTCCGCTCCGGCGTCATGTGAACGGGGTCCGCGGTGGTTTCTCTCGGCCCAGACCGGCACCCCACCGCCTTCGAGCTCTGTCGTCGGTGCCCGCGTCCCTTGCGCCGTCAGTCCCGGTTTCGGGGTAGCGTCCCCGTCCCCGTCCCCCCCCCCCCCGCCTCTACCCGGGTTTATCCTGCGCCCTTCGGCGTGCGGCGGAGCGGAGGATGAGCGAGCAAGGGAAGGGCTCGGCGTCCGCCTCTGCCGCGGCCCCGGCACCGGGGTCGGACACTTACAAAGGCTGGCTTTTTAAATGGACCAACTATCTGAAGGGTTACCAGCGGCGGTGGTTCGTCCTCAGCAATGGCCTGCTCTCGTATTACAGGTAAATTTTTTTGCGGACGCGGAGGGAAGCATCTCCCTCAAATGGACGCGCACAGCCGAGTCATACCCCTGCGCTCGGCGCATCGCCGCAGCTGGCCGCCTCGGCTGGCTAGCAGCGGGCTAAAGCCGCCTGTTTACCTCGGGCTGACAGCGTCGAAACGGCTGCGTTTCGCTTTGACCGGCTGCGGGTTTGCACGGAGGCGCCGACGCGGGGAGACATTTGTACGGCGGCGGCAGTTTTAGTGCTTTCTGACACCGGTGTAGTGACGGAAACGCGGCTACCGCGAGTACCGACCTTAGCTAGCAGACTAGCCTAGGCTGCTAGCCTCAGTCGGCGGACTGCCGACAGCCGAGGCTCCGGCCGCCCGCCCCCCTGTGACAGTAACACGACAAAAGGCGCTGCTCCTTTGACGTGTAGTTAAATAAACACGACGTCCGAATCATCGCCTTTTTAATCCCCTTGTGCCACCGTTTAACGAGGCTGTTCCTCATGAGGGTCAGGCCGATCACACGGCTGCAGGCTGCCATCTGAGGCCGGTGGTACAACAGCCCGACACCTGTGGCTCCGCAGCCTCTTGCGTGGGAGCCGTCGTGTTTCCACAGGCGTGGGCGTGAAGGCACAACACGGAAACAGTGAATGGATCAAAGCGCGTTGGAGACAAATATGTTAAGGCCTCGACACACTCACCTCACTTCAACGCATTATTGTATAGTGTTAAAGTTCAAGAGAGTCTCATTAGATTATAGTTATTCGTAAACAAATCTTGGTCTTGAATGTATAAAACAAATATAAACTCAATTCCCTCAAAAACAACAACAACAGCTTTTTTTTTTTTTTTCCATTGTCGGTCTAATGACAACCTTGCTGGCAGGTGGATTAACTGTCCCACGGTCCAGTCTGAGGAAATTCAATCTTGACCTTGGGAACAGTGTGTGCCTGTGACAAAATAAGCTCAACTCTTAAGGTTTACTTTTTTTTTCCCATTTACAGAGCTTTTAACCTGAGCCAGCTCCATTCACTGATGAAGACAGTCAGATGCGGTTGAAAGCTCTGTAAAAGCTAGTAGCGGACCTCTGAGTTGTGATTATTTTGTCGTGCAAGAGCTCGAATGTTGCCGTTGCTTTCACTGCATGGCTCCTGCATGTTTAACCAGCTTGCTTGCTACCACCTGACTGCTTTTGTCAACATTGAAATATCACCTTCTAGGTCACACTGCCCCTGGTGCATATTTACCATTTTAATCCTAATATTGATTTGTGTTAGCTTTAGTTCCAAAGTGTCTCTCTTGCCAAGAAAATCTATAAATTAATAGATTGAACATTTGGACCTTTTGCACCATGTGCATGAAGCAATAAACGATGCCTCACCAGGAGGCCCCAAACAACCTGTGTATATGTATGGTCCACAAAAAAGGAGAGATGGTGCATTTGTTGCAACAGTTGTTCACCCTCTTTGACCCAGTTTTCCTAATTAAATGATTCACAGCAGAATGAAGGTGCAGCCACCTTCCTGTGCTAAAATTACTATGAGTCAAAGCTCAGACTATGAAGTTTAAATGCCTTCACAAATCAGAAATGATAAGAAAAAGAAAACTCTAACCACTAGCTTAATGTGTTATTGCAAACCATAGTTGCTTACAGTAAAAAAAATAATGTGACAATAAGCTGATCCCTCTAGGAAAATTGTCTTTTTAAAATGTCATCTTTCACTGGGAGGTTAGAATTGCAGAACTGGCTGTGAAGCAGGAAGGGATACACTGCCTTGTTTAGAGGCTCTTCTGCAGTGTGAATGGTTGCCAGTATGAAGGTTTGAGTTCTGCCTCACTATGCTTCCCTGCAGCGCAAACAGTCATGAATGCAATTTTTAAGGATATAAATTTTCAGATTGGATAGGGAACATTCTCTACGTATTGTGCCTGCAGACAAATGTGATCAAAACCACATTTGGAGCCTATTTCATCCCATGCTACAGTCTTGCCCAACAGTCTGGTGCCACACTTTCTCAAGCAGCTAATTGTCTTTTGTCGTCAGCGAAACGTTATTTGACACAGCGGTATGGTAGCCAAAGCCTCACTCCTGCCTGCTCTCATAATGAAAGGAAAGATGCCTGTTGTCTCTGCCCTCTATTAATAGTCCATTATTTTGTAATGGGACTGCTGTCCCTAAGGTAAAGGTAGCCTGTCGACATCTGAGCACAGAGGCAGCGAGGTGCAGGAGTTGTCCCCTCCATTAATGTTTCCTTCGCAGACCACATTGTGTGTGTCTGACTTCGGGCTTTGTGTTCCACTGTGTGTTCCTTCTCTGGCCAACTATCTGGACTTCTATTGTCAGTGAAGTATAAAGGGAACTGTCAGAAAAATTTGACAACGTGTTAATTATTGTGTCTTTCTTGTATGTCAAGTGATAATTGTGTTGATTCTCAGATGCACACTTTCTGTAGCACATTGTTGTTCTTGTCATACAATAATAAGACGAGTACACAGAGAAATGTGCCTTAGTACTCACTATTCTAATAATACTTACGTTTACAAGTACTGCTCTTACACTGATATTTTTAATGGCTTTAGTGTGTTTTAAGCTGAAACACTGTAAGAAACATGTAGGCCTCTTTTCTAAGAAAGATCAGTGTTTGATACGATTTGATGGAGAGGCATTTCTTAACAGATTGAACTCTGTCATAAGGTATGCACTTAAAGGCCCAGACAACTTACTGTATGTCAAATCAGATGTAGCCCAGCATGCATTTATCAGGTGTTTGACTTTCAGTGTTCAATACTTGTTTTTTCTTTTAAAAGGCCAGTTTATATCTCTGATAAATCAATAGAAATAATTATAGGTCCAGCCAGTGACCTGGGGGATCACTTCCATTAACAGGGCCTGCCGTTGTCAAAGCAAAGGCCTAGTTCTCCAACTTGTAGTGGAGAAGCCAAAGGGCAATGGAGGACCGTAATCGATGCTTTGACTCTGCAGACAAACTGATGTGCTCAGCACTCAGCCTGTTAAATTGTAATGAGTTTTATACAGATTCAACGTTGCACTTAATATTGACTACTTCTGGCTCTGGATCTGCACGGCTGACTCTCTTCCTATCCAGATCAGCCTTGTGCCCTGTCTCTTTTAGTTTAAATCACCTCATTGAGCCTCATTGTGCTGTTCTCACCAGCACATGTGACAAGATCTTTGCCCTCCCTCTCTCACTGAACATCTTTCATTTTTAAATTCTTAATTGACTTTACCTTCCAGTTTTAATATTCTCAGCACTATTTGCTCACCTCTTAAAGCAAATCTGACTGGGTGCTTTAGGGAAGATTATAGGGAATTAAAGCTGTTACTGCTATTGGAGCTGCTGTATCACTGAATCCGGCCTTGTCTTTCTTAGTAGACAAGGTCCAAAACGTTTCCTTCTCAGCTTCGGGAGAGTCACTAGATAGTATCAATTTAAGTGCTCAGTGGGGGTTTGACACCGTTTTCCTCGCTTTGCCGTTATGGTGTTACTGCTGGCACCCTGAGCTCCTGGGAGAAAGGAGGCAGGGCGGGAGAGTGGGGAGCTAGCCAAGCTTTGGCCCAGCTGCAGGGTAGAGCCTTGCCTGAACCCTGTTTACGAGCCTGGCACATCAGCAGAGTGACTGGACCAAGAGATGGGGGTTCTGTGATCTAATTTTGTTAATGGGCTCTTCGTTGGTCTAGGCTACAGTGTGTGTGTGTGTGTGTGTGTGTGTGTGTGTGAGAAAACGTCTCTGTGTGCACACCTGTCCAGGTAGTCTTTGTGTTTTAATGTGAAGGTGAGAACAGGGAGTCAGGCCACATTTCTCATTGCCTTCATCTTTGAGCAGGTCATGTCATGCTGTCCATGATGCAGTATCATTGCTTTGGTTTTCTTGTCTTATGTTTCCTCTCTGTCCTCAGCACGGCACGTTCCCCAGCGTTTCTCTGGCTCTCTCCTTCCATGTCTTGTGATATTTCAGCCCCCAGCCACAACAAAACCTTTCTGCATTCTCATGCTCTGGGTACTGTGTCCTATTTCCTCTGCCCGTCTGTGTATGTTTCTTCATGCTTATGGCTGTCTGTTCTGTGTTGTTCACTGGTTATTGTTCTGTCATTACATGCTCCAGATCGGTGGATTTGTGTTTTATGAGGATGTGTGCACAGGGGACTGACAGGTAAACCACTGCAATTCTCTCCTGAATCAGTGCAACATGCAGGACCCTCTCTCATGCCCTTAGCTGGCCCCTCTCACCTTGCCCCTGCCATATTAGAGCCTTACTGCCCCTGTAGCTCTTATGTCTCTTTCACAGCTTTTTTAGTTTCCTTGAGTGTATAATTTCATGGCCGTTGCATGGCCTCGCCTCCCCACAGGGCTGAAGTGATCTGCATGGATCTCATCTTACCCATCCGATGCACATTCAGCTTGTTGACCCACTTACAGCCAGGACTCTGCAGCTGAGCTCCGCTGGGTGAGACTGGAAACTGGGCTGCCCTCCTCATGGCTTCACATGGCCCCAGCATGGACTTGTCTGCACAACTGATGTGCACCAAGTGCCAGCAGAAGAGCGGTACACTGAAGCGTAGTATGAGGGAAGTCACTGCCTGGCAGAATTTATAAATACACTGGAACCCCTGGCTTAACCGGGAGGCAGCCACCTTGTCCATGTCGACTGAGACTGGAGCTGTTGTAGAGTTTAATGCTACTGAGAGGCAGCTGCTCATAGTAGTGAGGACTCACTTCGGATGGATGATTGGATGTTAGCACCCACTGACAAATCCACATGACTGCATGGCTGCATGCTTCAAAGTGGCTGTATCTAAGGGTATGGACAGGCAGTTGTGACACAGAGGACTGAGGATTTGTTTTATCTGAAGCAAGCACAGCATGTGATTTTGCTGATTAGTTTCTGCCTTCTGGTTATAGGTGTTAATCAGCAAAATCGGCTGTCTGTGGCTGGACTGAAAACCTGCATACACTCAGCTCTCTGAGGGACATGACAGCCCATCCCTGCCCTGCAGCCTATCTTGTCAAACTGTGACAGAATGTCAGCCAGCCAGCTTTCCAACACAGAACTGTAAATGTAATGTTTCTCTCAAATCTTCTGTCTCCCAGTTAACCAAATTAGCTTTAGTAATCGAATTTGAACAAGACCCTTATGCAAAAACTTGTTTGGCTGTAGATTAACTGTCTTATAATTATGCTACTTAAAAAAATCCACTGTATTTGTGTTTTTGGGAAGATGTGCAACAGCACGTTTCTCAGATTTACTGGAAAATGTATTGCAGATATATGCATGCATTGCATAATTCTATTTAAGACTTACACTGTGCATATATGCAAAGGCACACAACACCCGGTTGCCCTTCCCCTTTGTTCTAATTTTTACCCTTCTGCTTTGGTTCTCTCTCCCTTGCTATCTCTCTTTTTTTTTTTTACCTCTTCTCACACTTTGTTCTCTCTTTGTTCATGCTGTTATTCATTGTTTGGTTTTGTTCACTATACAGGCTTGGAGCCAGACAATGGCCTTGTTATCTAGAGTACTGTGGCCCACTGAATGTGCAACAGTTGGTCTTAGTGGAGGCTACACAGAATGCCCACAGTTCTGCACACCCACAACAGGGCAGGCAGGTCATGCTGAGCGAATTAGAAGTTCCAACTTTACTGTTTGTTTTACATTAGCTAATGCAGGTTTAGGTCTCATAAATGAAAATGCTTCAGATATTGTGTGTGAAATAATTTAAATGAACAGATTTTGTCACTACTGCCTGGCTTTCAAGGTGACTACTGACATGCCTCCCTGCTTGTGCTTATTCAGTTGCACTGTCCTTCCTACAACCTTGCTGAATTATACCACTAATTTTACAATGTTACGTTTATGAATGGACTGTTGGTAGGACAAAAACTGTGAGCAGTGTCGATTAACTCATGTCCAAGACCAGCATCTTCAGCTCTTTCTTGTCTTATGTCTGTCTCTCATTCTCTTTCTCTGCTTCCTTTCTCCCTGGTATTTTATTGCAGGACACAGGCAGAGATGGCCCATACGTGTCGTGGAACAATCAACTTGGCCACGGCACACATCGACACAGAGGATGCCTGCAATATTGTCCTGAGCAGCGGCGGCCGCACTTACCACCTGAAGGCTAGCACAGAAGTGGAGCGGCAGAGATGGGTCACGGCACTGGAGCTGGCCAAAGCTAAAGCCATCCGCATGATGAACGATCAGTCTGGTAAGGGCAAGCTGAGGCAAGCAGCTACTTTTTTGGAAAACTTAAGCAGCATGGCAGGCCTTTTACTCTGGAGGTTCAAATTCCAAGAGCATAAAGTACCCATGAGTTACTGGTGCAAAATGGTAGAATCTAACCTTGATACATAAAGGCTGGGCTGATACAGTGTTGGCAAACATACAAGACTGGATTATTCTTCTCAACTGAATTTTTAGTTCAGTCATTAAGATCCCTGCATGGTGCAAGGTGTGTTCAGTACTGATTCAATACATTCAGCATGGTTCTCAGACCTGCCTAAAAATTTGTATGTATTTGATTTCTCTACAGCCACTGGTCTCCAGTGTCTCCTGGCATTTGATATTCACCTCAGCTGGTGTTTCAGCTCACACCCTTCCTTCTTAAACTTAATTCAGGTTCGATTGTGAGCCAGGAGAGGGCAGCGCTGCTCAGTTGAATTGGATAAAACAAACAATAGTAGGCTAATGGTACCCTGAGAACTGAGCTTCCATTCATCCTCCAGCTGACAACAGAATGCTCTCTTTTCCAAGGGGACCTTTTCCTTTATGGTTCTATTAGGTGTTGCTGGTCAAAGGCTGTGGGAAAAGCCTGGGAGTACCATTTTCCTTATGTTTCACTCTGGCATCCTCCCAAAGCCTCTCTGTCCCAGTCTTTTGCAGACAGTGTCTACAGAGACTGAGACAGGCTATATATTCCTCTGGCCTCCATTTGAAAGTCAGATCACTAAATATAAACGGGTAGAAAATGTGAGTGCTTTTTTGCTTACCACTTCCATTAAGTAGGAGAGGAATGCTGGTATATTTGTATTTTGAAGAAGTTGTTGAACAGCCCGCAGTATTTGATGTGTGTGTATGAATGTAACTGCATATTTGTGTTTTGTATATATTTTCAGCAGCATGTTGTGTTGTCATCTCAATAACATGGCTTTCTTTTCCCTATTTAACCTATGTTTTGCACAACATGTTTTGCCTGATATGTTACAAAGCAAGTAGTTAAACAGTGAGGGTAAATAAACATGTATACCTTTTCATTTAGTTTGGCATCAGTTCTCTTTTGGGTCCATGCCAGGATCTGCGCTTTCAGTTTAATAAAACAGGAATATGCTGAAAAATCCTTTTAAAAGAAGAAAACAATGAATCTGTTTGAAATGTAGTGAAGTGAAGAGCAGCCTCAGTTGACATAGTTTTGATGTCTCAACTAAGTTTTCCAAAGCCACAGTATTATTGCTTTTGCAATGTGACGCTATTAAAATGAAGCATTTTTTCAAAAGCTAGCCAGCTGTTGGATAATAGTAGAATATAAAAGTTATTATGAAAAGGTCCATTTATAAGCCTACAATATAACCATGTTTTTACTCCAGTAGAATGACTATAGTGTCAGCTTTTTATTAAAATAGAGAAGGTCAGTCATAAAATGTTTTATATATTTTCATTCTGCAAGCTGTCAGTTACCATTTGTCTGTTTGCTCATTGCTCAGATAAGTTTGCTTCAGTGATAAACCCTCAGGTAACCTCTCGTATAGCCTGTTTTTCATGTGAAATCAACATGTTTGTTTGAAGAAATGGTGCCAAACCCTTTCGTACGAGTTTTTTTTTTTACCCACAAAACCGTCACTGAGTCAACACAGTTTTTTTATCCACCCATTCTAAGTAAACTGTTGACATTTAAAGTTGTGCTTTTAATCCGTAGTGTCGATTGAGTTCCAAATAATGTTAGATCCTACAACTCCTATAATGCAACTCCCTAGCATCTTTCATCAGACCGTCCCTGCCACCTACATCGTGAGATTGTGTGATTTGTGTGATTTAAGAGAATATGAGAAGAGGGAAACTGGGTGAGTCTGTCTGCAAAAAGTTAGATATCTGCTAATGCCACTCCTACTGAGAATAACACCTTAAAGTGTCAGGGAATAACGTTGTCTGTGCTTATCGAAATTAAATTTATGGATATTTTTGCCATCAGGCTCTTTAAGAGCATCTCGTTGTTTGTCCATAGTGTTAGACAAACATGGAGCAGTGACAGGGTGCCTACACACATTACCCTTCCCTACCCTCCCTTACAGCGGAACAAAGAGCTCCTGTCGATCTCCTCAGGAGATCACAGTGTAAACTGTGGGCACATCATGTGTATTGATAGAGATCAAATTTGATATCCTTATGTTTTAGCCTCTACTTTGGAATTAAGAGTCATTTCTAAAATCTTACCGCCAGTTATATATGGCGAAATCCCTGTACTGACTTGACTTTCAAGTCTCTCTTTGTCCATCAGCCATGACATTCTTTCTGTGTACAACTGACCTGAGCCTTGAATCAATTACTTGAATTTGTCATTAGTAGCCACTGGTGTCACATCTGCAGCCTTTCCATTTACAAGCCTTCTCTTGTAAATTAGCTGTCCTTCCATGAGTGTGTTTTGCTTTAATTTAGTCTTAGATTGTATTTCTAACAGCCTCCTTAAGCTATTCAATGTAGACTGAGACATGCACATTCAGCAGGTGGCAGTGTTTTCCCTCGCTTCAACCTGACCTTTCTTTCTTTCTCTTGCCTGCTTTTTTATGACCACTGCTTGTGAAAGTGGGACCACAGCCCACTGAATCTCTTTATCACTATTACTGGAAAGCCTTAGTGGAAGTTGGTGTAAAAAAAAAAGAAAAAAGGAATTAATAGATGATGGATCCATTCATCCATTCAGTGGTTTCTCTGTACAGCTGAGATGCAGCTGAGAGAGGCAGGAGAGTAATAGCGCCTGACTCTGATGTGCCTAGCATGTAAGCTGATGTGTATCTTGAGTTCTCAAATAACAGTGCATTGATCTGTGTCACTATTTGATTAGTGAGTCAATCTGTGAGTTCTTGGGTGAGTTTTTACTTAAACTGACTCTGGTCATGTGTGTGAGTAAACAGGTTTTCACATGATTTACTCGTTGGAGTTAACATTTTTTTTTACAGATATTTACATTCATCCTCTTGCTTGTGTCGTTGTTTTCCTGTATATTTCTATGCCTTTATTTTGACATCCCAGGCACGGCTCACCCTTTTTCTCTAACAGGTAGTGCTCTGGCCATGGTCCTGAAACTGTAAGGATTTCAGAAATGCCTATTTAGAAATGCCTCCTTAAATACGCTTCATCTGTCTCTTTTTCCACCCCTTCTCTCCATCTCCTTGTTCTGACTGTCTTGCTGGTTTTTTTCACCCTATGTTCACTCTGGCACTTGCTCTTCCTCTCTCTTCCAGTCTCCTTCTCATGCGCTGTCTGGTTTTCCCGCCCCCTCCCTCTTTCTCCCTCTCTTTCCTCTTCTGTCTCAGTAAGCCATTTACTCTGCTTTTCCACCAGCGGGGTTTAGTTCTGAATGGAATGAGCTTTTGCTTTGTCCCACACCTTTGTCCAACCCTCCCCATTTCTTTGCTTAAAACATTGCTTTTGTCCTGCAACGTCTGTGGAAAAAATAGAAACAGGATAAAGCAGAGTCTCCTTGTAAGTACGTCTTTTTTTTCTCAGTTGTGTTGTGCTTAGGAATGTGTGTGTATGTATGTGTGTGTGTGTGTTGTGATGCGTGCATGTCTATCTGGTTAAGATGATTAGATTTTGCTGTGTATTTATTTTCTATCAGGAATCATATCATATCAAGTGTATTTTGGCTGATTTACAGTGGATAAAACAAGGCTATCTGAATTTTCAATGCTACAGAGAGACTCTGTGCAGTAGACATTTGCCACTGAAACTGTTGAAGTGAATTGAGAGGAAAGACATAGAAATTGGATAATTATAGAAATGAGGGATTAACATGTAAAAAACCGTTTCACCATCAGAAGAAAAACATTTAGTATGAATTAATTTAGTACTGTATATTGTTTTGCACTTTTGGACATGTCATTCTGAAAGGGTGATTATGTCTTTCTGGGCAGGAGATTCAAGATTGTAGGACAGAATATTTATGTTTGTGTTAGTTTTATTACACCATTCTGTACAGTAGTAAATTCAGATAATGAGTAGAATAACTTAAGATTCCTTTTCATCAATAAATTCATGAATTAAACATTATTTGAATGATTTAAAAGAAAAGGTAAAACTGTTTTCTGATGATAGATTCTATTAAAAGAAGTCTGTTACAGTCTGTTGACTGTTATGGAAAATATTCACACCTACTCTGTGATTAAAAGTAGAGCCAAACACTGCTTCTTAAAGTATTTTATTAACTGCAAATAAGCAGTGTCTTAGATTACTTTTACTTTGTGATACTGGGCCTTTATAATAAATATTTATATAGTTTTAATTAGTCTGCATCTGCTACGTTTGCCATAGGACCCCTCCTGTTGATGTGCTTCAGTTGGAGTTCATGAAAGTATGTTATGAAAAGGACAGATGGCAAGCTTAACATCCTCGTCAAGTAGTTCTGCAGTGGCCATGTCTTGAATCACTTGTCATTGTTTGTCTCGGATGCAAAAGTGTGTGCTGGCAGAGGTCGATTTGCTGGATCTGCTCGGTCCCCACTGACAAGTGAGATGTAGACAAAGAGATCAGTCAGATTCAGACTATAACAGATATCACTGCCAGATGAAGCAAAGCTACTGTCAGAGATCATAAACACCACGGTTATCCAAGTGGTCAACCAGCCAAAAATGATGGTCTGGGTGTTTTGTTTTGTTTTGTTTTGGTTTTTTTTTGTCCTTTGTTTCAGCTGTCCTTTCTGTCTTGTCTGTCGCTGGAATCCATTGTGAATGTAAAAGGAAAGTGTCCCTTTGCTGTCTCACAATGGATTTGATTTTTCTGGACTCACAATCCCTCCATGAACTGCATGTCCCACCAATATTTACCAGGCTTACATATCAGTCTTGGAGTTACATGCCACCTGTTTCTTCTCCCATTGGCCTTCCTTTCATGTTAAATCTCCATTGTGTCTATGTTGTTAGTGTTGTCCTTCTTACAGTTCTCTGTAAGCAACAGCGACTAATCAAATCCATTGTCCTGTTTCTACTGGACAGTCTAGGAAGGGCATTCCCCTTTCATGCTAATACATCAGGGAGCACTTTCTTATCTAAGACCAAACACACTACACTGACACAAGCACATGTTTTACCTTTTGTGTGTTAGAGCTCCCTCTTCCTGCTATTATGCAGAACAAGTGGTTTGAGATGTTACAATGGATGTTATGACCATGATGTTCTCTGTGAAACAACGAACGAGCATTTTATGGTCAACTTTTAAAGGTGCTATATCTAAGTTTTTGCTATTACTACATAGACAACGTTAGCATTAAAGGCTGTTTACTCCCCAGTCTGGAAGAGACATTGTGAGTTCAGCATCAAACTATATTCCTTTACTCACCAAGAGCTTTCTCCAGTGGTGGAGAGTTAATGTTAGCTGTTGTTTTGCTTCTGTTTATGTCAATCCTTTTCCTCTGCTGAAGTTAGCATGGTAACACGCTAGCCTCAGCCTGACCTTTTTCGCAACACTCCTTTGATAGTGTCACTGTAGTGTCCAGTCTGTCCTAAGCCTAAAACACAAGGATGAAGAAGTAGCGCAGCACAGAGGGCGTATTCTAACCTATTGTTGTGCAAACGCAACAATGGCTGAAGTTCCTGGCATGTAACCATTGAGCCAAACACCACCACCACCACCACCTGCTTTATGGCAAGAAGCCACATTTGGTGGCAAAGAAAACTTATACCTATCTCTCTTTAGGCCTACTGGGGCTTAGTGTTTCAGACTCAGATTCAAATAGTTTTAGATGTTAAACATTCAAATTTTAGCAACATGGGTCCTGTGAGTGTTAGGCACATGAGTTTCACTCAGTTTTAGTCTGTGATTGTCCGTCAGTGCTTTGCTCACCTTACTTAAAAACATTTAGTCCAGTCTTTCTCTGAGAAAATATAGTCTTATTCACTGATTTTAAATTTTTATATCTTTTAAGCTTTCTTAGTGAAAGGCTGTCGCTATCTTGATGTGGACAGTAACCATGGTGATAGGTGTCCTCTTCTATTGTTACGTTGGTGGAAAAGCATCGTCTACTTGTTTATACTAGACTATAATGGTTCACACACATTAACTACTGTTGCCAGCTTGACAGGAAAGCATCAGAACAATTGCAGCCAGGGAAGCCTGTGATGCCAATAAGTATTCAAAAAGGTTGATTAGATGAAATGTTATGTGATAATTGTTTATTCTTTTTTTTCTTTTTTAAACATTGGGATGCTGTTGGCATTGATCAAACACTTTAGGCCCATTTTAGTTTTAGATGTTGATTTGGCCCAAAACTACGAGATTACAGTTATAAATAGCAGGAATTATCCTTTAAAGAGAGGCCACACGCTTGAGAACAGAATATTATGATAAATTAGTTTTCCTTTCTTCTTGTGTGTGTGTGTGTGTGTGTGTGTGTGTGTGTGTGTGTGAGAGAGAGAGAGATTTCATATGCTTTTCTGTGTGGGAGTCTAAGCTACATAATTAGGTCTGAATATTGTGCTTGTATTAGTCTCACCTTTTGTTTCTTATGTGGGTGTTTTGGTATTAGACCATTGTTAACTCAGTTTATTGGATCTATGAATTATGTTAATCGTGTCTCCATACAGTCAGTGGACTGCACCATGGAAGCACTGTACTGTTACAAATCCATACAACATCACTGGTATTATTGTGCTGCCCTTTGTTATTCCAGGATTTGTCTGCTCTGTATGGATCAGTATGGCTCAAGTGTGTATGGTTACCAGCTGTATGCTGCCTGAAACCTGAATTCATTACCATGCTCACATTATGTCCCAGTCGACGCACACATTCACTCTCTTTCACCTTTCTGCTTCATCAGCAGGGAGGAGAGGTTGAGTAATTTAAGAATGCTGATACAGGCAGGTCATTGAAATGTGAATTGGTAGAAGGATGTGCAAGGTGTTCAGCTAGGACAATAGTAGTTCAGTACTCCGGCTTATTTTTCCTTTTTCCTCCTTTTCATCCGCTTAGTGGATTTTTGTGTTGTGACAACTCTTTTTCCCTGGTCAGGTGAAGCTGTTTGTGCCAATTCCTGGTCTTTTCTCCACAATCAGCTCAGAGTGTTTTACTCACAACACTACAATCTAACACAGTGGGTCTGATATTGTTTTGCAGTTGTTTAGGGCCACAACTGTTGGAAGCCCAGTTCTTTGTGAACAATTTGGATTTAAATTTGTTTGTCTGGCATTTCATGCGGAGTGCTGTGAGAGGTAAAAACAAAAATCCTATTTTTTAAAATAGTATTCCTTTCCGACACGTTCTTGCTTCAGTACAGTAAACATGATGATAAGATAGTTGAGCTCATTTTTGTTTGTACCCATTTTAATAGAGTCGTCTGGTCTGTGGTTTACGGAGTTTCCTTAACTGATGAAGAAGATAATTTTATAAATGTCCGAATAGAGGTTATAGTGAAAACACGTTGTATAATTATTTTATGTTGTCTTTTGTGCCCTCAGTTGTTTGTTCAGTTTCTTTCACAATGTTTTTTTGCTTTACTTTAGATGAGTGATGCAGACTGCTACCATCAGCATCAGTCATATGATTGGAAAAGAACCTTCTACTTTTGGTCTCCATGGTTGCTGGAGTTGCCTGTATCTTTTTGTATAAAAATGTTCAGAATGGATACTAGATAAAAATGTTGTTTGCAATAGAGTTGGCATAAAATTGGGCTTGATGATAGGGAATGTAGAACTGATGGAAGAGTTGTCACTCAGGTGGGTTTGGACCGGTGATGTGAAATAGGTTTGTAGACAAAGCAGAGATTATTCCATTTATTCAGTTGCGATCTGATCTCCATCTTGGTTTGTTTAGGAGTTAGGGTTGGTTAAAAAGGCACTGTTATATTTGGTGGCATGAGGATCTTGTGTAATTCATGAAACACAGTGGAGGGAGTCTTGTGGTGTGGGGACTTAGCTGACCAAGGATCTGGACAATTTGCAGCCTCCGATAAGTTTCTAATAGTTATGTGAAATTCTATAGGAAGATATAGGGGCATCTTTTTAAGGTCCAAATCTAAAAGAGAGGTGCACACAATGTGATAATGACTCGCACAAGCAGAGAAACTGGCCTTCTAAAGCAGGTTTTGCTTGCTTAAATTTTGCTATTTGGTAAGTCAGAGTCCCGACCTTAAGCCTATTAAATTGTACAAGACATCGGACAAATATCACTGAACTGAAACTATTTTTTAATGAGCAGTGCAGCTCCAAATACTGCCATGGAAATATTCAGCTGAGCTTTACCACTTCTGAAATGTAAAATTCAAATACTTTTTAAAATCTAAGTCTTTTTGTGCTTGAGCAAAATCTTCAGGCAAAAAAAAGTACAACTTTACTGTTAAACAAAAAAAAGAAATTTTTCTTTTTACAAATCACGTAATCAAGGAAATAAAGGCAATTTTCAAGTGTTTTCTAAAACAAATCTTAGAAGCACATGGTATGTCAGACAATATGGTGTCTTTGTGTCTTAATGCAGTAGATACATTGTTAGATAAGATGTGTGTTCTATAAAGTACATGGTCTGTTCAAATACAGTATCTGCATTTGCGTATGAATGATAAAAGAAATATTTCTACATGCACCAGGACATGTGCAGCAGTATTTTCTCAAACATCAATTTTTAAATTTTTTTTATACGACTTGAGATATTTACAGTGCCAACACCAACAGCTGCCATACAAAGATGCTACTTGGACTTGAGTTTATCTGTCTGTGATGATGCAGGCAGGGCTGGATGATTCATTCATGCCACAGCATTTTGAGGATCAGCTGTAATTTCAATCTGCTGTCGTTCATTCACAGGAAGTGTTGTGACTGTTGGTGATTACTAAATCATCAAATTGATGCATGGTCCTTTTACTGTAAGCCAGCACGGGCGGATGCACGAAGCAATTACTCTTAACTCTTTACATTTGTGGTTAATTAAACATCTTCCATCTCCTTTTGATGAGCGATTTAATATCACCACAGGAGGAGCCCATTAGCAGACCTCAGAATTGGTTTGTATTTAACTGCAGTCAATTTTTGTCTCTCTGGTACTTCCATGCAAGTGGTCTTTGGTTGCCTCAGTGTCAGTGAGGCAGCAGAGTTTCTAGCATAATGTGTTCTTTTGCCATGGTTCAATAACATTTATATGGCTGTAGGAATCTACACAGCCTAATATTTTAAACTCAAATTTAGACTGTGAATTCTATAATGTCATTTAAAATTATAAATTATTAAATAATATTATAAATTATTTTTTTCCATCTATGAAACCTTGAAGTGAGCTCTTTGACTTGTTTTGATGAGCTTTGCGCCTGTGCATTCAGGTGGTGGGTAGTGTTGTCTGGTTCTTATTGCAGTAATTGGCTTAATGAGGCTGTAACTTGCGTTGATTAAAAACCCTTTTTCTTTTTAGTTTGTCTTTCAGAAGGATTGACCATGAATTGTCTCACCTCCATTAAACAGGGAAATGTGGAGTTTAATTCCTGCTTAACTTTGGGATTTCAAAAGATGTCCAGAGCTTTTTTTAAAAAACTTGATACCTATGGTAATTAAGACTAATGACTAAAAAAAAATAAAAGAAGGAAGAGACTGTTTAAACAAATTAAAAATACATCCAAGAAGATTGTATATTTTAGAGGTGATAAAATATTCATGATAAAATGAGCAGGTATATCACACAAAGTCTGCTGTTCTCACAAGCCATGTTTGCACTCTTTGTATTGTTAAACTTACTGTAGTGAAAAAAAGAAATGATGAAGGTCAAATATGAAATTAATTGATGTTTCATGCTTCGTCACCCCCTCGAACATGCTCCAGGACATTTAGGCATTGTTATTTATGAACAGTGTAGAAGCGTCTCCCTGTCAGCGCTTTGCTCCCCTCACTTACAGGCCACAGCCGCCCTCCACTGTTACCTGTTTTTTTTTTTTTTTCTGCTATCAGATATTTTACAGAATCGCTGCAACACAGGTATTACAATAGACAGGCTTCATGTGATATTGAAACAGTGTTTTAAATCAAAGGGGTGCGCAGTATATTGTTGCTCTAATTTGCACAGCTGTTGGTGTGTAATTAATCTGTGCTGCTGCTATACATGGAAGGAGGAACTGCTGTTGCATTATGAAACAGTCACAGTCTATGCTTTTCTTGAAGCCATGGTCCAGAGATATTCATAGCATTACTGATAAATGTAAGATTATTTCAGCGTTAAAAAAGGTTTGTGACTAAGGAAAGGCTTATATTTATGTGTGACGTTGCATCCAGATGTAGGATTTCCCAGCTAACGATGAAAGCTATTATTATTATTATTATTATTATTATTATTATTATTATTATTATTATTATTATTATTATTATTATTAGTAGTAGTAGTATTATTAGTATTATTAGTATTATTATTATTATAACAATATTAATAATTACACTCCAAAGAATATGTATTCATATGATTGTAATGGTCTTGACATAATTTTAAAAAGTCTGTATAGTTAACATAAAAAAAATAAATCCCTTGAATATCATGTATACAAAGTGACACTTTTCATTACTAGGTATAATTAAAACAAAAGATAAGCACTCAAATAACAGCGATAGTCAGAAACTTGTTCATGACATATTCAAACGTACTCAACATTGACCTCTTATAACTGGACGGATCTAAAATATTGAAAGGTTTTAATCAAAAATGATAACCTGTCACATGTCAGTGACCATTATATCCGTTTAACTGAATTAATTACATTATGACCAGTTTAAGATTCTTTACTAGACTTTGAGCTGATTGGTGGATTTATAAGAGTATTTTTAGTTTGGTAAGAGGTTTAGTGTGATTCGGCTTAACAAAAAGATCATTAAATCTGCGGGATATGCTTGAAATTGTTATCACGATAATATTAAGGATATTTTTAGATATTGATATATCATGAATGAAATAACATTCAACAAGATAGAAAACTTCTCTGGTCATTACATTGATTATTTAACTACCCTCGATTGTTATGCATTACATGAAACAACTCTTCATACTTTGTTTGAAATGAAAAGTTCAGTAACTAATTCTGTAATTTTTTTTTTTTTTACAATAGCTTGTTTTGAATTGTTTTTGAATTGTTTTAGATGACAAGTAACAGGATATGTTCATATTGTATATCATGACGTGATTCTCATGAAATTAGATGAATGACATATTGAATAATTGTCCAGTCCTACCCAGATATCAGAAACCCTCGTGTAATTCTAGGAGAGAAGCATGGGTTTAGGTGGCCAAGGTAACCTTGAGTTAAAGTACAGTGTGATATGTACTCTGGCAGGAATATTGGCATAATAACCTTCACTTGCTTTGCCCTTATTGCAGCCTAGGGCTAACCACGGCAAGAATTGTGCACTATTGCTACAGTGACCCTGACCTCTATGTGAGGGGCCTGATTTAAAGTGATCTGTCAGCGACTGGTGATGGGATTCTGAGAGAAGGACAACAGAGATGAGGAATGACAATCAGTAGGAGAGGAAACGAAATTTTTTGACCTTTCACCCTTTGCAACTCTGAGTTAACATGTCATAACTTAATCTGAAATCTTTTCATTCCTCATGTCACCTCATGGTGTCGTTTCTGAAGAAACATATCGTTTACATAATACCATATCCGCCATTTAACTTTACCGAAGTAGCTGACTTTTGTTGCCAAGCTACAAAAACTGCAGATGGGGAACGGCAGAGTGGAAGCAATGCATTATGGTCTTAGCTATGTAGATGACTGCTGGCTGCTGAGTCCCATCTCCTTTCTGCTTCACTCACTCACTCATTCACTCACTCCCTCTCTTTCTCTCTAATCTGTACTGCACTGAGAGAAGCATGTGGTGGAGAATTGTAAATGTGCCGAGCTTTGTGAATGTGTATATGCTGTGTGTATATGCCTGTGTGTGTGTGTATCTGTGTGTGAGTCTGTGTCTGTCTCTGTGTTGCCGGGTGTTTCTGTGTGTGTGTTTACGGGAGTAAGGGAAGCAATGCAGGAGAGGAGAAAAAGAATACCAAGAGGGAGTGCCTGCATTGTTCCCCATATCATCGTATGTGTGTACTGTAAGTATGTATGTGTAAGCATGTCTGTGTGTGCACGCTGCAATGCTGAATAGAGAAAGTCGTGGCCTCACCCCCCACCTTGCTGGGATTATGTAGCAGCCAAGGGCAGTGTTGCGTCTCAGGGAGCGTGGAGTGGGATCATGCCCACAGAAAGTTGGATGAAGGGTCGGAGCTGCTGGGAACCGGGGACCGTCCGCTCCCTCTGCAACTCGGGCTGCCTGAGTAAACTCGACCAGGGTCAGTACAGCTATGGCTAAAGCTATAGCATAGAGACGCGGAGCTGTCACACTCCTATCCATCTGTCCAAGGACAAAACCATCCTCATTTTGCCATCTCCTCCTTATTGTATGTCTGGGAGGTAGCTGACATTCCTCTGCCCATCTTCGTCTCTCTGGCATCTGTCATCTGTCGCCATGGATGTTCTCATCCATGCAGCCTCTGCAGCCTCTTTTAACAATGCAGCGCCATCATCTGTCCTCTCTACTGCACTCCTTACTGCATGCAGTCTCCTTCCCTTTTTCCCATCTTTCTCCCATGCTGTTCTCATTCAGACTCATTTCCACTCTCTCCTTTGCGCCTGCACAACCTTAAATTGGCATATGGATGAGTAGGAGCCTGCCAGGCCTACCTGTTATGCTTGCAACGTGGATCACTGTACACATATTATGTGTGGACAGTTTATTGCATCATGAGACAGTGTAAAATGTGACTTGTTGTATATCCCAGGGTCCTAGAACCTGTCTCTGTTTATATAATGGAATGGTGAGGTTAGTAAATAAGGAATACAAATGAATAGGAACTTTGCGTTGTCCACGCACAAGCAATACCAGTCTGCATAACACATAGTCCAAATGATAAAGGATTTTACACAGAAAAAAATCTATACTCTATTACTGCTCGTGGCAGCATCCGATAGAGTGTACTTCATGTTGTCCGTATATGATTATGTTACCATTGGAGGAACAGTGAAAAATATGTGTTTTTTTCCCCTCCCTGTCTCTGCATAAACCCTCTTTATCTTCCCACCTCTCTCACTTCATCTGTCATTTTCTTGCCTATGGCAGAGTTGGACAATGTTGAGTTGAACAGCTGTGCTCTTAAGCCCTGGGCTCCCTGTCTCCTCACTTTGCTTGTTTGTTCACTGAAATGAGTTTTGTCAAGGTAATATAGACAATGTTGTTATAAGATTTTAAAGTAGATTTTTGCATAGTCTCAACAATATGAATTTTGAGATGTGTTAATGTTACACAAAGAACGTAACTCTGAGCCAAAACATCAAAAATCTCAACATTAATCTAAAATCTAAATTTAAAAGGCAATAGCCTGAATTCCTCCAGGGACAAGCTAGTGGTAGCTGTTCTCTCATACAATCTAATATGGCAGATTAAACACTTCATCCTTTGTGTATAATTGCTAATATTATATATATATATATATATATATAAATAATTATTTATTTATACAAGTAGGTGTATATGTTTATGTATAGACAATAATCTATATATATTTATGTGATACATATGTTTGTATGTATGTTTCACATCCATTGTGGTGCTGTAGAGGGACAAAATTTTGAAAACTCCATTAGAGTTTGACAATAATATGCCTGCCTCCTGGAGAGTATTCTTGACCTTGGTCGATGTTGTGACAAGTTTTTTTTTCTTCACCAAGGAAAGAAATCTCTGATCATCCACTTAAGTCGTCCTCCGTGGTCTTTTGGTGTTGCCTAGCTCCCTAGTTCATGCCCTCTTTTTTAGAATGTACCAGATTGTTGATTTGCCCACTTTTTTCTCAGCCTAATGATGGACTCCCGCTTTTGCATTGACACCTCTTTGTAACCCATCTGAAAAGTTCCCATGAACAGCTACCAAATGCAAATTCACCACTGGGAATCCACTCCAGACCCCTTATCTGCTTCAATTGTCATGAAATAATGAGGAACAGAGGCCATACCTGGCCATGAAACTGATTGTCAGTCAATTGTCCAATTACCTCTGAGCCACTTAAATGCCGTTACTATTCATAAAAATGGCTGTAATTCCTAAGCAGTTAATTAAAGCCCCTTGAATTATAGCTAAAAATCTACACTTCAATTATATCTTGATTCTTTTAATTCAAATCCATCCAGGGTGTGTAAAGAGGCAAAATTGCAAAAGTTGTGTCACTGTCCAAATATTTATGAACCTGACAGTATTTATGTGTGTGTGGACTTAGATAACGATACATAGACAGACTAACATAACAATATAGATGATGTAAACGGGCCCTCTGTTGTTACCAAGCAACAAAATCAACCTTTGTTGGTACCAATTAAAGTAAAGACCAGTTCTTGGTTTAATTGAAACTTACTTGCAGAGCACAATAACAGTAGTTAAGCAGGGGCTTGGGGCTAGTAGAAACCACATTAGCTCAGTAAATTGGAGAACTCACTGTTCTAACGAGGCCACTGCTGAAAAAAGGAACAAATAAACAGCCTGAATAATATGATGCCTTACAATGAAAATCTGAAAATCTCCATGGCAGAAAACTCTGAGAGGCACAAACATGTCAAATTATCTTATCTGGTTGACAGCCATGTCCTTGTCACAGTCATGAAGGCAGTGATTCCGTAAAAAAAAATACAAGCAGAAAGCAGCATATGAGGGAAAAGGACAATCATTCCTTAATAATTCCTGAATATAAGGATGATTTCTCAGTGCTAAAAAACCTCTGAAATAATTTATTACTTCTGTCTAATTAAATTTAAATGATCTTGGAGTGTGAAAGTCCTCTGTGCACAAACCTACACTACAGTCATGTAAAATCAAAGTCAGAGACATACAATGTCTGCCTCTTGTGCTGTATTGCTCCCACAAAGTGTCTGCAGTTTTACCCCTGCGCCACATTTTGTAGGTTTCATACACAGCACTTTATTCTAATATGTTTTTGTTGAAAACATTGTGTTGATGAATCTGCAGAGTAAGACACTGATAATCGGTGGTATATGCTGTTGGAAAATAAAATGTTCTCAGGTCCTAGTAGAAAGCCATCGGTGTTCTAGGGCTGCAGTGATGAACAGAATTATTTTAAGTGGTTTGTTGATATATAAAACATCATCTGGAGCTGTACTATGTGACATTTTACATCACATTGATGTTATGTTTCTAAATACATAACCTCCCGATACGTACTGTGTGCATTTATCAAGAAGGGGCAGTATGCAGGGTCAGCCCCTGGAGCTTCTGCAATTCTCTTATCATTTTAATTTTTTTAAATATTAATGCACGTAACTTAAGAATATTTGAGCGATACCTCTGCTACTGCTCTGAGATGGCAGTCACCTCAGCTCTGGTTTTGTGGTTACCTTCATGGCTCATTATCCGGCAGTGCTGGCACCGGGACAATAAGCAATTTATGCTCATGAATCACAATCTTGCCATGTTCAGAGGTTACTGACTCATGAATCAGGATCTTGCTAAATCTTTCTGCATTATCAGGGTGTACAATGAGACATTGAAGCGTAGCTCAGCAGTGAGTTCCAATCAATAGCATGCATGTCCTATCAGGAGATTAAAATGCTTATCAACCCGTTAATTCTAGCTTCCTGAGTTTTTTTGAGTTTGAGCAGGCAATACAGAAATCACTGTAATTTCATATAATGAAAATGTTATATTGCGATATGTATAATTTTCCACAACATCAATCGAGGAACTAGTCTGTGGATACAGTGACTTGGCAGGAACGTTTGTTTGATTGATTATTAGTCTGCTAGTGCTATCTTCATGTCAATCAGAGTCAAATTCTATCATTAAAAATGTAATCCTTAAACCTGTAATACTTGATTTTTTTTTTTTGGCCACTTGGGGCTCTTTTGCTCCACTATGTTCTCCAGTGAGTGTTTGTCTGTCTTTTGTTTGGTGCTGAGCTGCCATTTGGTACATTGCCATTGTAAAAATATAATTATAGCCACTTAAAAATTTGTGGTTACCCTGGTAAATGGAAGTGTGGTTTAATATCATAGCTCCCAGCAACTTGGGGAATAAAACTAAAAGTAAAGTTGGATTGCATGTATGCATCGTTCTCATGTGAAACCTATGTGTTGTGAAGACATTTTGAATCAAGCACAGGAATGGTGGACTCTTCCACTAACAGTAAAAACTACCATATAGACAGGTAATTACACATTGTAAATACATTGAATAGCTATTTCAGACAAATAATGACCACAAATAATATCATCTCATCTCAAGCATATGTAATGTATACTGTTTATGTGCAGATGTCAGTTAAACTATTTTAGAAATGCAACACACAAGCAAATTATTTAGGACTGAAAAAAAGTGCATTATGTTGTGGAATTACCCATGATGTGCGGTACATCTGTTAAAGAGACCAGTCTGTCTCAAGCATTTAACTTCATATTTTTATATACCAGCCCCTGCTTTACATGAACCAAGGCAGCAGTCAACAGACTCTCCACTTCACAGTCTGGGCAGATGTTGGCATGCATGTAAATGAATAGTTTATGCACGTGACTATGCATTTAGTTAATGTATGCTTACCAGTCTTGCATACATTGGTTTTCATTAAAATAATTGCCTTTCATATTTTTTTCACGATTAAAAAAAAATCTTAGGTAATCTTAGGTAAATATAGTTAAATCAGTCAATGCAGAGATCACTGCGGACTGCTTCATATTTTTTTATCACTGGCTTCACACTTTGCTTTTGATCCATTGTCTCTCCACAGCAACAAGCTTTTTTATTACTGCAGTAAAATCCTGGAAATCCTGTCACGGTGACCAGACTTGTGTAGATGAGCTCATTTAGTATTCTGAGGTTGTAGGATAATTAATGACCTCAACCTTCAGACTCTAGGAGTTATGCAGTAGGAAAGAGCCATTTTCCTTTCACAGGTTCGATGCACCAGCTGGACATTTTACAGAATTTACTCAGCATCCCAGACTATAAATCTATAGTTTAGTAGTCAGCAGACTAGTGGTTTTTCTGTTTGTCTATCTTAGCACAATATAAAAATGCTACTGAATTATGACTCATTGCCTAGATGGTGCAGTTTTCTGTTAGTCTGTTGTTTTTGGCTGCTTACTGAGAGCTTTTGATTGGATACACTGGTAAAGCTGTACTGCAGAGCTTTTGGGACAGTGATGAGTTGCAACTGCACAGTACCTCATTTACTTGTGTAGAGTGGAGTGCGGTGTTACTCGGTTTAACCTGCTGTCTCCTGTGTTTGTCTCCATGTGATGTACCTCAGGGGAGGTATGGAGCCAGTTAGCAATTACTGGCCAGGATTACACTCCCATCTCCTGAGACGCATCCTTACACTTCATCTAGCCCGTTCTCTTCTCTGTTTCTGATAAACCTCTCATATATTCCCTCTCTCTTGCACACTCTATCAAAACACTCAAATGCTAAACAGTAATCTCCCTTTTTCTTTGCTGTAAGTGCTGAAAGAATTATTTTCCAGCCAAAAGTACAAACACACTGTCCTAAAAATGCAGTGATCTTCCGATTACATGTATAGTAAGGCTACCTAATTGAAATCAATATCGTATAATCATAATGATAAATTTAATATGATATGCAATATGTTACAGTATGCATGTTTGTCTCTTAGCTTTTCCTGCAACCGGGTATCTATACAGTACATTTGGTGAGAGGCAGTGGATAACAGAGTATTCACATCGGTTTTAGTAGTGAAGTGGAAATTTAAGGATAATATGAATTCCAGTAGTTAAATGAAGAGGAGATATAATTTATAGAAATATTGTTGTAAATCATTACAAGATTTGACTGCACTCAGATACATTCCAGACATAGCTGACTCAAGGCTCTGCAGTCCACAGCAGCATGGTGACCCTGACCTGTAAAAATGAACTGTAATAACATTTGAAATTAAAGTAATCTCTTTGCTAAAAATGTTGTGACACTAGCTTCCTCTCTGATCAGGACTTTTACTATGTTCAAATACCATCTTTTATCCAGAGGGGCATTACATTGCTCCCATGTGCTTGGCTACCGGGCATGAACTTCTCTCTACCAAAGGGTGACGTCTTGTCAGCCAGAGGCCTGGCTCCAATGATCTGACAGCCTGCCCTTAGAGACAAGCCAAGAGACAAGCCCTGATAGTGAGATAGCAGTGTACTGCTCTCCCAATTAAATTCTCCCACTGCCCATTTTTCTACTTTCTCTCTCTTTGCCTCGCTCTTTTGTGCACAGCACTGACATGGACAATAAGAAGAAAAAAACCCTATGTTCATGCTAAGGAAGAAGATTAATGTTTGTTGAAATGTTGTGATTTGATGAGCTTTGACCTATTAGCTTGTATATATCTGCTGGACTCAGACACAGATATTTACTTAAATCATATTATCTCAGGAGGAGAGTGCAGTAGAGACATGGTGGGAGGCCTGAAACACACTTGCATTTGTGTGGACGCAGGGTGTTCTTCGAGGTGATAGACTGTGGGGGAAGGGGGGTGATAATCCGTCCTTGAGGCATGACTGGGGTGGTAATGGGCTCCTGGCCTTACCTCATGGTGTCGACTTTGCTATGGAGAGCCACCCATCCCATCCACATCTGCTATTGTGAGGGAAGGGGTTGGCGATGTGAGGGGTTGAGCTAGGTGGTGACACGGAAGAAGACAGCATAGAAAGGCTTTTTATTGACACAGGTTACTTTAAAACCCAGTATTCACCTTTTATTCCAGCTCTGAGCGATAAAACAGTTGATGGAATGTGTTTAGATATTGTGAAGGATTTTCATTTTTAATATGATTGGTAGTATTGACTGGTAGTGCTTCACATTTTAATGATGCTATATATATCTGGCTCAGTGAACTGCCAGAACAGTGCAGAAAGGACATTTGTGACAAACTTCTTTTTAGACTACAGAAAGCTTTGTGTCCTGGCGTCTCTTTTCAGTCGCAGTCTGTCTACACAGTAGAGCAGATAGCCAAAATCTGTGTTGTTTCATTGACATTTGGAAAGTGAATTAGTTTGCAGACAACCTGCTGTAAGCTTTAGGCAGGTTCATGTGACAGTTTATTTTTAAGTGGCATTACTCATTGGCAGAATGGGGGTGAACAATATGAACAAGCCTTCACCGCAGTGCTGCAAATATCTTCGCTTAGCTATTTAATTCAGTTTTACCTTCAAATGTCCTATCTGTGTATCTCATTTAACAGTGGAAAATATCATTAGCTTGAGCATTAGCCAATGCACTGGTATTTAAAATGTATTAAATGCTCTCCATCAGCTCTCTCCTGTGTTTTTTTGTTTTTATTGTTTTTTTACTTACAGCACCTCTAAATGTCTCAATACTACCCAGTGTCTCTTAAACAGTTAACTGCATAACATCCTGATATTATCCAGGCACTTCTCTGTAATTTCACACTCTCAAATCTGGGTTTGATACAGAGCACTGGGGTTGAGTTTACTGTTACTCAGTCAGTGGTGACTTAGCCCTTCAGTAACCTTAGTTTTCTATCAGAACAAAAGATAGTCTGATGTTTTTGTATGTTTTCCCTGAGGGGGGTACTAGGGGTCAGTCTCCAGTGTCCAGTTGTTTTTTTAGTGTGCTCCTTGTTGAGTTGAGGCTTACAGGATTTTGAAGAAACTTGGGGAAACATTACATTATATCCTGTATTTAACTAGGGTCTTTGTACCTGGCATCCTCTCAAAAACCCCTGCCACGGTTCATGAGAGATCAAATCTAACTTAACAGATACTGTCTGTAAAGGGGCTGAATGTGTTGTAACTTTCGTTGTCATAACAATGGCCTGTACAGATAGGCTTATTTAGCAACTGGTCCTCAAGCTGCAGAGAAACTAACTTACTGTTTTTTTCAGATTTCAGATTTCACATACACCGGTTTGCTTTTTTTATGCGTGTGTGACACATGATCTCCTGTTAACACTGATTAGACCTTGAGAAAACTGACAACAATGGATTTACTGTCTTTTGGCCTTTAAAATTGGTGTCACGTTGACAAGTACAGATCCAAATTAAAAGTTGTAATAATTTGCCACATCCAAAGCTGCATTTTCAAGTTGGATAAGTTTAGGTCCATATATCCAATTATCCTCGTTCTAAAAAATTGTCCTCTGGACAGTAAGTGGTCTTAATTTGACATGAAAGATTTGTCACCATTTTTAGTATCTCCAGAAGTAGAATTTCATTTAATTTCCTGTTAAGATGAATGAAGACAGTAAAATAAAAAAATAAACTCTCCAAGTTTGAAATCTGTAACCTTTTGTTAATTGTTTCATAAGTAAATAAATGTATGTAAAAAAGGATTTTAGATTTTTTCTGGTGCTCCTTCAGTGCAGAGGTTAAGGCAGGGATCTGTTTCAGTCAGACCTTTGCTTCATCTCTCTCGTGTTGCCTCGTGGGAGGAAGTTGAAAACCACACCATCTCACCGACTAATTTGTCTGTCATGGTTTACCAATTTAAGGCTTATTTCATTATCCAACTCTCCCTGAACTTGCTTTTTGCTTCTCTCCCTGTCCTGTTTTACTGTCTCCTGCTTTCCTTTGGCTTGCAGCTGCTAGTCTTTTGACACACTCTCCGGTTGGTTTTTTGATGGTATGTTGTCAACTTTTTCAACTTCTGTACCTTCCCTTCTTTGCAGTGACTATATTGAAACCTAGTTTAATCTAATTCCTACTTTATTGCTAGCTGCTACTTTGCACACTGTGGTGCCATTTTCTGGACCAGTTTCTCTTTAGGTTTTGTTGGCGCTATAGGGCTGCTGGGTTGAACTTTGGCTGGACTGTTTTGTTTTTGTCTCTTCTAATGGTCAGACGGTTGTGTCTCTCTGAAAGCCTATTCAACATGTTCACACCATACCTCTGAGGCTAGAGCTTAGAGCTCTGTTTGTGCTGCTACTGCCTGGCTGAACTTTGGTTACCTTTGGGTGAAAATGGACCCCCGGGAATCCAAATATGGTGAGAGATTTTCTTGCTCTCTCTTTCTCTCTTTTTGCTCACCCTTCCCTGGTTCCCCTCCTTTCTGTATTAACTTCACTTGATATTCTGTCTTCTTAGTTGAGAGGACTTCACTTCATCTATATATGATAGAGAAATGTAATGCTAAAGTACAGTATGCTTTTCCTAAATACATCTTGTCCTTTGTGGTCATACTTGTAATCTTGGTCTGTTGATGGGAGCATGGTTGATATATTGACACTTTTTATAGGATTAACCAATGTTAGCTTATAATAATATTTGTCTCCACTTTGGCATATTTGCAATGCTGCTGACACTATGTACTGTTTTTACACAGGAGGCCACCACCATGCTAGCAGCTCTGTTAGGCTCTACTCATGCAAACTGTTGCTTTTAACTAAATGCTATTACAGTCCCAATTTCTATTCTAACAACTATGCTGTTATTAAGCAGGTGTAATGGGATTTTAATGTAACCATGTTCACTATCTTACAGTAGCTTTTCAGCACACAAATATTTGCTAGTTAGTTCTAAACACAAAGTAAAGCTGGGGTTGATGGTAATGTCATGAGTATTGCAAGCATTATGTTACACATTAAACTACTGGACAAAAGAAAAGGGATGAAAAATCATAGGAAAATTGCAGTTTATCCTCAGGGAGACACAAATGCTTGAAACACTTTTTCATGGCAGTCCATCCAGTGGTTGTGGTGGCATTTTAGTCACATTTTCAATGTGACAAAGCATACTCTGCATGCTGCAGTGTAGAATAAGTCAGGCAATTAGGATACAGGAGTTGATAGTAAAAACAGGGTTTTATTCAACCGAAAATATGCAAACTTTAAAAACCAACAAACTTCTAACTAGATCAATAGAAGAGGTCAAAAATATAACCATACTTAAAACAGCCACAAGACGTGACTTTAACAGAACATACTGACATGAGACAAAAACATACAAAGGAACACATAAATAGTGGCATGGCCAAACCAAAAAACACCCAAGGGGTAAACAAGATGGACACCAACTACCTCTAAATACAAAGCAAAGCTAAATACCCCCCCCCAATAACATGGCAGCACTTGGTTTGGCCTTAATGAGTCAGCTCCAGTATATAAGAGTCCTCAGCCATCAAGAATAACCTTTCCTCAACCAATCATCCTCCAACAATCAAGGCAACTCAAAGACAGAGAAAGAAATGATTGATATAAAAAAAATAACATATGTAACCTTACAGTGTTAAAATGTGTGTACGTCTTGTAAAACAATAGAAGTTCAAAGATAAATAAATTCTAAAAATCATTCAAATTGATTCGTGTTAATTGTTTGGGTGTGGTGGTGTGGTTGATAGCAAATGAACCTATGCAGGTGTAAAACTAATGAGCCTAAAGAGTGTGAAATTGGATGACATTACCCTAATTGGCTTTGGCCATGGCAAACTCCCCCACTTTAGGACTCTCACTGGAACAGTGAGAGAGAATCAGCTGTGAGATTGTCCTTGCCTGTGATGTACTAAACACTGAGGCAGAAACGTGACAATGTTAGGTACCACCAGGTATCCTTCAATCGGTGTCCTTAATCCTTTCCATTCACCAAAGTACTTTATGATCTGTCTCTGAGCTGAATTCTCTACCGAAGAGGTATTACTTTAAGGACTCAAGGGCCCACTTGATAGCCAGTGCCTCCTTCTCCACCATCGAATTAAAGGGGTCATTAAAGTTTGGACCAGAACCAGTTTCTCACTCAATTGTTGCCAGATGTTGTGGACAGCTACAACTGCCACCTCCGTCCACTGGACCTGATATGGACATCAGGACCCAGTCAAGTCTGTGAGCAGAGATGCCCTGGCGGAGAATTGTGGTATGAAGAAGCGTTGATAGAAGCCTGCCATTCCCAAAAAGGATATGAGTGTCTCCCTTGTTTGTGGCAAATGACATGTCTCAATGGCATTGACTTTGTTGGCCATATCGGTACTCTGTTTCGGCAGCAGCAAAGTCACACGTTGAGGGAATTACAGTCAACCCTGCAGAGTGGAGACAATCAAAGACAATTTGCAGATGTCCCAACTGCTCCTCCCAGCTGGCACTATAAATTACAATGTTATTGAGATATGCTACAGCGAAGTCAGGGAAATCACGTGGTCCGTGGTCCATGAGCCCCTGGAACATTGTTGGAGCACTGTGCAACCCAAATGGACTGTACCTGAAGTCAATGCAGAACCTTATGCTGCCATCTTTCCTTGGTAGTAAAACCACCCGGTTACACCATGCACCTTTTTGAAGTCTCAGTTATCTCTAAGTAAAAAAATTGAATCCTCTCTAACGTCATATTCAACAATATTTGTCCTCCCAGGATTCTCCTGGAATACCTCAAAATTATAGATTGCTCTCACCTGAAGATGTAAGTCTCCAAAAGGTGGCTTATGTCAAGGAACACATGCAAGAGGCAAATATTGCTCATCAACTTCCCCTTCCTCCGGCAACTTTCTGACAAGCATCACTTTTTCTTGTCTTTCCAGTGGTTGCACCAATTCCTTCAAGAGATTTATATGTAGTAATCTACTGGAGCATGCCTGAACAGTGGTTGATACCTGGTATGTGGTGGGCCCAAGTTTCTATAGGATCTCAAATGGTCCTTGCTATGTTGCCAACTGTTTGTTGCCATCACTGGGGAGAATCACAAGCACTTTTGTCCAGGGTTGAAGGATCTCTGTCGGGCTGACTGATCATACCAAGACTTCCATTGCTGGGGTTCTGCCATGTGTTGGGCAGGCTCATTCTTTTTCTCGAGTTGGTCTCTCATCTTGACAACATAGGATATAATATTTGAGAGAGAGACCCTTCATGCCCATGCAAAAGTTCCAATGGAGGGAAACCATTGGAGGTTTGGTTACCCCTCTATATGCAAAATAAATGGGATGATACCCACTGATTCCAGTCCATACCAATGTCTTTCACAAACTTTCCAATGCATCTGCTTTAGGGTCTGAATAAAGTGCTCTATCAGTCCATCAGTTTGGGGATGATGCGGTGTGGTCTTCTGCCTCCTAATATTAAGTAATTGATACACCCTGTTGGCCAGCCCAGGGCACAGAATGCTGCAAGTCAAGTATGGTGTCTGTAGCTGCTTTGGAAACCATCTCTGTTCACACCGCAGATAGGGATAGTGTCTCTTGTGTTGATAATTTTGGATGGTACAAACATCCTGTGGACAAGAGTTTGTATGTCATTTCAATAGACTGGTCACTCTTAAGCTCAGGTTCAACTTTAGGGGGCTGGAAAAAAGCACATTTGTGTTTTCTTTGCTGAATTTTTAGGGCACATGGGTTTTGTTTGGCCTTGTATCCTAAAGAGATATCAAACTGGTTTCCTACCAGCAGGTTTTAATGGCATACTAGCTGGTTGGTTTCCCACTTGGGATGCCTACCCACACCTGTCGCTGGTCTCTGATGGTACTGTTGGGCGGGTTTGCGGTTGTTCCTTCTTCAACGCAGCCACATAGACGTCAGCCAGCTTAGCAGCCTCCCTTGCTGAGCCAGGGTCATGCTCTCGGATCCAGACCTGAAGCTCAGGGGACAACATACTCAAACATTGCTCTAAGATAATTTCACCAACTTCCTGAATTGTTTTACCTTTTGGCATTATCAACTTTCCATAAAGTTCTTTGAGCCTTGCATACAGCTCCTTAGGACTCTCATTGGTGTTGACCTGTTGGGAGTGGAACCTCTGCCTGTTCTCAGGGCTCAGGGTTATTATCATCCTTTGAGAAAATGAAGAATTTTACCTGGTCAGAGTCAAGGGAGATACCAAAGTCCATGTAAACATAGGCAGCTCTTGCTTTTCCAGTCAGCATGGGTATTAAATGAAAAGCCCAATCTGACTTCTGCCACCTGCATGCTACTGCAGTGTATTCAAATGCAATGAAAAATGTACATTGTCATCATTGTCAGTTAATCATATATGTATATATTATTATTATTATTATTATTATTATTGTTATTATTATTATTGTTATTGTTATATTATTAAAATCAAACAAATTTGTTTGATGATTTGTATTAATTTTTTGTGTGTGGTTGAACCTGTGCAGGTGTAAAGCTGATTTAAAAGAGTGTGAATTGGGATAATATTATTGTGTGCGGTTGCATCACACAGCACAAAAGCACTTTTTAGACATTAGAGCACTAGAGGGTAAAAAGGGTGGATTAGAGGGTGGGGAGACTCTACTCTCAAGCCTTTAACCTCACTGTTACAGAAATATGTTTTCCTTTTTTTTTTTAAATAAACACTGCCCTTTTTCTCCTTTTCCTATTTTTTCTTCATGTCCTGCTTCTGCTTCACATCATCCCCCTTGTTTGTTATCTGATTTCTCAGTTTTAGCAGTAGCATTAGTTTTATACATCATTCCTCTGGTGTGGTTTTGTCAGCTTGCTTTATCAAATTGGAGTCACACAAAAACAGATGCATTTATTCTGGGAAGTATTCTTTTGTGTGAATTTAGATTCGATATGCAGGTTAAAAATATTTCTTGAGTTCAAAAGCCACCATGCAGGCTCCCTGCAAAAAGATAAAGGAAAAGAATTTATTACTCTAGAGGGATTGTATATACATCTACTTAAGTTCAGAATATTTGTAGTTCTGCCTGATTTTTTTTTTTTTTTTTAATTTTTCCTTTCACTGCGGTGACTATATTGGGCTGTAATGAACCTGGGTCCTTTTTGTAGGTATATTTCTGTCGATCTTTGTTTGCTTTTGGTTGGGGTGTACATGCATTTATGTGTGTAATATATAGCTGATGCTGCAACATTGTTCCCGTATGTTCTGTTCAACCTTGAGTAACCTCTCTTTAGTGACATCATATAGAAAGGCAGCCGCTACACCTAAGGCTCATGGGTATGGACAAGCTGTCTGTATTCAAATGTCATGATACAGCTCACAGTTACATTTGATAAGCTTTCTAAGATTTTTGTAGTCAGAGCAGTTGTGATTAGTGTGCTACTGTATTTTTGGGTGTATTTACGTGTGTCAAAGGGAGCCATTTGTAAAATCTGACCGAGGCCTTTCAAATTAACTTTAATTTTATCAATGGAGTAAATTACTGTTAAATGCTTGGTTGCCAAGTAGTTTATCTTTTTATTATTTATTGATTTATTTTTTGTCCGTCTATCCTTTAATGAATAATACATTGCCAACACACTGCGATTGTCTTCCTTTTTTAAGTGCCTGTAAAAAATGATCTGTGATGGATATTTGTCAGTGGAGGTCACTCAGCAACAGGGAAACTAAATATTTTTCTGCCTTGGTGAGAGTGAAGTCAGGCATCTCTAATAGGAAGTATCAGTTTAAAAAACAGGAAGGTATCTGTACATATATTGGTATTCAGCAGCTATACAACTAAATATTTTGCAAGAAATTTCCAAATAAAACCCTTTATAAATAAATATTAAGTACGTTATTTTTCTTTATTAATCTTCTCTTCTATGGTTGGTGTACACACAAGTCCCAATAATCCTCCCCTGGTTCAAGACAGTTTGTGTGACCTTTTACCTATCCCTTCCAGATGACTCAGGGGACGAGGAGCCCACATCCCAGTCGGACAGCAGCGAAATTCAGGGCACCCTGAAGATACTCATCAGCAAGCTTGATGACCTCAGCACCTGTAATGACCTGATCGCCAAGCATGGGGCAGCCCTGCAGCGTTCCCTGAGTGAACTTGAGGGTCTGAAAGTCCCCGTGGAGGGAGGGGAGAAGATCAAGGCTGTCAATGAACGAGCCACCCTCTTTCGCATCACTTCCAATGCTATGATCAATGTAAGTAGCTGGGACAGACAAGGCTACAAGACGCAGCAGCAGTGAGCAGAGATTAATCTGCTTTCTACATGCTTTGGCAGGACAAATGAGACATGAATGCTAGTCATATATAATGTCCTGGTTAGTGAGTGATGAAAGATGAGATTACTTCACATTGTGGCATGTTAAACCCGAGCAACTGAGCCATAAGCTCAGAGACAGCAGGTTTAAAGAAGCGGTTTTACACCACAGCAGATCCTGTTAGTCATTACCCTCCCTAACTTAATATTTAAATATCATTGTCAGAAACTGAGCTGGTAGCCTACAACTGCAGAGTTGGTGGTTTCCTGTGCTTGCAGTTTATTATAGTAAAGAATTACTAACATCTCTGCTGCTGTTAGAATGAGTTAATTAAAATCATTTATGCTAATAGAGCTGGCAAATTAACAGCGTTTCCTTAAAGGGGCATTCAATCTGTCCAACATACATTAAACTCCTACCTGATTTTTAATGTATGTTGTATGTATAATGTAAGCCCACCCAAGCCCCCACCCACCACCAAAACCCCCACAAAAAAAACTTCTGAGGGAGATTTAAAAGGAAAAGAGAAAAAACAATACCACTGCAACAGTAAGGATATTGCAGCCAAAACGTTCACCTTGTTTGCTGCATTTAACAAAACACAGAAACCCACACGACCAGGTTTTCAGTTGCCACTATGTCAGATGTGTTGGCTCTGAGCACAAGCAGCATAATGAGAAATGCTCTACTGTATCTGGCCCTGTTCCATTCTCCTCAATGGTAAATACCAGGGGCTTTACAGTATGTTAGAAGTGGATGAGAGTTCAGGGAGGGTTGAGGTCCTGAGGGAATGATACTAGATATGATAGTGGGTGGGGGGGACAGGAATAGCCTCTGCTCTCCCCTTCCTCTCAAACCCTTGACCCTCCCTGCTTGGTGAGGAATGTCAAAGCCTTCTGGACTAGCAGTTAGACAGGCAGACAGACCTGCTCTTACTAAAGTCAGACAATCAAACAAGGTTTGTCTTCCTTTGTGCTTCTCTCCTTGGCTTTGAATTGTTGATAGCTTTGTCTGTTCTTTGGTCAGAGATTGCTTTTTGCCTATAATGCATGTCTGACTGATTCCTCTTTAGCTTGTCTGGTTGATAAGTGTAAGATAATATACTTGACACAGTTGTGGTTAGACCGCAAGTATTTTTTAAAATTTCAAATTAGGTTTAAAAAAAGGCACTAAGAGATAATTACTCATAATATGGTTAGTATGTACTAATTCTGTATGTTAGGGGATGTGAGCCATGGGGTATTGAAAGTATCAATCTAAACTGCACTGAAAATGATGAGGCTGTTTTTTCTTCTTGTCATCCATTTTTTTTATTAAATAGTATGGGAAATGGAAACTATTGCCTAACTCATTAGAATCACCAAGTTTGCCGAGAAAACCGCCACAGACTCCCTGTAGTAAACTCTTCTCAAACAGAGAGCAGGATATGGGTGTCTGGATTTCTGCAACTGTGGGTTCAGATCCTGTAAAGACATGTTCTTTGTTTTAAAACATAAATTTATACATATGTAAATATGAACATGTAAGGAGGGAATAAGAGAGACGGGAGGGGTTGAGGGGAGAAGGAAGCTGTAATGGTTAGACAAAACCACATGCTCTGATTTATCTGACCCTGACCGGAGGAGAGGGTTTTACTCTAGTTCATTTAGTGGGGATGTAACTTCCGACAAGACTCCAAGACTCTTGCCCATTTGTGTATGATTTCATTTAAACACCCACAACTTTAGGTTTGTACAGTTTAATCACATATGGCTCGAGTTTTCTTTGGTCTTTGCTACATTGCTCATTTTGCATACCTTACCAGGACTTTTAATGTGATGCTGATATCTGTAAAGTCCACCTCTTACTTACATATCCACTCCTGCAGGCCATTACTTTTTTCTTCCCCCACTGGACATCACATGCAGTCTGTGTCTGTAGTGGAGAGTCAGCATAAAAAAGCAGAACTATCATACTTCTTCAAGTTGGTGTTGAGTTTCATATCATGGTTATGTCTGAGGAAGTGGACCACTACATCACATGCACATCTAACATTTAAACTGATCTTCAGACAGTGACATTTAGACACTTCATTCAAGCGTGCTGAAGGTAAGAGACTGATTGGAGATGCGTCTAGTAACATTTTCATTTTTAGATATTTTGTGATTTACAGTGTCTTAACCGAAATAGAGTTTCAGTCAAGGATTTTTACTCTAAAACATCTTCAATTAAGGTTAAGAATATATGATAGTATAGCGCTAACAGCAAATAATGGAAACTCCACCACTACCTTATGTATGATTTTAAAATACTATGTTATAACCATAAGAATTTTGTAGCAAAGAGATAATTATGTGTCACTTTCTTTTTGCCTTAACAAATCAAAGTTGTTTTTCTTGCCCTAATTGGCCAACCTTAACTCACAGGATCATTCAAACTTGCTAATGATTGTTTGGTGTCTCAACTCTTGGAATAATGTAATTAATTAAAGTCTACTTTAGTATGGCTAGAGAACATGTCAAGCTTTTTTTCATTTTTGCTTGTTTTTTTATGAAAACATTTTTTCCGAAAGACATTGAGATATTAAATCTTATATTTGAACTGGGTCTGTAGCCAATGAAGCTAAAATACTCCAGTAATAATCTCAAATACATGTATAACAATTGCCTGGCTGCATGTGTTTATCAAACATACTACTTGCTCTCTGTTAAGAATCAGAAAATCCCGAGTCAGGTGCAAAGACAAGTGAATGGTCACAGCAACTGCATGTGCCACACGAAATCTTAAGACCCTTGTAATAGTCATATAGTGTCTAATAGTCATCACTTATCTTACATTGTGGCTATTCTTTATGTTCCTGGGTTCCCTGCTCTTTCACAACTTATGGAAATGTCAAAAATGATGATTTGTATGACAAGTAAACTTATTAAGGTTACATCCTGTATATTAACCATGTCAAAACTAAATTAAATAATAAATCATGTATATCCCAAACAATGAACAATACATATTTGATATAAAAACATTACTCTAGTTACTTGGTAAAATTTGTTACAAAACTTTGTAAATTTGTTTGAAATGATTATCACAATGTGAATTTTAGAAATAGCTTTGACATTTCACTAAAAATAGCTAATAGTGTATCAATGTGATTTCGTGCGTGTGTGTGTGTGTGTGAGAGAGAGAAAGAGAAGCACTTTCTCTGCAGACAGACAGATGATATCCTGTTTTCTGGAAGTGTTACTGCATCCTTGTTTCTCTTCCAGCTGCCTGGAGGCGATACTGTACATCCTGACTTCTCTCTCACCAGAAAACAGATTATTTGAGCTGTGTGACACATTCATCCCATCAGCCTGCTGCCTGCAGCCACACCTTTATCTAATGTGGTTCAAGCTATCAGCAGCCCCTCTGGATTTGTGACCAACGAAATATTTAATACAAGTACTGAGTGGACCCTATGTAATCATGTGCTGCTCCACTCATGTGGGAAGGAACAACAACTAATCCCCACAAAATGCTGCAAAAATACTTGATAGTAATGCACCAGCTTCCATTATTATTCAGAAACCTCTCCTCTGGAGGCCCACTTACTGACAGCTCAGTGACTGTCACATGACATTTTCATAAAGCGTGTAGTCAGCTGTGAGGTGTTATTTAGGTTCATTGACCTTTGAGCTCACTATGAAGCAAAGCTGTAACCTTTTTTTCTCAGCAGTAAAACCAAAGTAGCAATAATGCAGCCCCCTCTTGACTCAAATATAGTCTGCTATGCCATCAGCTCCCCACTTACTGAGGTTTCTGTGTTTTCATTTTGCTCCGATGCACATTTGACACAGCAGGCAGACCCAGTGAATGCGCCACAGACAGCTAATTAACATATTGTTTGAAACCAGGGATGATAAATCACCTGGATTACAGTGATTGACACAGATGTCTTTACACCTTTCTCTATCCCAATGGTCTCCCTTTCAAATTGTCAGCTGCCAGGAAAAGTTACATCGTGAGGATTTTTTTTTCAGTGCAATATTAAGTGGTGATTCAAACATTCACTAAGGCCTTATGCTATTAAATGTTTTATTTAAGGAAGCTGTAAGCTAGACTTGAACTTGAACCAGATAAAGACTTTTTTTTTCAAAATTCCTGTAATGACTGTATTTTAAAACCATAAGAACATTTCTTTGAGGATACTCTTATTTTTCAATGCAAAAACCTCAGCTGTTAGTTAGCAAGTGGAAAGTAACTTGCATCTTGTTGAGAATTATTTTTTTTTTTAATCCATTAAAAAAATGTATGTTATAAGAATTAAACTTTGGGTGCCCTTTGAGTGTTTATATACTTTTGTGCATGTGCTTCCCCAGGCGTGTCGAGACTTCTTGGACCTAGCAGAGACTCACAGTAGGAGATGGCAACGGGCACTGCAGTATGAGCGTGAACAGCGCACTCACCTAGAGGAGACGATTGAACAGCTAGCCAAGCAGCATAACAGCCTTGAGCGAGCTTGGAGAGAAGCACCCACGCTTGTTTCCAGCACACCCAGTGCCCCTACCACCAACAAGGGTGAGGCTGACAGACTGACTGTGTTATACTTACTCCTGTGGGCCTCAGTGTGGACCTCTCTTCCAAACCATGTGTATTATAGGAATTTCTCATGTAGAGGAAGGGAATTTTAAGTTCTGCCAGACAGATTGGGTAGGATTGTACATAAGTTAGAGATTGTAATTACATTCACTAATGGCTGCAGGTCATGTGGTCTCTTCTGTCAGTCTGCCCATCCAGTTGATTTTTTTTTTACCTATAACCAACATATCTTGAAAACAAACGGCCAGACTGGCATGAAATTTGCTTTTTACATCCATCCTTCAAGAGGAAGAACCTTATGGATTTTGATGACCCTGTGACATTTCCTTTAATGCCATTTTATCAATTTTTCCAATCTCCTGACTGTTTTTGTAAAACTTACTTGATTTTGCCTTCAACGAGAAGAAAACCCACGGATTTTCGAAACCCCTTGACCGTACCTGTAATGGGAAACTCCAGAAAATGGCAGCACTTCTCATTTATTAAAAAAAAAAAAAAAAAGCTTAAAACAAAATTCAATACCAAATTAGGAAGTAGTGTAACTCTCTTGTAGTACTGCTTAAAGTTAAAGGGAGGAAGTCGTTGGATAAGGATGCGAAGCATTTAATTCTTTAAAGTGGAGTATGAGACTCTGATCGTGCTGACTGTGAAGGTAATAGCTTACCAGAGAGGTCAGTGGTTTCTCTTTTACAAAGCTGGAGATGTGACAAAAACATTTCATAACCCTAAATATAAAATCGTTTTTCTCAGTTCTGTTTTTATCAGAACAATAGAATTTACCCAGAGTTTATTGCAAAAACAAATCTTTATTAAATATATTAACTGTTAGTAAAGAGCATTAAACAGAAGGTTTTAAAAGAATAAGAGCAAGAAACTACCTTGTCCTCAAACCCATTTTCTGAAAATACAATAAATTTTGTTCATTGTGACATTTGTCTGATGGTCATAATTTACCCTTCTGGTTGATAGAATCTCTTTTCATTGGAAAGCATTATGATTACTTTATGAAAGGATTTTTACTTCTCTGTTGGAAGCTCCAGTTTATAGACATAACAGATCACTGAGCATAAATTTTGAATGTTGGATATTGAATATGAGTAGCACAACTTGAGGGATTGCATTATTCCTGGCTAGTTGACCAGCAGGAACATTGCAAGTTTTACTAGGCTTGATTAATTGCCATGGGTATGTGATTATACACTGAGCTCTGTAGAAATCAAACTCACCAGCATGTGATGGTTCTGCTAGTGATTGGGCTGTCTGTATATACTTAACAAATGCTTATGTCCCAAATGAAGGAAGTGAGAGGCCGCTCAAAGAAGAGGCAAGTGATGAAGATGAGGATACTGAGTTTTTTGATGCCATGGAGGATTCCCCTGCATTTATCACAGTGACTGCCTCTGAGAACACACAGCACAGGTCAGTCTCTTGTTTTTTTAGATATTTCTGGAAAGGACAACTGAAAGACTAGTACAGAGTTGTTATAAACTATTTTCTCTTTGTGCTTTAATTTGTCATAAAAGGGAATTTCAATCAGTATGACAGCTGAACAAGGCCCCCATGATGGCTCATGATGTGATAACTTAACCTACACACACACACAATTCATAAACTGTGTCCCCTTCACTCTTGGATTTTGTCAGATGTGTTCACTCTGTTACACAGATGAAAATAACTTAGGACTCTCATTCCGGTCTGCTGTCCTGCAGCAAAGTAAACCAATTTCCTGTTCATGTTTTTCCCTCTCAAAACATTTTTATAGCCTAGTTGTTTATTGCATTGCTAGCATTGCCACTTGTTTTTGCTGAGCTTAAGTCTCTACTTAAAAATAAAATGTCTGTAGTGCCTTTGGTGTTTTCTTCCTTATCATAATGGCACATCTCTTGCAATATATCCCTCAACTCCAGTAGCACCATTAAAAATGATAAACTGTTAAACAGCTTTCATCTGTAATACTTGACAATTGCTTTGCTTCCTTGTGTGCATTGTGTTTGTAAAGGATAGAGAGAAATGGACAATGAGTCTGTGTATGTGACCAGTGGACATTGAAGAAAGTATTTCCACTTTTTTCCAGGCGATCTCAGAGTAATTTGAGCGGCGCTAGTGGAGGTCACACCAGTGACTGGAACCAGGACGACCATGTAAGTGTCTGTTCTCCTAACAAGTCTGACTAATGGAACTGACATTTGGGAACACTGCTGACTTTTTAATCTCAATATAGATTAATTTGTGCCGCTGGAGAGTACACAGCTCATTGATTTATTTATATAACCATCATTCACTTGCTGTTCTCACAGATCTCTTTTTCTACCCTACATTTATCCCATTCTACACACAAATACACACACACACACAATTCATAAACTGTGTCCCCTTCACTCTTGGATTTTGTCAGATGTGTTCACTCTGTTACACAGATGAAAATAACTTAGGACTCTCATTCCGGTCTGCTGTCCTGCAGCAAAGTAAACCAATTTCCTGTTCATGTTTTTCCCTCTCAAAACATTTTTATAGCCTAGTTGTTTATTGCATTGCTAGCATTGCCACTTGTTTTTGCTGAGCTTAAGTCTCTACTTAAAAATAAAATGTCTGTAGTGCCTTTGGTGTTTTCTTCCTTATCATAATGGCACATCTCTTGCAATATATCCCTCAACTCCAGTAGCACCATTAAAAATGATAAACTGTTAAACAGCATTCATCTGTAATACTTGACAATTGCTTTGCTTCCTTGTGTGCATTGTGTTTGTAAAGGATAGAGAGAAATGGACAATGAGTCTGTGTATGTGACCAGTGGACATTGAAGAAAGTATTTCCACTTTTTTCCAGGCGATCTCAGAGTAATTTGAGCGGCGCTAGTGGAGGTCACACCAGTGACTGGAACCAGGACGACCATGTAAGTGTCTGTTCTCCTAACAAGTCTGACTAATGGAACTGACATTTGGGAACACTGCTGACTTTTTTAATCTCAATATAGATTAATTTGTGCCGCTGGAGAGTACACAGCTCATTGATTTATTTATATAACCATCATTCACTTGCTGTTCTCACAGATCTCTTTTTCTACCCTACATTTATCCCATTCTTACACACAAATACACACACACACACAATTCATAAACTGTGTCCCCTTCACTCTTGGATTTTGTCAGATGTGTTCACTCTGTTACACAGATGAAAATAACTTAGGACTCTCATTCCGGTCTGCTGTCCTGCAGCAAAGTAAACCAATTTCCTGTTCATGTTTTTCCCTCTCAAAACATTTTTATAGCCTAGTTGTTTATTGCATTGCTAGCATTGCCACTTGTTTTTGCTGAGCTTAAGTCTCTACTTAAAAATAAAATGTCTGTAGTGCCTTTGGTGTTTTCTTCCTTATCATAATGGCACATCTCTTGCAATATATCCCTCAACTCCAGTAGCACCATTAAAAATGATAAACTGTTAAACAGCTTTCATCTGTAATACTTGACAATTGCTTTGCTTCCTTGTGTGCATTGTGTTTGTAAAGGATAGAGAGAAATGGACAATGAGTCTGTGTATGTGACCAGTGGACATTGAAGAAAGTATTTCCACTTTTTTCCAGGCGATCTCAGAGTAATTTGAGCGGCGCTAGTGGAGGTCACACCAGTGACTGGAACCAGGACGACCATGTAAGTGTCTGTTCTCCTAACAAGTCTGACTAATGGAACTGACATTTGGGAACACTGCTGACTTTTTTAATCTCAATATAGATTAATTTGTGCCGCTGGAGAGTACACAGCTCATTGATTTATTTATATAACCATCATTCACTTGCTGTTCTCACAGATCTCTTTTTCTACCCTACATTTATCCCATTCTTACACACAAATACACACACACACACACACACACACACACACACACACACACACACACACACACACACACATACATACATACATACATACATACATACATACATAAGTACAAGCCTTTTTGTGTTTCCTGCAGTCTATCTGTCACCCTGAGGTGCTAAAGATATACAGCATCTGCATCGTTCCACTAAATCTTAATTACCAGTCAAACATCTGCTTCTCTCTCCTCTTACCTCTCTGCTGCTGCTTCTTCTCTCTCTTACACATTTATGTTTTTTTCTGTTCCTTTGCCTCCTATCTTTCACTCGCTCTGTCACTGGTTCTGGTGATATGCTGCCAAGCTGTCCATGAACTTTAAAGTATTTTTCAAAATTGTATATAAATCAAATATTCTTTTAATACAAATTTAAAATACCACCGTCTTATACCCCACCCCCACCCCCCAACCCCTACAACTAATGCCAGATGTCTCCAAGCTGTAACGATGTGTCAGGGAAGGAGCTCCAGCCCCGTGGCCAGAGGCGGTCTCATATCCCAGACAAGCCCAATTACTCCCTCAATTTATGGAGCATCATGAAGAACTGCATTGGCAAGGAGCTTTCTAAAATCCCCATGCCTGTAAGTGTATAAGTCTTGTTCCTCCTTCTTGCTGACAGGTTAACATAAATCTGTGTGTATTATATCTTCTGACTTTCACTCCTTCTTAATCCTCCATTCAGGTAAACTTCAATGAGCCTCTGTCGATGCTGCAGCGTCTCACCGAGGACCTGGAGTATCATGAGCTCCTGGACAAGGCAGCACGCTGCGAGTCCTCCCTGGAGCAGATGTGCCTGGTCGCTGCCTTCTCCGTCTCTTCCTACTCCACCACAGTCCATCGGACAGCCAAGCCCTTCAACCCCCTCCTGGGCGAGACCTACGAGCTTGATCGCCTGGAGGAGTTTGGCTACCGCTCGCTGTGTGAGCAGGTAACAGCACAGCCATGGGGAGTTTTTGTTTACACACACTCTGGTGTGCATGCATTCACATGACGCATAAAACTGATGACGGGCAGAAGCTCATATAAGCAGAAGTTTCTGCCTATATGAGCACATTTCTACAATTCTACACTTCTACAATTCATTTGGCAGACACTTTTATCCAAAGTGACATACATCTGAGAGCTTATAGCTGATTTCCTATGTTCTACTTTACCTAAATGCCTGTCATTCTTTTAAGGTGAGTCATCACCCCCCTGCAGCTGCCCATCATGTGATTTCCCAACGAGGCTGGACCCTGTGGCAGGAAATCACCATTGCCAGCAAGTTCCGTGGCAAATACCTCTCCATAATGCCTCTTGGTAAGACATTTCACGTTCAACAAACTATATGTGCAAATAAAGGCTCCATCATGCAAATTGAACAGACACATCGCCAGACTAAGGTTAAGAAGGACTCCAAATCCCATCTGCCTCCCACACAACATAAAGCCATTAGAAAGGGTGAGAGAATGAATCAGGAGGGTTTTATGACCTGTTTGACACATACATAATGTATGGGTATAAAGGGAGGTCTCTATTGCACTGTGACAGTAGAGAGCAGGGCAGGGGTCTGTTGGCTCAGATAAATGAGAGATTTGATGGATGCAGGGCCACCATGGGATGCGGTAGTATTTATCTGACATCTCTCACCTCCTGTTGCCGGCTGTGAGGTGCTATGTAATAGAAAAAACACTTAAGTGCGAGGTGCTTACGGCGAAATACATGTCATTAATCGTCACTGGTTAGGTCACAGTGAAAATAGGTGGAAAAGTATTGCCTGTGCATATGGCACAAATGTGTTAGATTACACATTTTTCATCTGGTGCAGGTGTAATTTAATGTGTTCACAAACATATTTAGAATCACAAAACCCACAATCTGACATAACAAGTTCAGGTCTGCAGTTGAAGATTTGTAACAAAAGCAGCTGTGATGTTTATTTCGTTTTACAGCCTTTTGTCCCTGTGCCTCCCCAGGTGCCATTCATCTGCAGTTCCACTCCAGCGGAAACCACTATGTGTGGAGAAAGGTCACCTCCACAGTGCACAACATCATTGTGGGCAAGCTGTGGATTGACCAGGTCTGTTTGAAAGCACTTCTCACTGGTAACCATTTAACCACAGCTTCTAAACAGCAACCCTGCCAGGATACCGCTGCCTTCCAGTGAAGCTTATCAATATTTTTTCCTCCTGTGTTACAAGAGTGTGTGGTACATTTCAGGAGAGCTCTGATTCTCCTCTCAGACAAATGAAATCAGACATATGCCTTACAGCACATGAATAAGGAGCTTTACCATCTCTAGGGATTTATCTTTAGCTTTGATCTCTAAAAGACTCAGCCTCTTCTTTCTTTAAGATGGCCAAGTTATATAGGGGGAGGAAGGGAATGCTTTACATCTGCCTGTCTCTTTAGATGTACGATTTTTGTTTTTTACCCCACGGTATGTCTGCCATATCGGTCTCTTTGTCAAAATGTACATGCGCTTTTGTTTCTGTGACCATGAAGAGTAAACATACTGTACGTAATTTGTGGACAAATGAGATAAAACGAAAGATTATTGAAAAATTAATGTACATCTCTTAATTATCACTCTCATGGATGTGTAGATGTTAAGTAGATGTCCTGGCTACATAGTCCTATTAGAGTATCAATTCTGGATTTATGTATAAAAACACAAGGAGTTGGCAATATTATATCAAAATATTATATCAAATGTTTTCCGTACCATCCACTAAACATAAGCATAACATCTGTTTCGTGATTACATCGGTTTGTGATCTTCTGTGGTCTTACTTCGGATTTGACCTTTCTTGAGGACCCAGTACTTACTCTAATCTTAGGAGTATAAATCTGACACAATAGCATAGCAAAAATGACACCACGTCCACGATGAAACACGTCCCTCTCTTCAGCTTTAGTTTGTTCACCAGGATAAAGCCTCATCAGTTTTAACAGTTTTTTACTCATTATTGTTTAGCTTTCTTAACTCAGCACATTTGCCTTCTTCTACCACCACCTCTGTGCACTGCTCTACTAGTGTGCTGCCCTATGGTGTGGAACAAGACCCACCAAACAACCCGCATACCAAGCTATGGAAACAATTTTGCTAGTGCCTTTTCTACTGCCTGCCACTACGATGGAAGACAGTGCTGTCAGGAGCGCAGGAGGGACTTGGAATTACAGCAAACACAATAAATTTGTCTTGACAGTGTGACAGTCCTTGAGATTGAGACAAAAATGTGTCACTGGTTGAGTGTGAGATGTGAAAGTTATGGCTCTCTTTGCGGCGGGAAATATTCATCATGCCAACCGCCTCACATGTGTGAAACATTTCCCTGCTGCAGCATTACTAGTCAAAAGCTCCACATGGTACCTTTAAAGCACCTGAAAAATATGTTTTTTATGGTGTTATACAGAGTAATGTACTGTATACTCACTAAGGAAATATTTTTAAGAAATATCCAAAACCCATCTTTTCTTTAACCGAATAATCATGTCTTACTGTTCAGTTTTCAGTTTTGCGAGTGTGTTGCGCTTTGTGTTGTGCGTTTACCATCTGAAGTTCTTGATTGTTTTACCTTATTATAAACATGCTGTGAAATGGTATAAATCTACTAGTTGAAATTTGCTGTCAATCTCTCTGTGTGCTTGCCTCACTCTTGTGTCGGTTCATTTCTGCATTTGTGCAGTCGGGGGACATTGAGATCGTGAATCACAGGACCAAGGAGACCTGTCAGCTCAAGTTCTCTCCCTACAGTTATTTCTCCAGGGACGTTCCACGGAAGGTGAATACTTTTTTTCCACACTTGGCTGATACCTTGCCTCCACAGGAAATCTCACAGGGCAGGGTTAATTTGTGTGATGCTGCCTCCTGCTGGACAGAACCAATAAATATTATTCCTTAGGGTAGTGTAATAGAAGAAGCTCACACTTACTGTGTGAGGTTACATCTCAGTGAAGTAACCTCCTTTTGAAGATATACCAGTTACCTAAAAATGGGGCACAATGCCACCTTTCTTGGCAGTGACCAATTTGAATCAAGCTACTGAAAGTGTACTTGTGTCCAACCAAGGGAACTGTGCATCTAATTCCTCAGCATTGGGGGAAAAGATGATGGTGGTACATACAAACTCACAGAAAGAAACTTGCTTTAGTGTCTTAATTCCCTTAGCATCTATGTTATAAGTCTATTTTCAGATTTTCTTTTGCTGTTTCCAGGTGACAGGTGTTGTAGCAGACAGTGGAGGCCAGGCTCACTACATCCTCTCCGGTACGTGGGATGATAAAATGGAGAGCGCCAAGATCATTCAGAGCAGCCGAGGGGGCGGTGGATCAGAGGGCAAGCAGAAGACCGTCTACCAGACTTTGTCCCCCAAACTACTATGGAAGAAATACCCTCTTCCGTAAGCGCTCATCTCATCAGCCTCATGAGGAAGAACATTTCAATATATGAGTCATTGTTGTTGTATAACAGCTGCAATGTTCAGTCAATAACATTGATTGTACATCACACAATGTAACTCTTCCTCTCTCCTCTCTCAGGGAGAACGCTGAGAACATGTACTACTTCTCTGCGCTGGCATTGACCCTGAATGAGCTGGAGGAGGGAGTGGGACTGACCGATAGCCGTCTGAGACCAGACCAGAGGCTGATGGAGGATGGGAAATGGGATGAAGCAAACTCAGAAAAACAGAGGCTAGAGGAGAAACAAAGAGCTGTGAGAAGGAGAAGGGAAGCAGAGGCCTCAGATGCTCTGGATGAAGGTATGAATTAGAGAACAGGAGGCGTGATGTCTCATAAAGAAAGTGGTGCTGAGTGAAAGGCGGAGACAAGCAGGGAGGTTAAACAACAAAGAAAGAAGAGAGGAAAAGGGAAAAGAGTTGCAAAGTGGGAGGACGTATTTTGGGCATCCAGGATTCCAGAGTTTTTGATTTGTGAAAGCTTGGATTCACAACATTACCTAGCTTCTTTCCTATAGCAGTGGCAGTTCAGGCTCAGGATTAGTGTAGTATATGGAGCTAGCTGCCACATCAAACTGACAGAAAAAACATGATTTCTTAGAAACAATTTCAGATAATTAAAACTGATGAATATATATAGTATCGTTAAACTTTCTTGCCAACTCTTGTGTTTCTTTGTTGAACAACACTGAAAATATCATAAAACAAAAACTGTAATATAGGAATTTATAGCAGGGGAAAAATATCTCAAGAACCAGCTGTTCCTCCTCCTTTTGCAACTCTGTTTCAACAATAATAACATATGTATCTATAGGATGCTATTTTTGTTATTAGTGGCAGTTTACAGCTGTATGTCAAGACAGTTATTACTGTGACAAACAGCCAAGAAAGACCTGAAATGAAAACATTACGTAAAATGATTAATATATAGCAGCTGTTAAGTAATAGAAATTATGTCTTTCATTATTATGGATCATTTCTTAAGGTCTTCTGATTCAAGAAGTACTGCTTAATCCATTAAGTACAACAGTTATTGCAGGTCATAGGGCAGAGCTTGACAGAAAAGAACTAAGAGGAGCTTTGTGTAATGGAAGCCAGACCGAACTTTACAGAGTACTCGGCAGAAACTTTTCATCCTGGTGGCATTCCTGTGTGTGTTGTGCGTAGGCTAGACTGTATTCGATGTACCCATGACTTGTCTTTCTTTTCCTCCCTCTATTGGTGGTCAGAGTGTGATTATGACTCTGGTGAGTGGGGGTTGCCCTGTGCCCCTCTGTTGTGCATCACTCCTACACACACACGCACACAATTACACCCAAACACACACACACACACACACACACACACACACACACACACACACACCATCCTCTGTGTGTCCTCTGTGTTGTCTGCCTCTGTGTGGGAACTGCATGATATCCCTCCCATATCAACTTCTCCAGATAATGACTCAGGAAAAAAAGGCTTTTTCCTGCATACATGTGACATTTTCATTTAGCTCCGGGCTCACTAATATGTTACATGTAATAGCAGATCTAAGTTTAAGATTTATTCTTGTGTATTTGCAGTGTGCTATGATGAAGCCACATCAGCAAGTGATTAATTTGCACTGAACCATTGTCCTGTCTCTTAGGCTGCTTTATGTTGCCCTTGCCAGCAGTAAACAAGTTACTTTAAGCTGTTGCTCAAATTAAAGGAAATTTTATGTCGTTATGAAGGGATGGGAATAGTAAAGAAATATAGCTGCAACTACAACATGAGCTGTTTGCTACAAATAGCCTACTGCTCTGCGCCTAAACCATTACATTTCCATAAATGTTCACATATCAAGGACCTGCAGTCTCTGCCCTTTTTTAGTGGGTTACTTTATAAAGAAAAAGATTGGTCATTCGCCTCTGAAAGTTCCAAATCTGTGATGATAATTTTCTCGTCTACAGTGATCCAGGTTTCTGCATTGCACATATCGTACTTATTCATATTGTACTTGTTCACCATTACAAGAGCTCAGTTCACATTTGGAGTTATCCCAAATGCAGCTTTCAGCGATTTATTGCTTCTCATATTATGCGTATGTGTGGAGGGGATTTGATCCGCTCAGTGAATCGCCTGCTAGTGTGGCATCTCCACTAGAGTGTGATTTAAATGACAGTGATTGAGTAACACCTGTTCCTCTTCCCACAGGTAGAGAATACGAAGGCTACCAGCCGCTGTGGTTTCAACAGAGAAGGGACTCGGTCACTGGAGAGACAAACTTTGTATACAAAGGAGGTTACTGGGAGGCAAAGGAGAGACAGGACTGGAACATGTGTCCTGACATCTTCTAACCCAGGAACTGTTGGCCGATCACACCTAAACTCATCAGAACAGGGAACAACTTAGTCCCTGGTCCTTACGCAATGGGGTTTAACTGGTTTATGAGTACAATGTGGACCTTTGTGAGCCTGAAAATGTGTATCTTTCACACTCTCAGATTACAATATACCTCCAAAAGTACTCTCCCACTGTGTTTTAACTATGGGGAAGAAGAGGGTGTGTTCCCTGATTAGTCCTCTCTGACATTATAATGAAACAGCAGTGTGATAATGTGTGGATGTGAGATACTTAAGTTGTAACATCACACAATGAAGGCACCTGTGCTCTCCTGAAAACAGGTGCTTTGCAAATGCTACCCAAAATGCACTTTTTCTGTGATCACCCCATCACAGAATTTTACCAATTGGATAGAAACCAAAAAACAGCTCATGACTGACAACCAATAGGGACAAATCATAAAGAGGCACAGCAGTGTTGAATACACGTCAGTATTTCAGTGGTTACGAGAGACTTGTCCTCATGCTCAGTTTGATTTAGCACAAATGAGATTACGCTAAGCCTACTTTATAAATTTTAAATTAGTTTCTCTTCACAGGAATGATTTCAAATGCTCATAATTGCCCCTTTTGGTTGCTTAAACATAGAGATTAGAGCCTGATTTTAATAGGTTTTGTTAAAAATTATGGAGACCCAAAATGTTCAAAAGTAAAAAAAAAGGAGACATCTTCATATTAATAATAACTACAGACAAACAGTGTAATATAACATCCATAAAACTGTGAAATAATCACATACATCTTTGAAAACTCGACTCAATTTATGAAATTTAATTTCATTCCAGAAGTTTTATTTATTACTGAATTGATATATTTTTTCCCATACCCCCCCCCCCCCCCCAAAAAAAAAAGTCTTATCTTTTAGTCAAGAAAACTTGGAGGGCCTGTTATATGATCAGCTGTGGCTTTGATCTAAATGGTTTCATGAAATAAAATGGTCAAAAATGGGAAAAAATTACACTGTGAAATAAACACAGACTTTGGACAAAAGACATTTTGAAATAAAAACTTCTGGAAAGAAATGCATCTGGCTGCAATAAACTCTCTTAATTGTGAACATAATATCTGCTTAAATGCATATGATTATTTCACAGTTTTATTGCGGTTATATTGTATATTTTGTCTATATTTATTCATATTATTGTTAATTTCATAATATTTATGTATTGAATTTTCAACACTTTGGGTTTCCAATATCAACAGCTAATGTTTGATTGGGCGAATGATCTCTTTCCTTTACACTAGAGACTGGTTTATCTGAACTGATAAAATATGCAGCAATGCAGAAATATGTTTTATTTGGTGTGAATGTTGGGGTTTCCCTCTAGGTACATACAGTTTGTCTGTTCAGTAGTCCATTAGACCGTAGTCCATGTAGTGATAATACGCTGCTTATCCATTTCATACTTTGAAAATGAAATGCCTCTGTTGCTTAAAATATATTTCAGCCATCTAAACATGCTTCAGACAACTTCCATTGTGATTCTGATTAGCAAAGTTCTGCAGTAGTCAGTCCTGTAGTTGTAACACAGTAGTGCAATTGCAGCAGTGCAACATTAAACTTCAAAACATTCATATCATCAGGAAAATCCATCAAAGATCTGAGTACACACTTTTCACTGTGGTTGACCATAGGTTAGTACATATCTCTGTGTTGATGTTGAGAAATTTTCACTCTGTTGGTGTATTTTACCCTTGTCCTCTGGTGCTCTCACATAGCAACACACACCGTATCCTTGATGACCATTTTGATCGACATCATTCTCGGTAATTGTACTAAGACTTAAGTCTGCGCCAAATCATTCAGTAATTACCACCCGGTGCATCCAGGAACATGTCGATTTTTATAGTGTGCACAGCACCAGCTCCGCACCCTCCCATCAGTCACTAATTTGTAGTAAAGACGTTTCCTGAGCAACTACTCTGTGTGAGACTGGGGTGGTTTCACACAGGAGTCCAGAGTGGCTTCAGCTGACAGGAGGTCAGGGCTGGTTCCTGTAGCACACCACTGTGCTGTCAGCTTTAACCACAGAGGACTCTGCCAGCCGCCGCTCCAGACTCACTGCAGCTCACATGTGTAGTCCGTTCGTTAAACACTGTTTGTGTACATGCTGATCTGGGATCAGCTCACAAAGGTACTCTCAGTCCTTTGCCTGTAACTGACTGAACAAGGGAAAGAGTCCTCTGACCTGTGCACTACATGTCTATTGTAACAAGAGTTTTGAAAACAGTTAGTATTTTTTTGTAATTATTGTTAGGAATGTAGAATTCAAGGCTGGAGGTATTGTATCTACCTACTAGTCTATTTGTGTGAATATTTTGTGATAAAAGAATGACATTGTAAAATTGAGAATAATTATACTAATATGAGTAACAAGTTATCTGTACAGCATAGTTAAAATTTGAAAAGAAAAAAAACTGACTGAATGAGCCTGAAGGGTTTGCTGTAATTTTAATTTTTAATCCAGATTAATTCTGCAAGGATGGAAATTAATCCCGAGGCACCCATAATTTGGCTGCGGATTCATCTTTTATATTTCCATAAACTCTTTTAACACACTGAAAATAATTTTTATAGTCCTTGATACTAGCACATTAGTAACTGTGGTTCACTTATTATTTCCTCTGGTGTGCAGGTCATAAAGATGTGAAAAATGCACTGGAAAAGAAATTCGTTCACAATAGAGCATCCCTCCATGCTGACCATTTGGCTGATAGAGTGAAGGAGGTTTTCAGTATGATAATATGAGCTCTTATGATGCGAGATGTTTATCTTTGAGATTTTTCACTAGTGAATTAATAATTAGATGATGAAATGAATGATGATTGATGTTTTTTGCACAAAAGATGCTTCTTTTACCCATTTACTTAAAAGGTTTTAATGCACTTTTGATTTGTGGTTGTCATGAGAACAGTTGATCATTCGCTAAATCTCTTGTCTAGAATGACTTGCTAAGAATAATGATTAATCATTTTGGGAATTTTTTGATTTTTTTTTTTGAAGAAAAGAATGATACCTCTCTCATTTCTCAAGCTACAACCAGCAACTGGTTAGCGTAGTTTAGCACAAAGACTGGAAACCGGGAGAAAATAGCAAGACCTCTAAAGCTCACTAATTAACATGTTATATCTTGTTTGATTACTCTTCAAGGAGTCACTGCTCCAGGCCGAGAGATAGTCCCACACATAAATCCCCATAAAACAACAACTTGCTGTTTTCCCACTTTGGGATTTTGTACAAATTAGATGTTAATTTGTCAGCTTTAAAGCTTCTTATAACTGTATTTTTTCTTAAAACCTTTAGACAGAACCCTGTTTCCAGTCTCTAAGCTAACTAGTTTCTGGCTTTAGCATTACTGTATGTCAAACAGGTAGTCATGACAATGCTACTAAAGAAGACAAAAAAGCATATTTCCCAAAATGTCAAATGATTTCACGTCACTGCTTGGGCTCCTTTCCTGTCTATCCACTTCGCACAGACTCAAACACTTCCATCAGCACGTACATAAACACAAGCTACTGAAGTTGTGTGCACTTTAAATCATATCAAGGGTGTCACATACAAGTGAGATGTTTCATTTTTGCTATGTTGAAATGGCCATTGTACAGTTAATCCTGTATCATCACGCACATTCATGACATCTGAAAGAACACGGATCACTGTGGAGAGGTGGAGAAGAAACTGTACACATGGAAAGTTAGTTTGTGATTTCCTCTTTTCAGCGATCAATATGAGGTTCACTAGAGATTTACTTTAATATATTGTGTTTGAGATGATTTTATATTTGAGAATACATATTATATTTTGAATTATAATGGAGAGCTCATCATATGTTTTAATCAATATATTTCCAAATAACTTGACCTCAGTACTTGATGGTGACTTGCCTTCTGAAGTTGCCGTGCTGAGAGCCTGTACAGTATTGGACAGCTGTAGCAATAACGCAGCGAGGTGTAGATTTGTTAGTTAATGGCTGTTGTTGCCTCAAACAGTTGTCTGCCTCATGAAAGAAGAAAGTGGAAAAACAACCAAAGTGTAAATGGAGAGTGTACTGTAGACTAAAAAAAAAAAAAAAAAAAGCTTTTCATCTGTCTTCCCTATCTCAGAGGGATCTAATGTAATAACTCCTTCTATTTGTTTCTCTCATTTCATCTCTCCCAACTCTTAATTCACTACGGTGTGATTTTTTTAGCTTTAATTTTTATGCTTTTTTTTCTGTTCTGATTTTTATCTTCTCATGGGTGCCATTATTCTTATGTTGGTGTTTTCATATTGTCCATATGCATAATGACGTTGATCTGTGTGCATGTGTGGCACGCATTTCCTTCTCATCCGATGCTACTCGGTTGTGAGGCAGAGGTAGATGAATGAGGATGGAGAGGTTTTTCTTGCCTTGTCTAAACTGATCCCCTGCTTCTCCTTGGACCATGACACATGGCTTTGTTGTGAGCCGGTGGTGATGGTAATAATCTGTATGATGATGAAAGTTATGAAACACATCACAACAGTGGCCTGGTGAAGGAGGTCTAAGGTGATTGACCTGCCTTGACTACCACTCTTACTCCCCAGATACCTGAGGTGTATTCAGGTATAACTGCAGATTCAACTGAGGTTTTGCTTCTTTCTTTTTTTTTAATTGTGTATTTTCTCCTTTAATTTATACTTGTAAACCATTGTCTTTAAACAACAAGGACACAGTAATGAAAAAAAAGATAATAAAGATGTTATTGTTGACACTGAGTATCAATCTGTTTTTTTTTTTCTTTCGGTTGCCGTCGGAAGATGGGATGAGTTTAACTCATATATTTGAGATTGTAAACCAATTTCTAACTTCAGTTAGTAACAAGCTTTTATAAAGCAACAGTGACAATCAAATGATCTTTGTGAGAAATAATAGCAAAACTACAGCAGTACCACTGTGACACAACTACTACCAGAGCTAAAAATAGAGCTAATTTTAGTGGGAGGACACGATAAAAAAAACCCACACATTACAAAAGCCCTGCATAAATTTGCAGGGGATGTCACAGGTTTTAAATAAACCTAAACCTTATTTCAGAGACTTTAAATTTCAGGAGGATTAAAAATTTACAATTGGAAGTATGTTAGATGCGGATCTGGTATATTTAGCCTGAAATATACTCTAATTCAATTTTACAACCCTTTTACCAAAAAAGAAAAAGAAACAAATGCAGGATTTACTATTCCCTCACCACAATTTTAACCCTGGCAGTTTGTAAAGTGGCTCTGAAACATTTAGATCTTCATACTGGTGATTAAAAAAGAAAAAAAGAAAGAGAATGCAGAATTTTACAGCAATTTACATAAAAATACACTCAGGTAGCAGTTTATTAGATAAACCAAGCTATCAGAAACAGCATCAACCATATCAAACGGTTGGATCAACACCTGTTTGAATTAGTCTGAACATTATAACATTACTGAATGAAGATTTATTGTAGAAAAGTTGTTCCAGATTGCGTCAGTTTTGGCCAGATGTACCTAATAAACTGCCAACTGAGAGTATGTGACAAATATGGAAAACTTCACAGCCCCTCTTTTGTTTCATAGCCCTCTATGATGTCTATAAGGGGCTAAGGCTGCAGTGGAAGGACATGGGCTCTTGCCTGCAGCCTTTATTAAATCTTGACCATGGCCTTGATACGCTTTTGTTCCCTCACAGTAAGTCGGGGGTGTTTGAGGCCAGGCGGTGGTGGAGGAATGATTTGGGAGGTTCAGATCTAATGTGTTCTGTCTTCATGTAACCTAGCAATCTGTACGTGGCATAGTTTTACAGAGACTTGGCCTCTGTGATCTGGGTTAACCGTTTGTTTTCCGTTAGACTACATGTAAGTATTGTGACTCTGCTGTCTGTGCAGTTTTAAAACCTAATGATAAAGGCTAAATAGTGTGGAAATTATTCCGAGTAGCCTCGGTGATGTTTAATAATCTTAAAATACTACTCAGTTGTTTTTAAGGCATTCGAGTCATGTTTAAAGTTGGCTAAACATCTTCTGCTTAGGGGAGTTTAGGGGAGGGAGGCAAAGGAATTTATTGTTTTCTCAGTGAAAAGAGGTCAGTTTGGCCTGTTAACAACCTGAATTGTCTTGGTTTCCTGGACAACTGAGCAACATAACCCCCCCACACACACACACACACACGCACACACACACATACACACACACACACACTCTCACACACACACACACTTCTTCTGACTGCTCAGACAGCCTTGACCACAGGTAGAAGCTGGGTATGTTGTTTCTGTATGTCTGCATGTTTGTCTGTAGCAAGAGGACATGGCGGACAGAAGTCATGACGGAGCAGAGAGAGATGCAGAGGACGCCAATGAACTTCTTTACGCTGGTCTGACGTTTTTAGCAGTACTTCTATGTATGTTTCACACTCTTCTGAGTTTGCACCCTCTCATGTTAACCCTTCTGTCTGACCATGCAGGTCTAAATGACAACAGCAGTGTGTTTGTCCCGGACCCTCAGCCTCTCAAACTGGACCACTGTGACCTCCTCCTGGATGCCCTCGATGCTCAGCTTGGTCAGCTGCAGGTCTGTGATTTTCATTGTCTGCTTGTCTGTATGCACAGGTGATTGGAAATAAGTTTTTTTAAAGCAAAAATGTGATTAATGCAGATCAAGCCCCAGAAACGTGCGGAAAGTTTCAGAAACCACAACCACAGCGATGCAGGTAATTTAGTAATTAATGTCATAACACAACACCTTGTTCTAAATTGTTTATGTTGTTGTTGTTGTTTTTGCTGTTGCTGTTGTTGTTCTTTTAGTTGATAATCTGTGTGTTTGACTTTTTTTCTCCTAGCTCCACTTAAGTGGAGTGAGTCTCTGAGCAAAGACACAGGCTTTGGAAGTACAACTCGAATAAATGACACTCCCATGTCTTGTCTTGACTTGATACACCCTTCAGTGATGGAGCAAACATCAGGTAATATAAACTTATATTATTACTGACGAAAACAAAAAATAAATGAGGAAGATATACACACGCTCCAGTAACCTGCTTAATGTTAGAGTAAGCCAGATGTCTTAATTGGGTTTGTTGAAATCGAAGTGTTGTCTCCTCAGTAATACAGGACAGACTTTTCTTTTAAACAAGCACGTTGCATTTCTCCACTGCTCTACCCCAGAGAGGAGCATAGGCTGTTGGGGAGATCCTGACCCTCATGATGGAACTAAAAAGAGGTTAAGCACAAGAGATAGGACAAGAGACAAAGAGGAAAAAGAGGTTGAGAGGGAGCAGGTCATCTGGAGACTTGAGAAGCTGCTTGGAGACACCTGTAAGGTGGATATGATGGCAGGAGAAACGCACCCTCCTTCAGAGAGCATCTGCACTGAGGACTTCACCAGATGCTTCAGAGAGGAGATGGTGGAAATGGCAGTGATAGAGAGTACTATGCACAAGCAAAACAAAGAAGAGGGTGAGAGGACAGAGATCTCCGACAGTGACAAAAGACAGCCTGAAGAAAAAAGACAAAGCGTTTTTAATGTCGAAAGAAGAGGATCAGCAACACATAGGAAAACCAGTAAAGACACAGTTACTGCTCACTGTTCCCAGTCAAACAAGCCAGGTCAACGAAAGGAACTGGAGAAATGTCCCTCCGGCAGCTTTGGAGTAAATATGTCACATATCAGTGAAAAAGCCCACCATAGTCTGGGTGATGATTGCAGCAGTAAGTATAACCCTACATCCATTATGGAGACAAAAAAGAGCTGTCAATCATGCAAATTGTCACCATTGAAACATCCAAATTTTCATAATTGATGTTAGCTTCAAAGCATGAGGACTAAGAGAAAATGTATCCATCTGTCTGCTCATACATCCACCCATCTGGTTGTCCAACATTTTGATCCGGAGCAGGTGAACTCAACAACTACTTCACCGGTTGCCATTAAACTGGTACTGATATTGGTGCTCCAGGGAACATTCCCCCTTACTTTATAGACTCTGATTTGTCTTTTGGAACAACAACATTTCCCTTCAATTAAAACAAACTATGTATCTCAAAAAATAGAGATATTCATAACACCTAAAGCATTAAATCTAACATCCAGGTCTTCCCCCTGCCCACACCTAATGGACATATTGCTAGAAGATAACTGAGAACATTCATTACCCCCAGAGGGGGAAATCTTTCTTTCTGCATATGATCTTTTTTACTGACCTTTGGCATAAATGTCATCTTAACACACATGTAAGCTTAAAAAAGGTAAATTACAGTGAAATTTGCATAGTATATTCAAGCTCTCTTTTGATTTTAAAATTTTTTCCAGCTTTTTTGTAGTTTACATTGCCTTTGGGGTCTACTAGCTTGGATTGAGAGTTGAGTCCCATTACAGCCCTGTTACACCTTTGATTCTCTCACTTCTCTTTCAGTCTCTCACAAAACAGATGTTCTAAGAGAACATGAAAACCTACAGGACAACAACAGCTGTTCTCCTAAGGCCAGGTGCTTGGCAGGTACCTCACACAGATTACACCGCATCTGCAAGCACAGTCTGACTAATCCTCTCATACATCTGTTCGCTGCAAACAGTGAGTGTGGGCTGCTTGTTTCTTTTGTAGGCGTACCTGTAAGAAGCTTTGACACTGTGTCTGTTGCAAGCAACCGTCACTCAGTCTGTATAGAGCAAGTCAGACGGCACGTGCACAGGTGGCCAGGTAGGAGACTGCTGTTGAAGACAGCGCAAAACCTGTTCATATATAAGATATTAACATCTGTAATACAGTCATTTGTGCAGCCTGTTGAAAGCACAAACTAAAAAAATGAAGAGATAAACAATGATAAAAATCAAGAAATGCTTGGAAACTCATTAAATGTAGAAAATACTAGTAACACAAGTACGGAAAATATGTATGAAACTGTAGTTAAAATCATTATTGCCACACCCCAGGATGGCGCTCTCTCATTCAGTCTGTCACGGTTATGGATGATTACTTTGCCAACCAGAGTGACTATGACACATCCACACAGGAAAAAAGCAAACCTCAGTCTACATCAGGTAACGCAAGATCTGAATGTATATTCCTTTTTCCACTGAGTCCACAGCGACATAGGAGCAATTAAATCTTTAAACCTGCTTTAACAACATTTGCCTTTCTTTTTTAAGTCCACAGATCCTCGTACGGAACAGAACAGAACATAAGTCCATTTGTTTATGAAGCTCAGCATAAAAATAGAGAAAATCACAGGTAATTGTAATGAAAAAAACATTTTAAAACTTACAAAGAACTTTATGTCTTTTATGTAGTTGTGCATTCATTTAAAAAAATCTTTTCTGATTATATTTCAAACTTTTATACTGTACATTTTTGGATCTCCCAGAATCGTGTGTCCTTCAGGAGACAATGACACAGATGAGGAAATTAACCACTGGAGCAGGAGATGCAGGTCTGAGAGGACACCAGAGGAGATGCAGTCAGACTGGGCAAAGATTAACGAGTGGCTCACTAACCTCCAACAAGTAAGAAAGAATCTCGCAGTGTATTTTAATGTAGTATTTAGTATAATTTGAGAGGTGCTTTTCTCTTTTCTCTCTTCCCATGTGTACATGTGTATGAGACATCATTTGACTGTTTTTTTGTGTGGTTTAGAAATGTGAGAAACAGGAGGAGACACTGAGGCTGAGGAGGACTCAGCTAAAAGACGTTGAACTCTGCCTCCCTGAACTTCAGCAGAAAAGAAAGGTAACATGCAGCGTCTTCAGTAGAAAACTGTATAGAAGTCCTACTGATACTCACAGTTTTTGGTTTATGCTTCAGCATGCCCTGCAGGAATTAGAGGGATTGACTGCAAAGACAGCGCAGATGGAGAAAGAGAAGCGGACTCTTGAGTCTGCCCTGAGTGACAGCAGGGTAGAGAGGGACTCTATTAGGTATCTTAATACTCTATCCAACTAATTTTTACATACAGAGCAGTATCCATCAACATGATTAACATCCCGCTGCATCAGCGTGATACTGGTCTTGATAAAGGATTGTTCTGTTAAAGAGTAACACAACAATCAATGTGTCTTAGTTTCCAGCTGGAGAAGTTGCAGAGGCAAAGGGAGTCCTGTCTCTACGAGATTAGAGACATAGAAGAAGAACTTGTAAATCTGAGAAAACGTAAAAAGAGTTTAAAGGATGGATCCTGCATGGAGAGGGTAATGATACCTTATGCCCAGGCATTCACATTTTTTAATATGACAGGTTAGTTCATAATACACCACTTTTTTTTGTTGCACCAATGTTCAACAAAAGAGCAGCGTCATGTCAGTGCTGGAGAGGGAGGAGATGGAAAGACAAATGGAAAGTGCGAAAAAAGAATTGTTTGCTGAACGCTGTCGTGCAAGAGAGAAGCCGGAGTCCGTGCAAGAGGTACAGTATTAAGGTCTATCTATTCTTATAATATTAACTAAAACAGCAATTATAAACCATAACAAAATTAATATTTTATAAATTAATTACAGCACTGCTAACACGCTATAAAAACAACATCCAAAATTAATAAAATATCCAAAATTATAACTGTAACATTATTTTTGGTTTTATCATCAGAGTTTTTTTTTCTTTTTATGAAGAGGAAATAACAATGAAACATTTTTGGCAAATCAAATTGTAGGGTAGTAATGTTTTTATCTGCATTAGTAGTAATATTGCAAACATGAATCTAATCACTTGTTCAAAAACTCCTACTGAAAAAAATTCAGTATATGGTGTTTTTCAAAAATGTTCATAACCAAATACAGCCTTTTTTCTTTTCATCTGTATACATCTTTAATGTAAACTAAATGTATCAGGGCCTAAATTGCAGGTTGTTATGTTTGTGTTACAAAAGACATGTCAATCAATACCAGTGCAATAGCAGGTTCTGCACTTTTGTTGTTTGCTTTTTCTTTTTTTTTCTTTTTTTTTGTGGTGAGGCCTTTGTATATATTTAGGTCACAGATTGTGCCTAAAACACAATTGTCACTATGTTGTGAATGTATCATTTTCGTTATGCTGTTTTCAAAATTATTTTGATGTGAAATTTTACAAGGAAGAAGGTATTTGTTTTATGTTAAAGTCAGACTTAGTTTCTGTGTTTTAAAATATTGTTTTATCATATGTACCCATGTCTGATATTGGTACAGAAATTAGAAGATACTTGTGAGAAATTCCAGAGGGCCACAGAGGCAGAGAGCTTACTGAAGAACAGGTGTGCTTGTCTGGAGGAGACACAGATCAAGAAAAAGGAGCAAACTGAGGTGCACCCTTTTATCGGCATACTAATTTCTAATACAAAAAAATAATAATCGCAATTTTATCTGTCAAGCAATTGGCACAATGTCAGCATCTGCTTTTCTTTATTTCCTTTTCTCTATTAACTATCCCTGTTATTGCTGTCTCGCTTACTCTTAGGCACTTGAGATTCAAGTAAGCAAGCTGCAGGTTGAACTGGGAGAGAGCAAGATCCAGGTGGTTACTCTGGAGAAGATGTTGGCCCAGAAGGAGCAGCAGTTGCTAGAGTTCCAGGAACAACGTGGGGCCTTACAAGCAGAACGAGATGGGCTGAAGGTGGAGCTACAACAAGTGAAAGCCCAGCACGACAAAGCACTGAAGGAAGCCCAGGAACAAGCCCAAAGAGTGATGGTAAGTGCTGAGGCAGACTGTGGCCTTCTGGGCTTATTCCAAGTCTATAAGTCATTTTTCTAATATATCATTAAGTTATTAGGGTTACTCTTTCTTTCATTCAGGAGTCAGAAATCAATAGTAGAAAGAGTTGGCTCTTGAGGAGCAAATGCAAAAGGTGACAAATACTGATCCATCCAGTTCCTCTTCAGGTTAATCAGCAGACTGAAGAGGAGAAAGCAATGGCTTTGAAAGAACAGACTCTGGCTCTCACACGATGCATTGAGTCCATGAAAAGTTCCATTCAGGTAAAATCAACTACTACTGTACCTCAGTATAAACTGGTGAACTCTGTTATCCAAAGTACCTTGCAATGCCTTGATGCATATATTGTATGTTAAGTTTGGATTCCACTAATTTTTCTGTGTTTTCATGGTTATAGTGCTGCATGCTAAACATAGTGAGTAAAAGCACTTGACAGAGTTACTTTTAAAGATGTGATCTATTTCTTTCGGCAGTGCAAAGAGGAGGAAGCAAAGAAGCTAAGGAAATCTTTGGCACAGCAGAGGGAGGAGGCAAAAAAACGTGAAGAGGAGCTGCATGTAGAAGCTTCGGAAAAGGTATTCTGATAATCCTCTGCCTAAAATATGCAAACTTTTTCAACATGATTGCATGACATACATGGGATGCTCTCATTCAGGTGCACAAAGCAATAGAGGAGGAGAGGGGGAAGTGGGAGGCAGAAAAAGTGGAGGCTATACAAATGCACTGCAGGATACTGGAGGAGCAGAACAGAAAGAGCCTGCAAAGCACAAGGATTGAGATGCAGCGAGAGAAGAGTAAAGCTCTGGCCCTTCAACAAAAAGTGTCGGAATTAAAAACTGTAAGGTGACTTGCAACCGACTTATGTAACATTACTATCTTAAATAAATCAGAATAAATTTTCATTCTGTGTTTGCAGGATTTTCTTTATATCTGTAAGAGAGTGCAGGAGTTGAAGAGAGAAAGTTGTGCACAGCAGAGAGAGCAGGAGTCTCTGCTGACTGTTATTTGCAAATCACTGAAAGAGGAGCACCGGGCTGAGCTGCAGAGGTCGAAGAAACAAATGGCACAGGTGCAAGAAAACCAGAAAGTAATCATTTGTTGGCACATCAAGAGATATGCTGTTACAGAAAAGCTGACATGATGTGGTCTGTGGTCACAGGAGAGTCAGAGGACAGTGCTACAGCTTGAGCAAGCTGTTCAGTTGGCAGAGAAGGAGACTGACAGGCTCCGGGTGATGATAGAGGAGAGGGAGAGCAGCCATAACAAAAACACAGCTGAGCTGGACCAGCAGCTCAGGCATTGGGCCCAGGAGCTGGGAGCAGAGTGCCAGCATCTACACCTCTTAGTGGAAGAGAGTGGAGCCAAACGAAGCACTATGCAACTACCTGCCAGGTATAATGTTGTGCTCTGGAGGTGGACACTTTGTAGGCATCATGATATGTTTGATCATTAGCTTCTGATGCTGATTCTTTTTTATTTGATAGTCCTACGGTAGCCGAGGCTCTTAAAAACCTGAGAGCACTAAGAGAGCAGGTGCAGCACTTCATTGGCCATCTTCACCAGGAAATTGATTCGCAGAAACAAACCACAGAGCAGCTGAGAAAAGACAAGGTATAGTTAAAGATTTACATGCTGCATAATGCCTTTTTTTTGAAAATACAGAACATTAGATGTTCATATGTTTTCAGGAGCAAGAATTGAGCATCCAGAGGCAACAGCTGAGGATGGAGAGGGATCAAGCCTTGGATTCTCTTAAGAAGCGTCTAATTCAGGTATGAACTTACACACTTTGTATAGCTCAGGTTTGTGCAAACAGACAAAAAACATTTTAGTTTCAACCTTACAAAAGTGTTGTGCCATATGAAATTTGTGCAGGAACCAAATGAGGAGATGAGTTGTCTGAACAGGCCTCATATGAGTGATGGAGGAGCTGAGAGAGGAGGGGTTATCGTATCTCTACGCAAGCAGCTGAAGGCCAAAGATCTGGAGCTCAGGGAGGTTCAGAGGACCTTGGGTCAGTGGAAGGAACAGACTGCAGCTCGTCTGGCATGCAAGTTTCAAGAAGAGCTTACAGCTGAACTGGAAAGGTTACATGCTAAGAGAACTGCATCCTCCAACATAAGTCACAATGCAGCAACATAATTTGTGTCCTTACTAAATATGAAACACTCATTTTCCTTACTGGCGTTCGGAATCTTATTGGCCCATACAAAAGAAATCAAACAATATTCTTCTGTTGCTCTGCTATTAAGTTTTGCTCTAATTTTTTGCCATCCCACAGGTGCAAGGCAAAGTTTTTATGGGGAAGGTAACTGGTTTCCGCAGCTATGAAACATAGATGACATACTAACCAGCTGACTTTCCTTGCAATAGCATGATCTAACCTCAACTCACTGTGATATGCAGTTTAGACCATAGACATAACATTAACCATAAGTGTTAACCAAGACCTCCTTCATGCAGTAATTATTCACTCCTTAGAACCTTTTTAAATGTAAGTATATTTGTTTTCCAGAAATACATCAAATACTCGAGGGGAGAGGCAGAGAAAGTATGAGAGGCGTGAAGGAGGAATGACCCGTAGTGCAAAGGTAAATGTTTTACTGATCCCGTGAGAGCATTAACGTCAAGCTCTTACACATGCCTTACATGATACTTAGTGTTCACTTGTTTATTGGGGGAAAAAAAAACTTCTTCCATCTCTGTCGGTGTCTCTCTCTCCCATCAGGAAGGTCAGAATTCAGTTTACTCTCCCTCCCTCCATGCTGTGGATTCTGCTGCCTCCCACAGCCCCTCAGACGTGGCTTCATTTAAGCTTCTACATTACCTCCAGGGCAGAGTGAAGCAGCTTTGTCTAGAAAACCAGACCTATATCTGGAGTACTTCTCCTCCAGATTCAGCCCCTTTAGATTTGTCAGGATCCAATCTTACAACAGTGAGTAAATTCTTTTAAAAGCACCTTACTATCAATTAACGACTTTTCCCTTCGTTTCCATTAGCTGCATTTACAGTGTGGCTAAACAGCTAAAGTATACTGCAAACATAAGTACTCGTAATTTACCTTAAGGCCAGATGAACTATATCTGCCCAGGTTTTTAGAAATCTAATATGTTTTGCAATAATAATAGCAACAATGATTTTAAAATAATATATTAATAATAATAATCATCTTTATTTGTTGAACACTTTTATAAAACTCAGGTTACAAAGTGCCTCACACGGGGTAGCAATTAAAACAAAAATAAGATAAAAGCTTAAGATCAATTTCAGTGAGGTAAGATAAAATTGATTATAACACAGGAATTAAAACCAAAAAAAGACAAATAAAAATAAACTAAAAAACGAATTAAATTCAGGATAGGCTGTCTGATAAGATATGTTTTAAGAAGGGATTTAGAAGATATCACTGTCTGGGCCAACCTGCTTTCCTCAGGCAGGTCGTTCCAGAGCCTCTGTCCACTTTAGTTTTGCAGTTCTCTGGAACAGATTAAAGACCTCTGCCTCACAATCTCAAACTACGTACTGGCTCATATAGCAATCAGTGATCGTAAATGTAAGAAGGCGAAAGGCCATGAAGAGCCTTAAAAGTAATCATAAAGAGCTTGGTCAATTCTAAAACATAGTAGGAGGCAGGGTAAAGAAGCTAAAACAGGAGGGATGTGGTTGTGCCATGTCGTGTACGCAGGAAGAAAACCCACATAATTGTCATCATATATTCTTGTTTATCATGAACATGAGAAGAAAACTATCTACAGCTGCTCACTGCCAAAGATGGTTTTCAAAAATTTTTGAACCTTAGTGATACTTTCGTGGAAAAACAAATTGCATGTCGTACATTACAAAGCACAGCTAAAAATTTGGTTAACAACATTATTAAACTTGGGATGCTGAAGCACTCACACTAAGAAGGATTAAGTACTTCATAGACAGAGCATTGTGTCCTGCATTTACAGTATTGCCCTTTTTACTTTTTTAAAAGACCACTGGCACTGTCTTTTAAAAGCACCACAGGAAACAAGGTGCAACATTACAAACCAAATACTTTTCCTTTCTAAGAGATACAGCTTTTCTGGATCTGTTTTGAAATGATCTAAAACAATATTTAAAACTGTTAAAGACTGTTAACTACTGCAAATGTAGCAGCATCATCATCTGAATATTATTTCTTTACTTGTCTTCATAATATCAGGTAATATTGGTGTCTCCTTCACAGATCACTCAAGGACAAGACAGTGCTTGAATTCAGAGCAGCCAGGACATTCTCAAGTTAAGAAAATGAACCCTTATTCTGTGTGTGTCTGCATGTGCACCTTAAAATCTGTGTCTCAAGCATTCTGAGCTATTTTTTCCAGATCATAGAGATGAATCATTTACTGTCAGATGTGCTTAACATAGCAGATTAAGCAGGTCACAGTGACAAATGATATGACTGAGGATTGGGTAATTAAGATCACATTCCTCTGTGTTAAGACATTTAAATTTTATGGCTTAAGGCTACAGTGAACTATGAATAAATGATAAACTAAAGATCGTGTGAGTTATGTCAAACAACCACGTAAAAGCTGACAGTTCTTTATGTGAATCCCTTGTATAATCATAAGTGTTACATGATGTGTAATTTCACAATAAAAAAAAGTTATTTGATCTCTGGTTGTCATTAGCCTTTAATGTGCCATTAAACGTCTTAATTAACTTTGTGAGAATGTGCGGTCTTAATGGAAAAAAAACGCTCTGGGACTGAGATCTTTAAAAGATGGTTTCCCAATATTTACATCCATATCACACATTCAGTATATTATTTACAATTTGTCAATCAAACCTCTGTTCCTGAAGCATTTAAACAAGTTTAAGTGGTTGTGTTGTCAGTTCCTCTTCAATTATGTCCCGACTTAAGTCATAATAATCAGCAGCAGCAGTCTGAGTTCAGGAAAACCTGACAGGTGAATAAAATCATTCCCCATATAAACTCAATGATATGGTTCTAATTAACCTCAAAATGGGACTGGACAGAGTAAATCATTTACTTTTCTGTGACATATAGGAGGCTATTACCTAATAATTTGTTGGCTAAAATCAAACAAAAAATTGTTTTCAATATGTATGTATGTATGTAAAGTGGGATCTTGGACCACTTTCCTATTCAATTGGATGAGAAAATGGTCACAGACTTCTGGACTCCACTGTATGTTTACTATTAGATCAGATTATAAAGTGATCACTTTCCTGGACCCTTATTTTCCCCAATTTACTGTGTAATGATAAAAGCATCAAAATGTTCACCCAGCTTTACTAAATTAAAGCAAAATGTCATCCAGTTAAAAAAAAAACAACTAACATGCAGAATATATATACTGACAATTTAAGTTTATTTAAAAACAAATATAAAGTAATAACACTTAATGGCTGTTTGCAATTCTGGTATGTATATATGAAAATACAATCAAATCATAAAAAGGTGCATTTCCATGACTTGTTTAGAAAAGCTCGCATGTCGTACTTTCTAAACACTATAGGAAGATCATCTTTCTACCACAACAAGTACAACTGTAAGCCATGCTGTGAGCAAATGTGAACACACAGGAACAAAGTTTCATGTCCTGTTAATGATGCCCAGACACTGAAGATAATAACTACAAAATTGACACTGATGTTTCACCAAGAAAAAAGTCATCTTTACAATACATCAGTGTATTGGCCAGGCTTTGGCAAAATTCTGTACAAATTTTCTTATTTCTCAGGGCAAAGGTCAGCTCTGTAAGTTATAAAAAAAACTGGTTATGTAAGGCTGTCTGTAGAACCGTTCAAAGTCTTGTTCATAGCAGTTACATTCAAGATTTAAATGAATAAAACAGATAAACAAGGTCAGCGTTATCGTTAGGTCGTACATATAGTTGCCTGGGTTTACAGTCAGAAAACCTTAATGAGAGACTGTAAAGCAAAATATGTGCTGCACAAACTTTCCACAACAGCACAATATTCATGTAAAGCCAACATGCCTTGCCAAACTGACAGACTCAAACTTTGTTTCAAGGTCCTTTATAGTCTTTTGTGTGCTTATGTGTCCATTCTTTTACTTTGGCATGGCTTTAAGGTGTTTAAGCACTATTACATTTCCATTTCCTCCTCCCCGGAGCTGTGGGCCACAGGAAAGCCATACAGAGGAGACTGCGTGTCTGCAGATGGACTGGAGGGGCTCAGAGGACTGTGACGGTTGGGAGATGGACACGGAGTTGGGGGATGCCGAGATACTGTCTGTTGTTTACGCTGTTTTTGTAATGAGCCCTTTAGCCTCCGACAGAAGGGGTCATCAGGTGGCCGCCACAACACCAACTCCATGCAGGAATGGCTCCTAAAAGTACGAGGTAGCAGGTGGGACAAAAGTAACCATAAGAAGGAAAAAAAAAGTGTTTACAGCTTTTCAAGGAGGAAATTCCTGCCAGAACAAGATGTGTGTTACATCAAGCTCGAGTCAAGTCATGACTGTAACTCATGACTTAAAAATGATCCAATAACACAATAAGGAGAACATACACAGACTGGGCTACTTTGTGGGGGAGGATGTCACTGATGCCTCGCTGCAGACCCTCTTTCAAACTGTCCGAAATCACCAGCACTGGTCGTCTCTGGGTTGGCTCTATATCCAGATCCTCATCCTCATCGTCATCTTCCAGTGTTATTCTGTTATACATAAATATCACAGTATTCAGTTAATGTTATAGAGGGCACTGTACGTGTTGATGTCACCTTTTAATGTGATAGAAATTCCCCAAAGCTATCACTACCATTGAGAGGCAAAAAAGTAAAAAACTGATAGATTTCCATGTCCTCATTTATTTAGACATTAGAACATTTAGCCACAAATCCTTACTATAATAACTGTCACACAAAATATAATATGGGAAGACTTTGGTGAACAATCTCCATATCACCAGGGAAGCAATTTTGCACTAGACAAACCTTTAAAGCGTAGTGGAGGCTAAGTGCCTGGCTCTAATGTGAAGCAGGATTTATCTGGCTAATAAAAGCCACTTAATAGATATTCTGATCTCTAACAGACTGGTGACCTGTCCAGAGTGTAACCCTTCTCTAACTAAATACTTGCTGGAATAAACTTGAGCCCCCCATGAACCTGAAAAAAGTATCCCATTATTTTGTTTCTCAATCATCTATGAAAACCTATATTTGACTTATATGTTTTTATTTCCATGTAAATGCATCACTGACAGATACTGAACATGGCAACTTCTGTGTACAGTGATGCCACATACGTACCTTTGATTCATTAACACAGGGTGTCTAAATAGTTGAAAATTGCTGGGAAGACTGACATCGTTTTTTTTGTTTTGGTTTGTTTTTTTGTTTTTTTGTTTTTTTTTTTTACACATTTCTTGTCTCACTCGTTTTACCCATTAACAACAGACTCCAGGATAGCTAGTTGCAATCAGGGTTTGGTAATGAGGCCTCAGTCCAAAGCTATAATTCTGGCAAGCACTTTTACAACTTCTCTTGCACACCCTGCATATTGCATACCTGTCCTCGATCTCCTGAAGTTTCCTCTGAGCTGCCTCTATCTCCATGCAGGAGCTCTCTGTGTCAGCTCTGGACAGGGCAGGGGAGGGGTGTGGCAAAGTCAAGGGGTGAGGTTCTGGGGAGGGGTGTGGCAAAGTCAAGGAGTGAGGTTCTGGGGAGGAGTGTGGCAAAGTCAAGGGATGAGGTTCTGGGCAGGGCCGTGGAAGTGCAGGGCTGGCTTGCTGTGAAGAAAGGGGAGGGCAGCTGTTTGCTTTCGGCCAGTCATGACGAGTGCTAGTGTTTGGGTTCTCCACAATATCCACTTCTGCGTCCACCATCAACTTCCTCCTTTTGGCACTGCATGCCCTGACAAAATATCAAAATGTTAATCTAACACTCCTATGTGATTATCCCAGGCAGGGTCAAATGTTAAGTAAAACAGCCTTTTCGGTGCGTCTCTCACTTACTCATCATCAACTCTCCTTCTGTGCTTCCTAAGGCATCGTGTCTCCCAGCTGTTGTAGGACATACAGACGAATGTGTCAATAAAGTAAAATCAACATATCAGGATAAGATTGAGCTAAGATTAAGATATTTCAGGTGTTGCCAGTGTATTTGTGACACATGTTTGCAGGGAATTTACAATTCCCAAATCATCAGCTACTTACTTGTTAGAGAGTGTTGCTCTCTGTAGGTGGCCAGATGTACTTGGGGATCCAAAATCAAATTCAGGAAGGCTAGTGGGGCCTGAAAATGAATACATGGCTGGCAGAAACCCCAGTTCACTGCTTGAGGGTGCGGGGTGATGCATGATGATCCAAATCGGTGAAATTATTTGAAGACACACACGGGTAGATAACTACAAAAGGATCTGATCTGGAAGATCGGTGTTGATACCAATCAGATGGGTCGATGAAGGCATTTTCTGACAACTACATGACGCACAACAAGTTATAAATCTATTTACACGGGGTCGGCTGGCTGGTTATCTAACTAGCTGCAACGCCACTGTTACGTGTTACCGTTGATATAACGTTACGGATTAAACAATTACTGTAACGTGACGCCGCAACACATAACGGCAGCTTCATGCCTAATCTGAATGACAATTTATGTTACACACGAGCCGAAAACCCGTAGAGACAGTGGTACAGACCGACCTGCGCAGCTACCCTGCCCCTTGATGTTTTGTTGTTTATATTGCGGTTTGGCTAGCTTGCCTCCCTTCAGTTCCCACTGCTTTCCTTCGGGTTATTAACATTCGCGCACAGCAACATGATCATGTACGCTCAAATCTTACTAACCCCGATACCAAGACACCACCTGCAAACAGAAATAGCTGGAAAACTGACGGGCCCCCCGCGGTGCGTAGGGACTGAGAGGCAACTTAAGTTGACATTAGCTCGCTGCTCTACAAAGTGGGCTGTGCCCCGTCGCGCCAGAAGTTACGTCATAGTTCTAGAAACTGCGTGAGCCGATCCAGGTGCGTCGCGGGAATTGTAGTTTCCTGCGAACGAGCGACTTTCAACACACTGGCCCAGTTTCAAAACATCCGGTTTTGACGGTAGAGCGAAGTTAACTGCGGGAGTGTTTTTGCTGATGCTCTGTCAACGCATCTAACTCGGTTAGAAAATATATCAGTTATAACAACAGGGTGTAAAGCGTTACCTGAAGAGGATACATATATATATGTGTGTGTGTATTTATATATATATATATATATTTAATACGAGATAGACGCATCCCTACATTTCTCGTGTCGCTCTCACCAACGACAACATCTCCCTCTAACTTCCTGGTCCGGTCCACAGCTGGTGCTTGAAACCAACCTCTGGCGTTTTTCATCGACTCGTTATCTCGAACGACGAGTCATGTGACAGTGAAATACTAGAAGCTGTTGTCTTCGCTCGTTTCCTCACTCGGCTTTGAGTCTTCCCACTCGGATCTCCGTCGGAGCAGGTAACAAACTACAGTCTACTAAGTTTTAGAAAAAGCTTACAACCTAATAACTACTAATCTGCTGTTATACTATAATAGTGATCCTGCAATAATTACGCAACATCGCTTAATAGACTTTTATGCATGTAAAATATTTTTTGATATTTGTGCACCTGCCTTTTTAATAATACATACAATTTATGGTATACTTGTGTTATTACTAGCGTTTGAGGCACATCTGTTGGTTTATTTCCACTTTTTGTGTTATCCAGCAGGTTATCCAGAATGTGGTCTTCATTCATTATAATATCGCTACTGGCTTTTGCTTCCAGCAATCCCTTAGGTACGTAGCGCTTTATAATAAATCTAGCTATCACCAGCTATTGAAACCTGACTGCTCTTAACAATCTGTGTCAACTTTTGGGAGGAAAAAAAAAAACAAGGTTTGTTAATAAATAATCTGTGTCAACTCTGGGGAAAAACCGAAGTTTGTAAATACACTGACTCACTGGTCACCACATAGATTTTTGCAGTTACCTATTTAATGAACTTTTCATTAAATAGGTAACTGCCTTTTTATATCTTGCGTATTGGCAAAAGTTGCGCAGCCGTCAAATAACAGAGAATGGTCCTATCTTTTTGCTCCTTAGTGCTGAGGTAAAAATATAAAGAGACTGTAAGATAATTTGAAAAGGAAGACAGAGCTGAAAATTGTAGAAATCATTACGTCTCCACAGTCTTTGTTTCCTCTTGTTGTAACTGCTGGTGCTGCAGTTCTGGTTGTTCAGTAACTCAGCAAATAGTGGGAAAGTTCATGTTGATGAAATACTTTTATTCCTGTTGCCAAGATTTCTGAGAAATGTTTTTTCTTCCGCAATATTTTTAATCCAGCTACTAGACAATCCCACAGTGAGTTGATCCTGTCACTCAATAAGGATCTGCTTCGCTCTCTGGAGCGGCAGGAAGGACTCCCCAATCCCAGTGTGCACTTGGCATTACGACTCTCTGATCACCACAACCTTGCCAAGGAGAGCGAACACCTAAATAAACTGAAGACTGCTTTGCACAATGACCTACAAAAGTAATGCAATTTTCAGAAATATTCTCATTCTTCAAAGTGATGTCATGCTTTTTTTTCCCATCTTAATTGCCAGTGAATTTATTCTTTTCCTCAACGGTTCTCACACGATCTGTCTTTCAAGCTCTCTCTCTAACAGTCAGTCTGTGGTTGGTCTTTTGGCGCTGTACACTCTGGCCTTGAAGTCCTCATGCTATGACCTCAACACGGTCACATTCAACGTCGGCAAGACTAGTGGGATGCTGCTGACACGCCTGAAGAAACAGATGGAACAAGAAAAAGACCATATTGCCTGCAAGTTCCCATTGACCTTTGGGGGGCTAAGCACTGACATAAAAAGTGTTCACTGTAGTATTTTACATTGGGCAACAAAATTTTGGGGGGATATTTCTTAAAATGGAAATACAAGAAAATGTATATTAGAGTGTAAAATCTGAACAAAAACCAAATCCAGTTAGGAATCATTTTTATGTAGGACATTTCATCATGGCTTAATACCTTTGATGTGTCTCAATTAAATTTTAGCTTGTATGAATTCTACAGGGACACATTTTTATTTCAGTTTTGATGGACTCTGAGTAACTATTGTCTAATTCGATCCAAACTAAAATAAAAACTGTAGTAGCACTGTAATATAAAAATAGAGTACCGTTTGATATCTTGAATATTACAAGACATGTTTTATTGTAATTTGGTTTCTATCATTTCATCTCTCCTTATGCAGTGAGCAACCGCCCTTTGACCAACTATTACCAGTACTCTCTTGGTGTGATCGCGCTTTGTGTAAGCGGCGTCAGGGTCAACAACCATGTCACCAACAAACTCATCAAGGCAGTTGAACACAACTGCTTAACAAGTGGACACTCTGAGAGTACTGGTGAGTGAAACCTGTCTAAGTGTTTTCTTTTAGCTGTTAAAATAAATAATTAAAAAATTATGATGCAGGGTGCATCTCAAAAATTATGATAAAGATTATGAATTGCCTTATGTATGGTTGTCTTTTTAGCACTTGAAATTGTTTACAGTTCATTGAGGATAATTTACTATACCCTCAATATTAGGTGGTTAATTTCTTTCAAGTTTAAAAAACGTTAGGACATGAACACATAAAAGAGAGAGTCCCTGAGTTTTGCTTTGAGCCTTGAAGACAGTAGCATCTGGAGCTGAAATAGAACTGAGCTCTATATTATGAATAAAATCTGTCTATGATGGAGTGAGATAATGTGACAGTGCTGTTTTTTTGGATTACATTTAGGGTTATATTTCAGACAGGACAATTCTATAAAGTTACCTGAGATTAATTTTTATTAGTGGATTATCTCAAGAAATTTTCAAGAATGAAGGTTCATGGTGGGAAAGTGTACATAGTCCATGGATTCAGTTTTGTTAACATCACTAAAGGGTTTATATGTGAGAGGAATTAAGTAAATTTCCACTCAGTTTCCCATGCTTCAAATTAAACTCTCCCGTTGTCTGGCAAATATTCATATTTTATCCTACTTTCTCTCCCTAGATACCTATGCCATGGCTGGGATGGCACTCCAATGTGTGATTGACACTGAGTCTCATGGTCATAATGTGGCTCAGCTGCATACAGCCCTTGGCAAGATCAAGCAGAGGCTTTTGGCCTCTCGCAGGGCCGATGGCCATATTGGCAATGAGTTCAGCACAGGTCTTGCAGTTCAAGTAAGGACCTTTTTCCTTATTTTTGTAAGCTCCCTTTTTCTCTTTCCATGCAGGAAATCTTGTGGAACAAAATCTTGAAATGCAGTTAAAATGTGCTTATTTTTTATGTTCTAGGCATTATTGGCAATGGGCAGCCAGATTGAAGATTCTGATGCCTCATTAGAGGCCATGAGGACAAGTGCCAGGAGCAACATATACCACAACCCCATGGCCATATCACAGACCCTTCCAGCTCTCCAGAAGAAATCCTACCTGACAGTTAAAAGCATGGCATGTCAAAATGAGGATGGTATGTGCAACATTATTCCCCCCTTCTGGTCACTGGTGTGTAATGTCAGTGTTTTTTGTAATGGTTGGTGTATGTTTTCCTACAGACACTCTGGTGGTGACAACAGATCCTGTGGTGGTTTTACCAACTGAGACTGAAGTGAAAGTGAAAGTGGAGGTGGAGGTGGTGATGTCCAATGAGGACATAGCTAAATATTCTGTTGATGTGCCAAAGGGCAGCTCTCTGTTGAGGGCCCTTGAACTTCTCAAGGGACAAAACAGTGGCTTCACGTGAGTTCATATAATGTACTTTTATGTATTTCAGCTTTTTATAGCTTTTTTAAGTCCTTTATGTTTGTGTATATTGAGTATTATATGATGCTGTTTCACAGGTTTGAGGTTGAGCCCAGCCTGTGGTCACCTTACTTAAGTGTGGTGAATGGAGAGCAGGCCAGACAGAGCGACCGCAGATACTGGCATCTCTCCTCTGATGGCATTGCACTGAGTGAGGGTGAGGACACACGCATATACTGCACTCTGACTCACTAATAGAGCAGTCTCTTTATTTCCTTGATATGCTCCTTTCAACTTCACTTTTGTTAAAAAAAAAAATCTCATTTTGATCCTTCAGGTATCGGTGACTTCAAGATTGAGGCACCTCAGCAGATCACCATCAAAAACACAAGCTACTGAGTCAGTCACTGCTGATGCAGCAGTAGTTGATGAGAAGTAAAAGCTGTTCAGCCTTTTTCTTCCCTAATTTGCTTCAACTAATGATTAAGCCGGCAATCTATAAAAAAAATGTTCAGTTGTTTCATAGATTTTTTTGCTTTTCAAGTAGATTTGAAGCTTGGATAAAAAATGCAATTTAGACCTAACAAACTTTCCTGTATATATTTTGACTTTAGTATATATGTTTTAAAAAATGTTGTGATGGCCTTTTAAACATTTTCTGGATGTTTGTATTTTTGTTACAAACAGAATCTGATTTATTGGCAAGTGACAGATTAATTATTACATCAAATCAGCTTTCTTTACAAAGTAAAGACTTTCTAATCAAAAGTATGCAATTTGGGGGAAATTTTTTATTCTTTATTCATTTCTTATGGCTTACATTCCCATGCAGTTTGAAAAGTTCTTTGTTTGAATGGCATAAGTGCAAAATGAGATTCTAGAGATGAAACACTGGATGTCTTCAAAGTCACATAGCAGGGAAAAAGGTGACTCAAGTAACTATCCTACAGTTGTCCAAACAGATGAGGCCATTAGTGCCTTTCTTCTGATGACTGGATTAAATGTCTTCAACATGCTGAGGCTGAAAATGGTTTTAAATGGTGCCAACAACGATGCTTCCCTTGCGCCGACAAGCATCCTTAAATATCACCTTAGTGCCACATCCAAGTAAATTTCTTTTTTTTTTTTTAATGAAAATCATGGTTGAAAATTGTCCCTGCCTATGTTTTAATCAATGATTGGTTTAGGTCAACCTGACACAGCAACCATATTTAGAAGTGGAGATATTATGTGTGCAGTTCTTGTTTAGTTACCTTAAATTCCATAAGATTTGATTAACCATTGTGAATTACAAGAATAAACAATAAGCTGTGAGTGTCTTCAATCTCTCTCGCTCCCTCCTAAATAATAAAGAGCCACGATGTAAACATCACCTGGTCGATCCCAGTGGAAGATGCGTGGGCAAAATTAAAGCGCTTCCGGGGTTTCGAACAAGCGATCATGTACTGTCGCCACCTCTAACTGCGATGCGTTTACACACAAAACACAGCCATTGTTATCTTTAAGCCAAGCGTGTGAAGTCAACTATGGTTTTGTTTCGTTTGCCATCTATTTTCTGATCGAAACGCGCGAAACGTGGGCTTTTAAAGGGCTTTTATTGTGAAAGAGAGCAACGTGCGTGTGCCGGAAGTGGCTTTCTCTTGCTGCCGTTCGTAGCATTAGGACACAAGAGTCTACGTTAATACGTTTATTTACCAATAACAAATATGCGAGACGCCTAAGTGTGAACGGGGGCATCAAGTCAATACGACGGTGTTTATAAAAAACAATGTTTGCAAAATTAGCATTATATCGGTTATACCCGAGGAGCGCTGTTTTTACACCGCAGAGAGGATGAGCTAGCTGCCGCGAGGTTCACTCAGAGGTAATGTGCAATTTCTCGACTGCTCACTAACATTAGCGAGCACCCGGTGACATGCGGACAAACGCGACAGTCCCTGCGCGATTTCTTCTTTAACCGAGTGCCTTTCCGCGATGGCCGCCCTGTACCGACGCGTCCTGTTCAACGGAATTTCCCAATTAAAAACACGAAGAAGTTTGGGGCGGGTCGTGAGTGTTGGGTTTAACGCGCTTCATCCACAGCGGGAGACGCCGGGCGGCCCCTCGCTAGCCGGGAGCGCGGCGGGTCCGCCGACGGCAGCTAACCTGAGCACCATGGCTGACAGGGCAGACAAGGTCGGCGTGTCTTGTTCCAGGTGTCCGTCGAGCAAAGCTTCGGCTCCAGATGGAGCAAAAGCTCGAGTGAAGAGAGTTTCTATCGAGGGCAACATAGGTGAGATCTCGAGTGTTTCAAACTCTCGCATACAACCAAAAATAAAAAAAACTAACTCGCTAAATTCCTTCTTGTGGCGCAGCTGTGAATGTGTAATTTCCTTGTGTTACGTGATCTCAAATATGCAGCTGTGGGAAAGTCGACTTTTTCGAGACTCTTGCAGTCGGCCTGTCCAGACTGGGAGGTGATGGCAGAACCTGTCGGCGAGTGGCAGAGCATTGAGAGTGGGACCTCGAAGGTGTGCATGTTTCCTGACCTCTCTAGGAAAAACAAACAAACAAACAAACAAACAAAAAATCAAAGGAAGCCAAACTGACTGTCCCTGCTTGTGTGTGTCTGACTGACAGGGGACAGAAACATCCCCCCAGATGACAGTCAGCAACCTGCTGCAGATGATGTACGAGGACCCAGTCCGCTGGTCGTATACATTTCAGACATATTCGTGTATGAGCCGGCTGAGGACACAGCTGCAGCCTCCTCCTGCTCGCCTCCTCAGCTCAGAGGGAACACCTGTCCAGGTGTATGAGCGCTCAGTCTTCAGCGACCGGTGAGTTTTTTTGTGGGGCTGCTCAGGAGAGTGAAAATGAAATCTTGTTATAGGAATTGTAGTTCAGGGTATTTGAATTCAAAGACGCATGATGTAGAGCATATGGGCATAAAGATGTTGACATTCTCTTTACCAAAGCTATTTCAACCAGACTGAGATTTGGAGCTATAGACTTACTCCACTATTCACAAATGCAAACATTATCACTATATTATTATTATTATTATTATTATTTTTAGATAATCAAGATAGAACTAGCATGAAATTACTATATGCACTTTATGTACCACTTGATGTACCATTTAACTTTTGGAGAAATAAAATAAAAGTAGTCTCTCTGTCCTGTCAGATACATCTTTGCCCTGAACTTGTTTGAGTTGGGCTGTATCAACTCTACGGAGTGGGCAGTTTACCAGGACTGGCACTCCTTCCTGGTGGAGCAGTTTGGACACCAAGTGGAGCTGGAGGGCATCATCTACCTCAAAGCTCCACCAAAGGTAATAGTATAAAATATTTAATGTCTGAATTCAAGACAATACAATGAAAGCTAGGAATAGAAAACATACATTTGTAACATAAATTTAACCTTTGGTCGTTATTTACATTTTTTAGTTCTTACTTTAGCTTTATAGCAATACCAAATATCAATTTCATTATAAAACAGTATAAAAACATTGCAATTTTTTGCATTTCTCAGAAATGTATGGAGCGTCTGAAGTGTCGGGGAAGGGAAGAGGAAAAGGGAGTGAGACTGGACTATCTGGATAAACTGCATGTTCAACACGAGAGGTGGCTTGTTGAGAAGAGCACCGAGTGAGTAATAATGAGATCAAATGGGTGTTGCTTTTCTCCTTCAGACCCTTATGTTTTGAATATTTTTAGTGACCACTGAAAAGTATTTTTTGAATCATCCAAACATAACCTTTAAAGTGAGACATTTTAAGTTTCCTGCAGTTACAGAGGATGTGCCTAGCTCATTATTATTTGAGCAGCTTTATAATCAGGTGGTGCCTGTGAGTGCATATGCTGTTTTGCATAGTGTTTACATGCAATAAATAAAAGCAAATTAATTAATTCAAATGTGGATCTTAGCTGTAACTGCTGACCTGTAAATGATCCCAAACAAATCTGGTATGCAATGCAAAAATGGAATGAATTTTAAAACTGAAATGGATGACACCAGATGCTCCGCTCAGTACCCTGTTTGATATTCACCATTTTAAATGCCTTTCCTCACAGCTTTTTTTTGGGGGGGGGGCAGCTCTGAACAGGTGACAGTCAACAGTGGGTGGTCTGGGGACTTTAGGGCTGTTACCGTGATAAAGTGTCTGATACAGTTTGGCGTTTGGCTCTCTCTTTTCAGAGTACATTTTGAGAAGTTAAAACAGATACCCGTGTTACAACTTGATGCCAGTGTGGAGTTTCAGAGTGACCCAGAGGTGCGAGAGCAATTTATTGCAAAGGTATGTTTATTTTTTGAACTTTGATCTAATAGCTGCTCTGCCAGTGGTAACCACATGAGGTCACTGTAATGTTTGAGGTGCCATTTCACATCCTCATAGTCTTGCCTTGTGGTTCATTTAGAACTCTCTGCCCTGGTGCATTTTTTTGTTCTCCAAAGTGATGTTTGATGTGTTTCATGTTTCTGATCCATAATGATCCTAAAATACCTTTTCATACACAGGTGAAGAACTTCTTCAATTCTTTGTGAGAGGACAGTCATCAACTAATATCGACTTTGGGAAACAGATGAGACCAATCAGATCTCATTCAGTCAACTG